>CM053581.1:214736180-214770270 GCA_028627135.1 Pseudochirops cupreus
CTTATGAAACTTTTCTCAGTATGAGGATAGTTGAAGGGAATATAAATGTATATATATGTATATATATATATATATATGTATATATATATATATACACATATATATATATAAATATATGTTTACATAGGAGGGTATATGTGCATATAAATACATATGTACGTGTGTATATATGTATACATGTATACATAGACAGAGGGCACAGGATCAGTTGAATAGGAAGGGATGATATCTAAAAAACAAAATTAAGAGGTGAGAGATCAATATAATGAGAGGAGATAGGGAGAGAAAGAATAGGGCAAATTACCTAATATAAAAGAGACAAGAGAAAACTATTACAATGGAGGGGAAGAACAGGAAGGCATGAGGGAATGGGTCAACCTTACTCTCACTGAATTTGGCTTAAGGAGGGAACAATATACACACTAAATTGGGTATCTTACCATACAGGAAAGTAGGAGGGAAGGAGATAAGAAGTGGCATGATAGATGGGAGGGCAGATTGGGAGGGAGGGTAGTTAGAAGCACACACTTTTGAAAAGGGATAGGGTCAAAGGAGAAAATAGAACAAGTGGAGGGCAGGATAGGATGGAGGGAAATATAGTCAGTCTTTCACAATATATCCACTATGGAAATGTTTTGTGTAACTATCTTTCTAGTAAGGGTTGGTGATGAGGGAAGAAGGGAAAGAATCTGGAATTCAAAATTTTAAAATCAAATGTTTTTATTATTATTATTATTATTATTATTATTATTATTATTACATGCAACTGGGAAATAAGATATACAGGCACTGGGGTATGGAGATCCATCTTGCCCTACTGGAAAGTTAGAGGGGGCATGGGGGAGGATATAGGAGAGAGCAGATTGGGGGAGGGGGTATACAGTGGGATCACTGTTTTGGGGTGGTGGCTAGGGGAAAGACGGGGAGAAAATTTGTAACTCAAAATCTTGTGGAAATGAATGTTGTAAACTAAAAATAAACAAAAAAGAATTAAAAAAAAAAAGAAAATTAAGTCAGTCTCTGAGTTCACTGCAAATCGAAAGAAGCAACTACAGTCACCACCAATCTTTTGTTCAAGTATTAGAGAATCTATGAGCAGAATACCTTAACAATATAATTACCTGAAGGAAATAACATTCATCTTTCTCAAGTGTCAGAAACCAGAAGTCCACATACTTGCAATAAGTAATGATAATATCACCAACATTTAAAACCACAATTCTGTCAGTTCCCCATAGCTTGGTTTTCTTAACTATGCTAATGTGTTAAAAGGGGGTTGTTTTTCTTTTGCACCCAGTGTAGGGAATAAGAGGGAGAAAAAGCAAATGCTTCACATTTGAAAAAAAAAGATTAATTTGAAAAAATTCTTCATATCCCGCCCCATGACTTACTTTGCCACTATTTCTCACAGGGTACAAGAGGGCCACTTGAAATGATGTCTAAGAAATAGCTCCCCTTGGGTCCTCAATCAAGCCAGTTTTCTGTGATTTTTGACCAATTAGCTATTAAATGTCAAAATAAAAGTGTACTAGATAAAAATAGCCAAAAAAGGAGAACCTCAGATGCCCTCAGATAATATGACAGCTTCAATGTATGTATCATCTAATAAATCTGGTTCTATAATTCTGGTTAATTTTTCTAGAAATGTGATTCTCCAATAAATGTAAATGATCCTACTACATGAAACCTCTAGGCAAGGGATAGAATCAAAAGAACAATCTTTCTCACTGATACACACAGAATAATGAACAGTTATCATGGCTGACTTTATTAGTACTTTACCTTTAGATAAAAACCTTATCTTCCAGCCATTACAAAGAGCTAAAGCTAAAACTCAGACATTTTAAAGGTCAATTTTCTAAGTGAAGCTGAGCTTTTTAAGATAAGAGCCACAGTATGTAAAATACATCAGAGATGATTTTCTTTTTCCCTTCCCACACCAAAATCACCTTTGGAACCAAGTTAAAAAACAAAACAAAACTGAAGAGACAGATCTTACCTCAGGAAAAAGTACCACCATAGTAGCAAAATTGAAATGTCTTTCTTTGACTATGGTACCACCACAATAGTGCCATAGCCAGACTTATTTCATGTCATTTAAAATTGCTTACAGTGCTTGGTTCTTATTAAGTCAAGTGCTAGTAAACAGCCACACAGGTGAATAAACATTCCCTTTCATGAAATACTGAGTTGAACTTTCCTTCTAAAACTTTTTCGTAAATCTTTCCTTGTAAAATCCCTGCTAGCATGAGTGAAGGGTCACACAAGTATGAAAGTTGCCCACGTAAGTTCACACCAGTGCTCTGAAAGTTGACTGACAAAGAATGAAAAGGAGGCATCTTTGGGAAAGGACTTATTGTCTTCTTGCCCTCAGTTTTCAATAGCGCAAGGAGATAAAGGATTAAGATACAGTCATAATTTGCTCTCCATACTTAGAAGGCAGCAGTAGTATGCACTGGCCCTGAAGTCAGAGAACTTCAGTTCAAATCCCTCCTCTGTACAGCCCTGGGCAAAGCACTTAATCTCCCTGAGCCTCAGTTTCCTTATCTATAAAACAGGAAATAGGACTAGATGGTCTCTGAAGTTCCTTCCAGCTCTAGATCTATGATTCTATGGCACTACACCCTGAATGATTTCCTGCTTTCAGAACAGGTATAATGAATGTCTCAAGAAGGCATTCTAAATTAAAAAGTCCAGGAACCCAAAGTAACCATCTTGGATCTCACACCTAAGAGTCATCTTGGAAAATTATGAAGAAACAAAGATTTATTCTACCAGTTACAGTTCACTAAGAGTGAACATCTGAGTTTGCTACAAACACAACAGAGAAATTATTTTCTAGTGGTAGAATCTGAATGCCATCCCTGGAAACTGAAAGAGAGTAAGAAATCAATTCCAAGGCAAAGCAGTCAAAAAGTCAAAGTGATATAGGTCTACTGTGCATGCGTGCGTGTGTGTGTGTGTGTGTGTGTGTGTGTGTGTGTACACATGTGAATGCACATGCACAAATAAAACCTTTTCCTATGCTTGGGATTTTTGCTGCCATCAAGCATGGCACTGGTACAAAGGAGATCAAAGTATAGTAAGCACAAAGCTTTGGGAAATGGCATCTTGACTCAGAACAAGGCTGAGCAAAGACATCAACAGAAGTCACAAGAAGTGAGTGCTTCCTTCTACACAGACACAGTGAACATGTCACCTGAGGGTTTTTTCCACCCAAGTGGAGCAGAGAAAGGCCTATGAAACCCCAGACAAGTGGAATCGCTTCCCTGGGGGTGGGGTGGGTCACTCACATCCAGTTTCATCAGGGTGAGAAGGTCCTTCTTGGCTGCTTTGAAGACAGCATCTGTCTTCCAGCTACTGCCAGCTTCCTCAGTGTCATCTTCTACATAATGGATGACAGCGGAAGGGATCTCTGCCAATGTTACCGATTTCCTTCCCTTCAGAAGAGCACAGACATTCAATGTCAGCAGAGAAAGCTCACAGATGGGATATGAAGAGGATTACCAAAGATGTGTACGGGCAGAGAGAATCATCAGGTACCAGTGTCACACCATAAAATGAATCTGAACTAATGTTTCAGGGTCAGGTCTGAGAATATTGAGATCCCCAATCTCTGCAGATGTTGGGACGCGTTCATGCCTGGTAAGAGAACCCATTTCCCTACTCTATTCCCTTACTTCTCTACTTGTCTTCTCCTCAATCTATCCCTCCTTCCTCCATTCCCACCCCCACCCCGCCTCCAAAGCCACAAAACAAAAAACAGGGTCAAGACCTATAGCTAATTCAGGGGGTCTCAAATACCATATAGAGGAAACTACCTTACTGGTGTTCACAGGAGATTCATCCAAAAGGAGATTAAGTCTGGCCCTGTCATATACCATCCCCAGGTCTGATTTAGTATCAGTGGAACAGCCTAGAAATAGAAGGGGAAAGATTCAGCATAAATACCAGGAATAGTCGGCAGGAATCCTGCATCCTACACTTTCCCATCAGTGTCTCAAAGAGACGGCTGCACAGTTAGAGGTTGCTCAAAGTCACTCTGCCAAGACTCTTTTTTATTTTTTCAGAATGAACCTGTGAAACTCCCTTTACCAATGGAGATCAGCACCTGCTTTGCATCTTAAAGGTTTAGAGGGTTATCTGGGGCACTGAGAGATTAAGTGACTTGTCCAGGGTCACAAAGTAATAATGTGTTGGAGGTAATACTTACACCCAGGTTAAGTCATCCTGCTTTGAGGCTAGCTTTCTTTCCAGCATCCCACATACCTCATACTGCTCTCATGCATCATTAATAAATGACCAGACACTAACAGTCACCTACACTGTTTCTAGAATTAAGATGCTGGCGTATATATAAGATTATATAAGACATGAGCTTTGATCCTGCTGAGCTCACAATACACACTTATTAATACCTACTGCATGCCTAGCAAAGTACCAGAAGCTGTAGATGAAGCAAAAATTGAAAGATACAGTCTCTGTCCTCTCATTGCTTACAGTACATACAAACTGATACCTACTCTGAACAAGACATTGTGTTGGGTTTATACCATGGAAGACACAGAGAAACATAAGACTTGGTTCCTGCCCTCAAGTTCCTTGCAAACCACTGTTTCAGAAACAAGACATACACACATAAAAAGTTAAGTAATACAAAGCAGTATATGAGAAATGTCTAATAAATATTACATGTAACAGATCACCATGAACTAGAATAATCAGAGAAAGTTTTATGGAGGTGGGTCTTGAGATGATTCTTGAAGGATGAAGAAAATTTGACCTGAGAAGAGGAAAAGGCATTATTGACAAAGAAAACTGCATAAGCTAAGGAACAAAAATGGAAATGAACAAGGTGTATTCAAGGGAAAATTAAGAAATCAGCTTGGCTAAAACACAGGCTGCAAAGTAGTTGAATAGTAGAAAGGAAAGGAAGTTTAGAAAAGGGGGAGGGGAGACAGGGTGAGCTAAGATGGCAGGAGTAAAAGCAGGGATTCAACTGAGCTCTCCCAAATTTACCTACAAACAACATTAAAATAATCTCTCAAAATAGGTTCTTCAATGGCAGAACCAACAAAAGGATGGTGTGAAACAATTTTCCAGCCTAAGAAAATTTGGAAGTCTGGCAGGAAAGGTCTATCTCACTGGAGTGACAATGGACAAGCAGTACAGGCTGTGCCAGTGCAGGCTGGGCCTAGACTTAATCTGAAGCAGCTGTTTCAGGAGCTCTCAGCCCACAGATGGTAAGGGGATCAGACAACTGATCAGAAGGAGATTACAGGTGACCCTTTGCTTGTACTGGAAGCAAACTATGTTACATTGCCCATATGTGCCTCTGGGTTGCAGTCCCAGGGCAAGAAGGAGTGCTAGCAAGAGCAGTGACCCTTCACAGTTCCAGGGCAAAAAACAGGGCCCGTGGTCACTCACAGACCAGAGAAAAGACCAGGAAAACAGTGACCACACCTCTCCTTAGAGAACACCACCCTGAAAGAGCTGAGAGATTGCAAACCCTTAGAGCTAGCTCTGAAAACAGCAGCACAAAAAAGTTGAAGCTTGGGACAGATGTCTGCTCCACCCAGGAGAAAAGCACAACTTTAACATAAAGTTTAAAGTCAAGAAATAAGCCGGTAAAATGAGCAAACAACAACAAAAAAAAAGAACCTGACTATAGAAAGCTAATATGGTGACAGGGAAGATCAAAACACAAACTCAGAAGAAGACAATGAAATCAAAGCAGCTACGTGCAAAACCTCAAAGAAAAATGTGAAGTGGTCTCAGACCCTGAAAGAGTGCAAAAAGGATTTTAAAAATCAGAGAGGAAGAAGAAAAAATGGGAAAAGAAATGTGTAAGGGCCCTTTAAGCCATTTGTTTGACTAGATGTCTGACCTCGGTCAGTGTGGTCTTGCTGACAAGGAAACCTGGAGCGAGTCCATGAGGCATCCAGGTGTACGTTCTGCCTTGGTGCTGTTTACCAAGGACTTAGTCTGTTTCTCATGGGAACGAGTGCTTTGGGGGACAACAGGCACGTAGGCATTGAGCATGCACCATCAACGGAGGACCACCCTCCCTGCCTATCAGGACCTTGTTGCTAGGACGTGTGACTAGAGGCAGATGGAGAAGGGATAAAGGGCAAGGAGATGTGCTTGGGGGGGGGGGGCGCGCAGCAGAGATCTTTGTACGGCAATAAAGACACTTAGCTATCCCACTGAGGTGTGTCTGACTATTCTGTTCATATCTGGAGTTTTCCTCCAAAGTGTCGTTGGGGCGATTGAGAGCAACTGCAGAGAGTCATTGGGGCGACTTAGAGCAGTTACGGTAGGTACTTTGGGACCCCCGAGTCCAGCTGGCCTGGACAGAAATGAGATGCAAGAAAATAATGAAAAAAAGAGTCAATAGCTTGGTAAAAGAGGGACAAAAAAAAAACACGGAAGAAAATAATACCTTAAAAAAACCTGAATAGGCCAAATGGAAAAACAGGTATAAACATTCACTGAAGAGAACCCAAATGGAAAAGGAGGTGCAAAAGCTCACTGAAAAAAAAATAATTCCTTAAAAATTAGAATTGAGCAAGTGGAAACAAAAGACTACATGAGATATCAAGAAATAATAAAACAAAATCAAAAGAATGAAAAAATAGAAGAAAATGTGAACTATTTCACTGGAAAAACAATTGACCTGGAAAATAGATGAATAAGAGATCATTTAAGAATTATTGGACTACCTGAAAGCCAATGATCAAAAAAAGAGCCTCAACATCATCTTTCAAGAAACTATCAAGGAAAACTGCCCTAATATCCTAGAACCTGAGGGTAAAATACACATTCAAAGAACTTATCGATCACATCCTGAAAAAGATCCCAAAATGAAAACTCCCAGGAATATTACAGCCAAATCCCAGAGCTCCCAAGTTCAGGAGAAAATATTTTCCCCACTTAATAGTATTTTGTTTTTTCCAACTGCATGTAAAAAATAAATAGTTTTCAACATTCACTTTTATAAGATTTTGAGTTCCAAATTTTTTTCTCCCTCCCTCTCTTTGCCCCTCTCCAAGACAGCAAGCAATAGGCTATATATGTATAATTATATTAAACATATTTCTACATTAATCATGCTGTGAAAGAAGAATCAGAACAAAGGGGAAAAAACATAAGAAAGGGAAAAAAAGAAAATAGTATGCTTCAATCTGCATTCAGACTCTATAGTTCTTTCTTTGGATATGTTTAGCATTTTCAATCATGAGTCTTTTGGAATTGTCTCAGATCACTGTGTTACTGAGAAGAGCTATGTCTATCAAAGCTGGTCATCATACAATGCTGCTGTTACTGTGTACAATGTTCTCCTGGTTCTACTCACTTCACTCAGCATCAGTTCATGTAAGTCTTTCCAGGTTTTTCTGAAGTCTGCCTGCTCATCATTTCTTATAGCACAATATTATTCCATTGCATTCATATACCACAACTTGTTCAGACATTCCCCAGTTGACAGGCATCCCCTCTATTTCGAATTCTTTGCCACCACAAAAAGAGCTGCTATAAAGATTTTTGTACATGTATGTCCTTTTCCCTTTTTTATGATCTCTTTGGGATATGAATCTAGTAGCAGTATTACTGTATCAAAGGGTATGCACAGTTTTATAGCCCTTTGGGCATAGTTCCAAATTGTTCTTTAAGGATAAAATATTGCAAGCAGCCAGAAACAATTCAAATATCATGAAGCCAGCATAACACAAGATTTAGCCGCTTCTAAATTAAAGAACCAGGGGACTTGGAATATGATATTCCAAAAGGCAAAGTAGTTAGGACTACAACTAAGACTTAAAACCAAGCAAAACTGAGCATAATCCTTCAGGGGGAAAAATGGACATTTAAGAAAAATTAGGAATTTCAAGTATAAAAAGACCAGAGCTATACAGAAAATCTGACATTCAAATACAAGTCTCAAGAAAAGCATAAAAAGCTAAACATGAAAGAGAAATCGTAAGGGACTTAAAAAGCTTGAACCGTTTACATTCCTATGTGGGAATATGATACTTGTAATCCCCAAAAACTTTCTCATTATTGGGGCAGTTAAAAGGAGTGTACATAGACAGAGGACACAGATATGAGTTGGATGAGATCCAAAATAATAAAATTAAAATTAAGGGATGTGCTGGGAGAAGGGGAAATGGAGAGGTAGAATGGGGGTAAATTTTCTTACATAAAAGAAGAGTGAACAAGCTTTTATGGTAGAGGGGAAGATGGGGCGAGGGTGTGGTGGGCAATGCTTAAATCTTACTCACATTGAAATTGGGTCAAAGAGGGAAAACCAAATACACTCAGTTGGGCCTAGAAGTCTATCTTATCCTACAGCAAAGTAGAAAGGGAGGGGGAAAAAGGAGAGGGAGGAGGGATGATAGGAGAAAGGGATGATAGAAGATAAAGTGAATTAGAGGAGGCAGGGGTCAGAAGCAAAACATTTTTGAGTAGGGACAAGGTGAAAGGAGAGAGGGAGAGAAGGATAAACAGGGGGAAAAAGCAGGATGGAGACAAATACATAGTTAGTAATCATAACTGTGAATGTGAATGTGATGAACTCATCCACAAAACAGAAATGGATAGCAGAATATATTAAAAAGCAGAATCCAAGAGAGCAGAGTCAAGATAGTAGAGTAAAATCAGGGACTCACCAGAACTTTCCCCCAAACCCATCCTATTACATGTGAAAAATGACTCTAAATAAATTCTAGAGAAGCAGAACCCACAAAAAGACAGAATAAAACAAATCTCCAGCCTAAGACAACCTGGAAGATCAACAGGAAAGGTCTGTTGCTCCAGGATGAGAGAGGAGAGTAATCCAGCACAGGCTGTGCCAGCATAGCCTCGGCCTCAGCAAATCTGGAGCAGGTCTCAGGGCACTGAATCACTGGCAGCTGTGGTAGTTTCGAGACTTCTCAACCCACAAATACCACAGACAACTTAGAAAGTCAGTAGAAAGTCAGTAGGAAAGGGCTGTCGGACCTGGGTGAGAGAAGAGGGCAGTCCAACCCTGGCCCCAACACAGTCCTGGCCCCAGCAAACCAGGAGCAGTGCTGGGAAGTGACTGATTCAGGGCACTGACAACAGTGGCAGTGACTGTTCCTGGAGCTCTCTGCCCACAGATGGTAAGGGGATCAAACAACTGGTCAGACAAGATTACAGGGATCTTTTTGCTGGCACTGAGGCAGGGCTTTGTTGCTTTGCCCATACTTGGATCTGGGTGGCAGTCCTGGAGCACTTGTGGCAGCAGTGGATAGGGGACCCTCCTCACAGTTCCAGGGCAGAAAAGAGTGTTTATGGTCACTAATAGACCATAGCACAGGCCAGGAGAGGAGAAAACACTTCTCTCAAAGAGGGAATACCATCTACACTCTGATACAGGCTATATATGTACAATTATATTAAAAATATTTCCATGTTAATCATGCTGTGAAAGAAGAATCAGAACAAAAGGGGAAAACCACAAGAAAGAAAAAACAAAAAAAAAAGGGAGAAAATAGTATGCTTCAATCTGCATTCAGACTCTATAGTTCTTTCTTTGGAAGAACTGAAAATTTACCGGTCCCTAGAAGTATTTCTGAAAACAGTTGCACAAAACCCCTGAAGCTTGGGACAGTTTACTCTCCATACTGGAAGGAGAGCCCTACCTTAACAAAGAGCTAAAAAGTCAAGAAATAGGCTGGGAAAATGAGCAAACAAAAGAAAAAACTCAGACTATAGAATCTTACTTTGGTCACAAGGAAAATCAAAACATACACCCAGAAGAAGACAACAAAGTCAAAGCTCTTACATCCAAAGCCTCCAAGAAAAATGTGAATTGGTCTCAGGCCCTGGAAGAGCTCAAAAAAGATTTTGAAAATTAAGTAAGAGAAGTAGAGGAAAAATTGGGAAAAGAAATGAGGGCGATGCAAGAAAATCATGAAAATTAGCAAACAGCTTGCTAAAAGAGACCCCCAAAAATATCGAAGAAAATAACACCTTAAAAAATAGACTAAATCAAATGGCAAAAGAGGTCCAAAAAGCCAATGAAAAGAATGCCTTAAAAGGCAGAATTGGTTAAATGGAAAAAGAGGTCCAAAAACTCATTGAAGAAAATAATTCCTTCAAAATTAGAATGGAGCAAATGGAAGCTAATGACTCTATGAGAAATCAAGAAATCATAAAATGGAGCCAAAAGAATGAAAAAAATAGAAGGCAATGTGAAATATCTCATTGAAATAACAGCTGACCTGGAAAAGAGATCCAGGAGAAATCATTTTAAAAATTATTGGACTAACTGAAGGCCATGATCACAAAAAGGTTAGACATCATCTTTCAAGAAATTATCAAGGAAAACTGCCCTGATATTTCTAGAATCAGAGGGTAAAATAGAAATCAAAAGAATCCACCAATTACTCCCTGAAAAGAGATCCCAAAAGGAAAATTCCCAGGAACAGTATAGCCAAATTCCAAAGTTCCCAGGTCAAGAAGAAAATATTGCAAGCAGCCAGAGAAAAACAACTCAAGTATTGGGGAAACAAAATCAATATAACACAAGATTTAGCAGCTTCTATATTAAGGGACTGAGGGCTTGGAATATGATATTGTGGAGGTCAAAGGAGCTAATACTAAAACCAAGAATCACTTACTCCTCAGCAAAACTCAGTATAATCCTTCAAGGGAAAAAATGGTTGTTCAATGAGATAAAGGAATTTAATGCATTCTTAAGAAAAAAACAGAACTAAATAGAAAATTTGATTTTCAAATATAAGGCTCAAGAGAAGCACGAAAAAGTAAACAGGAAAGAGATATCATATGGGACTTATTAAAGTTGAACTGTTTACATTCTTACATGAAAAGATGATATTTATAATTCATGAGATCTTTCTCATTATTAGGGTAATTAAGAGGGAATATATATATATATAGACAAAAGGCATAGGGTGAGTTGAAATATGAAGGGATGATATCTAAAAAATAAAATTAAGGGGTGAGAGAGGAATGTACCAGGAGAAGGAGAAAGGGAGAGGTAGAATGGTATGAATTATAACACATAAAAGAGGCAAGAAAAAGTTTTCACAGTGGAGGGGAAGAAGAGGAGGTGAGAGGGAATAAGTGAACCTTACTCTCATCGGAATTTGCTTAGGGAGGAAATAACATACACAGTCAACTGGGTATAGAAAACTATCTTAACCTACAGGAAAGTAGGGGGAAAAGGAATGAAGGGGGTGATACAAAGGAGGGCAGATTCGGGGAGGGGTTAATCAGAAGCAAACACTTTTGAGGAGACAGTGAAAGGAGAGAACAGAATAATCAGGGGAGCAGGATAGGATGGAAGGAAATATAGTTAGTTTTTCACAACATGACTATTTTGGAAGTATTTTGCATGATATGAATAGACAGTTTCCAGAAGAAGAAATCAAAGCTATCTATAGTCATATAAAAAAACTGCTCTAAATCACTATTGATTGGAGAAATGCAAATTAAAACAACTCTGAGGTACCACATCATCCCTTATCAGATTGGCTAATATAACAGACAATAAAGGAAAATGACAAATGTTGGAGGTGATGTGGGAAAATTGGGACACTATTGCACTGTTGGTGGAACTGATCCAAATGTTCTAGGGAACAATTTGGAATTACGTCTAAAAGGTATTAAAACTATGCATACCCTTTGACTCAGTTATAGCACTACTAGGTCTATATCCCAAAGAGATTAAAAAAGAAAAAGAAAAAGAAAAAGGACCTGTGTATACAAGAATATTTATTGCAGCTCTTTTTGTGGTGGTAAAGATTTGGAAATTGAGGGGATGCCCATTAATTGGGGAATGGCTGAGCAAGCTGCAGTACATGATTGTGATGGAATATTATTGTGCTATAAGACATGATGAGCAGGAAACTTTCAGAAAAACCTGGAAATACTTACATGAACTGATACAAAGTGAAGTGAGCAGAACCAGAAGACCCTCGTACACAGTAACAACAATATTCTTATAAAAATCGACTGTGAATGACTTTGCTATTCTCAGCAACACAGTGATCTAAGACAATTCCAAAAGCACTCATGATAAAAAATGCTACCCACCTCCAAAGAAAAAATTGATGAAGTCTGAATGCATATCAAAGCATACTTTTTAAAACTTTTTTTATTTTTCTTGTTGGGTTTTTTTTTCGGTCTGTTTTGTTTTACAATACAACTAATGGAGATATGTTTTTCATGACCGCACATATGTAATCTATGTCAAATTGCCTTCTTTCTCAATAAGGGAAGGGAAGGAGGGAGAAAATTTGGAATTCAAAGTTATAAAAAATGAATGTTAAAATTTTTTTACATGTAATTGGAAAACAAATAAAACATTTTAAAAAATCAAAAAAAGAAAAAAGAAAAGTGGACCTAGGGGCAGCTAGGTGGTGCAGTGAATGAAGAACCAGCCCTGGAGTCAGGAGGACCTGCGTTCAAATCCAGCCTCAGACACTTAACACTTACTAGCCATGTGACCTTGGGCAAGTCACTTAACCCCAACTGCCTTCCAAAAGAAAAAAAAAAGTAGACCTAGATTCTGATGGACTTTAACTACAAAGGTAAGGAGTTTAGACTTTATCCTGTAGGTAATGGAGTGCCACTAAAAATTTTCAAGCAGAGGACAGAGGCTAGGGTGGGGAATAGAGAGATGTGTGTGTGTAACAAAATCAGTCCTGTGCTTTAAGAAGATTAATTGGACAGTATGTGCAAAATGGATATGATGAAGAGAGACTGCAGGCAGGGAGAAAGGCTAGGAGGATACTGCAAACTGCCTAGATATAAGGTGATAATAGCCTGAAACAAACTGGTAACAAGGAAGATGGAAAAGAAGGATGAGATGTCAAAGAATGATTGGGTTGGAGTAAAAAGAGAAGACATATTGATATGTATAACATACATTAATAGAATGCTATCATATATCCTCCTTTTCTAAAATGTAATAGTATTGACTAAATAATGGAGGTTATATGACATAATAAGAAAAGATAAATCTTATATTAAATTTTACGTTGAGGGAGACAAGACACTTGCTCACTTGCAACCCCTCTTTAGACATGGCAAAAAGACTGGAGACAATAGAGTTCCAAGTTCAGTTTCAAGTCTGGTCACTGACTAGAAGGTTATTTGCTCAAGGTCCTCAGTTTCCCAATTTGTAAAGAATAATCAATTTCTGTTTCCCCAGGCTACGACCAATACAACAACAACAAAAGAGTACTTTGTAAAAAAAAAAAGTACTTCGTCAGTACTCTGCTATCTGTCAAAGAAGCTGAGCCCGCCCTTCCAAGGAGCACCTTGGACTTTCTTCCCAATCTGCACTTAAAAAAAAAAAGAACAAAGGTGCCAAATAGCACCAAGGACTCCCTGAGTTCTCTTTTACCTTGAGGTGTCATTGCATCAGGTCCAATCCCTTGGAATTTTCCTAGTTCATCAAAACTCTCCCCATGCATTGAAGGCAGTGGGCTGGAGAAGCTCCGCTTCACAAGAAGTCCACAGGTCTCTAACTGGCCTCCCCTCATATGATCTATCAGGTGGAAACAGGATATAAGCCAAAACCACTAAGAATCTCCACCTAACTCCCTACTCTTCTGTTCTAAGATGTTTCCTAATCCACTCCTTCAACTGATGCAAAATATTCAGGATAACCATATCTTCTCCCTTGCTAAATTATACTAAAGACTTGGGGCAAATCTCTCCAGAAGTAGCAATTATCTAGAATCTACTATATCCTCACAGTGCCACAATCAAAACCTCCCAGACCCCTGCTCCATGAACTCTGCAAAGCCCCAAACAAAACAAAACAAAAAACCCACATCTGCCTAATAAGGGTGATCTATCAAGTCCATGCAGGAGGCCATTCTCTCAAGATCTGCACCAACACAATGGCATGCCAACTACAGCCTAACAATCTTGGCATATGGAAATTGTGTTATGGAAGAAGCACTAAACTTGGAGTCAAAACCCCAGATGCAAATTCCAGTTTCTATGCCTAGTTTCTACCAGACTGCTTTCTAGTTTTCCCAGTATTTTTTTATTGAATAGTGAATTCTTGCCTTTAAGCTATTTAATAACCATATGATAGTGGTCAAGTCATTTAACATCTCTGGGTCTCAGTTTGCCCATCTGTAAAATGAAAGAATTAAACTAGATGCTCTTTAAAGTATTTTCAAGCTCTAAATCCTATAATCTCCACTTCTCAAACATAAAGACAGCCTGTATCTTCCTTTCCCTTATTTCCAAGAAAATAACAGCCTTCCCCTAGTTGCCCAAATTCCCTTATATGGTAAGTGGGATTCTGCTACCTCCTTGAAAATAGAAATTAAAATGAAAATAGAGACAGCAAAGGAAGAAAAGGTCACGAAAGGAGCAAAACTTTAGAATAGGTTGATATTCCTAGCTTCAGTAGATAGTAAGGATAAATGATTTATTAACAGGTAATGATAAAGACGAGGGTAACAATAGAAGCATTTACATTTACATAGCACTTTTCCCTTTATAAAACACTTTGACACATATTATCTTTATCTGATTCACACAACAGCTTTCTCTGAAGAAATCAAAGTAGAATTCTCTCCATTTTATGGAGGAAAGAGACTCAGGTTAAGGGACATAACCTACATGTAAATAGAAGACCTGGGACTTGATCCCGAGTCTTCTAATTCCCACTTAGTGTGCTTCCCACTACCCCATGCTGTCCTGCAAAGGTGCTAAGGCCCTGCTGCCTGTCTCCACTGGCCAACCGGTCTCTGTCTAGATCATTACCTGGTTCTGAGCATTCTTGGGACTTCTCAACCTTGTCTCCCCGCTGTTCTTCATCTGATGCTGGACAGGACGTCTGCCTCTTAATTTTGCTGGCTGCTACACCAGCCAAAGACACCAAAGGGATAGCCTGACTTTCCTGTGGGAAAAATAAAAAAGCAAAAGAAAAGGTATTCATCAAAGAAGAAAGCTACTGCTGTCTCTCAGATAGGAAAAGCCTAAAAGCAGGATATACACAACACACAACTATAGCATTTTAGTAATGAAGTGACGAGATTTTCAAAACGTATCAACTATTAACTGAGAAATACATTGGAATCAGAGCCGAGATGATGGATAGAGGGTGCATTCTAGGTGAAACTCTCCCAATATTTTCCCTTACCACAACTTTAAAATAACACATCAAATTGAATTCTGGAGTAATATAACTAACAAAAGATTGATGAGGCATTTTTCCAGCCCAGGACAATTTAGGAAGTCAGAAGGAGAGGTCTGTGGCACTGGGATGGGGGCCAGCAGCAGCAGTACTGAGAGCTCTCACTGCCCAGAAAGAATATTGGACACCTAGTGAAAAGGAGATAACAGGAACATTGTGAGAGCACTGGGCACGGGAGCAGATGCCATTTGGCAACTCCATTGCCCATTACTCAGTTTCAGGGCAGAGGGGAGCACTAGGATATGTGGTCACAAGAGAATAGAGGCTCTTCCTGAGTAAGGAACAGGACACAGACCAGAAGAGCTGTGACCACACCTCTCCTCAGATCACATCACCTTAGAAGCACTAAGAACTTATAAATCCCTACAACTAATTGTAAAAACATCAAGGCAAAAAAGCCTGAAATTTGGGATGGTGACTACTGTTCTACTCCCTACCAGGGCCCAACTCTAACTTAAAGTTCAAAGTGAAGAAATACACTGGAAAAATGAGCAAATAACAAAAAAGAACCTGACCATAAAAGGTACTATTGTGACAGGAAAGCTCATGACACAAACTCAGAAGACAATGAAATGTCTAAATAAATCATTAGCATTTCCATATATTATCAACAAAACCTAAGAGGAAGAGACAGAAAGAGAAATTCCATTCAAAATAACTACAGATAGCATAAAATATGTGAGCATTTATTTGCAAGACACACACAGGAACTACATGAATACAATCACAAAAAACACTTTTCATACAAATAAAGAGAGATGTAAAAAACTAGGGAAATATTAATTGCTGAACCAATAGGTAGGTTGAACCAATATAATAAAAATAGGATAATTCTATATAAATTTACTTATTCAGTGCCATACCAATAAAACTACCAAAGAATTATTTTATAGAAATAAAAAAAATTCATCTGGAAGACCAAAAGATCAAGAATATCAAGGGAATAAGTGAAAAAAAATGTGAAGGAAGGTGGCCTAGCTGTACTAGATTCCAAATTATATTATAAAGTAGTAATAATCAAAACAATCTGGTATTGGATAATAAACAAAGTGATTGATCAGTGAACTACATTAGGCACACAACATATAGAAGTAAAAGACAATAGTAATCTTTTTTTTTTAAGTTGTTTCAGTCATGTTCAGCTCTCCGTAACCCCAATTGGGGTTTTCTTGGCAAAGATCTTGGAGCAGTTTGCCATTTCTTTCTCCAGCTCATATGACGGATGAGGAATGGAGGCCAACAGGGTTAAGTGACTTGCCCAGGGACACACAGCTAGTAAGTGTCTATGGTCACATTTAAACTCAGGTGTTCCTTACTCCAGGGCCAGCAATTTATCCACTGTGCCATCTAGCTGCCCCAAAGAAATCTAGGGTTTGATCAATTCAAAGATCCAAGCCTGGAGAGCAAGAATTCACTATTCAACAAAAAATACTGGGAAAACTGGAGAGCAGTATGGTAGAAACTAGGCACAGACCAACATCTTGTACCACATATCAAGATAAGGACAAAATAGGGATATCATTTAGTCTTAAAAGGGTGCTATCATAAGCAAATCACATCTGTGGATAAATACATACATACAAAAATATTTACAGCAGTTCTTTTTATAGAAGCAAAGAACTAGAAACTGAGAGAATGCCCAACAATTGAGGAATGGCTGAACGAGTTGTGTTCAACTTACGATTGTGTTCAACTTGTGATTGTGCCATAAGAAATGACAAATGGAATGGTTTCAAGAAAACTTGGGAAGACTTAAATGAACTGGTGCAAGGTGAAACAAGCAGAACCAGGAGCTCATTGTATACAGTAACAATAAGCAACTATGAAAGACTTAGCTATTCTGTTCAATACAATGATCCATGAGAATTTCAAAGGATTTATGATGAAAAATGTTTTCTTCTACTACAGAGAGAACTGATGAACTCTGAGTGCAGATTAAAGCATAATTATTTTCACCTTATTTTATACTTTCACTTTCTTGATTTTTAAAATTTTTGCTATATAGCTAAAATGGTAATATGTTTTGCATGATTTCACATGTATAATAGGTGTCATACTGCGTCGCTTTTCAATAGATGGGGGTAAGAGCTTGAG
Source organism: Pseudochirops cupreus (assembly GCA_028627135.1). Taxonomy (NCBI): domain Eukaryota; kingdom Metazoa; phylum Chordata; class Mammalia; order Diprotodontia; family Pseudocheiridae; genus Pseudochirops; species Pseudochirops cupreus. The sequence goes on from CM053581.1 coordinate 214,753,486, forward strand.
AGAGGGAGAGAATTTAAAACTCAAAACAAAAAAAGAATGTTAAAAATTTTTTATTTTAAAAAAGAAAAATATATTGTATTAAATATAGATAATTGCTTTATATATGTATCAAATTAGCATTTAATAAACAATTAAAAAAACAAAAACTGAGTATCTGTGGGAAAATAGGCACCCTAATCTACTACTGTTGGAGCTGTAAAATTATTCAGCTATTTTAGAAAACAATTTGGAATTATGCAAAAAACATTTTTTAATTGTTCATTACTAGAGATCCTACTACTAGAACTATATCCTAAGGGTATTATAATAGCACAAAAAGACTCATATGTACAAAAACACCGAAAGCAGCAAAAAAGTTGGAGAAAAATGACTGAACTATTGAACAAACTGTGGTATGTTACCATAAATGAAATACTGTAGAGAAGAATGAATACAAAGAATTCACAGAAACACACAAAGACTTGTATGAAGTTATAGAATAAACGAAGCAGATCCAAAAGAGTTAATATACACAAGAAGGAAGGTCTCATAGATACCAAAATATTCAAAGCAGCACTTTTTGTAGTAGCAAAAAAATTGAAACAAAGTAAAATCTGAATGACTGGGGAAGGGCTGAACAACTTATGGTATATTAAAAAAATGGGATATTACTGCATTGCAAAAAAAAAAACACGAGGAATTCAGAAAAACATGGAAAGATTTGATTAAATGAAACAGAACAATGAAAGGAGAACCAAGGAACAATATATAGTGACTATAATAATGTAAATAAAAACAATGTAAAAAGCAGTTCAACTCTGATTAACTACAATAATAATCCTAGCTCTGGAGAAAAGAGGGAAAAACATACAAAGCCCCTTATGATGAAGGTAAGGAGAATTCAGGCACAGAATGTTGCATCTGGAGTCAGGTATAGTTGATTTTTTCAGTTTTACTTAACTTTTACCTTGCTGCTAGGGAGAGTAGACCAGGAAATGACTGTAAAGTTTTCAAAAAAGATATCTTTTTTCAAAAGAAATAATCTACTGTGTCAAAACAAAATGTATCAATACTTTTTTTTTCTTTTTGGAGTGGGGAAGGCAGGGCAATTGGGGTTAAGTGACTTGCCCATGGTCCCACGGCTAGTTTTGTGTTAAGTGTCTGAGGCCGGATTTAAACTCAGGTCCCCCTGACTCCAGGGCCAGTGCTCTATTCATTGTACCACCTAGCCGCCTCTTTCAATACATTTTTACAAAATAAAAGCAAAGCAAAAAAAAAAATCTGATTGGCATTGTTAAGCCAACCTAACAGCTTGAATGCTTTAATCTTACTTATCTATAAGCCTAGGAATCCATTTTAGGGTGAAAGAAATGGCAGTTGATAATATAAAAATATCATTAAACCAAACAATGCCAACACAAAATTCTCTTTGAAGAGCCATTAGTCATTGGATCATGGAAGAATGATTGAGATTTTATCCTTTCCAGTTATTGTACAAAGGTTAAAAGAAGAGGAAAGTACTGAGCACTTTAAGGAGAAAAAGAATTTTCTCTGAATTCTCCATATTCATTTCTTACAGTAGTGTAAAATCCTATTATATTAATGTACCCAGTTTGTTTAGTCATTCCCCAGTTGAGGGTAGGTATTCATTTAATCATTTTGCAAAACATAAAATGTTATATAAAGACTAGCTATTATTTTTTAACATGACATATTTCAAGAAATACAAGAGAATTTAAACTCTCAAGAATCAAAAGGAGTAGAAAAAATAATAACCTTGGGATTCAAGAGCAAACATAAGCATAATTTATAATTTTCCCAGGTCAAGTCTTGATTAGATGCATTTAACAAGACCAGAAAAAAAAATTTAAATTTCCAAGGTTTAGAAGTAATGAGATTATTGTGCTGGGGAATGGGATCTGGTGTAAGGGATGAATTTTTCTACTTACAGGGTTGAAGAGTTCAGTGGTAAGCCCTAGGTAATTGTGTAAAGACAGGAAGGTCACTCTCTGCAGCCGCACCATTATGATCTGATAAGATAGAAAAAAACATGAGGTTCAAAATTCCTCAGGTACCCACACCTAGGACAGATGTGTACAGAAGTTCCATGGAGATTTTTCCAAGTATCCACAATGCTCTTGACTCAGCATCTCTTCTCAGCATCATGACTCTTTCCTGAACCATTTGCCAATCAAACCTCAGATTATTCTCCACAATTCCTAAGACCCCACCTCCCACTTCCCAAGCTATTCCCAGCCCCTCTTATATATTCCTATAGCCCCAACACTCAGTCTTGCTGAATGGGTTTGGGTCCTTTCTTTTCCTGAGAACATTAAAAAAAATAAAATAAAGTGGATGTTGGTACCACTTTTCAGTCGAGCTGATAATCAGACATGAAAACACTCTCCAAAAGTTCCCCGCAAAAAAAAAAAAAGGTTCCCTACAGGGGGGAAAACTTGGAGTGATGGCAGGAGCAACCTTCCAATAGCTATGGAGAAGAAAAGGACATAAAGTTTGACCTACCTGTACTACCCTTACCAAGGTCTCAGGGTATTTTTCAAAGACACCTTGGAAAGCAGTAGCTGGAAGTCTTAAAATAGTGGATGGTATTGCTGCCCTGGCAGAGACAGTTTTATATGGAGCTGCATGACCCTGTAATGGAATGACAGTCCTGGTTAAGACGAGTGAGATGAATAACTGCTGTGCATTCATTAGTAATAGAAAGTCTGTGAGAAGTGATGAGGACCTGAATGAGGATGCTAACCACATCAGGGGAGAAAAGCAGATGGGTTTAAGAGCTGATGGAGGGTGACTCCAAGGTTTCAAACCTCAGCAGTTCTAAAAATGAGAAACAGAGAAGTTAAAAAGAGAGGTAGGTATAGGAGGAAAGATGCTAAAGGCTGTGTGTAGGCTAGAAGAGTATTGTTTTTATCATTGTACTCCCAGCACCAAGCACAGTGTTTTATAAAGCTTGTGCTTTATAAATGTGGACTGACTGAAGAAAAGCAACTTTCCTCTGGACTCCTCTGGCAGCTCATACAATGGGAGACCCTCAAGTAGCACATGGGGGCTCACCATCACTGGCCAGACCAGATCCCTGGGAAGGGATGCAGTACTAGAAGTTAGGAACCCAGGTCTCTCAATATCTACCAGTCCTTACTCTAATCTAGATCAGCTTCCTGAATTGTAGGTGATCAGCCCAGCCAAAGAGAAATTGACACTTGCAAAGGCCAGCTCTTTAGTCCACTCTTCCAAACAAAGCATGAGTCATCATGAGTCAAGAAATGGCAAACCTAAATGGAGAGCCCAAGATCAGAGAAAGCCAAAAGACTTCAAGATTAGGATATTAAGGGAATAAGGTGAGGTCAGGGTCCTAGACTGAGTTTCAATCAGGCCTTTGTTTCTATTATTTAAATGGGAGTTACCAAGAGAGTAAAGAAAAACCAAACAAATTCAAATTTCCTTCTCCCTGACAACTAGCACCAAACACCGAAGGCCTAGCACATTACTCAAAGATATCAGCCCAAATGGCACACCTAAATGGAAGGGGCTCTTTAATAAATAGAAATGGAATATATTTTAATAACATTTCTATTAACACCACATCCAAGGAATTCCAAATGAAACTAATTCTCTTGACATTTTTCCCCCAAATGTTGCTAACGATTCATTCCTATTATAGGACTCTATTCAGAATGCTCTGTCAATTGCAAACACTGAAAGCTGAAAAATAGGTCTTATTCTGTGTAAATTCTGACCAAAATACTGAGATTCATAAATGTTTTTCATTGACTTACTATTAACTAGGCCTTCTTTTTAAACTATAAAAACCCTTAGACTGGGAAAAATTGTCTTCTAAGAAGAAAACAAAAGGATCTACGATCTATACCTCACAAAAAAACAGGAAGTTGTTTCACACTGGACCCATTAGCTACCTGTTAAGAGCCTATTACCAAGGGCTTTGATCATTCCAAAGGACCAAAATTTAATCCAGTTAAGAACTTTGTCCTCTCCTTGTATAAGTCTTACATGAGCATATATGAATTCCAGAAACCCTATTCAAAGCATTTGCTCTTTGACAACAGTAAAACAGAAACATTCTAGCTTTATGTGTCCCTGAACTTTCACAAGTATTTGCTGGTTACTGAAAATGGATTTACAAACTAAAATTATAATTCCTGCAAGAGAATTTAGAAAATTCATTTCTGTGCCTTAAATACCAGATTCCTATCATTTTATTTGACTGGCTCTAAATAGTCTGAAATACCAATTAATTTCCCCTCTTCACACCCAAAACAAACATCAAGTTTTTAACACAGATTCAAAGTTAAACACAAAAGCTCTATGAGGTAATGATTAAGAAACAAGAGCACTCTAGCTACATCAGATTTCTGTTCCTAGAGTGAGAAAAATATAATGTAAGGGAAAGGGGAAGGAGAAGGAAAGAAGATAATATTAACTCCTTGGAAACTCTGATAAAAAAAATAGCTCACACACATTTAATTTTCAAATCTACTGATTACTTTGGCTGAAAAAAATATTCCCACCAAAACATTAATGTTTTGTGAGACAAGTGATGACATCCTTCAAAATGATCAATTAATCACAACATAGTATATTTTTCCACTCAAATGTCACCCCATAAATTTTCCACTCCCACTACACTAAGAAAAAGATCTATTCTTGTTGCTGAGCAAGTGGAATCACTGCTGACATTGTGACAAGACTTCATCACAACAGGCTGGGAAGGGAATGAATAGTCCCAGACAGATTGATTACTAAAGCTCAAAGTTAATTTAAGAGCTCGTGTAATAACTGCCACTCCCAGCTGCACAATTTATATTACAGGTCAAGCATCATCCATTATGTTCTTTGTAACAAATGAGGTTTCATAAAGAAAGACACAATAGTGAAGTAAAGATCTACTGCAGAATAAGGAACAACAAAGAATAAACTCTGTTCTCAGCTTGCTCATTAAGTTGATTGTTTATGCTAGACTGAGTTTTTTTCCTCTTTGCAAAATATTTTCAAAATAAGGTATTACTCCTTTTGGGCCTGCCTCACTTCCACTTACTTCAACTTGTAATTCTCTGCTTTTCTGGTCACTGAGTAAAAAATCCCACAAATCAATAAATGTTTATTAAGTGCTTACTATGTACCATGTATTATAATATTGACGGGAATACAAAAAGAGACAAAAGACAGTACCTACCCTCAAGGAGCTTACAATCTAATGGGGGAGACAACACACAGATAGACAGATAAAGAGATAGATAGATAGATATAGATATAGATATAGACATAGATATAGACAGAGATATAGACAGAGACATAGACATAGACATAGACATAGATATAGATATAGATATAGATATAGGCTTCCTGTAAAAGGTAGGATTGTAGCTGGAGCTTAAAGGAAGCCAGAGAGGTCAGTAATCAGAGTGAAGGAGAAGAACATTTCAGGGCATGGAGGACAGCCAGAGAGAGAATGCCCAGAGCCAAGAGATGGAATGTCTCATTCATGGAAGCACCCAGGAGGCCAAGGTCACTGGATCAAAAAGTATGTGGTAGGTAATTACCATATTTCACCACATAATCATCGCAGATTTTATGTGAAACTTTTTGCACAAAAGTGGCACATGACCATTATGTGAAGTTTTTTTTAAAAAAAAAGAAAAGATATTGTAACATTATGACTTAAAAATCATTCATTACTAAACTGTCTTTGGTTCAAGATTAGGATGCACAGACTACTGAATATACATTAAAATTGGAAAGATGCTGGTTTTATCCTATCACATGACTTACTCATGGTAGTTTTGCTGGCCTGCCTGCCTGCTCCCCTTGCACCCACAGCTCTTCATTGGGCTGAGTGACAATATCATTAGTACTGCAACGCTCTAAGCAAACCACACAACTCAGCTTTCGGAAATATACAGACAATGTGTGTGGGCTGAGAAATCTAGGCTCGCAGCTTGCAATGTGCAGGAAATAAATGCATATCCATATGCCACTGGTGAATATACTGTTGCTCTGTTTACCTCATGCAACAATTATGCAATGAAAGGTATAAACCAATTTTTGGACTGAAGCAAAAAAACCCACCAGAGTGCGATGATTATTCGGTGGACATGATTATGCAGTGAAATATGTTAAGTGAAAAAGGACTGGAAAGGTAGAAGGGGGCTAGATTATGAAGTGTTTTAAATGCCAGACAGAAGAATTTCTATTCAATCCTGGAGGTACTGACTGTATGTCATAGGCAAGACTTGAATACAATTATACCTGACTCCAAAACCAACCCACTATTCATTATTCCACAATACCTCCAAAGCCTCAACTTACTACCTTGCTTTATGACTGAAAACTTGTTTAGAGCTCTTTGACAAAAGAAATTCTATCTAACCTTTAGTCCAAATTCCAAGTAATACTACCATGCACCCATGGATTTTCAGTTACTGATGGCCTGTAAGGTATTCAGCAATCAATCAAAATAATTCCCAGTAAAGGAATACAATTACAAACCTTCCCTCTCTTAGACTTGAGATCTACTAGTGAAATAAAGAAATCTAAAAATCAGTCATTGCTTTTATGGTATAACTTCAATGCTATCAATGGGTAATTTATTTTTACCTAGTGAGAGGTTAAAATACATAAGGCATATACATGGTCTTAGAATTCTAAAGCAAAGTTCAGATCTGAGTGTCCTCTCCAGAAAGCAGAGCCTAATAAACACTCCTTATGAACCAGGTCTCCAAATACCATGGTTAGCTTTAGGGGTAGGATAAATAAGATTACTGGGTCAGAGGAACCTAAGGGTAGTCTCAAAAGCTTAAAAACATTTTAAAGAGACTGTAGGGATTAAAATTGTCCAACCTACAATAAAAGAGACCAAGACAGAGCTCTGAGCCCATGGCACTTTATACCTTCCTCATGATCTGAGATGCCCCCTTCTTCTAGCCCTCATTTTTTTCAGGTTTAATACCAGATTTGATACCTGAATATTCTAAAGGGGCTATACAAAGTACAGAATCCCACTGGTTGATAGATCTTGCTTCAAAGACCAAAAAATGATGCATCATCTAGAAATGGAATGGGGGGGAAGGAGGGGGTGTGCATCTCAGATTGGGCAAAGCATGGGGCATCTCCACTAACTGGTCATAAGATGGGCACCTGCTCATGCTGGACAAGAGAGAATGGTCTGGAAGTACAAAAATCAGTTGGGGGACATTACATGCCATTGAGTTACCTCTACCATGCTGAGTTTGGTCCCCATAACAATGGAAAACAAGAGTGGAGGGCCTCTAGTTAGATTCCTATGATTAAGTCAAATGAACTTATAATCGCAGTTCACAGCTCTTATTATCACTACCCTATGGAATTATATCAAACTGATTAATACTGACTAGAGTAGAGTAAGGGTCCAAATGAATTATTTCTCATAGGCAAAGCATTTACTGGCACAGTGAACATAAGACAGATACTCCCAGCAGAAAGTAAAATCCACAAGATGCTGTCATTAGAAAGGTGAAAATTGTGTAAATAGAAAACTGTCAATAGGACAATTACCAACTGAGATATCTAAACAAAGGTCATAATATTAAGTGGAAGCAAAATAGCTAAGATAATAAACATAGAAATTCTACCCTTTAAGAAAATCATGTAAACATCAGGCTTAAAATGACCTACCAGAATATATTGCCAAGTGCCTTGCAAGAAATCTGAAGCTTGTCAGATTGATCCTTATCTTATCTCCCAATAAAGAAGATCTCCAACATTTTGAAGAAACAATCTCAGTGTCTCACCTTCATTGTGGTTACTGAAATCTACCTTAATGGTCATGTTAGGCAGGAGTCACTATCTCTATTCTATTCCCATTTACCTCCTCCATTTAGTTCCTTAAATGCAGTTTAAGAAAAGATTTCTATCCCTTCCACATATTCACAAGCCTATGTCTCCTGACATCCCTATTCCTCTTAATCTCAAATCCAAAGTATTAAACCAAACCATTCCCCACAAGATTTCTGCCAACTACTCTAATTTTAGACAGTCCATTTAAAAATAGTCAATCATTAAGCATTCAGCTTTGCCTTCCCCCAAAAAACACCTCCCAGACTTAGACTACACCATTAACACTAATCAACATATGCCAGGGTCATAAGGAAGGCCAAATGAGATGCAGCGTGTCATACCACTGGATTTCAAGTCAGGAAAGACTTGGTTTCAAATCCTGGCTCCTCTGTTTACTTGGCTTTGAGAAAATGAGCAAGTCACTTAGCCTTTCTAAACCTCACTTTCCTCATCTGCAAAACAGGGTTAACTATACTTGTACAACGTACCTCACAGATAGGTTGTAAAAAATACTTTACAAACCTTAAAAGATTACATATATATGAGCTGCTAGTATTATTTAAAGGGAGTATGGTATAGTGAATAAAGGGTAGGTCTTAGTTTCATATGACTTGGGTTTAAATCCTGCCTCTGAATCAAAAAGGCTACTGTATAACCTTTTATAAGCCATTTAACCACCCAGAATCTCAAGGCAGTCTGGTAAGTTGTAGCGTAGTTGGCTAAATGCATTGATAGAAGGAGTTTCCTCACTATGCAATCAAGTCAAGAGAAAATATATATTATATGTCAATATTATGATGTATACAAGATTCCCATCTCTCTGAGCTGATGGGCTTTTCTCTCCTTTCTTGGGGAGGAGGAAAGGAGATTTCAGCCCAGACACAGGTACCGGGTTTTTTGTCTTCACTTCTTTCAGGTTCACCCACTCATTACCTAGAGGTTGTAGGCTAAACAGGGAATGGAGGAGGGAAACCTTTTGCCACTAGAACTAGTCCTTATATGTACTCCTCCTCTTCCTCCTCTACCCCATTTTGTGGGATTTCACCCTCTGTCCTTTGGTCCAATGGGCCTGGGATTCATGGTTTTTTTTTTTAGCAGCCAGAATAGTGGAAAATCATAGGAAAAATCTATGACTGCAGCCTCCAAAAATTAGGGATGCCCTTCAACAAGTGTAGATTTCTCTTAAATAATTTGGCCTAGATCTCACTGACCATAGGTTTGATCAAAACCCTCTTGAACCTGTTTTCAGGCTAGTAAATCTTTCAGAGTCACCTTCTATTTAGATAGATTTGAAACCATTTCAGAAGTGCCCAGGGATAAAGTGAGGTAGAGGTGGGTGTACTTTGGACAGGGAGTGGGAAGGGCTTTTCTCTGCTGAAGATCCCTCTCTGCTTCACAGAGGCCTTGCTACCACCACCAAACACTAGGTAGCCACTGGCCAACTCTTTCCTCCTCCCATCCCCTCCCCCCCACCTTAACCAGAGCTGTTATCATTGGTCCTGGTGGTGTTTGCTAAACTTGGCTAGGCTGGGGTCCAAGCCTCTCAAGGGACTATTGAGGGAGCTTGACTCCATACCAATGTCCTTCTCCTCCTGTGGGTCATCTGACATCCAATCTCACATATGAAGCTGTCACATACAAAGAGTAAAGAGAGAAATCAATAACCACTGTACATATTATGCCAAGCTCTGCCCACATCCTTGATAGAATCAGATGTAAGAGTAAACTTGAGGGGCAGCATCTGAACTGCTGAGATTTGGAAGGGAGAGCTTCCTCCTTCCTGTTTTAAACTCCTGCCACCTGACCCTCCTTGCTCAGTTCTGTTATTGGAATCCTGTCCCTTCCTGTGAGGGTGCCTCTGAGAATGCCCAGCTCTCACCCACCCTTCCCTGGTTGGACAGAGCATGGCAGTGGGGACCAAGAAGGGGAGAAAGGAAGGGAAGGGCCAAGTTCCTGCCTTATCCCCTTGGGGAACCAAGCTGGACCTAGCACTAACCAAGACCAAAAGCCTTTGATTTATGGTTCTAGAGAAATGTTAGACATAGTGAAATATATATATTTATTTAAACATTGACCTCACTTTGATTGTTGAAAAAGCCAAAAAAAAAAAAACCCCACCCTAAATACCCCAGAAGACCTCAGCCCTCTACCTTGAAAAGTCTAAGTGAGATACAATGAAAACTCTGTTATGTTTTGGTTAAAATATGTTAATTATATGATTAAAGCTGAAAAAAATTATAATGTACATGAAAAAACATATACTACAATATTGAAATATTGGAGACAACAGAAGAGAGGCAGGCAGTGTGGCACCCTGGAGAGAGAGCTGGCCTCAGAATCATGATGGCCTCAGTTCAAGGCCTGCCACCAACAACTACTGACTCAGTGACTCGGGGTTAAGTTCCTTAACCTCTCAGTGCTCTCGACAACTCCCGAAGACTCTAAGCTGCAGAGTGGCAGAGTGAGATTCTTCCTCTGGGAGCTCTTTATGCCAATGAAACCATAGTCTAGTCTCTAGCCTATGATACTAGAAAATGCCATTACAAGAATGCCAATTCAAAGCATGAGACCTACTAAAAGAGGAACAGAAGTACTGCCCCTAACCAGGAAATTAGCACAAGATACACTTAAATATTGATTTATATAGTCTGTTAATTCCTTAATATACATAAGAATCAGGATCTAATTAGAATACCACAGCTTAGAACAACATTATGAATTTTGACATGATATAGAAATTGGCCCATGATCTCTGACTACTCAGTTGCATTCTTGCCAAGGCTATCATGGCTTCTGAGAATTACCTTGAAGCTGTTTAAAGGAATTAAGGAGAAAGTTCCTCAGGGTTCAGCTCAGAATGATGGTAAATATGTAACCTCTGACAGGAAGGTTAAAAACACAGCTATCATTTCAAATGCCTAATTCTGCTTAAATGTCCTGCCAACACTATCTTCGAAGATAGTGATTGTTCTTCTACTGCACTGAAAATAAGAGTTAGTTCTACTCTTAAACTTGTCTTATATCATATGACTAAGAGGAATTATGACTTACTGAGAATTAAGTTTTAAAGCCTTAGCCATCCACTGTAATGTTAAGGGTATTTGAAGATTTTCCCTGACCTTTAATAGGCACATAGAGGCCTGGCCTAGAGCTAATCAGGCTCTGGGCTACAGGGAGTTTCCAATTAAGCACTGGGGCACAAAGATTTTCTAGCTCCTCAGCACTCAGCCTATCAGATAGTGAGTCTTTGTTATATATTCTGGAAGTTAGTATTTTGCTTTGGGGGTTCACTCATGAGAAAGATCTTTTGATTTCCTGGTCTAGAGTCTGAGTAGCTGTATATTCAGAGCCCCCCGACTGCTTAGATGTCTGTGCTCCCTCAATCCAGTGATATATGTAAAGTGCATAGCAATATTGCTTTACTCAGACAGCTGGAGCCCTGTCTGCTAGTCTTTGTGCTAATTTCTCTGCTTATATTTTCTCTGCTTGTATTTTCTCCAAGTTCAGAGTGCTGACCTTTCCTCTGGACTAGTGAATGTAATTAAAAGTAGGATTGTTAACCCTTTTTGAGCAGTCTTTCCTTTAAAAGCAGATCAAAGAACCTATGCTAACAGGCCATCCTCAGTGTGCTAGGGTGCTTGCAGTTACATCCTCCAATACAGATGCCCAAGTGGCATGAATAAAATGAGGACTTCAAGACCAGTACGTGGAGACACGCATAAGTAGACAATGGGACAATGGATGTCCAGCAGAAAGACTCACCGTGATGACATCCAGGATGCTGAGGAGGCTGTGGATGCTGTCTCCAGCCAGGACTTCTTTCACCGTCACTTCAGTACCATCCTGCAGACAGAAGGCAGATGGGGTTGAACCTGTCCGATACTGACACCTACTGAAAAGTTGACTTTAAATAAAAGTTTTTTATGCCAGGGTTCCCAGCTGGTTTGGCAGACAAAACTCTGGTGCCAGCTCACATCCTTTCATTCCAAATCACTGTAACAGAACAGCTGGAGAGAAGGAGGCACAGCAACCCACACCCTGGCCAAGGTAACTGTCACTGTAATCACCAAAAAAAATGGGGCAGTGGGTAGGGCATGCCAAAGTGCACAGAGTTAGCTGTATGAGTTTCCCCAAGGCAAGTTACCTAACTTCTGTTTGTCTCGGTTTCCTCATCTATAAATTGGGGATAATAACAGTATCTACTTCCCAGAGTTGTGAGGATCAAAAAAAGTTCATAGCTATAAAGCGCTTAGCACAGTGCCTGGCACAGTGCCTAAGTGCTCTACAGGTGGTTGCTACAATGATCTGTGATTATTGCAAGCTGGAAAGCGGAGGAAAGCAGGGTGCCAAATCCAGACCAATGTAGGCACTCCAAGCCCACCGCCCCATCCAAACGATCAAATCCGATATAAAATAGAGAAAGAAGCACAGTGTAGTGGAATTTGGAATCAAAAGACCTGGATGCAAATCCCAGCTCTGCTATTTCTTAGCCATGTGATCTTAGGCAAGTACCTTCAATCTGCAAGCTTCAGTTTAACACTTCTGTGAAATGCACAGGCCTGGCTGGAGGGCCTGCTCTAAAGCCGTGATCCTGAATCTGTGCTAGTTTTTCTGACTTTGAACATAAAAGACTAAAATCATTTCAGAAAAGGATGAAAAAGAAAATCTTGTTGCTCTGTGTGGTCTAAATTCCCACCCTCCAGGAGAAGCTTGTCTGAGCTCAATATTTCCACACTCCCTAAACTCACTCCCATAAGACAGAAACAATCACTTTCAGCCATCATGGGGAAATTGCTAGTAAGAACCCAACAGGTTCATGTGGAGGCTTCAGAAACTGATTCCAGAGAAATGGACCAATAGCAGCCAGCATCCAGTGTCAGAACACTTGTAAGGAAGCTCCAACCTGGTGTACTTACAGTAAACCATACTAGCTTCTTTAGGCTTAGGCTAGAATGAGAGATTTTCCCCTCACTAATAATTACATGCCAATTCCACATCAGCTAAACCACATATTGTGAGAAGTTTTTTAAGGAATAAATCTGTTCATTCAGGGAAGCACATTCCATGCAGAGCACTGCAAAAACTTTAAAATAGTCACCTGAAGTCAAAGAATCCATCTTCTTAAATGACATGCAGACTATAAACTCACAGATTACAAACTCGTTGAAGGAAGGGGCAATGTCTTATAATAATATTACATGTTAGTAACTAAAAAAACACATGTTTAAAAAAAATAGGGAGCCTGAGGCATAGAATTAAGCTCAAGGCTTGAAACTTGTAACAGCATACTCTCTAGCCTCACCACAAATACTGGCCAGTGGACATTCTTACAATTTCCTGAATGCGAACTTCTAGTCTCCCATCTTGCACCACATAAATACTGTTGTCAAGATCTCCAGGACGGAAGATGTACTCTCCTTCGTGTAACTGCACAAAAACCATGTGTTTGCAGAGTTCCAGAAACAGTGGCTTCTCAAAGTGGCCTAGGACCCTGCGAGAAGAAAACAGAACATCTCTTACTGAGGAATTCTACCAGAGTAGGAAGAAGCAAGGAAGAGACGGGTTTTGTAGGGATGAGTGGTGCTAAAGAGGAAAAAAAAAGCCTACAGTATTGCAACCAATACTTAGCATTCTTGAGAAAATGGATTTTCATGAGGCTGGAGGTCAATACAGCAGGTACTCAAACAAAGATCTGAAAAGATAATCTCAAACCCCTAAAATATCTAAATAGGCATTCCCGTAAGTTTTTAATTTCCATAAACTCAAAGCACTAAGAAACAATTACAATAAAGTTTTGGACCAGGCCTATGAGATGATAGCAGTCCACAGATCACAAGCTGGGGCAAAGAAGATGAAAAAAAGTGCTTACATTCCAAGATCAAGTCAGGACCTGTCAAAAGTGAAGGCCAGATTTACTGACTTCTGACCCATTTAAACATCCAATTTTACTCTAAGTGTAATGAGAAAGACGAAAAATTGGAGGCATACAATGAAATATTAAGTATATAAATAAGGAATAATAAGAAATAAAGCAGATTAACAAACCATGTTTCAGCTAGAAAATAATCCCACTGCACCCAGCTAAAATTCCTAGTCATTATAGCAGATTATACTTGAGTACAATAGGGAATGACGGCTTCACAATTGATGACATGATTAGGACGAAAGCATGGCAGGACCCAGGGCAGAACTTCTTCCTGAAACACAATTCTGTATCCAGGAATCAACCACAAAACAGATGCAGTACAAACTAGAAAGACAATTCAAAGACCTTATGTCTATGAAATAGATAATAAAATGATAAGAACATTTATATAGGACTTATTATGTGCCTGGCACTGTGCTAAGCACTTTACAATTATTATCTCATTTGATCCTCATAAAAATCCTGGAAAACTGTTGTCATTATTATCTCCATTTTACAGATGAAGAAACTGAGGTGAGCAGAGGTTAAATGAATTATCTGGGGTCACATACCTAGTAAGTGTGTGAGGCTAGATTTGAATTCGAGTGTTCCTGCCCCCACATCTGGCACTCTATCCACTGTGTCCCCATTCACCAGGATTACCGACCTCCTTTTCAGAATTGATTGTGTTTGTGAAAAAGGCTATCGTCTATGTCTAGCTGCATTGTGATTTAGGTTTAATACTCTGTACAAACACCTGAGCCTTTTGGTAATGATCATGATTATCAGGAGTAATAAAATAATAATGATAGCATTTGCATAATGCTTCAAGGTTTACAAAGTGCTTTACAAAGTATTATTTCATTTTTGGTCTATTGCAAAAGACCAAAAAAGGCTCATTTCTTTCTGCAGGTATCAAACATCTCTGCTAACATGATGTATCTTCTAATGGTTAACTAAGAAAACATCAGAGAATTGGCAAAGAAACTGAGACAATAGCTTCAGTAAAGTAGAAGGACACACAAAAAATATCTATGGCATTTCCACATAGCATTATAAAACCCAGGAAGAAATAACAGAGAGATCACACTCAAAATACCTACAAAATACCTACAATACCTACAACCTCCTTCAAGGTTCACTTCATTCTTGTTTTTTATTCCGTCCAAATCCTTATTTGCAATAATCATAAAATATCATGAAGTAAGCCACACTCACGACTTCTACAAATACAATTATAAAACACTGTCGAAAGAAATAAAAAATGGTTAATAATTGGACAGATAGTCATTGCTTGTGGTTAGGCCATGCCAATATATTAAAAATTATATTACAACTTAAATTAATTTCTAGATTTAGCATTATGTCAATCAAACTACCCAGATAATACTTTATAATGAAAAAAAGAATAGAGGGGAAATAGCACCTACAGGCCTCAAACCATTTTACAAAGCAGTAATCATCCAAACTATTTGGTACATGTTATAAAATATGAAAGTAGACCAATGGAACAGACAAGAAAAACAATAACCATAAATAATTGAGGCTCTTAATAGCTGAGGGAAGGATGAAAAGGAGGGAGAATTCAGAACTCAAAATATCTAAAAAGTAAATGCTAAAAATAAATAAAGAATAAATTAGAAAATACTGAACACTATGTAATTATAATGACCAAACTTGTTCCTGGAGAAGAGCTGAAAAAAAGCACCTCCTCCACTGGGGGCCGTGGAAGGCTATGGTATGCCAGACTGCATAGCCTGTCATACACACTCAATATATATTGGCTGATTTGGTTAGACTACACCTTTTCTCTCCCTTTTTTAAGCTTTGTTAAGGAATAGAGAGTCCATGAATAGAGAAGGGGGAAAGATATATTTTAAAATGAAGGTGATATAAAAGGAAAAGATATAAAACACACACCCATACACATCTTCACAGGACCCTAAACTAATCTTTGTATTTGCCCACTTAAAGGTCATGGATAATACAACTGCCAATTCCAATTCCAACTTTTTTCAGTCCTCATACTTTCTGATCTTTGCAATACCTGATAATGTTGACTGTGAGGGTTAGGAAATACGTGCAGGCTGCAAGTGGTTGTGTTGAGGCACAGGAAAGTGTCTGAGGCGCTGGAACAAGCTGGGTCACATGGAGTTCAGAGCATTGCTCAAGGTTCTCCCACGTGTAGGTTACCAGGTGTTTCAGATTGGTGTCTCCACACCCTGGGGCCTTCATGCCCTTGTGACTGTACCTCCCCTCTCATAATTCTGTTCAGCTGGGCTCTGTTCCTTTTTCACATGGGGTATGTGCATCAGGGAGATATATAAGGCTCAAGCCTTGGGGGTAGTTTGAAGTCTGCTTAAGATCTGGCTGTAAGGTTTCCCCATGGAGAAGACTCAATAAACTTTCTCTGCTTGCACCTCTGAGCTGTTCCTCTTCTGTTCTAAAAATGCACTAGCACCTACTTGAGTAAGGTAAATAACTGGCTCCCCTGCAGGCAAGTTAGGGTACTCTGAAAAAGAACCCTGACAGATTGGTGCCCAAACGTAGGGACAGAAAAAAGGAGCAGGGAAGATGGGAAAGCCGGTGGAGAGGACTCTCCGAGAGGACAGAAGACCCTGGGAAATAGTCGCTGCAGGACTTGGCCCAGAAGCCCAAGATGGGGGATACAGTAATGGAGGCTCAGGATTTAGAGATGTATGGTAAACAGGTTGAGACACTTGTTAAAAAGCAAGGCTTGAACGTCTCACCCAAAAGGGCACATAAATTTCTTAAAAACATCTTACATTCCGTCAAAATTAGAGTGGAGCAAATGGAAGCAAATGACTTCATGAGAAATCAAGATACCATCAAACAGATCCAAACCAATGAAAAAATAGAGGGCCATGTGAAATATCTCCTTGAAAAAACCACTGACCTGGAAAACAGATCCAGGAGAGACAACTTAAAAATTATTGGACTACCAGAAAGCCATGATCAAAAACAGAACTTAGAAAGCATCTTCCAACAAATTCTTAGGGAGAATTGCCCGGATATTCTAGAACCAGAGA
>CM053581.1:214770770-214804499 GCA_028627135.1 Pseudochirops cupreus
ATTGACTACATCCAACTATCCAACTGGAACTTGAAATACACAGGCACTGCAGTTGGGAGATCCATCCTGCCCTACCAAAAAGTGACATAGGAGAGAATAGACTGGGGGAGGGGGGAAACACTGGGATGGCTGTCTTGGGGTGGTGGGCGGGGGAAAGACGGGGAGAAAATATGTAACTCAAAAAAAAAATTTAATAAAATAAATTTATTATTAATAAAAAAAAAAATCTTACAGGTCTCTCCATGGCTGCATGACACCGGCTTGGACAGGGATAAATGGGGAATAGTGGGGGAGCAAATGACTAGTTATGATAGGGACTCTCCAGGTTTGTTATCAGACAAAGATTTCATCTTGCGGAATGTTTTGAAATTCACCTTCCCGGTCCTGACAAACCTGTAAGTAAATCTGAGGAAGATATGAACTCTGACTCTGAGGAAGAGGGGCATAATCAGGCTCAGGGAGCAAGCGGGGAAAGTGAAACCAAAAGCAGAATGGCTGAGGAAACTTTAAGTAACCAAGAAGTGGCCAAGAAAAGGGAAAAAAGGGAGATGGCTGATGACCCAAGTGCCCCTACCTGGATTAGGCATGCTTGCAGCCTGCACGTATTTCCTAACCCTCACACACACCAATCTGTCAGGGTTCTCTTTCAGAGTACCCTAACTTGCCTGCAGGGGAGCCAGTTACTTACCTTACTCAAGTAGGTGCTAGCGCATTTTTAGAACAGAAGAGGAACAGCTCAGAGGTGCAAGCAGAGAAAGTTTATTGAGTCTTCTCCATGGGGAAACCTTACAGCCAGATCTTAAGCAGACTTCAAACTACCCCCAAGGCTTGAGCCTTATATATCTCCCTGATGCACATACCCCATGTGAAAAAGGAACAGAGCCCAGCTGAACAGAATTATGAGAGGGGAGGTACAATCACAAGGGCATGAAGGCCCCAGGGTGTGGAGACACCAATCTGAAACTCCTGGTAACCTACACGTGGGAGAACCTTGAGCAATGCTCTGAACTCCATGTGACCCAGCTTGTTCCAACGCCTCAGACACTTCCCTGTGCCTCAACACAACTGCTTGCAGCCTGCACATATTTCCTTACCCTCACAGTTGACCATTCCTGCTACTGACTAAAAATTATCTTCCTTATAAATACAAACATAAATGTGTATATATATGTATATGTATACATATGTATACACACATATATACATATACCTCCCTTGGCTTCCAAGACAATACACACTCCTGATTCTCTTTCTACCTTCCTAACTCCACTCCCCCTCTATCCTCTTTAATGGTCCCATGACACCTTGGAATGAGGCTCCCAAAGGTTCAGAGTGTGATTTCAGAACCACTGTCTGGACTAAACAATTACCTTATTCTTCCTCTGACACCCAAGTCTCATTAACTATAAGAACCTAGCTATCTGGAACTCAGAAGCAGGGAGGGTCCCCCTTGATTCTGTGCTCAGTCATCACAGGACTCTAAAGATCAGGTAGCCTTTCTTTCATACTCAACAAAGCCCTGAGCAAGGAAGATGGAGAGGTGTACACCCTCCTCCTAACTTACTTCTAGACTATCCATTTGAAAGCATTACTCAGCAACCTTTCCTCCTCTGAGGTTCACTATCCATGTTTATCAACTCTATCCAAATCCTTATTTGCAGTAATTTTCCAGCCCCTAGATTATTCTTCCTCGTTTGACAAGGAGTTCACCATCTGACTTTCTTTCCATCCCAATCTCCTGTTTTGCACTAAGGAACTTAAATATACACTTTGAAGGCCTCCTCAAACACTCTGGTCTCTTAGTTCACCAACCTTCTAAATTCCTTCATTCTTCAAATCATCCTAGCCACACAAAGCACAACCATAACCTTCATCTCATCATCATACCCAATTGATCTACCTCCAAGACTCAGAGATTCTAAATTCCCCTTGCCAACTACAGCCTTCTTTCCTTCTAACTTGGCAACACCTGACAATGTTGACCACTCTTGCTACTAGATAAATATATACCTTCCTTGGCTTCTAAGACAATATACATTGTCCTAGCCTTCTGTTCCTCTACCTTATGATTCCTACTCAACTACACCCTAATAGATCCCTCTGGTACAATGGAAAGAGTCCTAGATTTGGAATCAGAAGTTCAAATCCAAGCTTTGCCACTTACGACTTATGGTACAAGTCATTTAATTAAGTCATTAAAGCAAATCATTTAACACCTCTGGGCACCAGTTTCCTTGCTTTTAAAATGAAAAAGACTAGATGATATTGACCTTAAAAGGTCCCATGCAGGTCTAATTGTTTGACCCCTTGCCTTCTTGTCCTATCACCACTTATGCCCTGCCAAATCCAAGCCACCATCCACCTTCTCTGCTCCTACTCATGTCTTCCTGAAAGCTCTTGGACAAAGTCATGTCAGTCAGTCCCATCAGGCCATCAGGACTACATGCTGATCTTTTATTCATCCCTGACTGAAAATAACACTTCTCATAGAGACTATTCCAAACCTTCTCTCTCATCAATTTCCTCCATTGTCTGCTCTGTCTTCCTTCTCACCTTCTACTTTACTGAAAAAAAAAAATGAAGGTCATTGCAAGTTCCCTCTCTCCCTTATTCTACACCTCAAACTCCTCTTCATCATGCTGCATTCTCTCCTTCTCTGGCCCTTCTTACCAAAGCCAGGTTCTCCATTCATGTTCTCAATCTCATTTCTCCCTTGCCCCTATCCTACCATCTCCACAGCCTGCCTCCTCTTGCCTTCTGATTTCACTATTTTTGTCAGTGGCACCATCCAGTTTCCCACGTCTAAAATCTTGGGGTGTCTTTTTTTCTTCCTTCTCCCATGCTATTTATATATTCTTCAGTTACCAAATCCTATCAATTCCACCTCCACAATATCTGTCTAATCTGCCCCCTACTCTCTATTTCCATTGACATCACTCTACTACAGACCCTCTTTACCACCCACCAAGACCATTGCAATGGTCTCCAAACCACATCTCATACTACCTTCAGAATAATGTTCCTTAGACATAGAGCTGGCCATATCGTTCTAATTATCCGATATTATCAATGACTCCCTACAGCCTACTGAATAAAAGTCAAATTCCTCTGCTTGGATATCAAAGATTTCCACAAACTGACACCTCCCTACCTTTTCAGATTCATGTCTCATAATATTCCTTGCCACATACTTCATTCTCTGGTCAAACTGGACTGATTTTTTTCTCCTAAATAAATCCTACTCACTTTCCTTTGGTCATACTATATTTCCTATAGCTGGAATGTCCTCTCTTGCCTTCTTTGCCTGCTGAATTCCTAGTCATCCTTTAAAGTTCAACTTAAATCCCATCTCCTCTCTGAAGCTTTACCTGATCTCTCCCTCACCTCTCTACCATAGGTAATGCCTTCTCCCCTTGGACCTCAAAAGGACTTCATTTTGTAGCTCTTTGATATAGTTACATATTATTTTGTATTATCTAAATGTTCAGTCATTTTTCAGTTGTGTCTGACGTTTTGTGACTCCATTTGGGTTTCTGTTGGCAAAGATATTGGCATGGTTTGCATTTCCTTCTCCAGTTCACTTTACAGATGAGGAAACTGAGGCAAATGGAATGAAGAGACTTGCCCAGGGTCACAGAGCTAATAAACACCTGAGGCAAGATTTGAACTTCAGAAGAGTCTTCTTGACTCTGCACTCTATCCACTGTGCCACCTAGCTGCTCATTTGTGTATTTTGTCTTAAAAGAGAGGCAGCTGAAACAGACTAGAAAGGACACTGGATTTGGACTTAGATTCAAATCATTTATGAGTTCTCTGACCTTGTACAAACCAATCAACCTTCCTGAGCCTCAGTTTCTTCATCTATAAAATGGGTATTACAATGTCTTTAATAGTTACCTCATAAGGTTGTTGGGAGGATAAAATGAAATAATGTACACACAACTAACTTCTCATTCCAGAGCCTGGGAAGAGCTGGCTTTTTGGTCTGAAACCGCTTTTGGCTAAAGGTGGCATTTGGGAAGAAAACAAAACCACTGCCCTCTTCCTATAAGAAGAGAGCTAAAATAGAAGCTGTCTCTTCTCTTAAATTCCACCGGTAGGAGACCTTTCCTGATCAATAGCCACTCCTTTTCAACATAGCTCTACCCACACACCCATCCATTTCCCACAGCAGGGCACAAGGGAACCAACCAGAAGCTTCTGGTTGTACATGTCCTTTATCAGGAGGCCAAAGCAAAGTTGTTGATGGAAGTAACTGAGATGCAAGTTCCATGAGATGGCGTCCAAAGGCCCATCCCTAAGTATACTATAATCTAACCCTTTCCCCCTTCCCTGCTCTACATGTAAAGTACTCTGTAACTTTAAAGTGTTATTTTAAAGTCAACTGGTATTATTATTATCATTATTAATAGTTGACTGTAAGGCCTGTGAGAACAGAGACTGCCTCTTATCTATACTCTGTATTTCCTCTAGTACTCTATTACTTAGAATAAGATTGTTGGGAGGCTAAACGAGATAACATATAAGTGTTTTTTAAGTCAATAGATATTACTATCACTGCTACTACTTATTTACTACTATTATCACCACCACCACTACTTTGTAAGGTCTGTGATAGAAGGGACTGTTCCTTATCTAAATTCTGCATTTCCCCTAGTGTATAATCTACATGCACACAGTAGGTACTTAAGAAACATTTGCTGAATTACCGGACATTTTTCAGCATGTATAAGACCTCGGATGGTAAGTGAGAATTTTTCACATCAAACTCGGTGAGATCAGCTTCCAGCAAGGATGGTGGGGGTTCTTTTGGCTGCAAGGTGGGATAGTCCTTCTTGAATTGCAGAATCCTTCAACGTAAAATGAGTGAAATTAAGAAAAGGTCTAAGGTCCACAGATTTTGGAAAAAAAAATCATCAAAAAAAGCCCCCACACCACACTTTAAATCATAACCATTTTATTCTCAGTGATATACAAGGCAGCTTTCCTGATACCCAGTAAAATCCTAATAATCTGAGCACTATCAAGTCACTAGACCTTTAAGAGCAAAAGTTCATTGTCATATTAATCTGAGCTCTATAAAATTAGGAACTGTATCAATTGGGAAAAAAACACAGAATACTTTCCATAATATTAGGTTGCCTGCTCATCTAGATTAATCTTAACTACTGTTCTCTACCATTTCAGTAGACAAACTTAATTGTATTTGAAGTAGTTACTTAGCTCCCTTTAAAAAATGCCTCTGTTCAATTCCACAACCTCCATCTCTGTACCTTTTAGCCAAAGACAGAACCCTGGTTCTCTTCCTCATCCTCTGCCTGGGGACAGTAGTGTTCCCAACAAGACTGTTTGGCAGGGTACTCATCTAGAGAGGAAAAGACATTCAACTGTGGCCACTTCTAAACAGAAGAAAATGAAAAACCTAAAAACAAGCAGGAATTCAGTACCACAAATTAGAGAAAAGAACAAAATGCTCAGGATTTCTCCCAGGTCCTTAGAGATCTGAGCACAGATAGATATACCTTTCTTTACACATTATATCCAATTTTATATAATAGATTTGCAGTTTCATGTGCAATCATCTTTTTTTTAATTATATTGTTATAGAAATACTTGTCTTACTCTATAAATTAGAAAGAAAATAAAAATTCAAAGAGAAAACATATATATATATATATATATATACACACACACACATCCAGTTCTACAAAGGGCAGTGTCACTAATGAAGATGAATTTTTATTTTAAATTTTATTTTTCACAACCATTCTGTATATTCCACTTATATTGTTGTATATCCACAACAGCTAGGTGGCACAAAGGATAGAGTGTAGGGTCTGGAGTCAGGAGGACCTGAGTTCAAATCCAGCCTGAGACACATACTAGCTGTGTGACCCTGAGCAAGTCACTTAACCCTATTTGCCTCAGTTCCTCCTTTGTAAAATGAACTAGAGAAAGAAATGGCAAACCACTCCAGTATCTTTACCAAGAAAATCCCAAATGAGGTGACAGAGTCAGACATGGCTGAAATGATTCAAAAACAATCTCCACATTACTATGCTTGAATGAATGTTATCCATACTTTGTATAATAAAAAGTCAGAAATACTTTTATTCATGTTTCTGAAATAAAGTAATCTAAAGAGGGTTTATATTAATTCCCAACATACTATACTGGTGAATGGGTAACCAGGGAAATGGTATTCATATACATATATCACCTCTTAAATACTAATACATGAGGGGCAGCTAGGTGGCGGTGCAGTGAATAGAACACTAGCCCTGGAGTCAGGAGGACCTGAGTTCAAATCCAGCCTCAGACACTTAACACTTACTAGTTGTACTAGTTGTGTGAGTTGGGCAAGTCACCTGGCCCCAATTGCCCTGCCTTCCCCCCTCCAAAATATAAAAATACTAATGCATACATATAAGAAATTGAAAAATATATGGAGGAATTAACCATGAAAATAATTTCAGTAGCTCAGTATGGATGAGTACAAACCACTGAATGATTTTTCCCAACATTTCCCAAGCCCCATAGCATTGCTGTGAAGTGAGGCAAGGACTACTGATCTATTTACAGTCAAAAGAATAAGCCAATAGTAGAGGGAGGGGTAAAATCAAGGACGTCTGTTGACCACAGTCCTTCCAGAATATTAAATTCCCAAAAAGTAGAGGTCATCTCTAAAAGCATAATTCCTGGTATGACATCTTTTTTAAGTCAGGCAGCCCCAATGTCCATGACAGGATGATATTTTAAGCCCTAGCAGAAGGAAACCTATCTCAGGATCTATTAGATGCAGGCAAAGACCACAGTGCCACCTGGGGAAAATGAGGAGCATTACTTGTGACAGGTGCTCAGCAATAATTTGGCTTAATAGCTTTCCTGATCCCTCCAACACTCTGCTTCTAATCAAGCTGCTCAGAGTGTCCTGTCCATTTCTCAGAGAAGAGACATCTTTAAGCCTTCACGCACTTGCCAAAGGCAGAGTTCCAAATGCTCCAACCCAAATGCCACATTTTACCAATTCCCATCTATGACTATTTA
Organism: Pseudochirops cupreus; assembly: GCA_028627135.1. Taxonomy (NCBI): domain Eukaryota; kingdom Metazoa; phylum Chordata; class Mammalia; order Diprotodontia; family Pseudocheiridae; genus Pseudochirops; species Pseudochirops cupreus. The sequence goes on from CM053581.1 coordinate 214,777,818, forward strand.
ATAGCATATGGTTGCTAATTGCTCTTCAAAACCTTCAGAACTGCTTGTGGGTGGAGGGTTAACATAGTACATAGCTGTCTCTTGTCAAGAACAGCTAAGGTAGTATGAAAGGGGAATAAAAATATGCCCAATCATGCAGTTGGGATGAGAATCTTTTTTTAAATATTTTTTTCCAGAATTTATTTGTTTTTAGTTTTGAACATTCATTTTCACAAGATTTTGAGTTCCAAATTTTCTCCCTATCTCTCCCCTACCTTCCACCCCAAGATGGTAAGCATACTGATTATCCCTTTCCCCAATCTGCCCTTTCTTTTATGCCCCCATCCCCCTTTATCCCCTTCTCCCTTACTTTCTTATAGGGCAAGATGGATTTCCATACCCCACTGCCTGTATATCTTATTTCCCAGTTGCATATAAAAACAATTTTTTTAAACATTTGTTTTTAAAACTTTGAGTTCAGATTCTCTTCCCTTCTTCCCTCCTCACCATCCCCCCATTGAAAAGATAAGCAATTCAATATAGGTTATACATGTGTAGTTATGCAAAACATTTCCATAGTAATCATATTGTAAACGACTACCTATATTTCTCTCCATCCTACACCCCCACTTGTTCTATTTTCTCCTTTGACCCTGTCCCTTTTCAAAAGTGTCTGTTTCTGACTATCCCTTCCTCCAATCTGCCTTCCCTTCTATCATCCCCTCCTCTTTTTTTTTTGGAGGGGGATGGGCCAGGCAGTGGGGGTTAAGTGACTTGCCCAAGGTCACACACTAAGTGTTAAGTGTCTGAGACTGGATTTGAACTCAGGTCCTCCTGATTCCAGGGCCAGTGCTCTATTCACTGTGCCACCTAGCCGCCACTTATCATCCCCTTTTCTTATCCTCTTCCCCCTATTTTCCTGTAGGGTAAGATACCCAATTGAGTGTGTATGTTATTTGCTCCTTAAGCCAAATGCAATGACAGTAAGATTGACTCATTCCCTTTCACCTCCCTGCTCTTCCCCTCCATTGTAACTGCTTTCTCTTGCCTTTTTCATGTGAGATAATTTACCCTATTCTATCTCTCCCTTTCTCCTCCCAATATATTCCTCTCTCACCCCTTAATTTTATTTTTTAGATATCATCCCTTCATATTCGACTCATCCTGTGCTCTTTCCATATATACATATACACACATACACATATACGTGTATATACATAGATGCATATTCCCTTCAACTATCCTAATAGTGAGAAAAGTCTCATGAGTTACAAATACCATCTTTCCATGTAGGACTATAAATAGCTCAACTTTAATAAATTTCTTATGATTTCTCTTTCCTGTTTACCTTTTCATGCTTCTCTTAACTCTTGTATTTGAAAGTAAAATTTTCTATTCAGCTCTGGTCTTTTCATCAATAATGCTTGAAAGTCCTCTGTTTCATTGAATGTCCATATTTTCCCCTGAAGTATTATACTCAGTTTTGCTGGGTGGGTGATTCTTGGTTTTAATCCTAGCTCCTTTGACCTCTGGACCTCATATTCTGATCTTTGACCTCATATTCTGAGCCTTTCCATCCCTTAATGTAGAAGCTGCCCGGTCTTGTGTTATCCTGATTGTGTTTCCACAATACTCAAATTGTTTCCTTCTGACTGCTTGTAATAGTTTCTACTTGACCTGGGAACTCTGGAATTTGGTTATAACATTCCTAGGAGGAGTTTTCTTTTTGAGATCTTTTTCAGAAGGTGTTCAGTGAATTCTTTCAATTTCTATTTTACCTTCTGATTCTAGAATATCAGGGCAGTTTTCCATAATAATTTCTTGAAAGATGATGTCTAGGCTCTTTTTTCACTCATGAGGTAGTCCAGTAATTTTTAAATTATCTCTCCTGGATCTATTTTCCAGCTTAGTTGTTTTACCAATGAGCTATTTCACATTATCTTCTATTTTTTCATTCTTTTGAATCTGTTTTATAATTCCTTGATTTCTCATAAAGTTATTAAGCTTCCATTTGCTCCATTCTAATTTTGAAGGAATTATTTTCTCCAGTGAGCTTTTGTACCTCCTTTTCCATTTGGTCAACTCTGCTTTTTAAGGCAGTCTTCTCTTTATTGACTTTTTTTGGACCTCTTTTGCCATTTGATTTAGTCTATTTCTTAAGGTGTTATTTTCTTTGCTATTTTTGGGGGGGGTCTCCTTTACCAATCTGTTGACTTGTTTTTCATTATTTTCCTGCATCACTCTGATTTCTCTTCCCGATTTTTCCTCTACTTCTCTCACTTAACTTTCAAAATCCTTCTTGAGCTCCTCCATGGCCTGCGACCAATTCATATTTTTCTAGGAAGCTTTGATGCAGGAGTTTTGATGCAGTTCTTCTGGTTGTATGATTTGTTCTTTGTTACCAAAGAAAGAGTCTATAGTCTGATTTTATTTTCCTTTGTTTGCTCATTTTCCCAGCTAATTACTTGACTTCCAAGCTCTTTGACAAAGTAGGACTTTGCTTCCAGAATGGAAAGTGCTCTGTCCTAAATTTCTGGGGTTTTGCACAGCTGTTGTCAGAGGTACTTCTAAGTACTTGTGGATTTTCAGTTCTTCTAAGGTGATATGATCAAAGGAGAAGTGTTTACTCTTCCTACTGTCTCTGGTCTATGAGTGACCACAAGTACTCTTTTCTGCCTCAAAACTGTGAGGAAGATTCCCTCTCCATAGCCACCACAAGCTCTGCCATGCTGGTGCTCCTCCTCACCCCAGGACTGCCACCCAAGACTACAACCCAGATCTAAGCAAGGCAAAGCAAGAGCAATCGCCCTCTGATCAGTCACTTGATTTCCCACCTCCCCCCCACCATCTGTGGAGCCTGGAGCTCTGGAAGCAGGTGCCACTGCTGCTGCTGCCACTGCCACTGCCACAGACACCTCCATCACCCTAGGGTTGAGGCCGCACTGCATTCTTCTCTCACTAAGGTCCAACAGAGTTTCCCCACTGACTTTTTACTTTCTTTGGCATTTGTGGATTGAGAAGTCTGGAAACTGCCACGGCTGCCAGTGATTCAATACCTTGAGGCCTGCTCCAGCCCAGTCTGTGCCAGCCTGGCCCAGGGAGGGACTGTGCTCCATTCTCAGGCCAATGCGATAGACACTTCCTGTCAGCCTGCCAGACTGTCTTCAGCTGGAGATGTGTTTTACTCTGTCATTTTGTGGGTTCTGTAGCTCTAAAATTTATTTAGAGTCATTTTTTACAGTTATTTGGAGGGGTTTGGGGGAAAAACTCAAGCAAGTTCCTGCTTTTACTCTACCATCTTGGCTCTGTCCCCCAGGATGAGACTCTTTTAAGGAGGTTTATTGCAGTAGCTCACTATTCCTTGTGCCTCTCCTTAGAGGTTTTTCCCTTTCACATATGGGACAACCAAAGGAATCTTGTTTTATGCAAGCCTTATGAGTATTCCCTGACCAAGAAAACTACCTAGCTTTCTATCACCAACTGAGATCAGGAGAAGTACTATAGCTAGTAAACATTTAATAAATATTTGCCAATTGATCAAATTAAATACAGGATAATTTCCTGGATCCCAATTAGTCCCCATTGTTCAGAGACAACTCCATTAGATGTACTTCATAACTTTATTCTATTGCTGCATATTTACCTTCCTCATGATCTTTCGGCCATAAAACATCATTTTGTCTCTTTTACGGAACCTATACTGAGGAGATACTGGAAGCCGATGTGCTGAAAGGCAGAAAAGGAAACAGTATAGCTATTACTGGGTCTCTAAAAACATTTTCCAGTAAAAGAAAGAGATGGAAATTTCAAATGGTAGAGGAAGGGAGGGTACCAGGTACATAGAATGAATCTGACAAATAAAATATCCTGCTAGATTCAAAATCAGACTATCAGGAACCTTCTTTTCCTTTTCTCACTCATTGTTCAGGCCCCTGAGAATGCAGATTCTGTAAGCATAAGCTCTATTTCTTCATCTTAGCACTATTTAACATCTAGAAAAAAAAAGTGCATCATTGTAACTAGTGAAGTCCTCCTCTAAACTACCCAGACAGTTCAGCACCACAACTCATTATGTGGAGAGAAAAAACCTGTTAGGGCCAACCTAACATCACAGTATATCATATCATAAGGTCCATAACTAGAAATCAGATTCTTCCTTATCTCAAGAAAAATGCTCTATCTCAGTACATTCTTTTTTCCCCTGTACCTAGGAAGTCAGACTTGGGGTCAGAAATTTCTTCCCTAGTACTCTTTCCAGGTCAGCTCTAAATGGGCTAAGCTTTCCCGATATAGATTCAGTTAGTCTTAATTTAGACAGGTCACTAAATTCTAGCTTACAGACAGCCTGGGCCTCAGAGCCACGTATAAGGGGCAAAGACAATGGGCATCCTTCTCTCTTATCCTCACTGACTATGGACCAAAACCAAACATAGGATACTTACAAGACCCCATTATCTTCTTGTAAACAAAACAGATGACAATACCGATGAAAAGAAGCGCTAAGATAGCTCCAATTACGATTCCTCCTATCTGGATGTAAAAGTTAAAAACAAAGCAAGACTGTCAATAAGAAGCTAACAATCATTCTAGGTTTTCTCTGGCAGCAAAACCCAACCACCCTGAAATCCTAGCCCTATCACATTTCCCTTGAATTTAGGTTGATAGGGAAGGAAAGAAAAACAAGGAACACAGAGGAGAGAGAGGAATCAAAACACAGTTTTGTGTGTGATATCAACAGCTGACCAGAGACAGAATTCATGAGTTTTAACTCACAACCAGAAGAAAGTTCCCTCTGCCCAAACACAGTGTTTACCATGGTTGAGTGATTATGATATTCCACTAACTGCATAATCCAGGAGTATGAGGTAGTAGTCAAAGACAAGACCTATAGGAGAGAACACAACAGGGCATGTGAGTAGAAAAAAGCCAGAGAATAGTCAGTCATCTGCCCTCCCATTACATACCTTAGCAGAAATCTTCTTGCTTAACAGATGACAGGAGGAAATGAGAGCAGTATTAGAAGCCAGTGAGAATGAAGTTTCCATAAGTCAATGACATGAAAGTTTAAACACACATATAGTTCTCAGACTTCACATAGTACTTTGCATCTCTCTGGTGCATTTATCATGTAACACTGTATATTATACTTACTTGTGTTTCTTATCCCCTCTACTTTACTATAAGTTTCAAGAGGATAGGAAACCTACAATTTCTATCACCCTCAGTGTACACAGTAAGTACTTAAATGTTAGCTTCAAGAATATTTAAATTATTGTCTAGTGATTTTTTTTACCTAAAGTTTTCTGAAATGGACACTATTCCCTCATGCCAACTATTTCAACAATTTAAACTACTAAAATCTCATCTCATATAGAGGCAGGATTTAAGTAGCTTTCCTCCCATTCAGAACAGATATTTGGGCTCCCTAGATACATAAGGTATCCATGATTTCAGATGCTATAAACTATCCATGTCTAGGTTTGGCATCTAATAAGTATCTAGTGGAAAATGCCCTGTTATATCACAAAGGAAGTAGAGGAAAGGGAAATCCAGAAGAATTTGAACATTTTAGTTGCAATCAGAAGCCAGACCTAAGCTAGAGCAGGAAAGAGTTGTCAGGAATGAGACAAATGATTTCAGATTCATGGTATAATGTGATCAGGAAACAGGCAAACGAAATCTCATATTCATATTTTTCCTTTTTTAAGACTAACCACAAGTAAATTACAATATTAAAGGCTAGAAAATGGGGCATCCAAAGTGGTGAGAAAGACTTAGAGACCTCATGCAAGAGAAAATAAAAGTCACCAGGAAAAAGGAAAAAGGTCCCAAACACTACAACAAAGTCCCTGCTCTAAATTCCTACCTCCAGTGCCCCAATCACTACCATAAGTGACATAATAAAATGAATGAGTTAATCAGAAGCTGTGGGTCCTTATTCCTGGTTTACAATGTGACTTAGAGTTGTCACTTATGCCCCTTTTGTGCCCTGGCACCTCCCTTAAAAAGTCATAATATACCCACTAAATCATAAATAAAATGAGTTCACAGTTGATTAATGAATGTTGAAAATGTAACAGTACATAAATACAAGACATATTACATTTTAAACCAAGTAACGGGATATAACAACCTTTTGTAGGACTCTTCAGAAAACTGGGGTAAGTCATCTAGATTCTGAGAATATTAAAAATCAATTAACAAGCCAAACAAAAAATGGCTGTTAATAGAGAAGTACTACAGGTTACTCTCCGGTATCTAGGAAATAAGGCTAAAGGTACAAGGCAGAGCCCTGGATGTTTTAGAAAGTATAAAAAGACAGTATTAGACACAGAGTGATAGGAGGTACAAAGCTAATCAGAAAATATCGAAGGTAACACTGAGCTTCCAGAAGTAGAAGGATCAGGAGGGCCAGAAAGTCAGAAAAGTAAAACAATATGAAAGATCTTCAGGTCTCAACTAAGCATGCACAAATACACACACTCCTTCCTCTTCCTTTACCCTATTCCAAACTCGGCCTTAACCTTTAAAGGCAACCGCTGCCTGCCTCAGTTTCCTCATTGCAAAAAAAAGGGAGTTTCAACATTGCAAAAAAATAGCACCTAATTCTCAGAGTTGTTGGGATGAGATAATAATTGAGATAAATAAAATAATAACTGTAAAGTGCTTAGCATAGAGTTTGGCACAGAGTAAGCACTATATAAATGTTAGCTATTATTTTCATTACCTACCAAAAAAAAAAGCTAGAGACAAAAGGCAGCAGGTTATCAGGGTAGAGAATGACAGGAAGTAGGAGCTTGTTCGTCCTTTCAAATCTCTCAGCTGAACAAGTTCAGGGGTTTCCTTTTAGCTGCCAGAGACAATACTTGTTTCCCTTCACCCCAGTATTTTCACAACTGACTGATCTATCAAAAAGCCAAAAAGATTCTGAGAAAGATTTAGTGCCATATAGACTTGGGAAGAACAAGAATAATGCCTTGTGGAGGAACAGGAACTAGATCTGTGACTTCACTGGCATTTGGGAGTTCCTAGGAGAGGGCTCTAGCAATGCAGGTCAGCACCTTCTCAGCAATTAATGGTCTCAAAGAATTGCTTGGAGCATTGAGAGGTTAAGTGACTTGCCCAGGATCACATGGTTGTTTTGTATTAGTGTCCCTGGAGCACAAGGGAGAGTCCCTAGAAAACACAAAAAACACTACCATCAAGATGAATTAGGAAGCCGGGAACAAATAGAGGATTCAAGACTGAGAGGGCACAGGCTTTAACATCGGAGCTGAGGCACTTCCTTCCACCCCATGCTGGCTACAATGGCCCAACAGTCTGGAGGACAGATCTGATGGGGCTACAAAGAAGGTATCCACTGTCACAACAGGTCTCTGCTTTAATCCAATCCTCATTATGCCCCAAACCCTCATAACTCACTTCCAGACAGGTCAGATACTGGAATTTTAGATTTAGAATTAACAGGAACATTAGAGATCATTAGAGTCTGATCCCCACACTTTACAAAAGAGAAAACTAAAACCTAAACAGGCTAAGTGATTTACACACACATTGAAGGGTAAAGGTTTGGGGCAAAGTATATCTCACAGAAAGCTCCCAGTTGCACATGCTACCTGAAGCATAAAAACAAGTTTTGCCCCAGCTTTTACAGTGTAACACATAGATACTCCTGACACACACACACAGCAAGACCCCAATACAACAAGATTCTAAGAAAGTAAACCCTAACAGAAAATTCCTTTCTACTTTCCAGAAATGACCTGAGAAAGGGAATGTTAGGGATCTGACTTGTCAACCCTAGGCTTGCCACTTCTCCTTTGTGAGCCTCAGTTTTCTCAAGTTAAAATGAGAAAAATACGTGCACTACCTACTTCAGGTGATTGAAAAGAAAGCACTTAGCAAATCTTAAGATGCCTTTAATAATTCAAAGGTAAACTGTTATCGTTATTATTACCATTATTGCTGAGTTACCCTAATATACATACCTTTGTGTAGGATTTATTCAATTCCTTCTCCATGGCTAAAAATAAAACAAACAAAATGGAATGAAGCAAGTACAGCCTGGTTTGCCAAAGATCAACTACTCAAATAGTTAATGTTTAACTCAGCAGTCACAGTTCTTAGCTCTGTTTACATGGCCAATTTCTAAGTCAAAGTAAGTTTTCTGTTGACAGGAAAATTACTCTTTGAAGGCTCCATTCCCATGAAAAAGAAGCTGTCCCCACGGAAGCATCTGCTGTTCCAAAGCCTCAATCTGTAAACAACAGTCACATGGCTAATTTGCTCTCCAGCCAAAAGTTCCCACTACTGATAGCCAAGCAGCAAAGAACTGCTGTAAGGAGTAGCCAAGAAGAAAAGGGCTTCCTTTCTCTCTAGAAACTTGTTACAACCCATTGCTACAGCTACAGCTGCAGTCTCATCTCAGTTTTAAATGCTCCAGACTTTACTTGGGCATTTCCCAGGATCTGCTGGGGGAAGAGGAGGAAAAACTGGAGGGGGATGGAAAGGGAAGGAGCATTTTAAGAGGAACAGAGACTATGTACTGCTTCTTCTGAGAAGTGTTTACTGGTTTGACATACAGGGGAACTACCTGGCCTACATGCCCAAGTTATCTCACCTGGGCTATAACCCAAAGAACCAGGGCTTCGTCACCACTCTGGCACTCATTCTCTACCCCAGATTTGGGAGTCACTGCCTGTTCACCGCCTTCACTTTGAGAAGTTCCAACCAGGCCCCCATTGGTTGGTCTTGAAATATTAGCTTGTGTGCCAAGAGTGCCACAAGCTCAGCAGTGTCAGTTAACAAAGGGGAAAGACTGATTGTGAAATCACTCCTGGAATATGCAGAGGGAAGGAGAGCAAGGTCAAAGATTTGGGAGAGGGGAGGAATTATGGGGGGAGGCAAGACACCACTGGGTGGAGAAGTAGGTGCAGAAATATGAGGGCAGTTGGGGAGAGTGCGGGATTTGTATGAGGGGAAAGAAAGGGGTGAAATTACAAAAAATGGATCGTGGGAAGTGTCTCCCAGAGAACGACAGAGAAGAAAAACTTAGGGCAAGGCAGCCAGAGATACTGGGAAACTTTGGAGGATGTTGCTGGGGAGTACAGGGCAAAGTTGGGGAAAGTGGGGAATGTCCCAGAAAAGGACAATGAAGACACGGAGTGTGGGAGCAAAGGGCTGAGAGTGGGGGAAAGGTCACTGGGAGCAACAGAGTGTCCCGGGTGGAAGGTGGGAGCTATAAGGGAATATTCCTGGGGGTAAGACATAAGACAGTATGGGGGGAGGGGGAAGGTGCAGCTGGAGTGTCACCAGGAGAAAGATCGGGAAACACCAGGGTAACCCAGGGAAGAGGGGAAAGTGTCACTGGGGGAGATACAGGAGGAAATGTCACGGTGAAGGAGAGGCAGCCGGGATACGGGGGGCAGTGGGCGCTGTCACTGGGGGGGACGCTGAGCGACAGCAGGCAGTCAGCGGGGGAGGGAAGAGGGAGCGCTGGGGTAAGTTGGGAGGGACACCGACGGGAGGTCACGCGGGGAGGGCTTTCCTGAGTGATAGTGGGTCTGAGCTCCAGGTTCCGGCTCACACAGGAGTCCAGCCTAGTGTCTGGCCTCGTCTTCCCGAGGGGCGTGGCCGAAGGACGACGTCAGTGGTCCACTCAGCACGGGCCCTCACTCACCGGCCAGGATGGCCGCAGCCATCGCCCCGCCTCAGCCGCTCTGGCTCCGGCTCCGGCTCCGGCTCCGGAGCCGGGATTTCCCTTCCTCCCACGACACCCGCTCTCTCCCCTGGGCTTCGCGCCCTCTGAAAGACGAGGCTCGGCATTGGTTGAAGTGCCTACGACCAATCGGAGAGAGTTTTGTTCCGACGTCCAAGATCCTTGTGGCTGGAGCGTGAGTGGCCGAGGTGAGGGGACGCTGAGCGTGTGGGGCTCAGCTCTCTGGGCTTGGGTCCAGGCCGTGAAGGACAACACTGGGGGTCTGGGAGTCCCGGGAGGCAGGCAGCGGAGCTTTGGGGTTAGAAGGCTCTCGGCCTCTGTGTGACCTGCGGAGGGCAGATGTGGTGGGCGCAACTCCCACTTCTCTTGGCGGCCGCCCTCCCGGGCACTCGACTTGTAATTCTTGTGGTGTGATTGGGTCTTTGTTAGTCCCAACCAGTCACCATTTATTAAGTGTCTGGTGTGTGCCCGCTAGGCGGAATGGCCAGCGAGGTGCGCAGTAGATAAAAGTGCAAGGCCTAGAGTCAAGAAAACTCGCCTTCCTAAATTCAAATCCGGCCCCAGACACTTACTAGCCGTGTGACCCTGGGCAGGTCACTTAACTCTGTTTACCTCGGTTTCCTCATCTGTAGAATGGGCCGGAGAGGAGATGGCAAACCTCTCCAGTGTCTTTGCAAACTATTAGGCAAATGGGGTCAAGAAGAATCGGGCCCAGTAAGTGTGGCAGGAACTGTGCCAAGTGCACTTCAGTTAAAATACTTGAAGGCAGGGACCCAGTAAGGTCTAAACCTTGCCCTGCCACGATCTAGGGCTCTGCATGCAGTAGGTAGACACTGGATAAATATTTGTCGAATGAACGGATTTTGTGCTGTGCTTGGTAGCTTTCTTCTGTTCTGCCCAAACAAGGTTGCTTCCTCAGAAGCTAGCAGTAGCCATCTAGGAAGGACAAATATGGAGGGAATTGAATGCACTGAATGTGTTAGCATGACTGCCTAACTGGCCAAGAGGAGCCTAAGCATGTGACAGCACCAAGCAGTGTGGTGACAGGAATCCAGACACCAGTTCCAGATTTAACCCTCACTTTTTCTCTCACCTCACAGATGCAAAGCATGGGCCTTCTTTCAGCTGTCACTCGAGGCCTGGTCCGAGGGGCAGACAGAATGAGCAAGTGGACAAGCAAACGAGGCCCCCGGACCTTCTACAAAGGTCGAGGAGCCAAATTTACCGGCTTTTCTTGGGGTGGGAAATTTGTGAAGGTGAAGGAAATGGTCCCTGAGTTTGTGGTTCCAGATTTGACAGGCTTCAAACTCAAGCCATATGTGTCCTATCGAGCTCCAGCTGGCACAGATGAACCACTGACAGCCAAGCAGCTCTTTATGGAAGCCGTAGCCCCTTCAATTGAAAAGGACTTTAAAGAAGGAACTTTTGACCCTAAAAACCTGGAAAAGTATGGCTTTGAGCCCACCCAAGAAGGCAAGCTCTTCCAGCTATATCCTAAAAACTATGTGCAATAAGAATAAAGAATTGTCCAGCCAGTGACCATTTATTTCTCCTGTGTATTGCAATCAGCCTTCAAACAAGGCTTGTACAGCTAATTCAAGAGTGAAGGGAGGTGGCGTTTTCCTTTTCCCACCTTTATTAAAGAGAAGTTTTATTCCATTCTTAATTTTGTGCTATCAGGTTATACAGTTAATTCAAGCTACATAAACGGCAATAAACATAATTTATTAAGTGCGTACTCTGTGCTAGACAATACAAAATCAGAAAATCCCTGCCCTTAAGAAGCTTACAGTCTAATGGGGGAAAACTACACGAGGGGCGGAATATGAGATTGGGTAAGATTATGGAGTGAAAACCATATACAACCACTGGGGGAAAAGTTCTGACCTCTCTATAATGGAAGGCTTTGGGGGGAGTTTATTGTTCTACCCTCTGGCTTTCCAGTCAGAGGGGAGAGGCAAGTGAGGCAGGCAATCTGCATGGTGATGAGATTTGAGGTACTGGCTTATCCTAGGGGAGCATTCCCTTATGTTGAAACCAAGCAGAACTCCTTGGAAATGGAAAGAAATGGTAATACTTAAAGGTATATGTCAGAATAGGCTAATAAAGCCATATCTAATCGCCAAGCTGAATTCCATTTGCTGAGAAACTGGAAGAAAATTATATTTGAGAAAATCGGCAGTTAGCAGGAGAGCTATAATAAATAAATAAAATTGCCTCCTAGCCAGTCTAATTTTTTAAATTGGATAAGATGATGAAATTGCTTCTTTGATTTGTGGATTGTGGGGAGACCCTATGTGCTTTTATCCTATGTCAACAATACAGAATGTACACCAGTTTTGCAGGACTTAAATCTTTAAATCCACTTGACAATAGCAAAGTTTACAAAGGAAGAATGAGAACATTATGTGACTGGATAAATATGCTCAGTAGTGGGAGATCTGGCTAGAGAAAATATTTCATAATGTAACCAGGTGATAAGTCTTACAAAATAAGGCCTCAAAAACATTCCAGCATGCTTTAGGAGGGAGACAGTTCTCTAATTTTAACACTTCTTAGAAAGATACCTGTCTTAAAACCCTAGACCTTAATTTGTTGCTATCTAAAATAAGTCTCTCATAGTTTGGGGTCTTACCATCTTTTCTACAGGCACCATTTTGTCAACTGATCGAAGATCTTATGATTTTCTAGGTATAGGAACTACCAATTCAGATGCCACAAATCATTTATTACTTAATAGATGGTCAGAAAAAGCTTCCTGAGCCTCAAAGAGGTTAGATAAATTTGCTTGTCACACAGCTAGGATCACAGGCACACTATATACCCAGGGATTTCTGTTTCTATCTAAAATGGAAACTAAAGCAAGTCGGCAAGCATTTATTAAGCATCATGTGCCAGGCACTGTACAAAGGAAATACAAAGTTAGGTAAAAGAATCCCTGGTCTCAAGAAGCTCACAGTCTAATGGGAGAGGAAACCTGCGAACAATTACATTCCAACAGACATACAGAATATGCTGGAGATAATCAGAAGGAAGGCACTAGCATTAAGGGAGACTGGGAAGGCTTCTTATAGAAGATCAGAGCTTAGCTAGGACTTGAAGGAAGTCAGGAGGTAGAGACAACAGAGAATTCCTAGCACAGGACACAGCCAGTGAAAATGCGGTCAGGAGAGTGTCTTGTTTAAATAACAAGGAGGCTCGTGTCACTGGATCATGAAGCATGTGGAAGGAAATAAGATATAAGAATACTGGGAAAGTAGGAAGGGCTCAGGTTATAAAGGGCTTTCATAGTCAAATACGGTTTTCTATTTGATACTGAACCTAATAACAGGAAGCCACTGAAGTGTATTGATTTGGGGGAGGCGGAAGGGATTGGTGACATGTTCAAACCTATCCTTTCAGAATCAATGTTAACTCAGTGAAGTGTAGACTAGATTTCAGAGAGACCTGAGGCAGTAAAACTAACCAGAAGGCTATTGCAATAGTTCTGGTATGAGGTGATGAGGACCTGCACCAGGGTGACTAAAGCATCAAAGATGTTACAGGATATTCTATGAGAGGGTAAAATTGATAGTACACAGTGACTTACAGAATATGGTCAGTTGAGAGCCTAGATGAATGGGAGGATGGTGGTGCCCTCTACAGTAAAAGAAATTAGGAAGAGGTGAAGGCTTGGAGAGGGAGGGAAGAAGAAGATAAATCACCCATTTGGGATGAAAAGCACCATGAAGTACAGCAATGACTGAACAGTACTGTCTAAACAAAAGCCCATTGTTGCTCTTTAGAGACAAGTGTGACAGAACTTGAACTTTTCTACTTTAAAGAAGTGAAAATAATTCTCTTCTATACCTTTATGTCTAAAAAAGCTGCAGTGATTTATAATGCTACTTTCTAAAAGTAGAGCCATTAAAAGTTAAAATGAAAAAAAAGTAAGAGTATTGTCAAAATCCCAGTAGCTCTCAATAAACCGGGGACTTAATTTTTGTAGGTTTTTGGGGGATGTGAATAATAGCTACTGGTGAGGTTCACATTGCAAGTGGTTGTGTCATGTCACAGGGAAGTGTTTGAGGCCTGGGAATTAGTTGGGTCACGTGGAGGTCAGGGCATATCGCACTGTCCCCTGCCAGGGGATACTGCATTGCTCAGGACTCTCTTGCGTGGGGTTACCCTCTGTTCCTGATTGGCGTCTCCACACCTTGGGGCCTTCATACCCTTGTAATTGCACTCTCCCTCTCAAAATTCTGTTCAGCTGGGCTCTGTCATGTGTGGTACGTGGATCTGGGGTCTATTTAAGACCTAGGGCTGGGAGGCATCTTTGGAAGCCTGCCTTAGTATATGGCTTTAAGGCTTCCCCAGGGAGAGACCTTAATAAGCTTTTCTGTTTAGACCTCAGAGCTGTGACTCTTCTGTTCCTGAAAGGTATGCTAGCGTCATTGAGTTGTGTGTGAAACCGGTTGCCTCTGCTGGTAAGTTAGGGCACTCTAAGAGAGAACCCTGACAGCCACTTTCTTCCTTAAATTCATTTCTTTCATCTCAGCCTCACTTCTGGATTCTAGTTAGAAATTTCATCTGGGAAATTGTTGTTTTTCCTCTAGAATGGAAAAACATATTAGAAGTTTCCCCAACCATTCTTTTAGAGTGTTTTTACTCTAATTCTTCTCAGTGACCATTAAACCAGTTTCTGCAAACATCTAAATCAGTCAGCTCTACAACCCATTCTATAGTGACTCTGGTGTAAGTTATAGGGAAGCAGATTTTAACACTCCACAAACTACCAAACAAATGGTTGTTCAAAAAGAGAATAGGCTACCTTATTAAGCAATGAGATTTCTTTCACTGGAAGTATTAATGAAAAAGTTAGAGTAGATGACCACTTGTCCAAGATACTAAAAAAGAGCTACTATGATATTCTGTAATTCTCCTTAAAATAATAATAAAACTCTTAAAATAATTCTAGTACTCTATTGCCTGAACCACATAAAGGATATTGTGGAATAATGACCAGAGTTGTGGAGTGCTGTGAGGTTTGCAAATTGAATTTCATATATTATCTCATTTGAATTTCACAACAACCCTGTGAGGTATGCATTATTATTATCATCCTTATTTCCTTAAATGCCTGGTCCAGGGTGTGTGGTTATTATCTGAGTCATGATTCAAATTTTCATCCCCCTCACTCCACATCTACAACTCTAGCCAGTATTCTATGATAACCTTTAGGTGGTTCAGTGAATAGAATGCTAGAATTGGAGGAAGGAAGACCTGAGATTGAAACCTACCTCAAACATTTGGTAGCTGTGTACATCTAGACAAATCACAACTTCACTTCAGTTTCTTCATCCATAAAACAGGGAGAAGAGCTTCTACAAACACTTTCCCAGCATAAAAGTGCTATATAAATATTAGTTACTATGTGGAGGAAGGACAAGGCAAGGGTGACAGCTAACGGATGTTCCGTTAGACAATATATACAAGCCCAACGTTGGGTTGCAACAGCCTGAGACCTGATAATCCAGTTCCCAATATTAGAAATTTTCTGAACTCAGTATTTTAAATACTGTCCTAGTGTCATTGATGACGTTCTTGGTCTCCCCAGCTTCTAAGTCAAATCTTGTAGCCTCTTCTCTGAACAAAGTCAGCAAGTCAACTAGCATTTATTAAGTACTTGCTACATGGCAGACACTATGCTAAGCACTGGGGACACAAAGCAAAAGTTTCTGCCCTCAAGTAGCTTACAGTCTAATGGGGAAGACAACATGCAAACGCCTATGTACAAACAAGCTACATATAGGATGAACAGAAAATAATCAACAGAGAGAGGGCACTAGAATTAAGAAGGACCGGGAAAGGCTTCCTGGAGGTTGGGGTTTTAGCTGGGATTTGAAGAAAACCAGGGTAGCCAGGAGGAAGAAATGAAGGAAGGAATTCCAAGCATGGGGAACAGCCAGAGAAAATGCCTGGAGTCTGGAGATGGAGTGTCTTATGAAGGAACAGAAAGAAGGCCAGTGTCACTGAACTGAAGACTACATGGTGGTGGTCATAAGGTGTAAGAAGACTAGGTTATGGAGGGTTTTGAAACCAAACAAATGATTTTATTTTTAGTCCTAGATGTTATAAAGAGCTACTGGAGTTTATGGGAGGTGGGGGGGAGACAGGGATATTTTTTTCATAATTCACTTTAGGAAAATCACTAGTGGCTGAATGGAAGATGGTTTGGAGTGGGGAAGAGATTTGAAACAGGCAGACCCACCATCAGCCTATGGCAACAGTCCAGGTGTGAAGGCCTGCACTAGAATTAGGGCTGGTCAAAATAGCAAAGGTGTCATATCCAGATGTTGCAAAGGCAAAATTGATAGGCCTTGGCAATAGCTTGGATATAAGGCCAAGAATGAAGAATCCAGGATGACTCCTCTGAACCTGAGAGACTGGAGGATGTTGTTGCCCTCTATTGTAATAGGTGCACTGGGGGGAGCCGGGGCAGGGTGAGGAGGAAAGATAATGAGTTCTGTTCAGACATATAGAATTTAAGATATCTACTGAACATCCAATTCAGGTAAGTTAAAGATACAAGGTAGTTAAAGATGCAAGACTAAAGGAGAGCAGAGAGATTGGAGCAAAAAAGGTAGATTGAAGAATCAACAAAGATGGTAATTAAATCTATGGGAACTGATGAGATCACCAAGTGGGGAAGGGGGAAGAGGATCCAGGACAGAATCCTGAAGGACACCTATGGTTAGAGAGCATGATTTGGAGGAGGATCCAGCAAAGGAGACAGGAGTGGTCAGATAGGTAGGAGGAAAACCAGGAGAGAATGATGTCCTGAAAACCTAGAGGGAATAAAGTATCGAGGAGACAGAACAATGTCAAAGGCTGCAGAGAGGCCAAAAAAAATTACAATTGAGAAGAGGTCATTGGATTTGACAACTATGAGATGATCAGCAACTTTGGAGACAACAGTTTTGGTGGAATGTTAAGTTTGGAAGTCAGGTTGTAAGGGGTTAAGAAGAGGCTGAGAGTAGAGAACAGCAACTGTAGACTTGCCTTTTTGAGTTTAGCTACAAAGGGCAGAAGAGAAATAGGAAGATAGGAGGGATGGAAGAATCAAGTGAGGGTTTTTTCAAGATAGGGGAGACATGAGCATGTTTCTAGGCAATAGGAAAGGCTCCAGTAGAAGGAGAAATAAAAAATAAGTGAGAGTGAGGATGACAGAGGGAACAATCTGTTAGAGGAAATGGGATGGAATGAGATCACTTAAACAAGTAGAGGGGTTAACACTTGTAAGAAGTAAGGTCACTTGATCTTGAGATAGTGGCAGAAAGCATCAGTGACAGGAGATGAGGAAAAGGGGAGAAGAGGGAGGTCACTGTAAATGACCTCAAATTTTTTTCAGTAAAATATGAAGCAAGAATCTCAGCTGAGCAAGTGGGGAGAAGGGGAGCCATGGAAGATTTGAAGAAGGATGAAAAGGTACAGAAGAGTCAATGTGGAGAATGAAATAGTGAGTTTATAAAGTCTAGATTGCCTAGCAGTAGTGAGGGCCCAGTTGGAATTATGTAACACAAATTTGTAATGGACCCAGTTACGATGGTTGTATGATTTTCTCCACCTTAGTTCTGCAACACAGGTATAAGCACAAAGATGAAAAATGGTAAGAATGATTCAAGGCCTCAGGCTTGGCTGGGCATAAATAGCAATATGAGAAGATGGCTAGGGATTCAAGAGAGGAGGAAAGTGTAGTACTGAGTTGGTTAACCGAAGAGTCAGGATAAAGAGAGAGTGGCTAGTGAGGGGAGATAGCATGGGAGAGAACTGAGAGGTCAAGGGATTGGAGGTCACAGTAAAGATGAAAAATAGGGTTATATAAGAGAAGGCAAAGGGAGAGGTGAAAAGCCAATAGATTATGGTTACATAAAGGGATTTTAGAATTCTTGAACATGGAAGGGATACATTTGTGGGTGATGGCAAGATTGAGGGTATGACCGTGTGGGGCTGAGGTGGGATGGAGGACTAACTCATGGGAAGAGAGTAGGTTGAGAATTGGTTAGGGAGGGAGAATCAGTATATATGTTGAAGTCCCCTAAAATGAGAGCAGGAGTTGAGGAGAAAAGAAAAATTGTAAGCCAGGTACCTAAATGCACTGAAGAAGGAAGGGGAGTTACCTGATAGTCTGTAGATAATAGCTACCAGGATTCTGATTGGATGGTAGATTCATGGTAGCATGAATATCAAAGGAAAAGGGGTTACTGAGTGAAGAAGAAAGAGAATCTGGAAACAGCAATGGAGAGCAAAGAGTATTCCAACTCTCCCACCTTGACAAGTAAGGCAAGGAGAATGAGTAAAAGTACAGCCAGTACTGGAAAGAAGGGCCAGGGAGTCTATGTCGTCAAAGGAAAGCCAGGTTTCAGTAAGAGTTAATAGATGAAGAAGTGGAAAAAGAATAGGTTTAAGATGAAAAGTTTGTTGCCTATGGAACAGACATTCCAGAGGGCACAGTGGAAGGGCTGGGTGGAGTTAGGTTGAAATTTTGGGGTAAGAGTTGAGGAGAATGCAAAAGAAGAATCAGGTGGTAGGGGATGTTGAGTGGAGTTCGATGGTGATCTACAGAACTTCATGGTTGGGGCGCTAGGTGGCGCAGTGAATAGAGCACCAGCCCTGGAGTCAGGAGGACCCAAGTTCAAATTCGACATTAGACACGTGACACAATTACCAGCTGTGTGTGACCTTGGGCAAGTCACTTAACCCCAATTGCCCTCCCACAAAAAAAAAAAGACCAGAAAAAGGGAACTTCATGGTCACTGGATATGAAGGGTATGACTAGATATGAGAATTTTCATCAATAAGTGGAGGGTGCAACTCCTCTACCCTCAAAGAAGAGGTATAGCAGGAGATGGAAAGTCTGAAGTCCAAGGGAGGGTTGTTCTTTGCACTGGAGAGTTCCCATATCTGAGCTGGGAGACTGGACTGGCAGCAAGAGGCAGAATATGACTTGTGCTAGCACAGATGGAAGGGGTTGCTCTGGGGTAGATGGAAGATGCCCGGCACTTTTCCTCAGCAGCCTTTCTTCTGGGGACACACTGTGCTGAGCAGGAAATGGAAAGTTTAGTATACCAGCATACCTTCAGTCTGAGATCTTCTCAGCTAAGGAGGCTGGCTATGAGGCAGGAGAATCTTAGAAATGAGATCTTTATCAGAGAAACCTGCTTCAAAGGTTTTTTTCCCTCTACTTTTAATCTTAGTTTTATTGGGGGTTTTGTACAAAAACTTTTTACATGTTCTATCAAATCATATTTTTCTTCTGTCATCCTCTGTCCCTTGTTTGCTCATGAACTTTTCTCCAATCCATAGATCTGATAGGTAATTTTTTCTGTTTCTCTGTTTATGCTATAACCTTTTATATCTAGGTCATGTATTTATAAGGTGCTTATCTTGGTATATGCTATATATGCTCTTGATCTAACTTCTTCCATACTGCTTGTCTAATTTTCCCAGATTTTAAAAAATCAAATATTTAGTCCTTATATCAGTAGGCAGGCTCTTTGTGTTTATCAAATACTAGGCTACTAGATTCATTTGCTTTTGTATGCTGTGTTCCTAATCTGTTCCACTAGCCAATTTCTCTATTTTTTAGTGAGTACCAAATTGTTTTGAGAATTACTGATTTTCAGTAAGTATAATATGAAGCCTACAATAGGATTAAATCCCTACATTTGTATAATTTAAACTAGGCTTGAAGATTTAAAAGGACTAAAAAACTCATAGTTATGGCACCCATACTTTGGCTTGTCTATTTAACCAAAGATACCCTTCCACTGAGAATACAAAGACAACCCAAACCCTGACAGCCCCTCCCCCGCTTCCCCTAGTAAAAAAGTAGTCAAAAACGTCAGATCTACTTACCCACACCAGTAAATAAGTTTGGAGGCTAGTCAGAATCTATAATGATGCAATTATGAAACTTTATTTGTTTTTAAGGATTTTTCCTGAGAAAAACATTTCATTTTAAAAGAAGTTTACAATTTGAACAAAAGTAACTGGAATGGACATATCTCTTACAGACATTGTAGTCATCACTATTGAAGCTATATTTTAAGAGTTCTTTGTAAAAGACAACATTTCTAGAACGCTCATTGTTCTCCAGAATTGGGCATTTAGCCTCACACAGTCAGAGGAAGCAACCAATTTTGCCAGGCCATACAACTTCCATTTCATGCCCTCTGCTATGAAGGTGGCTCAACAAAGAATTTGTCTTGATATTTGACAATTATCAGAAGTAGAAGAGACCAATTTTAAGAACTCAAAAGCTAAGATCCATATGAAATACCCTTCAAAGCAGAAATGCCTAGCCAACTATGAATAGCAAGAACACCAAATTTAAAGATGACAAAGAAAGAAACCACCTCCTTAGCTTGCAATAAGCTAGCAGTGGACTTTCATTTAAAAGAAGCCACTAGCTCCCTCACAACTACACATTGTTGTTCCAAAAGTGTCTGAGTACTACATACAATCAGAGAAACTTCACTTTAAAAAGTTAAACAGGGGTGAACATCACAAGGAATAATAAAGTCCCTGTACAATTCACTTATAATGAAGAACCCAATACTTCGGATCCATCTGTGGAATTATCTGTTCTTTTAAAGTCCAATTTGAAAATTAGAGATAGTAATTTATGCTTTAATTGGCCTTGTTTCCCACTTCCAGAGGTGAAGGGCATGATCATAAAAGGAACAAGTGGCTAAAAGATTCACAACAGTTTTGGGTTCTTCAGTCTCAAGAGTCATTCCCTTTAACTCAGTAGTAAGATGGATGGAAGCCTCCTTAAAAACCAGTGGGACACAAACGTCTGATGTCTCTGTTATGCTCCCCTTAGACAATGTATCTTGCTCATCTGAACTCCTTTTACTGGCTACCATATCCAAAGAGGATGAAGACAATGGATATTCTGTGTTCATATTCCAACAAATATCTGATTTCCAGCTCTCCATGTTGCTCTTATCCTCAGATGCTGAAAAAGTCTGTTGTCGAGTTTGTTTATCAGGATTTAGACACAGCCTGGACCAGTCAGCTCCATACGCCAATGAACTGTGCAACTTATAGGACACAGGAATAAAGGACCCCTCCTTCCTCTCCTCTAAGAAGAAATAAGGCAATAAAAAAACAAGTTTCATGCTTCTGTGTCCATCAAGGTTATCAGTTATCACCAGCTAATCATGTTCTTTTTCCATCAATTCCTCCAAAATGACCAAGAGCACTGAAGAAAATGAGTTACAAGTATAGGCAGAAGTAACATAGTTAAGTGCTTAGAGGTTAGTAGTTAAAAGTTGATGAGAAAAATAATAGGGAACTAGTAAAGGTAAAATAGACTGCTAAAAGGAATGTAGTAAAGGTAGTAAATTTATCAACAGTTAGTGAATCCTTTCTTAACTACCCCTTTAGGAGGCCAAAGAGAATTAGAAGCCAAAAAAAAGGCTAACGCTTTCTTTGCCAAGTCTAGAAAATTACCTTCTCCCCTACTCAAGCATGATAAGAATTTTTTTTCTTTCCTGGTCTAAAACCTAGAGGTTGAGGCTGGTGGTCAATCCAGGAAAAGCTCCACCAAAGGCAAGGGCTAGAACTACATTAGGACTTTGGTGGCTGAGGTTAAGAGAGGAAACAACCATAGCACCCAGAAATAGCAGTTAAACCAGTGGTTCTCAACCTTCCTAATGCCGTGACCCTTTAATATAGTTCCTCATGTTGTGGTGACCTCCAACCATAAAATTACTTTCGTTGCTACTTCATAACTGTAATTTTGCTACTGTTATGAATTGTAATGTAAATATCTGATATGCAGGATGTATTTTCATTGTTACAAACTGAACATAACCCACAGGTTGAAAACCACTGAATTAAACAAAGACAGCGCAGCAAAGAGACAACTACACTCTGGAACCCAACTCTTTACAGCAAACTTGTGGACTAATGCGGGTACAAGAGCATTCCCTGGATGTCAGCCAACTCTGCAGCAACACTGATGTTGGTGGCCTGGATAGAAAGACATTCTGAGCATGTCAGCAGCTGCCTGAGGACTCCTTTTGGTACCATAGGAATGAAGAGATACTGACTGGCTGACATCATTACCATAACATAGGGATTGGAAGGGACAATTGCCCTGGGATAAGGAAGCTCTTCTCATGATCACTGGCTTCAGGGAAAGGGCCTTGGTCTCTGGTGACTTATAGAATACTTCAGAGCTAACCCTGGCCATGCTTCCTGATCCAACTCACCCAAAGGCTTTTGGCAGTTGAGGATCTTAAAGCCACTATGCATGCAGGCAGCCAGAAGTAGGTGAGAATACACAGGGTGCCACTTGAGCCTCCACACACCTCCATTTACATGAGTGTCATCAAACGGCTGGTTCATATTACGGGTGTCCCATAAAAGAATGTGCTCATCATAACTGAAACCAATGAATCATAGCAAAATTGTCAGAAAAAGCCAAACCCAAATTGCCACCAGCAGCATCACAAAAGACACCTGGGGGATTAAAAAAAAACCACCCTCCAGAGAGAGAGGACAAGGCACAGTTCCTGTCATCTTTCTCAACCTCATTATGGAAAAAGGTCTCTCCTCAAATTCGGTACAGTTCTGGGCCAGGAGCTGGTTTAGATGAGTATAACAAACCACCACAAACTCAAACAGGAAGAAAGGAAGAAAGGGAGGGAGGGAGACAAACAAACAAAATTAAGGAGGACTAACCTTCCTGTGGCCAGAATATTCTCCCGGTGTGGATTGCTCTGAATACTGCACACACCCATTGAATGTCTGTAATAAGAGATAGTCTATGAGACAGCAGAAAGCAAGAATGAGCAAGTTGTATGTAGATAACAAGACTATCTCCTGACAAACTCCACATAAGAAGGCCCATGGAATACAGTAAAGAAAAAGCAGATGAGGAGGTAAGGAAGGTCAAATGAATGGATGACCCTGAATGCAAGTTTGACTACAAGGGTTCTTGGGACAAGCCTGCATTCTCTGACTAGCTGGCACCATGGGAGTGTACCTCTTACTGGTAAATAAAGGGCTATCCAGGTTGCTCCTGGTGTCCCAGCCTTTCAGAAGCCCATCATCTCCACCTGTGTCAAGACAGAAAAGTCCATCAACAATGGCACTCATTACAGACAAAGCTTAGAATCTGAGAATCCTTAATAAAAGGATTTGTTCTCGTGGCCTCTAGGACACAGGTTCCCCACCCCTGCCCCAGACATTTCTCAAAAGGTTGACTAATCCCAAAGAACAGTTCTGATTATAACCCTCACCTACAGACTTAAGTAAGTACTCCATGGAACACTAGAAAAGAGACCACTATTTTTTCTCTTTCCTCCTTTATGTTCTTCCCCCTCCCTTTACTCCCCTTCTCTCTGGGAAGGTAAATTATGAACAAAAGTTGATTAACCAAGTGCAACTCAATCCAAGGCTGTATCCATAGTCATGTGGTCAAAACTGCCAGTGTGTTGCCTAAAATGCTTGAGGATTTGATGTCAAGGGAACTGATGGCCTTTACCAAATTCTGACCTGAATAAACTACATCTGTTTGCCAGTAATCGAAGGCAGCAATCCAGGCTTCAAAGTCATGAGCTTTCCAATCTGACAGACTATGTATTGAAGGCTCCGATGCATCCACAGCAAGCAAGTGGAGGTACCCCTTTGAGTCACTACTAATGATTCTTAGGCGCTGACCACTGGCCCTAGAGATGCAGAGTCAATAAGAAAAGTGAGTTGACAGACTATTGTACAATGTGAAAGTATTTGCAGATCCCATATATGACTGCACACCACCATGGGGGGGGGGGGCGGGGAAGGGAGGAGAGAAAATCTGAAACTCAAGGGATTGTGGAACTGAATCTTACAAACTAAAAGTAAATAAACAAGTCAATAAAAAAGAAAAGTGAGTTGAAATCTATTTGTTGGTTTGAACCCACCATCCCCTCCCATCTCAAGCTCAGGATATCGTAAGAAGTATCACAGGAAAAGTCCCAAGCTCAAAACATAATCCTCTTTAAAAGCATTATACCCTAATTTTACCGCCTCAGCTGGCCGAGGCTGATTTTAGTATTTGGGAGGGCCTCAGTTTCCACTTAAGATTACAAAGATCCATAAATATCATTTTTCCAGATAAAAGATCGTTATCACTATCATTTATTTAAATAGCAATGACGTCATAATCCAAGAGCTGTGAGACCAAAAACAATGGCAAACACAGAAAAACAGCTTTGGCATTCAGCTATTTGAGAATAAAGAACTGGCTGTCAAAGGAGTGACAACGGATCCCAGCAATTTACCTTATGGCTTGTCCTGTTGACCAGTCTAGAGACAATGCAATACAATGCTGTCCCAGGGCTTTCTTAAGAAGTGGCTGTAATATGTAATGGTTCTTCTACTAGAAGTAAAAAAGAATCTATCAAAGGGAAGCATGGCTCAGAATAATCCCGTAATACCAAACTGCTCTTCCCTCTTAATCTAGGCAAGCCAATCATCCAATATTCAAAGAAGCTAAACGCCGACAGTTAGCAATCTCTACAAGTCTTCATTCCTGCATGCCATCTCGGAGGAAGAACTGCTACTCTCTGTCCCTGAGGGCCCTTTTTCTGTCACAGTGATCTCTGTCACTGTAATGAAACAGGACCAGGCCAGCCCCAACAAAGGAGGCACCACAGACATCTTCACCACTGCCACCACCAGCATGGAAGCCAACATACCCTGAAAGAAAATAACATTCTCTTCCCATGACTACTCAAGATTGTTAAGATGATTAAAGTGCTGCCCAATATAACAAAAACTTATTAATTCATCCAAGTTAGATGTGAATGGTGGTAGAAAATAACAACCTAATATCAATCTGGTAAAATACATGAGTTATAGATCATTTTCTCAAAGAAATGCAGTTTCAAGTACCTTGGCACAGTCACAAAAACACTGGATTTGGAGAGAGAACACAGGTTCAAATCCCAGCTCTGCCATTTATTACCTGTATGACCGTGGGCAAAGTCAGACATTAACCTCTCTGAACCTCAGCTTCTCACATATGAAATGAGGAGACTGGACTAGATGACCTACAACACCCTAAATAGGTGCAAGTAGTTCAAAGAATATTTGCTGGTTTGGGCTGACAAGAATAGAAGACAAATGGATCAAAGATTATCCTAGAAGAATCTAACTATTTTAATATATTAGATAATATTAATATTGTGCTTCAAATCGGCAAAGAACTTTAAAACATTATTTGCTATTCACAACAACCCTATAAATTAAGTACTATTATCATATCCATTTTACGTATGAGAAAAAAAGGCTTAAAAAGTACGACTTGACTCACATAGCTAATAAGTGTGTGAATGGCAAGAACCAATTAATCAAGCATCTATATGCTTAATAGGCTTTATACTAGGTCCTGGAGGTACAAATTGTAAAAAAAAAATGAAACAACTCCTACTGCTCTAAGAGTGTACATTCTATCCGAGGAGAGAAAATATACATATATAAATGTATAAAGAATACATGCAAAATAAAGACAAGGTGCTTATGGAACAAGACTATGGAGAGATGAGGAAAGTTTTGCTGGAAGTGATACTTGAGCTGCTTTTATGAAGGTGGTACTTTGAAGAGAGTGAAGGATTCTGTGAAGCAGAAATGAGAGGAAAGTAAGTGCATTCCAGAACTGGGGGAAGACCAGGGTAAAGGTACATGGAATGCCATGTGTGAGGGTGAGAGGGAGGGAGAGAGAGAGGCAGAGGGAGGGAGAGAGAGAGAGAGAGAAAGAAAGAGAAGGCCAGTCTGGCTCTGTCTCAGGACTGAGAGAAAAGGACCAGCATATATAATTAAGCTGAAAAGAAAGAACCAAGGTCTCTCCTAACTCTAAGTCTAAAGCTCCTTCCAAACTGATACCAGAGAATCTTCCCCTTTTTATGGCACAGACTTCACCGGCAGTCTGGTGAAGTCTACTGGGACTCCTTCTCAAAATAAAGTATTGTAACCTACATTCAAAATTGAAGTAAATGCTAAATTTCAGTTAAAGGTTGGTACAAATAAAGATGTACTTTTTTTCCCCCATGCAAAGTCACAGACTCTTGAAATCTATCCATAGACTCCCTAGGAGTTCATGGACCCTAGGTTAAGAATCCCCCTGTATTATACCCATGTTGTAAATACTCACTTCAAGACTTCAAGGATCGGGGTGGCTAGGTGGCGCAGTGAATAGAGTACCAGTCCTGGAGTCAGGAGGACCTGAGTTCAAATCTGTCCTCAGACACTTAATACAAAAACTAGCCATGTGACCTCGGGCAAGTCACATAACCCCAATTGCCCTACCTTCCCCCCTCCAAAAAGCCAAAAAAAAAAAAAGACTTCAAGGATCTGATATTCCACTGATATAGACTGATATAGACTTCATGCTTGTGCAGACTATTTTCATAAATTGTTCCAGCCAAAGAAATTAATAAGCTGATGGCCAACATTCTGCTAATGACCCTCTCTATACTTAGTGAAGCTGGCCCTATGATGGCAGGCACTCAAGTCAGTAAGCACATCTTTTTTTTTTTTAATTTATTTTATTAAAATTTTTTTTTGAGTTACATATTTTCTCCCCGTCTTTCCCCCGCCCACCGCCCCAAAACAACCATCCCAGTGTTTCCCCCCTCCCCCAGTCTATTCTCTCCTATGTCACTTTTTGGTAGGGCAGGATGGATCTCCCAACTGCAGTGCCTGTGTATCTCAAGTTCCAGTTGGATGTAGTCAATAATAATAGTAATAATTGCGCACATATATATAGATAAATAGATAGATACACATTCATAACCTTTGATTATGGAACTCCAGATTCCAGATTCTTTTTCCTCCTCCCTCACCACCCATCCCCACTGGAAGGACAAGCAATCAAATACAGGCTGAACATGTGAAATTACGCAGAACCTCTCCATAGTGAGCACACTGTGAGAGTCTGATTACCTGTC
>CM053581.1:214804999-214863259 GCA_028627135.1 Pseudochirops cupreus
TCTTTCTTTTCCCCAAAGAAGGAATCAAGGGTTTGGGAGCTGTTCTTACTTTGCTTCTTATGCTTATTCTTACTCATGGTTCTTCAGACCGTGATTTTTTTTTTAAATCTCTGTGGGGCTCTGCTTCCAGAAGGGAAAGCTCTGTCCCAAATCGTTGGGGTCCTCCTGGCTGCCGTAGCTCTTAGGGAGAGGCTGGGAACTCTTCCTATATGCTTCCGGCAGACTGGATAATAAAGACTCCAAGACAGAGGCCCAAGACGGCGATCCGGATCCAAGCCACTCAACGCGAGAGCTCTGGCCGAGACCAATCGCTCAGTCCCCCTGCTGCCTGCAGGCCGCGGGCGGGAAGCTGCAAAGCTGAGGCGGGTGCAAAACCTCTGCGTTTTGCTTTTCCACTCTGGAGGCCTTCTGGCCAGAGACTGCTTATCTCCCCCTTTCACAATCCCTACTCACAGCTGCCGCTAATCCGCTCACCTGAAGCTCCTCCCGTCCAGCCGCCCCGGGGCACAGCCGCCGCTTCAGGCCAGGCTGGTTTCAGTTCGCAGTGCTGATATGGTTCCTCGTAGCCGAGCTAACTTTAGTGGGAAGTATCTTTGTGTGCGTTTTGGAGTTCTAGGATTGGTTTAGAGTCCTGTTTTATGTGTATTTTGGGGTGGCTATGTGAGAGCTGCGATGTGTTGCTGCTGCTACGCCGCCATCTTGGCTCCGCCCCCCAGTAAGCACATCTTAAAAGCTCACCATGTGCCTAGTGTTGTGCTAGCTGCCAAGGTTCACAGTAACACAAAGGACTCATCCTCAACAAGGCTGGGGAACATTACCACTAGGAAGATAACAATATGTAAATGGATAAATAAATTCAAAGTACATACAAAGTAAACACAAATTAATTCTGAGAAAAAGAGCGCTAACAACTAGGAGAATCAGGAAAGACTTCTATAGCAAGTGATTTCATTAAGTCTTGAAAGACATTGGTATTTCAAGAGGAGAAGACATAGCCCCTCACCAGGTCTGGCAATAGGGGAGGGCCTACCAGAGCTAGAGAGCTCTGCAGAACAATCACCTCCACATCAAGATGAGGCATTAATGAGCAGAGAAGAACTGCTTACAATGACCATATTCTTAATTTAAAAGCAAATGCTGCTGAAGTAATATCAGAGTTAGCATACTTTACTGAACCAAATTTTCCCTTGTTTATTCTACAAATTTATTTAGTAAAACTCCACTCACTCACCAAAGAGTAGAAACCTTTGGCCTAAGCAACTCTCAATTAACAAAAATTCTGATTTAATATGATTTAATGATAGACCTTTTCCCCCAAAGTGAATAAGAGACAAAACTTCTTGGACAAGTGCAAATCCCACTTCAACATACTCTCAGGTAATCTGACTTCCATTCTCATTACTCTATTGAAACTGTTGCTAAAAAGTCACCAGTGACTTCCTAAACGTGACATTTAATGGCCTGTTCTCAGTCCTCATCTTCCTCAACCTTCTCGATAGCATCTGACAGTGATGACAATCCATTCTTCCATGATACTATATTCGCTGACTTCAACCTCACCATTCTCCTTCTTCTAACCATGGATCTTCCCCAAGGCTCTGGTTTCTTTTCTTTTCTCTCTCTCTCTCTCTCTCTCTCTCTCTCTCTCTCTCTCTGTCTCTCTCTCTCTCTCTCTCTCTCTTTCTCTCCCTTCCTCTCTCCCTCCCTTTCCTTGTAATCACATCAGGTCCCACCCCAAATTGCACAGGTTTCCATCTCCCCTACAAAATCCTCTCCTTCAAGTTTCCTTGTTCCTTTTAAGGGCATAACCATCCTTCTAAATATTCAGGTTTGCAGTCTTGGTCAGGCAATCAAGCAGCATTTATTTGGAACCTGCTCTATGCTAGGCATTTTGCTAAGCACCAAGAGTACAAAGAAAGGTGAAAAATACTCCAGGCTCTCAAGGAGCTCAAGATCTAATGGGGGAGAAAACATGCAAATAGCTATGTAGAAACAAGACAAAGACAGGATAAACTGGAGATGACCTCAGGCATATGACACCAACATTAAGAGGGAATCAGGAAAGCTGCCCTCTATTCTCTCTTCCCCAATTTAACAAGCCTTGAATATCAAACATCCTACTCCACATATCCAATCAGTTGTCAAGTCTTATCAACTCTAACCCCACACTTTCATAGCTTTTATCATCTTTTACCGGGACTATTCCAACAGCCTTCTATTTGACTCCAGCTTCCAATCTCTCCTCTCTTTACTCTGTCCTCTACATGGCTGTCAAAATAATCTTTCTGAAATACAGACCATGTTATTCCACTGCTCAAAACACTTCTGAGGCTGCCTATTGCCTCTAAGATAAAACATAAGTTTCTCAGCTTTGCATCTGAAGTCCCTCATAATCTGTCTCCAATTAACCTTTCCATACTTAACATGTACAATTCCTCCTCTTTCTTCTCTTTACGTTCCACTAAAATGAGCCTACTTGATTTTCTCCAAACTTGGCCTTCCATCTTATGTATCAGGGCTTTTGCACAAGCTAACTCTTCCCCATTCCCAGGATGTACACCCTCCTAACCTCCACTTCTATGATCCCTGGCTTCCTTCAAGGCTCAGCTCATGGGCCATTTCCTACCAGAAGCTTTTCTGGCTCCCCTTAGTTGTTAGTGCTCTGTCCCTTCCCCTACTCCTACTCCTCCAAAAATGACCACATATGTTAGGGGTTCTTAATCTCTGTGTCTTGGAACCCTGTAGCAGTTTGATGAAGCTTTTCTCAGAAAAACATTTTTAAATGCATAAAATGCAAAGGATTAAATGGGAAACCAGTGATATTAAAATACAGTTATAAACTATTAAAAAAACTAAGGTCACAGACCCCAGATCAAGAATCCCTGATATATTTCCATGTTTCTTCCCATTAGAATGTAAGCTCTTTGAAGGCAGGGGCTGTTTTCTTTGTTTTGTGTTTGTATCTCCAGTACCAAAGCACAGTGCCTTTGTACATAGTAGAAACTTTAAAAATGTGCCTTGGTTTGGGTTTCCTGGGATTCTATTCTTGCCTCTGTTATTGCTCCTTCTCAATTAGAAAATCATAGGATTTACAGTTGGTATCGATCTTAGAGACTGTAAAGTACAGAGCCCTCAATTTCATATTTCTCTTTTCTCTATGATCCTCTCTAAGTAATTTCATATACTCATAGGGCTTCAACTATCAACTCTTATGAAAATTACTCCAAAATATAAATATATAGCCCTTGATAAAGGTTTGTATATCCAATTACCCAGCTGGGTTTCAGCCCCCTAGGCTTTGACTTTATAAGTAAAACAAGTATTGTCACTTAGCACCAACAAAATATCCATCATGGATATCCAGTTTTATGTGAACAGTTTTATATTTTCAACAGTATGTAGGAGCTACTGTCCTTAATAATATAGAAACTCACTGGAAACCAGGGCTGAATTCAGAGTAGCATTTTTGTCATTATATTTTTGGGTATGCAGTGGAAAGAATACTTGATCAAGAGTAAGAGTAAGTACCTTGGTTGGAACCCCAGCTCTGCTAATTATTTATTACAAACTGCTTAACCTCATCTGTAAAATGAGGTTAGAGTAGATAATTTTTTAAAATATCATTAATGAATATCAGTTGTAATTTTATTTTTTTAATTTATTTTTTTGAAAAATAATTTAGTTACTTTTGGTTTACAACATTCAGTTCCCCAGTCCCTTGAGTTTCAAATTACCTTCCCTTCCCTGTTCTCACCTTTCCCCTCATGGTGGCATGCAATCAAATATATAGGATCTACAAATACCTTCACATTAAACATTAGTCAAGTTGTAAAGAAGGATTATGACCAATGGAGTGAACAATGAAAGAAGAAACAAAACAAAACAAAAAAGAGAGCAAGTAGTTTGCTTCAATCTACATTCAGAGTAGATAACTTTTAAGTTCCCTTCCACTCATAAACCTATACCTTTGAGACTATGTTCTCAGGCAACAGATAAAAAAAACAGAACAACTATCAAAGTGGAGAAGAATTTGAAATATTCTTATATTAAAAATGGGCCCTGATACTTGATAAAAAGGAACTTTTTAACCACTCCTTTTGTAAACTTAATTAGGCATAGTTCACACCTTATTTTCTCAAAGCATTTAAGAGAGTACTTGCTTTTAGCCTTTTCACAAATACTGCACACAGGCCTAGCTTTCCCAGTGACTGACCTCTAATTCCATCAAGTTAAGTAACTCTATGCATCCTTTGGCATCTGCCAATCCCAGGACCGCCTGGCCAGCAACTGGAACATGGCACCTTGGGAGAGAGAAGATACCAACATTAAGTCAGAACTAAAAAGGATGAAGCAAGTATAAACATGAAGAGTAGAACAGAAAATGGTGCTGAGGGTCCCATTTAAACACAAGTCCAAAGCTGGATCCGTGCCTATAATTCAGCTCCCAGGGAAATGGCATATTTCTCTTAACAAGAAGCAAAGGAAAAAAATAGTCCCTTGTAAAGAAGCAAAGAAACTGGAGACTAAAACACTTCTTAGGTGCCACCCAGTGGACAAGGTTGGAACACAGGATAGAGAAAAACAAAGCCCTAGCTAGAGTATTCCTCCACACCCACCATATCTCTAAATGCTCACAGGAATTCCACCTTTCTCTTGCCTTAGGGAACTGGAATTGTGTCAGTCACCCAGAATATTATTAAGCACTTATAACGTGTCAGGCACTGTTCTAGAAAGGCAAAATGGTCCCTGACCTCAAGGACAGCAAGAATCTATTGGGGAAGAAAACATGCAAATGACTAGGTACAAACAAGATACAGATAGGATAAACTGAAGATAATCAATAGAAAGCAAGCAGTAGCATTAAGAGGGCCTGGGAAAGACTTCTTGCAGGAACTTTAGCTGAGACTTGAAGGAAGCTAGGGAAGAAAGGAGACAGATGAGAAAGAAGAGCATGTCACTAGGCATGGAAAGTCAAAGAAAATGGTGTCACTGGATTATAGTGTAAGTAGAGAGGGGATGAAAGGTATAAGAAGACTGAGTGGTAACAATGTCAGAGAAGGAAAGGGGACATGTGAGAGATATTGCAAAGTTAGAATTGATAAGATTTCACAACAGATTGGATGAGTCAGGGTGACAGTGAGGAGTCAAAAATGACACCTAGATTAGGAACCTGAGTGACTGGGAGGATGGTGGTTCCCTCAACTGTAACAGGAAAGTTACAAGTCTAAGATGTCCAATAAGCAGTTGAAGATAAAAAGACTGGAGAGCAGGAAAGAAGTTAGTGTTGCACAGCTCCTGATGTTCCCCAAACCAACTCTGGGCCCCTCCAAATTGTATGTACCATTTCATATCCAGAATAGCAGGACAGTCTTTCCTCTGGACTTCAGTAAGGGGGGAATCAGTGGCATCCTTATTGAAACTATACAGGTAAAGACGACCCATACGGACACAAGGATTCATAACTTCATCCATGCTTGATCCACACTATAAGAAAAACAGGAAAGAACTTTCTTCCTTAAAAGATGTAACACATCTGCAGCTGTGGGAAAAGGTTGAGATTGATGTGTGGAGAGAGAGGCAGAGACAGAGAGACAGAAACAGAGAGAGACAGAGAGAGAATTTTCTAGGATCACAGTGAAACTTGGTAAGAAATAGAAAATAAATAAAAGAAACCAATCTTCCATACCTTAATGACTACCATACAACCCACCTCTCAAGGCAAGGAGTTTTTGCTTATGTATGCAGTTAGGAACATAAGAATTTCCATACTGGGTTAGACCTATGGCCCAGGGTTCTGTCTGGCAGTCACAAAAAGATGAATTCTAAGAGAATAATTGCTCTTTTTCACTTCAATCTCAAAAGTTGGGCACATACACCCCCAAAAAAGTCTAGCTTCTCTTCAAATTAAACTGCCATTCATGGACTTATTTAGACCACTTTATGTTCTTTATATCCTAATGTGTATATTACCTTTAGAGAAATTAGCAAACTTTTGAAACTTTGCTACTTTGAATTTTCAGTATATGTCCTTGAGCTCCTGATGTTAAAAACACAGTGGACTGGGCATGTGAACTGAAGTGATGTTAGTTAGACTGCAGGACAAATCTTGCTTGTGACACTTACTAGCCAAGTAATCCTGGGCAAGTTACTTAACCTCAGTTTGCCTCAATTTCCTCATTTGTAAAGTGGGGATATAAGAGCACCTAACTTCAGGGTTGTGGAGGGGATCAAATGAGTTAACATATATAAACCTACATACATGGTAGCTTATTGTTAACAAATCTACTCTTCTTCTGTTCATCCCCTTTATGATTTGATATTAACTCGGCCTCTTGGCTCTTATCCCCTACAAGCCCATAAAAACTTAAAGCATTTCTCTCCTCAAAAGTGCTGCCCACCCTGCTTTAATCACTTACAGCTATCCTGTTCTGGGATCGAATTTCTTTACTCACAGAAATGATTATACAGAGTAAACCTTTGGGCTGCTATGCTCTAATCAGGCATCAGTCTCTGATGTCCCAGCAGGCGAAACTTAAGAGCACAGAAACATCAAGGTGGGGGTGAGGGAGGGGAGACCACCTCTCCAGAGCAGACCCAGCGGACCCCCTACCTTGTTCCCCTGCTTCCCCTGCGTATTAGATCTGGGCTTCACCTCTGGGAGGGCAGTGGACTTCTGGGCTTCAGACTCCAAGATCTGCAGCTCGTAGGTGCCGCAGGCCAACAGGTCACTCATGCCCTCCAGCGGGCACCACTC
Source organism: Pseudochirops cupreus (assembly GCA_028627135.1). Lineage (NCBI taxonomy): Eukaryota > Metazoa > Chordata > Mammalia > Diprotodontia > Pseudocheiridae > Pseudochirops > Pseudochirops cupreus. The sequence goes on from CM053581.1 coordinate 214,811,754, forward strand.
CACGGTGTCCCCGCTGTACTCAATGTCAATCACCTGAACGGTCTCAACCGGCGACACCTTCTCTTGGACATGAGCCTGGAAAAAGGTTTTCTTGGAATCCGTGTCCAGGGAGGCCATGCTGGGGGGCCCGGGCCCGAAGACCAAGATGGAAAGCGGAGGCACAGCGGATGGCCAGCCGCTAACGTCACCAGCCAGGTAAGGACGGGACTCGGGGCAGGAAAGGCTAGAACGTGAATAGGCGAGGCTAGCGCCAGGAGGGGCGGGACCGACCAATAAGGAGCCGGTTAGAGCTTGGAAGGGCCGGGCTAGACCCAGAAAGGCGGGTTAGGGCCTGGAGGGGAAGGGCTAGAACCGGAGGGGGCGGGACGAGAGGGTGCAGAACTAGAACCAGAAGGGCGGGGCTCGGCCGTGAGCCGACACACTCCAGCAATGTTCCGGGGGCCAGAAAGGTAGGGTCGGTGGCGGCGCTGGCAGAACGCGGAAAAGTCTTAGTCCTCAGGGACCCATTGCTTCCTACACCAACCCTACACTGGTGCCCCCCCCCCCCCCACAGCCGGAAACTGCTTCCGGGGTACAGGAAGCCGAACATCCTTGATCGGGGGAGGTCCTATCAGCGTCTCTGCTCGTGCCTGCCCCTAGGGTTGATATACAGAGTTCAAACCTGGCGCGGGACCACGTGTATGCTTTGGACTGTGCGTGCACACGTACATGCGTGCTCGGCGCTGGCTGGGGCGGGGATTACTGGAAGGGGTGGAGGAACTGTAAGAGGGACAAGCCGTTGTCCCGGAATCCTGGGAACTTGCTTTAGACACGTGGTCACAGCTGATTTTTTTTTTAATTTTTCTAAGATGCTCGGAAAGGTTATAGAAGAGACGTGGGGATGGCGGGAATCCTGGAGGGCAGGGTAGAGGGGGAATGGGCCCTTGTCCCCCGAAGTCTCGTCCTTGGGGCTGGGGAGAGACCCAGAGGCCCATGCTGTCTCTGCCAGAGTACTGTGACCCGTTGCTGACAGGCAGAACCTCCTCCTGAAACATGGAGCTGGAGACAAGGCACCTGATGGGTTGATATGGCATCAATTATTACTAATAATAAAATAGCTAACATCCATACAGTACATTAAGGTCTGCCCCGGGCTTCCTCTAAATTAACCTTGGAAACATCCCTGGGGACAGGAAGAACCCTGAGAGAAGAGGGACCTAGTCAAGCCCACAAAAACAGGCCTTGAGGCTGCTGGGAAGATTGTGTTCTCATTCTGGCTGTGCCTCTTGGGCCTTGGTTTTTCCCATCTACAAAATGGGAGATCTTGGGGTCCTTGTGATTAAATGAGAAACCTAGACATATTTGAGGATCATCCCCTTAGGCTTCTCACTATTTCTTACCCTTCCAGACCCAGCCATCAATGACAAAGTTCACAAGAGTCATTCTAGCCACAGAACCTGGAGACAGTTCTGGATCCAGGGTTTCACATCAAGCCTCAAAACATAATTTTGTCCAGAGTATGTCTCCTATTCACCATCACTGGCTCATCTTTTAACATAAACGATGATGGATGCATGCTTCACCTGGCATATAGTAACATCCCAAAATAACCCCAGACATAGCTCTCTACCTTGTGTACTAAACAAGGAAGGGGAAGTCCACTTATATCAGGATATTAAAATCAGAAGGAAGAAGTCATAAAGACCTTGCCATTTTAACATTTGGTTAAAGCCCATGTTAGTCCAGCAGTGTTAAGGGCAGTTTTACAGAACCCCAAGCTCAGACAGGAAGTCACAGAAGATAATGTGGGAGTATACAGACCTAAGCTTCCCTTCCACATGAGGAACCCTAATTACTAGACTCTTGCCAAACCAGTTTGTCCTTCTCTTCTAATTCTGCACATTAACTATTCAACAAGTGGGCCTCAGGGACTAGACATCCTTTCATCCAAGTTGGTTTGTCCCCATTCCTAGCTCATGTCCCCTCCTCAAGGCCCAGACTGATCCTTGGCTGATGCATCTAGGCACTCCTATCAAACAGCCATGTCCATAGAAACAACTCCTGTTGAGACTGGTCTCATTCTGACCATCTGCGTAACTATGAAGCTTGAACCTGACTGGACATAACCTCTTCCTGGGCAGATACACAAATCACTAAATATTGACCATCAAGACCCCAACGCAGGGGAGGAGGGATTTATATTGCAAGGAAAAGGAAACAACTATGGGGCTTCATTGTGGATGGCCAGCGCCCAGCCCTGGTTACTGCCCACAGGGACCTCTTAGGGAGCTAGGCCCCAGAGACCATGAAGTTAATGGGGACTGGTTTTGCAAAATTAAGAGCCAAAAAGCCCCATTGTGGAACAATCTTTGCTTTTCTTCTAGTACTTAACAGCCCCTTGATTGCAGTAAGCATTTAATGTTTGTAGAATTTGATATGGAAAAAAAGGCTGCCAGTCCCACATATTTTCTACACCTCGTCATAAACAGGGACACAAGGCAGCAATCACCATCAATTTAATATAAGATGGTGATCTTTAACATGCTGCCCCAGAGTTACTATCATCTAAAACAACCTCAGCCAAACATCTGTTTGCCCTTGACTAAGGAGAGAAAATGGGACACCAAACTGTCCACTTATAGCAAGTGTCTAAATTGAGACTATTAAAATCAGAAAGATTAGAATTTTTTTCCAAAGGAAAAGGTTAGAAAAACTTTGCACATTCCACATTTTAACGATCTGAAAAAATACTAATCTGGTTAGCACTTTTTAGCTTTTAAGTTTGATCTGATAGGAAAGGGAAATAGTATGGATTATGCATTGAATAGACAAGTATAATTCTAATCTTGCCCTTCTTTCCAGAACCTCTTATTTCATTTCCGTTGCAGATCATTGTAAGGTAGAGGGAAAATAGGGGCAGCCCCCAGGGTATAAATGGGAAACATATGCCTAATATGACAGAAGGCAGGCTTGATTTTAAAAGATTCTATTTTCCTCCATTCCCAGCCCAGTGCTCTTTCCCAGAGAATATATGAGGGAAATAGCAATACTGGCTTGGGTCCAGCTGGGGGAGATAATTTTCAGTAATACAGGAAAGAACTTGGTTGATATGAACTCTGGGGAGTCCACTGCTGTCACTGCTATGTAACTCACCATGTACCAATGGCTTCCTGCTTTTATGCCAGGAAATCTGTATTGGGGGGGAAAAAAGCAAACTGTCCTTATTGTTTTCTTCCAAAAACCTTGAAAGATAACTTACTGCCTAGTACTACTGCTTAACAATTATGCCAATTTTCTTTTAAATTAGAAATTGAGTATATAGTGTATACTCTTCCCAGATTTGTACAAAAGCAGAAGAGATTAGTACAGGGAATAAGCAGAAAAACCTGGCAGCACAGACAAGGGTCAGAAATACCAGAGGGACATTAGAGAATGTGTTTATGACTTCTTGTGGCAACCTGCAGACTCAAACTGTTAATTTGATTTCTAGATTAAAAGCAGAATTTAAGTATTTCCAAAAATAATGCACCCACCAGTTTTCTTTCAGTCTTCTCAGTTAAGTATTGAGTATAATGTTAAGCCCAATGTTCTTTCTTCTTGCCAAATACTCTCCTAAGCCATGAGCCTATCCTGTACTCCCTAAACAAGCTGGGCTGTCTCCCCCAATAAGGACAAGTATCATGTACACTATAATTTATTTCTAATCCCATGATCAGAGGATTAATTCTTGAGTCAGAAGAGTGGATTAGCAATGTTAATATTTAAGATGGTCGGAGAAACCCAAGGCCTGAAGACAATTCTAAAATGCCAATGAGATCTATCTCGGCGCTATGAGTATCTACTCCAAAAAGTACATGTAGGCCTCCACCCAAATGGCTGTCACCTAGGGCCCTGGCCCACTCTTAAGGATTCAAAGGTACAGACCACAGAGGGCTAGAGGATCTGCTCTATCCCAGGTCCCTGTTTCTGGTCCCATGAACTTTAAAGACCCACATGAACCCAATTCAAGTGAATGACAATAGAACCTCACTGTGGACGACCCAGGAACAGGTTAAATACCCTACTTTCGACTAATACCACAGACCACACTCCCTAGACTAGGCTACCCCAGTCTGAGCTCTGCTAGTGAGTCAAGGCAATCCTTTTTTTACTGCAAAACCTACCCACACTTCAACTCTGCTACAGATCACCTATGTATAACCACTATTTAACCTTTGACAAGTTTCCTCCCCTTCAGCCAGCACACAATAGGTGATTTCATCACCACCTCAACATCGGCCTAGCTGCACCACACCTCTAACTTGTATCACCTGTCTCAAATGAGGAATTTCTGTCCCTCATCCCCAAAATAACATACTTTCACGTATCACCTTCACAACTGGTATAAAATACAATTAACGGGGCTGCTAGGTGTCACAGTGAGTAGAGCACCAGCCCTGGAGTCAGGAGGACCTGAGTTCAAATCTGGCCTCAGACACTTAACAGAAAAAACTAGCTGTGTGACCTTGGCCAAGTCACTTAACCCCAAATTGCCCTACCTTCCCCTCTCCAAAAAAAAAAAGCAAATAAAATAAAATACAGTTAACAAAAACTGTAACAAAGGTTTTCACTGAAATGGATATCAGAGTGCAATTCTGTTACTTAGGAGTCACAGTGGAGTTTGATATCCACATTTGGAAAGACTTATAGGAACAAACTTCAATTTATTGACAGAATGATAGAAATGGGAGGGTACCTTCGAGATTATCTAGCCTAGTGCATTTTAATGGATAAGGAAACTGAGACCCAGGTGACATATACTAATACTAAGCAAGACTATCCTACCAAAGCTGCAGTCTCAAACTGTAGAACATCCATCCCACCGCTACAGATTCTAACATATAGGAACTCAGAGCTGACTGGGCATTTTACAAATAAGAAAAGGTAGAGGGGGACATTTAGTAACAAGATAAAGTCTACAAGACAAAAGAGCAGTCTAGAAACCTAGAGATGTCTCACTAATTACCAGGGGAAATGGAGGCATGAGGAGGCTGTGGAAAGCACACAACACTGGTGACTAACTAAGGACTGGTCATTTATTTAAACTCAACTTTATCAAGCAAGGACTTATAAAGCAGAGATTAGGTACGCTAGGAAGTAGAGAGTTGAAAAAAACGTAATGTAAAGAAACTTGGTCTTATTGCGAAATCTAGACATAACCTCACTCAGTGAGTATCCCTATGGACCCCATGGTGGAATACTGGAAAAGACCAAGTCACTGAAGGGAGGGAAATGACTTTGTTTTTGCTGCTACCCTCCTTTTATCACTCAACCCACAACACTCAACTCTTCAGTCCATTTTGGTATTTAGTAAGGCAGTTGCCCACACTCCTCTCATCACACAAACCACCTAATCCAGGTAAAGACCATGAATAGGTTAGGGTACCTAGAGGGTACCCTAAATGAATATTGGAAGGAGACTTCAGCAGTCTTTTCTTGACAGTAGCTAAGATCTCTTCAGGGATAAAACCCTTGCAGCTATGTTCTAGGCTGAAAATTGAGAGGCAAACAAATGAGCACACTCAGCAAGGAGCACCACTAAAAATGGCGATTCAGAATGCTCTCATGCTCTAATTTAATGCTACCATGCCTGAGCCAGTCACTTCAGCCCTTGAGCAGTCCCAGTACCTCAAACAAAATTTTGGCCCCTAACAGTCATAGTTTGAGTAAGAACAGGCTACACTTTCTGCAACCACAAAAAATAGGGTCCTCCAGCATGACTGAGTGTTAAATATGTGGCCTGAATATTCAATAATAGATAACATGTAATTACATTCCACTTCAGTTTCATCTTCTCCGTTCAGTTCAAAAATATAAATCTCAGGAGGACCACCCCAATGCAAAGGGAAGAGTGGCCACAGGCTGACAAGAACAGCAGAAAACTACAGTCAAGACAACAAATCATTCCAACCCTTTACTTTGCTTTTTTTTAAATATTACTTCCATGCAGACTGTTCTCCAAAGTAACTGCTGATGCTGGAAGCCCATCCCCCTGACCTTGGCTCAGCTGCTGTGGCTTCCAGCTATCTAGGTGATGAGCTTTTGCTACATGACGGTTTTTAGACATGTGGCCCAACAGTTTCTCATTTGAAGATTACAGTAAATGATTCTATTTGTAATTTCTAACCAAAAAAACTGTACATGAGTTTACAAACATATTAACATATAAATAATGAGAGGCTTCCTGCCTGAAGTCTCCACAGTAGTCTCTGCTTGAGAATAACACTGGAGGGGAAGCTATGTCCCCCTTACATAGAGCCCCTGAAGTGGCTTGGTCTATACAGTGGCTGTTCTATGCAAGCATCATTGGGTTCTTCAGTGCTTCCGGCTTCAACAACCAGTCTGTTATTACTGTGCAAAAACAAGAGTCCACAGATGCCCATGAGAGCAGGAATCTGACTGCTGAGATGTCACTGATCAGTCATCGCTCTGGCTCAAGCTCTTGCTGGAAGGTTCGTTTCTTCTCCCGACAGTGTTTCTTATGAGCAGGCCAGTCCTTTTGCTGGCACTGGGAACCACAGTACCTGGCCACCTGACACCGGCCACAAATGTTGAATTCTCGTAACTAGAAAGAACATGGAAAATCCATCATTTCATTCTCAATAAACAGAAATCATTCATGGAGCAAAGGCTCTAAAAAGAAGCCAGCCAACCATCTGTAAGCAACTGCATACCATGCCCCAATTAAATGTTATATTTCAACTTGGGAGAAGGGAAAAAAGTGAGAAGGTCAGAAAAAGAATTATCAAGAGCTGCATAAGGCAGCAAAAATAAATCTAAGATAAAAGAAATTAAGGAGAGGAATCTTTTAATAGTTTCTGGTGTTAAGGAATAAATAACAAGAAACATTTGTAGTTAGGAAGTACACCTAACAAAGCTCTCGTTGCTGTAATCCACATGCTACTGCACATACCTGCTTTTCAATCATAGTGCATGGGGGATAATGACATTCATAGTATGTGCAGGAATTCTCTTCTTCTTCTACCACATCTCCATTAGCGTTATAATAACGAGTAACATTCAGGACAGGGAACTGTTCTTCAATAGGATCAGTAGGAAGCTGTTGAATTGCCAGCCAGTATAGGCTCTGCTCCCTTAAATAGAGAAGCAAAAAGTTAAGACATGCACTGGCCTCAAGGTAACCAGTAAAAGACAAGGGACTAAATGGAGAAAAGAATCCATAAAACGAAAAGTCACTGGCAACTAACAGTAAGAGTAAAAGCCCAATTCAACTGTATCCAACAAGGCACAAAACCTGTGAGTCAGTATTTTGAGAACTCAGTTTGACCAAAAAATACTCTATCAGCTGCTCCTATTCCCAAAGCATTGTGAGGAAAACTATTCATAAGATACCAATTCAAAAAACATCCCATATTAAGTTGGGACAATGGCCCAAGTTGCAAGTGTGGATATTCCCTTAGTCTTTCCTAGAGGCATTTTTCTAAGGCCAGATTCTCCCAGGTTTCATAACTGGTTATGGCCTCCATGTCTTAATGGTAATTATCTTAAATCCCTAAACTTAATGGCAGTAGTTGGCAGTCTTCAGTTTCTATCTACTCAGCATCTTCTAGATTGCTTAGAAATGCTATACACTGTAATGATCATGACTCAGCTACTATAATCACCAGATAGAAGTGACCCAAACAAAATAGTTCTAAGCTCAGAATTATCAAATGGTATTAAGCATCACTATAATATCAAGTATTGCCTACCATGTGTAAAAAAAATTCTGCAAATTTTGCTAGGGAGTTATTTTTGAAGATATTCCACAGAACTAACAATTTATGAAAATAGGTATGAAAAAATTCTAAGCGGCCACAGATCCTGGCCTAAGCAAGAATGTGATTCATTCAGGAATGAAGCTTAGGCTAGCAGTGGGAGCTCCCCTGACCTCAGCCCCTAAATCTCACTGACTTCTCATCTGCTTGGTATCTTTACCTGGCAAAGAACCAGGTGAGGAAACAAATCATATTTCCCTGAATAGCCAGACAGGACACTTAATGCCTTGCTTATGCCTTTCTTCCCAGGGGCTTACACCTACTCAAGGACAGGGCTCCTCAGAAGCTGTCCTTCAACAGCCTGCCCACTGAAGGAATCCCTACTATGAGCGCTCAAGTCCAGTGTTCTCAGGTTGAAAACAGGGGATAAAGTAATAGAATCATACGGCTAGAAAAGGCATTAGAGATCATGCCACACCATCCATATGATCCAACCACATGGTCTTCTGTTGACTTACTTTCTTTCCAGTCTGTTATACTACTCTCTTTGCCTCACTTGGTGAGCCAACCTACCTGGCCTTCTCTTTGTTCCTCAAACATGGAACTGTACCTCCTGTCACTGTGCCTATCCCTCATGCCTGAAATGCAGTCCTTGCTCGACCCTGCCTCATGGACTTTTTTCTCTTCCTGAGAGACACAGCTTAAGCACCACTTACTACATGAAGCCTTTCCAAATCCCCCAACTGCTAGTGTCTTCTCTGTCCTCCCAAACCATGTATTTAACTACTTTGTATCTATTCTCTTTCTATTTATTCTATATATACTTATCTATGTATGTGTTGTCTCTTCCCACTGGAACATAAGCTTTTACCTCAATTAATAATGGTCAAAGGATATGAACAGGTTATTTTCAAAGGAATAAATCAAAGCTATCAATAACCATATTTTTTAAATGCTCTAAATCACTAATAATTAGAAAAATGCAAATTAAAACAACTCTGAGCTACTACCTCATACCCTTCAGTCTGGCTAAGATGACAAAAAAGAAAAATGACAAATGCTGGAAGGGATATGGGAAAACAGGCACATATACCCTTTGATGTAGCAATAATATTACTAGGGTTTTTCCTCCAAAGAGATCCAAGAAAGAGGAAAAGAAGGCATACATACAAAAATAATCATAGTAGCTTTTTAGGTGGTGGCAAAGAACTGGAAACAGAGGATACCCATCAACTGTGGAATGAACGGCTGAACAAGTTATGGTATACTGATGTGATGTAATACTATAGTGCTATAAGAAATAATGAAGGGGATCCTTTCAGAAAAATTTGGGAAGACCTGTATGAAATGATGCAAAATAAAATAAGCAGCACCAGTAAAACAATTTACAGTTAACACAACATTGTAAAGTTAATCAGTTTTGAAAGACTTGGTAACTAGGATCAACATAATGACCCAACACAATTCCAAAGGATCCTTGATGAAACATGCTATACACCTCCAGATAGAGAACTAACAGACTCGAATACACACTGAAGCATCTTTCTCTTTTTTTCTTTTTCTTGGGGGAGAACATGGCTAATACGAAATTTTGATTCATATGATTACATATATCTCTTAAAGGTTTTATTTTTCTTGCGTTCTCATTGGGTGGGGCAGAGGATGAAGGCAGGAAGAAATGTGGAACTGAAAAAATAAAGTCTCTGCACTTTAAAAAAAAATTATTTTTGTTAAAGTATATAAGCTTTTTAAGAATAGGCATCATTATTTCTTTGTATTTGTATCCCTAGCACCTAATAGAGAGCCTGGCACACTATGAGCTCTTAACAAATGTTTATTGGATGATGGATTTATTTTCAAATCAAATGGAATCCTACTAGGATAATAGCCCAACTTCCTAATTTTACAAATAAGGAAATTAAGAGCCAGAGAAAAAATATGATAAGCAGCAGAATTGGAATTCAAACCCAAGTCTTCTGACTCCTGTTCCAGTGCTCTTCTACCATCCCAACATCCCAAATAGCTTCCTCTAGTAGGCATTCAAGTGAAGAGTCATACACTAACAAAAGCAATCTGTACTTCCAATGAAAGTGTACACCAGGCTCAGAAATCTGTCCCAGATTCCTTCGGTTCTGAAAAAAAATTAAAACCCACTCCCTAATACAAGCACAGACACATGCACTGAGTACTTCAATGATTCTCTTCTACTTAGACCTAGTTTGAATCAGGCTTCCCCCCCACTCCCCTTTTTCTCAGATGGGTGAAAGACTTTAAAGTCTGAAAGGGAAGATTTTCAGCATATCTCTAAAAGCTAAGAATCACCATAACCCCACCTGTCTAAAGAAGAGACACTATTCAATCTCTTGTTTTATCCACATAAAGGAAAAAAAAAGAAAAGTGTAATTTGGTTTAGCAGATATTTAGTGATTAATGAATTTGGATTATCCCCAGAAACTATCCCAGCAAGGTCCATCTCATCAGCCTTCGTGATCCACATCAGTTATGACCAGCACAAATTCAGACATACCTTTGTTTACTAGAGATTTCTTCTGCTTTGGGTCTCCAACCCCAGGGCACTAACTGCAGGTTGTCTAGCCGATTGTCCACTGTTACTGCATTAAGATGTACCACCTGAAATCCTGGAGCAATCCCTCCCCTGTGTCGTTCCCTGGGACACATAGATAAATGTTTCTTTAAAAATACTGTTGGCATTTTTACAGAAAGTATTATTCTGTTATTCAAAGACATTTTCAGTATATGTGAATAACACACAGAAAACCCAAAGCACCAATATAGCATGCACCTGGCATTGTGCTCTGTAGGAACAAAACCTTTTGTCTGCAGGCAATGGAATTATATGCTACTTAACTCTAGGAAACTAAGGTATAGGAAACTTTAGAAGCTCAGTGTCACCTCATTTTACCCACTCAGTCCAGACACAAAAGCCAAACTTAACTCCAAGGTAAATGTCCCTCTCTCCCTGTAGGCTATTAGGTTCAGCCTAGCCCCTTAGCTTCCCTTCCCTTAAACACAGGTCTTAAATGGCTACTCCTACTTATGTAACCATGGGCCAGGGAAAATCACTTAACTTATCTTAACCTCAGTTTCCTCATTTGTAAAATGGAAGTTATACCTTTAAGTATCAATCTCACAGGGTTATTATGAGGATCAAATGAAATTATTTTATATAAACACACATATATGTGTATATGTATACAAAATACACACACATATACATATTGTGTAGTGATATGGATATATACATGCACATATAATAAATACATGTATGTATATGTGTATAGTGTTTGGGACATCTTAATACAATATAAATAAATGTTAGATACATCATTGACTGTACATACATTCCATTTCATCTTTTCTGTATCTGCTCAATTTACTAAGGTTATGTTCTCAGGAGCACTTTCAATTGTGAATATAATACAATTGCCACTAGTCATTTTCAAGATACTCCATGTCCCAACCCAGAAAAGTTACATTTCTTTCATTTTGAAACCATGAACCTTGTATATGTCACATGATCCACCAAGTTCAAGTGACCTGCTAATAGGAGTGACTGACATGAGTTAGAACAAGTTTGATAGTCCTTTTACAAAGTGTGCTAATTATTCATTTCTAAGAATTAGCCCGATTTGATCAATATATGGAATTGAATACACAAAAGTAGGGTCTATGTATAAAGAGGTTTTAACATTTTGATAAATATTTTAAAACCAGATGAAATTCAGTTAAAAATTTAAAATCTGGACTAAGAATAATTCTATGCATCCAGAAAAAGAAAGTGAGATTTAAGCAAACTTCTAAAATAAATGAAATAGGAACATCTATTCTAAACAATTTAAGACCCAAGATTTTTACATTCTTTTCTGGCCTGGCTAGCCAGAATATTCCCACGAAATACCATTTCAAGTTTGTTACACAGTAGCCCAAGCTGGAAAGAAATGTAATCTTGCCAATCAGACACCAATTTTATAAGGAGGCTGAAAAGAGGGAGGATGATAAATAACTAGCCCTGGTTTAAATGAACAACTTTAAGATTTCTCCCACAAATCTAGAGTTTTCCAATAGGAAAACAGTAACCACCTAATAAAAGACATTTGGTCCCTACCCACAGGCTCAGAAAGGAAAAAGTGAAGCAACCAAAGTATGACTCCAGATCCACCTTCAATGGTTACTTTCATGAGAAAAACTTGATAGTGTCTTGAGACCTAAGGCAGCATGTTCACCTTGTCTTTGGAAATTCTGTAATCCATATTATTCTCTATTATACACACAATTTGGACAGAAGAACATAAGGTTCAAAAAGGAAAAGCAGCACCCATCACCCTTTCCCCCTCCCCCCACCACCATGAGTCTAATGCACAGTACAGTCTGGTGCTCTTAAAACTATTCCCAGACACCCCACCCAGTATATCAGAGATCACACAGGACTTATTCAGAGAAACTAAGGGGACTGGATGGATAAGTAGTAGACTCTACAAACTGCTAGCCATACCCGAAATAAAAGGCAGAAATGTTGATCTCTACACAATACCCACCACAACAACTCATGAAGTAAACGTCCAGATCCCCGTCCTCTGTTTTTGTCAAAAGCATACGCAAAAATTTTAGCACCATTTCCATCAGCATCTACTTCCATTCGTGCCTGAAATAGGACAAGGAAAATACTTAAAATTATCCATCTTGCAAGAACGCTTTAAAATCAAACTGGGGAAAAAAAGCAATAAAACCATTGAAAATGTTAGCTTAATTCCCATTATTTTGGGAACAAAACCATCTGGCCCTCATGGATGTCAGGGGTACAGGAGATAACAAACACTGGACCCAAGTCATCTGCTCCTAAGAACACGGCCATGAAAGAAGAGGCCAAAGTTTCTGATACAAATTCTAATTTGACTATAGGATATAATATGGTTGTAATTGTCAAGAACTGTCAGAACTGATCAAAATTAGCTGATTTAGTCATTTCTGGTCTTAAGGTGATTCAGAAATAGCATTATTCATCTAGAGGAATCTCATTCCCAGAGTACATGCAAGAAGAAAGACTATTAAAATGTATTTGTAATTTCTCCAAGTCCTTCATGTTCAACCACAACCCAACCCAAGGAACAGGCCATTCTCACCTCAAAAGAATAACTCTCCACCAGTGGGATGTCTTGTTCATCTATCAGCGTGTACTTTGTCTGAAAATTAACCAGACATTGTAAAGAATTACACTTATCATCAGCAAAGTTAGGTAAGGCCAACACTGAAATAATTGCAATAGGAAGTTATGAGTCACATTTAAACTCTAAAGTTAGATGGTAACTAAATGTTATTTTAATCACCTTGACTCACCTGCCCTCAATTAGATGAGTAAATAACAAGGAAAGCAACAAGAATAGGTAATAGCAAGTAAAGGAATTCACTACAATACTAAATGTTTTGCAAAAATTAGTAGTCATCGGACTAACCTAAATTTTGTCTTGAAATGATAGCTATCAGAATCTTTAACTTCTGAATGAAAAAGATTAACTTAGCTAGAAAAATTTATCAAAGCAAATAAATTTCACATTAAATTTCTTCATGCATACAGACCCCCAATCTTCATGTAAATGAGATGGCTTTACTCCCAATTGCTGCTGATGCTTACCCTGTCTGTCCCCTACTCCACTTGCCTCTCTCATAGGTTCATCTATCAAGAGCTAGTTGCAAGGCAACCAACTTGGAAACCAGTAGCAAGGCTTTCCTGGACCAGACTTTTTCACCAGACCAGGCAGTCAGCAACTTCTAACTTGCTGGTGGCACCAGGGAGCAAAAATGTTCACAGGTACCATTGGTAGTTTAACCCATAAACAAAGAGGAACAAAACAGAGTGAGAAAGCAGGTGAAGAAAGTAAGGAAAAAGCAAGAATTAAAGATAAGAGGTGAAGAGAGGCATATTTTTACATTACATTTTGCAAACCCCAAAGCATATACTACATAAATGCTAGCTATTAAGAAAATGATAATGGTAAAGTGCCACCTACAACTGGCTCAGGTGCTGCTCCATGGCACTAATTCCCCAGGCTCCCCCTACTGTTCTAGGCCAGTGTGACACAACAGTGTAACTAGTTGCTCACTGCCTTCCCTAGGCAAACTCCTTAGTTCAATCCAGTGACCTCAACGTGGGTAGAAAAAAATGCATTTATCTTACTAATGGGCTTCGCTCAGACGGTGAGAAGACACGGAGATCATTCTAAAGAACAAGTCTGAAACCCTGCAACCTAATCCACAACACCTTTTTCCCTTTTTTTTTAAAAACAAACAAAAAAAGGCTTTAAGGAAGGCTTGTGCAATCCAGGGACCCACAGAAGCTTTTGGATCTCGTGAGCTGGACTGCACCTATCCCAAGAAACAAGCAGCACCACACCTTGGTGCCCCCCCAGACATCGGTTAGACCTCATGAGTTGCTCTAGGCACTTCACACCTAAACCTCAACACCCCTCCCGACTTATGCTGTTGGATCTCATGGATCCTGAGAACCTGGACGCTCCTCGAAACTTCAGCCGCCCCGGACTGGCCCTCGGCTGGACCACAGACCTCAGCGCTCACGCCAATAGCCGGAGTGCCTGGGGGTGGGGGGAGTGGAGCAGACAGCCTGACACCTGACACCCCGGTGAGGCTGGAGACTCGGGCTGCCAGGGTCGGATGGCCGGGAGTGGGGGGGCTTCCCCGCCGCCCTCGAGCCTCGTTGGAATGTCGGGGGACTGAGGCCTGGCCAGGACAGAGCAGCGGCCCCGTACGGGGGGGAGGAAGGGCACCCTGGCGGCGGCCACTCCCGGGCTGTGGGTGGGCGGGCCCCGCGGAGATCAGCAGCCTCGGAGCTCCCGAGCCCGGCCTCGGCTGCTGGACTCCCCCCGCTCGTGGACGCCCGTGAGAGGCCTCCGTCCCTCTGCGGGGCCTCATGGCGACTGCGGCCTCCGCCCGCTCCGTTCGCCCTCCCACCCCCGGGGCCGCTCACCTTCCCGGCCACTCGGCCGAGCCGCACGATGCCCAACTTGAAGTCGGTCATGGCCAGGGCCTCCCGCTCGTAGCCGCCGCCACCCGCGATCCCTCCCTCCCTCAGGCCGGGGCCGAGGCCGAGGCTAAGGCCCTGGCCGCCGCCGCCGCCGCCGCCGCCGCCACCACCACCGCTTCCTCCCGCCTGCCGGCCGGGGCCTGCCACGCGCCGCCGCCGCCACCACAGCCGCCTCGCGCACACAGCCAGAGGAGGGGCGGGGCCGCGCCGCGCGCCGCGCCGCGCCAGACACACCCCCCTCAGCCCTCGGCACTCGGACCAATCAAGAGCCGCGCCGCGCGCCGGACTCTACGGACCAATAAGAATATGGAGAGTGCGCCGGTCAATTGAGGGGGAGGGGAAAGGAGGAGGAGAGACAGGAGTCAGCGGAGGACCAAAGGAAGGGGAAAGGGGAGGAGTGGGGGGAGGAGCTTCCCGCGCGCGCGCTCCGTTCTGACGTAGTTTTCGCGGGAAGCTTTGTGCTTCGAACCCAACCGAGAATCTCCGTAGGGGTGGAATGGGGCGGAGCAGTGAGGATGCCCTTAAAGGGGCCGCAGAGTTTCGGAGACATTAAGGCTAGAGGCCAATGCGTGTGTTCTCTCTGGCCGAATACACGCCTACTAGGTTCTGTCTGCCCATGAGGGTCTGAGTTATACATCTCAGAGCATCATAGAAGTTAAGTCCAGAAGGGGGAATGCGATTTGTGCAGATCTTAGAGATTATGAGGCTGCAAACTGGGTCTCCTGGCGCCCAGCACAGTGGCAGCCTTTCCGCCTCTCCCCTCACCCTTCCTCCCATGCCTTCTGCACCCAAGGTTCCCTACAGCCCAGCCGACCGTGGATAAAGCCTGAGGATTCTCTGTCTCTTCTCAAGCTCTGGGTGTCGTCTGTTTCTTCCATTCTCCCCCCACCCCCCAGCCGAGGCCTCGCTATTCCTGCATCCTTTTTTGTTCTCTCTTTATCCCCCCTCACCTCTCAACCCTCCACTCCCCCCAAGTCAAAAATGGTCCCACCTCTGGGCTGCCCTATGTTCTCATGCTTTCCTCTCCTGGTCGAGCCCTTAATGCTTCTTTTTTCTTCCCCCGGGAAAAGGGAAGGGGGTAGGGGGCTTTGCGCTGAAAAATATTTTCCTTCACTGGGTAATAATACTAGTTTGTCAGAACACTGAAACTAAATTAATTTAAAGCCAGTTGTATCCTTGCATTTAGTAGTTTCTAATAGCTGATATTTATATGATGTTTACTGTGTGCCAGGCTAAACATTTTACGGTTACTATCTCATTTGATCCTCACAACCCTGGGGGAGGGGGGGGTGTACTATTTTTATCCCCATTTTACAGTTGAGGAAACTGAGGCAGACAGAGGTTACGTGACTAAGGCTGGATTCGAATTCAGGTCTTTCTGATTCTAGGCCTGGTGTTCTATGCATGAGCTGCCTCTAACCCTTCTATGTGCACAACAGGTCTCTCCCCTGTTAGAATCACAGCAACTGCTAAAAATGTTGTTTCATGAGTGAGAATATACTATTCTGTAGAAAATCTGGCGTCACTCTGGTCCCTAGGATAATAATATCTAACATGTATGTAACGTTTTAAATCTTCCTTTACAATAATGTGTCCAGAAGCTAAGAGCAATAAACACAAGATTCTGATTTGCAATATTTTATTCAGGATAGTTTAATTTGTTCACTTTCTTTTGATTGATACTTTGGTTGTTACTCAAGCCTGATTCTGCTTAGGTTTTCTTTCTTCAGCCAGCTCCTGACTGGGTAGGTATTTGGGGTTTATGTCGATAATTAATAAAGCTGGATCTTAGGCATAATTTATCACATCTTTGTGGCAAATGACATTTCAAACCAATCACAACAGGTGATGTGGTCAGAGAAAAGGAAGTCACAATTTAAGAATTATCCAAGATAATTCTTATAATAGATGATGTGAGAAAAAACAGACCAGCTTCTCTAAGGAAATGTAGAACTCCCCTAAGCCACCAAGTTTCTTTTACCAAACACATTTATAAGAGCTGTCATCTATACATTAAATACTTTAATGTTTGCAAATCATATTGCAAACATGACCTCATTTGATCTTCACAAGAACTGAAGCTCAAAGAGCTTAAGGTTGTCCATGGTCATACAACTTAGTAAATTGCATCAGAGGTGCAATTTTAACCCAGGTCACACCTAATGCCAAGCCCACTATTCTTTCCACTATAACCGGCTTCATTGTGGTATGGAGTTGACCTTGGGTTCCCAAAGGCTATTTTATCAGGGCAGTGCAAACTCTGGAAAGTCCTGCCAATCTGGAGTTTGGGTAAGAACCAGGTAATGGGCTGTGAGTCTATATATTAACTGGCGAAGAATCCTCCTCGCTAAGTTTGGAGAACTCCTTAACGTTGTCACTAGAATTCCTTGTAAGAATAAAGGGGACAAAGTAAAAAAATAGATAATCTGTGGTCCATCAATGTAATGGAATATTACTGTGCTGTGAGAAATGAGCATGATGAATATAGAGAAGTATGAAAAGACTTTCATGAATTGATACAAAGTGATATAAGCAGATCCCAGAAAACAATAAAAGCAACAACTACCACCACGTAAATGGAAAGAACAACCACCACAAAACAACAAAAAATGAACGTTGTGGAATTAAAGGGAACAAGCTTGGGGCCAAAGACCTTCTCCATGTGTGCACACATGCACACGCGTGTGCGTAGGGGAGGACCGTGAGTATGGAACACTGCATGTAGTCTGAATTTTTCAATTTATTGAGCAGTGTAACTGAATTTTTCTTTTCCTTTTTTTCTTTCTTTATAAGATTCTTTGTTACAAGGGATAGCTCTCTGGAAGGGGGAACCTAAGGTGAGTTAAAAAAAAAGATACCAATAGAAATCTATTTTTAAAAATCCTACTGATTCTGGGTGTCATATCCATTACATTCTAACTCTGCTTTACATAGTTAATTCCAGGGTGTTTCCTATATTCTGTGCCCGTTTCTGCCTGACCTCTGCAGCTCTGAACTCCATATCTTTTCTGAGTAGTACAAATCCAAATGGAAATCACCTCAAGTCAGAGCCTTTATGGAACCAACACTTTTTGTCTAGCACTAATTCCAAGGATCTGAAGTTGGATGCTTCCTTCTCTCCCCGAAACACTTGAGAATTTGAGCACCTTGATGCCACTCTATGAATAGGCATAAACAAAGCAATGTCCCATCACCCTATGAATCCGTCCCGTTGTTCTTCACTCAGTCTTACAAGAATTTTTAGGCAGCTACTATGTGCCCAGCCCTGTGTTCAGAGCTGGGGGTGGGGAGTGGGGAAAGGAGGAAATGTGGGGTAATGATACAAGGAAGAAGGCACGGATTTTATTCTCAAGGAGTCACAAACTGCTTGCGGAGATGTGGCAGACATATACAAAATAGAGCCTTCGCTGTTTTTCATTTGTAGCCAGTGTTTCTATATCACCTTTTAACCTTCTTGGGAACCCAAGTGTTCAGGAAGTTTTTACGGAAGACTCAACCCAGTTTGTGAGACACCACTCCAGAAATGAGATTACTCTGCTCTTCTGCAGGGTAGAGAGTGAATAGCAGAAAATGTCCAGCAGGATGTTTCTGTGGCAGGATGCCACATGATAGGATGAGGGGGATACAAGCTGTGCTAATGCTACATCTAGGGTTGGCTTCCACTGACCTTGGATGTGAATTTCTAGGCTTTCATGAGGCAGATGAGGCAGCTGAGGCTGCAACTGCTGATACTTCCAAAGCTCCTGTTGCTGTGGTCAGAGATACAAGCTGGTGGTGAATGAGACTACCAAACACCAGACCGGTGAGAGACTTCCAGATCTTAGAGCAAGAATGGAGGTGAAAGGAAGGAGGAGCAGGAAGAGGAGGAAGAGAGAAGATCCAAAGTTACTGAACCTCCAGCTCTTCTGACTCTCCTAGGGTCAGTGAGCTAAGTGATTGATGAGGGAGGAGGAGGAAGAGCAAGACTGATTTTCCTTATGATCTCCCCCTGATTTCCCTTATTGATGATCTGTGATTCTGAGATGGGATACAATCACCCCTTTCCATTATTTTTTCGGGAGATACAAGAATCCCCCCTACCACACCCTAAGATTCTATAAAGCAGACAGGAGGAGGTTTAGGAGATGTTTGAAAGTAGCTATCTCCATAAAGGAGTGGTTGGTCTGTTTCTTTCGGATTCACATTATTTACAAGAAACTTTGTGATCACAGTACAACACCATTTAATCTGTGGATGTGTTGACAGGAAGGTGCCCCTTGAAATGAGAAACAGGAGCACGCAGAACAGCAGCTCATGAGCTTGACTATAGATTTCATATTTGTATTTATATCACATACAATTTACATTTCCTTATATTATTAACACTGCACATTTACATTTTACATTAAACATATCATTTTAAAATAACATTCCATTTCAGAGGGGATTGAACCAGACCACATGGCACTGGGCTTGGCAGCATGAGTTTGCAGTCCAGGTTTTTACAGGTAGAATGAGACCTGGAAAGTTATCCTATGAATGCCCCAGAGAGAAACTGAGACCCCTGGACTGGTGACTCAAGTAAGGGGCCGCCCAGACAGACCACCTACTTATCGTACTCCCTAATTGGATCATTAACATAGCGACACTGCCTTCCTGTAAGCTTTTGGGAGGCATTTCTTAAGCTGATTTGGAGTTTATACTGCAGAATCTCTACAGGTATCACACATTCACAAAAGTTTACTAAGCATGTACCATGTAAAAATTTCAAAGCCCTTGATTTTGAATCAGCCAACTTGAATCTTGGCTCTGCTCCTTACCAGCTACTTACCTTGTGAAAGCTTGCATAAGTTTCTTAACCTTGATAGACATTAGTTTCCTCATCAGCTGAAGGTGCTGGACTAGAAGATTTTTTAAGGCCCTTTCCGAGCATGTATGATCCCCTGACTCCTTTTTCTTACTGCATTCAAGGACTTCTAAGTCTTTTCTTCACTCTTTTCCCTTCTTTTCTGTTCTCCCATCCTTCATCTTGAATAGTCCCACCACATGAGCTTGCAGCCTACTTCACTGAGACCATTAAGGCCATCCAGTTTGGCTACCCTCCTTCACATTTCAAAACGTCTCAGTAGTATCACACTCTGGTTCTTGCTTCCTATCTCAGACAATTCTCGTTCAGTCATTTTTCGGTCAGGTCTAACTCTTTAAGACTCCATCTGGGGTTTTTTTTTTTCTTTTTAGGTTTGTTTTTTTTTTGCTTTCTGGAGGGCAATTGGGGTTAAGTGACTTGCCCAAGGTCACATGGCTAGTTTTTGTGTTAAGTCTGAAGCCAGATTTGAACTCAGGTCCTCCTGACTCCAGGGCCGGTACTCTATTCACTGTGCTACCTAGGCCAGAAAACCTGGGGTTTTCTTAAAAAAGATCCTCGAGTGGTTTGCCATTTCCTTCTCCAGTTCATTTGACAGATGAGGAAACTGAGGCAAACAGAGTTAAGTGACTTGCCCAGGATCACACAACTACTAAGTGTCTGAGGCTGAATTTGAACTAAGGAATTTGACCATAGGCCTGACACTCTATGCACTGCACCACCTAGCCCATCCTCTGTCTAGAGGATGGAGTTTCCCTCTTCTTCACCCAGGTTAATCCATCTACCTAAACCTTTGATCCTATTTTCTCTCTCCTCTCTTCCAAGATCTTACTCAAATAATCAGTCATCCCTTTTGTGTTAGAAATCTGTCTGTTTTTCCATTGTCTCTTTTCTATCTTCTCACAACAATGCTCAGGTTTCTCCAGTCCTAAAAAATAAAAATAAACAAATCTCCCTTGACCCTTCTATCTCATCCAGCTGTCCTATTCTTTTCTGCTAAGTTTCTTGAAAAATTCATGTACAATGGATGTTTTCTTTTGGGGGATGGGTTCATGATAGTGGGTAGTGATAGAGATTAGCTAGATCTATCTAGATCTAGATCTATCTAGATAAGAAAAACCAAAATGCACATAAAAAGTCATTTAGAGGAAACTAGGTAGCTGCTTCTAGGTGGATAGAGTGCCAGGACTGATGTCAGGAAGATATGAATTCAAATCCAGCCTCAGATACTTACTAGCTGTGTGACCCTGGGCAAGTCATTTAACCTCCATTTATCTTAGTTTCCTTGACTGTAAAATGGGATAATAACAGCACCTACCTTGCAGGGTTGTTGTGAAGATCAAATGAAATATTTGTAAAGCACCTAGCATAGTGTCTGGCACTTAGTAGGTGCTATATAAATGCTTATTTCTTCTTCCCCTTTTCATGTACACTTGTTGCCTCCATTTTCCCACCACCCACTGGGTTTTTTTCAAATCCTTATAATATGGCTTCTGCCACACCACTCTACTTAAACTGCTTTCTATGAGGTAACCAGTGGTCTCCTAAGCACCAAATCCAGTAGTCTTTTTTCAGTCCTCATCTTTTGTGAATTTTTTAAAATTTCATTTTTCAATTAACAAGCATTTATTTTCTTTCCCACCCACCACCTCCCAATTTAAAGGCAAAAGAAAAGGAAAAACAAACCCTTGATTTTAAAAAAAAGTACTCTTAATCAAGCAAAACACATTCTTATATTGTTCATGTTCAAAAATGTGTCATTCTGAATCATTAATACATCACCTCTTTGTCAAGAAGTGGGTAACAAAGATCATCAGTCCTCTGGAATCATAGTGAATCATTGAATGAATCAAAGATCTTAAGTTTTTCAAAGTAGTGTAGCCTTGTAATGTTATTATATAAATTTTTCTGGTTCTGTTAGCTACACTTTGCATCAGTTCATATAAATCTCCCCAACTGTATCTAAACCCAAGCTTTTCATCACATCTTATGGCATATTAACATTCCATTACAGTCATACACCATAATTTGTTCAGTTATTCCCCAGTTTCGTTTCCATTCCTTTCCCACTACAAAAAGGTGGGGCAGCTAGGTGGCGCACAGTGGATGGGGCACTGGACCTATAGTCAGCAAAACCCTAAATTCAAATCCTGCCTCAGACACTTACTAGCTGTGTGGCCCTAAATAAGTCTCTTAACCCTGTTTGTCTGTTTCCTCATCTGTAAAACGAGCTGGAGAAGGAAATATCAAACCACTCCAGTATCTTTGCCAAGAAAACCCCAAACAGGGTCCTGAAGAATCAGGCACAACTGAACAATAACAGTCATATATCATAATTTGTTCTGTCACTCCCCAATTAGTGGAATTAGTTTCTTTTTCTTTGCCACCACAGAAAGGACTGATTTAAATATTTTTGTACACATAACTCCTTTTCCACTTTCTCTGCTCTCTTCGGGAATACAGTGAGAGTCAATAAACATTTATTAATGATGTACTATGTGCTAGGCACCTTGCTAAGTACTGAGGATACAAAAAAAGGTATGATACTACCAATTTAATGAAAGGGGGGTAAGATAACACAAAGAGAAGCTGAAGGGGGAGGGGAGGAGGGAAGCTATCTGGTATGAGGGTTCAGGGGCATGATATCCTATAGACCAGGTGTGGAAAAGATCTAAAGAGGTATGAGTTTCATAGTTAATTGATCTTACAGATAATGAGTTTCTGGAGATGAGGAAGTTTAGGAAAGTAGTCTGGTGAGGAATGAAGAGGAGAATTTCCCGAGTGTCCTCCTTAAATGATGGAGGACATAGGAGGCGCTCTCTAGCATTCACCCTCACTCCCTTCCCCCCAATCAGAGGGAGGGAGGGGCTGCAGGAACCAGATTGCTGAAGAGGTATGAGTTTTAGAGTTAATTTCATCTTGGAAACTGAATTTCTGGAGGTGACCAGGTCTAGGAAAGCAGCTGGGTGGGAAATAAAATACTCCTTGTAGTGGTCACAGGCATGTACAATTTAATGACTTTTTAGGCATGGTTCCAAATTGCTTTCCACAATGGCTGGTCTAATTCATAGCTCAACTACCTTTGCACTCACTAATTCACTTGTTTTCCCTGAGACTCTCCAGTATTTCTCATTTTCCCTTTCTGTCACTTTTGCCAATCTGATGGATATGAATTAGAAACTAAGAGTTGCTTTAAGTAGCGTGCCTCTAATTAGTGATTTAGAGAATATTTTATTTTATTTTATTTTATTTTATTGCTTTTTGGAGTGGAAAGGGGAGGGCAGTTGGGGTTAAGTGACTTGCCCAAGGTCACACGGCTAGTTTTTTGGTGTGTTAAGTGTCTGAGGCTGGATTTGAACTCAGGTCCTCCTGATTCCAGGGCCAGTGCTCTATTCACTCCACCATCTAGCCACCCCAAGAATATTTTCATGTTTATTTACAGTTTTTCAGTATCTATTGATATAATCATATGATTTTAATTGCTTTTGTTATTAATATAGTCTATTGTACTTATAGTTTTCCTAATATGTGATTAACCCTTCATCCCTGGTATAATACAAAATGGTCATAATATATAATCACCATGTTTTGCTGTAGCCTCATTGCTAATATTTTATTTTAAAAGTATGCATCAATATCGATTAGAGATATTGGTCCATTCTTTTCGTTTTGACTCATCCTACCTAGTTTAGGTATTAAAATCATGTTTGTTTCACACAAGGAACTTGGTAGAAATTATTTTTCTTTTCTTTCTTTCTTTTTACAGTTTGTGTAATATTTGAATTAATTGTTCTTTGAAGAGCTATTAGAATTTATTTATAAATCCATCTGGTCCCATGTTATTTTTTTTTCCCTTTGGGAGTTTATTTAAGGTACACTTAATTTCTTTCTCTGAAACTGAATTATTTAAATTCTCTTTTTCTTATTCTGCTAATCTGGATATTTTCTATTTTTATAAATACTTATTCATTTCATTTACATTATCAATGTTTTTGCCTACTAATTAGACAAAAATTATTCCAAATTATTTCCTGTATTTCTTCTTTTATTATGGATTCTAATTTTTCATTTTTGATGCTAGAAAATTGGTTTCCCTCTTTCTTTTAAAATCAGATGAGCTAATGTATAAGCAGTTCCTGCTTTTGTTATTGATTCAAGGCTTTTTGCATTCAGTTTTGTTAATCTTGCCTTTATTTTTAGGATTTCTATTTTGGTGTTTAAGTGCTTTTTAAAAAAATTTGTTGAGTTTTTTAATTCTTTAATTGCATGCTTAATTCGTTGACCTGTTCTTTTTCTCTTTTAAAGGTGTTTACAGATATAAACTTTCTCCAAAGGACTGCTTTGGCTACATCTCAAAAACATTAGTATGTTGTCATCATTCTTAATGAAATTATTGTTATTTCTATGATTTGTGACCCAATGATGCCTTAGGATTATTGTTTAGTCTCCAGTGGATTTTTAATCATTTTTTAAATTGCCCTTTGTTGAATATAATTTTATTGTATTATAATCAACAAAAGGTGTGTTTTAATTTTTTTGCGTATGTCTACAAGGGGTTTCATGCTCTGTAATACTGTAAATTTTTGTAAAGACACCATGCCCTGCTAAGAAGCATGTATAATCATTTCCATATTGACTTTCAGTAATAGTCACAGATTTATTATGTCTAACTTTTCTAAAATTCTATTTTGGTCTTTAACTTCTTTCTTGTTTTGTTGTTGTTGCTGTTGTATTTGTCTAGTCTGAAAGATGTACATTGAAATCCTCTACTATAGTTGTCTTGTCTCCCTGTAACTTGTTTAGCTCTTATAATAAGCCTATTTTTGCTGTTGCCTTGATAGAGATCATGATGATTACCCTTGTCTTTTTTTTTCTTATTTAAGCTGAAGTATAATAGATTTTGTCCCAAGCCCTTATTTTAACTCTGTGTGAGCCTTTTATTTATAAACAACATATTATTGGATTCTGCTTTCTAATTCACTTTCTTCCATTTTATGATGTAGTGATTCATCATCAAAGAGTTAATTGTGTACTTCCCTCTATCCTATTTTCTTATGTTTTTTCCTATCCCTTTACTCACCAAATTATGCTTATTTGCATGGTTTTTTTTTTCCTCTTGGTTTTTTAATGAGTGGTAGGTGGGTTAGAGGAGAATAGTCATTAGCAATACTGATGCCAAAAACCAAAAGAGGGAAATTGAATTTTTTTCTTTTAATACACCGAAGAAAACAGAAGGAAGTTCAGAAGGAAGCACAGATAAGCATTTCAGCTTTGAAAGTAATGTGTGGAAGGTATTATATACTTTTTAAAAAACAAAGCAGTATGAAATGGAGATTCATGGTTTTACATACAATCTTCTCTCTACTTTTCCTCTGTTCTGCTGTGTATATGAAAATATTTTTTTTGTCCTCTAACTTAAAAATAAAAATTTTAAATGAAGAGTTACTAGTTTTATCTTTCTGCTACTGAAGAATCAGAAATCAGAACCACTGGTCTGAACTCTGGAAGAGTTGTTGTCTTTTGTATGCTCGGTTGCACTTAAAAATTTTTCTACCTTTACTTACATGAACTGTTGCTGAGTGAAATAAGCAGAACCAGGAGAATATTGTACATAGTAACAGCAACATTGTTCAGTGACCAACTTTGATAGACTTAGCTCTTCTCAGCAATGCAATGATCTAAGACAATTTTGAAAGATGGAAAATGCTCTCCAACATCCAGAAAAAGAATTATGATGTCTGAATGCAGATCAAAGCATATTATTTTCCTTCTCTTTGTTTTTCCCTTTTGTTCTGATTCTTCTTTCACAACATAACTAATGTGGAAATATGTTTAATATGATTGTACATGTATAGCCTGTATCAGATTGCATGCCATCTTGAGGAGGCAGGAGGGGAGGGAGGAGGAAAAATTTTAGAATTCAAAATTGTATAAAAGTGAATGTTGAAAATGGAAATTAAATAAATAATGCTTAAATTTTTTTTCTACTTTTGCTTCACTTTTATTATAGTTTTTCTTCTTCTGTTAAAAATATCTCTGTACATTTCTTATTGTCTTAGTTGAACATCAAGTCTACAGTGTACTAATTCAACTACCTTTAGATTTTTTAAATCTTTTTTTCCTAGTTCCTGACTCTGATTAACTCTTGATTATTGCAAGATTATTGCATTTCTCTTTGTATTAATTCATTTTCTCACTGTCATGTTGGCACATTGTTATTAAAAAGCAGCTGGTAGCAAAGTAGATGGAGCACTGGGCCTGGAGTCTAGTAGACCTGAATTGAACACAGCTTCACACTTAACAAGGGCAGCTAGGTGGTACAGTCAGGAAGACTCAATTTCCTGAATTTAAATCTGGCCTCAGATACTTACTAACTGTGTGACCCTGGGCAAGTCACTTAATTCTGTTTGCCTCAGTTTCCTCATCTGTAAAATGAGCCAGAGAAGGAAATGACAAACCTCTCCAGTATCTTTGCCAAGAAAACCCAAATGGGGTCCTGAAAGTCAGATACAACTTAACAATGCTCTTAACAAGTTGTGTAACCCTGGGCAAGACTCTATGCCTCCGTTTCTACATCTGTAAAATGGGGATAATGATAGCACCCTACCTCCTAGTTTGTTGTGAGGATCAAATAAAATAATATTTAAGTGCTTAGCAGAATGTCTGGCACACAGTGGGTGTTACATAAATGCTATTATTAATTCCTTAATATTATACTTCTCTGCTTTCTCATCATGTTTCATGTTCTAATTGTATGATGAGTTCTAGTTTTTCCCCCCCACAGAATCTATCTTTTTTGCAAATCAGTACAATTTTCTCTGAATGATATTCAGTAACATCTTCACATTTGCCTAAGGGTTCTTTCCCTCTTTCTTTGATCTCTTTGGGGGTAAATACCTAGTTTACTCCTATTTAGTTTCAGCTGTTCCGTTAAGGACAGTACAACCTTTAGTTCTATCACTAGCACAACACCTAGGACTAAGCAAGCCCACAGTACTTTTTGAATGAATCCTTGATGATAATAATTGACTCTACATTTCACTGGGACAAAGCAGGCAATTAAATTCTCCTGAGGCATTCAGATTATCCTACAGTGATCAGGTAATCAAGCTCTTCAATTAAAACCAAAATATTATCTTTCCCCAAAAAGTATTTGTCTTACTTTTTCACTGAGGAAAAAGATGATTTTATATAAGTTAAGCTTCTTTTTCCAAGTTAAAGAGAAGAAAACACAACAGACAGTATTTGGAAGGTAAGCATTCTTAAAAATAAGGTGAAGCGGTCAACTGCTTCTGATGTTTCTCAAATTCAGGAGTCATTAATAAAAATTTTTAAACAGCTTTACTTTTGTTAAGGGCTAGACACATTTTTACTGGACAGGTTTCATCACAGACATACATAAAAGACAAAGACAAACATTTTTTGCCAGTAATCATTCATTCATGCAACCAAAAATCTTGACCGCACATTCAAATGAAAAGAGTCTTCTTTTGAAACTATTTAGCATGACCATCTTTGGAGTGTATTAAATTTGTCTATGAATTTCACTTCGATGACAAGTGAAACATAAATTATGGACTTTTTCTGGCATCAGGAAGACCTGCGTTCAAATCCAGCCTCATACCCTTAACTAGCTGGGTGATTCTAGGCAAGTCACCTTATCGCCATATGCCTTAGTTTCCTCGTCTGTAAACTGAGGGTAATCATAGCACCTACCTCCCAGGGGTGTTGTGAGGATAAAATAAGGAAATAGTTGCACTAGACAGCTATGGGGCACAATGCAGGACCTGTGGTCAGGAAGACTCATCTTCCATAGTTCAAATCTGGCCTCAGACACTTATTAGCTGTGCGACCCTGAGCAAGTCACTTAACCCTGCTTACTTCAATGTTCTCATTTAAAATAGACTGGAGAAGAAAACGGCAAACTACTCCAATATCTTTACCAAGAAAATCCCAAATGCAGCCGTGAAGAGCTGGATACGACTGAACAACAACAAATATTTGTAGAGTGCTCTGCAAACTTTAAACACAGATATTATTGCTATTGTTATCGTGACGACGACGACGACGACGACGACGACGACGACGACGATGGTGATGGCGGTGGAACAAAGCCATTTTCATCCTCAGATATACACATACACACATATAAACACATACACACATATATGCATGCATATATACATGCATACATACATACACACATATACAAATGTATAGTGTGTGTATCGTGTGTGTATGTGTGTGTGCGTGTGTGTGTGTGTGTGTGTGTGTGTGTGTGTGTGTGTGTGTGTGTGTGTGTGATATCACTTGGGATGCTCTTCCAATCTTTCCTGTTGGACTCTCCGTTCTAACCTCACCTGAATAGTGAGGAATCTGACTTCAAAGCTGAAGGACCCACAGGAGGATGATTCAGAGAATATGACCTTAAATCTCAATGACTGAAGAAATTTGGTTCTAGACCTCACTTTCAGGGAAGACCTACTATTTACATAACCTGTCTTGCTTGGTAAGTACTCCCTTCTTAACTCTACCAGTGGTCTTCTCCAGTTTCCTTTACTGCTCAGCTCAAGAGCCTCTTTGTGCAAGTCTATTCTCAAAATCTCTGGTTAGTAGTATCCTTCCCTACCCCCCAACACATATACAAATTACTCTCTGTATATCTGTTTACATATCATTGCCCCCATCAGAATATAAGCCACTTCAGGACAGAGATTGACCCAGAATCCCCCAGTGCCTAGTGGTAAAGAAAAAGGGCTTGTTCTACTACAGGCAGTAGTCACGGTGACCTTTAACCCATAACAATTTCTGTTAAATTTTCAGGAAGATAGAGCAAACCAAGTTTCCACCTAATTAAGATGTCTACAGGCTTTTAAGTGGGAAAAGAATTACAGATATGCACAGTTGCAAAATATTGATTAAAAATAGCTATCACGCTAGATAAGAGCTTGACAGCCAAGCAGCTATTACACTGATGCAGAAGCCTCCTGGAATTTTTGTTGTTTGCTTTAGGTGTCCTGTTTAGTTTCAGTTGTTCGGTCAAGGACAGGATAACCTTAGTTCTATCTGGCACCTAGAGCTAAGTAAGCCCATAGTACTTGTTGAATGAATGCTTGATGATAATAGCTGACTATACATTGCTTTAAAGTTTCATACAATATCTTATTTGAACCTCACAAAGATCCCTTGAGGCAAGTACTAGAGGTATTAATTATCTGTGTTTGGCAGATGAAAATACTAGGATGACTTGTCCTCTGTTACAAGATAGTATGAGAAGTGAAATTTAAAACCAGGCCTTCCTGACTCCAAGTTCAGTGTTGTGGAAATTCTTCTATTGATCTAGATGAGGATATTGGGCTTCTATTCAATAGGTTGGTCCACTCATTTTAGCCTGACTCCATCTGTAGGGAATAGCATGGTATTTCTGCCTCTCACGTTCTTCCCTTTCAGAGCTTATCTCCAGGCTGACTTAGCCAGGTGTGGTGTGGTCACACTCCAAAATCAAGGGCACTGGTATGTCTGCTCTGGTCTCTTTCCAGACCATCCTTAGCACAAGCAGATGCTTGTTCTGAAAGACAACCTTCTCTCAGGAAACACTTCCTGGGTATACAAGAGTTTTCAGTACAACCAATTTGTTCTCTGGAGTGCTCCCACAAAGCACTGGGAAACATCACACAGTTTAAACAAATAAATTTAAACCTGAGAATCATGATTACTTAGACGTCCCTTTTCTGATGTGATAACAAGCTATAGTTTAAAACTTCTTAAAAGCTGACTATTTAAATATGGATCTCACAGCTAACATTTCTCAATTGATAAATCATCCAAGGATATGAATAGGTAGTTATCAGTGAAAGAAATCCAAGCTAACTATAACCAAATGAAAAAAGTGGTGTAAACCACTAATAATTAGAGAAATGCTTATTAAAGCAACAATAAAGTCCCACCTCACACACATCAGAATGGCGAAGTTCACAGAGATGGAAAGAGAAAGAGAGAAAGAGACAGAGACAGAGAGACTGAGAGAGAAAGAGAGAGAGAGAGAGAGAGAGAGAGAGAGAGAGAGAGAGAGAGAGAGAGAGAATTATAAATGTTTGAGGTACTATGAGAAAACAGGCACATGGATATGCTTTTGATGGAGCTGTGAAATGGTAGAGAAATTCTAGAAAACTATTTGGAACTATGTCCCCAAAGTTGCTAAACTGCATTTCCCCTTTGACCCAGTGATACTGGGGTTGATGCTTCCAAAGAGATCAAAGAAAGAAGAAAAAGTGCTAAAAATATTTATAGCTTTTCTTTTGTCATGGACAAGAAATTTTTGCATTTTTTTGTGGTGGAAATTAAGGGAGGATACATCAATTAGGGAACATCTTAAACAAATCACGCTACATAAATGTGATGGGATTCTGTTGTACTGCAGGAAATGACAGAGACAATCTTAGATACACTTGGAAAGACTTGGATGTACTGAAGCAAAACAAAATGAGAAGAACCAGGAAAATAATTTATATGATAATAAAAATTGTAAAAACAGGCAATTTGGGGGTAGCTAGGTGGTGCAGTGAATAGAACACCAACCCTGGAGTCAGGAGAACCTGAGTTCAAATCCTGCCTCAGATACTTGACAATTGTGACCTTGGGCAAATCACCTAATCCCAATTGCCTTGCCTTCCGCCCCCCAAAAAAATAAAAACAAAAACAAAACAGGCAATTTTGAAAGACAAGAACTTTGATCAACAACAATGATCAACCAGAATTCCAGAGGATTGATGATGAAGAAAGTTACCCAGCTAGATGGTACAGTGAGTGGATAGAGTGCCAGGCCTAAAGTCAGGAAGACCTGAGTTCAAATAGAGTCGCTTAACTGCCATTTTCCTCAGTTTTCTCATCTGTAAATGGGGATAATACTATCACCTACTTCTGAGGATTTTTGTGAGGATCAAATGAGATAATATTTGTAAAGTACTTAGCACAGTGCCTGCACATAGTCAGTACTATATAAGTGTTAGCTATCATTATTCCTGACCGAGACAGGTGACTAAATAGGCACAAGACAAGTATTTCTGGACATGGGCAATGTGGAATTTTATTTTGCATAATCCAGGGACCTTGTTATTTGTTTGCTCTGTTTTGTTTTGCTTTTCCCAGATGAGGGAAAATAAAAGATAAAGAAAAGAAATGTTTGTTAATTGAAAAAAATCTTAAAAATAGAAACTTATGGGCTTCTGGGAACCAAGATGGCAGAGCAAGCAGGAAATCACCTGAACTCTCCCATATTTACCTCCAGATAACTAAAACGTAGCTCCTCAAAACAAATTCTGGAATGATAGAACCAACAAAAAGATGGGGTAGAAAAAAGATGGGGTGAAACAAGTTTCTAGCCCAAGACAACTTGGAAAGTTGGCAGGAAAGGACTGTCTCATGGAGGTCAAAGGAAGCACATTCCAGGGAGCCAGAAGCAAGCCCTGACTCAGCAAGCCAGCAGAAGGCCTGTGCCCCAGCACAGATCAGTGACTGAGACCCCATGGCTCCTTTGCAGCAGAGGGCAAGTGGCTAGTCCCCGCTACCCCAAGCAACCCTAGTCCTGCTCCTCCTCACACAAAATGTTCAGCACAACACCAAGCAAAGGGATAGACTCCTGAGGCACTGTGAGGCACCAGCCTCCTACCCCCACCCCACCTCCACCTCATCATAGCACTAAGCAAGCCCCAACACAGCACAAGGGTTCCCAATGGGCTTCAGGGCAACAGCAGCATAGCACCAGACACAGTCAGGGCCTGCAGCCCCATCACAAGAAGCTTCTAACAGTACCCCTTCCACCCTAGAAACAGAGTTCAACTTTAAAAGTAATGAAATAGGCTGGAAAAGATAAGCAAAAAAAGAAAAAATTACATGACCACAGAAAATTATTATGGCATAGGAAAGATCAAGACACAAACTCAGAAGAGGAGGATCACAAAGTTAAGACACCTACATGCAAAACCTCAAAGAAAAAAAGTGCTAATTGATAGCCCAAAAAGAACCCCTGGAAGAGCTCAAAAAAGTTTAAAAATCAAACAAGACAGGTAGAAGAAAAATTGGGAAAAGAAATGAGAATGATGCAAGAGAATCATGAAAGAAGAGGCAAAGTCTTTTTCTTTAGAAAAAGAAAGCAACTCCTTAAAAAGTAGAACTGGCTAAATGGAAAAGGAAGTACCAAAGCTCACTGAAGAAAATAATTCCTTAAAAATCAGGATTGGGCAAGTGGAACCTAATGGCTTTATAACACATCAAGAATTAATCAAACAGGGGCTGCTAGGTGGCACAGTGAATAGAGCACCAGCCCTGGACTCAGGAGGACCTGAGTTCAAATCCGGCCTCAGACATATAACACTAGCCATTTGACCTTGGGCAAGTCACTTAACCCCAATTGCCCTGCCCTCAAAAAAAAAAAAGCAAAGAATTAATCAAACAAAATTAAAAGAATTAAAAAAACTAAAAGAAAATGTAAAATACCTTTTTGGAAAAACAACTGACTTGGAAAATATATCCAGGAGAGATAACATAAGAATTATTAAAACTACCTGAAGCCCATCATCAAAAAAAGACCTGGACATCTTATTTCAAGAAATTACAAAAGGAAATTACCCTCATATTCTAGAACCAGAGGGTAAAATGAATATTGAAAGACTCTACTAATCACCTCCAAAAAGAAATTCCAAAATGAAAACTCCCAGGAACATTATAACAAAATTCCAGAACTTCCAGGTCAAAGAGAAAATATTGCAAACAGCCAGAAAGAAACAATTCAAATATCAGGGAGCTACAATCAGTATGACACAGGATTTGGCTGTTCCAACATTAAAGTATCAGAAGGCATGGAACATGATATTCCAGAAGGCAAAGAAGCTGGGACCACAACCAAGAATTACCTACCCAGGGAAAGTGAGCATAATCCTTGAGGGGAAAAAGGGTATTCAATGAAATAGAAGGCTTTTGAGATTTTCTGGTGAAAAGACTAGAGCTGAATAAAAAATCTGACTTCCAATTTCAAGACTAAAGAGAAGCATAAAAAGGTAAAAAGGAAAAAGAAAACATAAAGCGTTCAATAAGGCTAAACTGTTTCCATCTCTACATGGGAAGATGATACTTGTAATTCTTTAGAACTGCATCACTATTAGTGCACTTAAAAGGCAGATTGAGGGAAATAGTGGTCAGAGTCAAAACACTGGTGGGGAGGGACAGGGTGAAAGAAGAAAGAGAAGATTAAACAGGAGGAAAAATAGGATGTATGGAAATACACAATTAGTTACCATAACTATGAAAGTGAATGGAATGAACTCTCCCATAAAGCAGAAGCATATAGTAGAATGAATAAAAAACCAGAATCCTACAATATATTGTTTACAAGAAATACACTTGAAGCAGAAAGGCACACTCAGAGTAAAGGTAAGAAACTGGAACAGAATCTATTATGCTTCAGCTGAAATTAAAAAAAAAACAGGGTTAACAATCATGGTCTCAGCAAAGCAAAAGTAAACAAGAGATTAGGAAGAGACAATTAAAAGAGATAAGGAAGAAATTACATCTTGCTTGAAGGTATCATAGACAATGAAATAATTTCAATATTAAACATATATGCACCAAGTGGTATAGCATCCAGATTCTTTGTTTTGTTTTGTTTTTGCTTTTTGGAGCAGGGAAAGTAGGGCAATTGGGGTTAACTGACTTGCCCAAGGTCACATGGCTAGTTTTGTGTTAAGTGTCTGAGGCCGGATTTGAACTTGGGTCCTCCTGACTCCAGGGCCAGTGCTCTATTCACTGCACCACCTAGCCACCCCAATCCGGGTTCTTAAAGAAGAAATTAAGTGAGTTACAGAAGAAAATAGACAGCAAAACTATACTAGTGGGGGACCTCAACTTTCTCTTCTCAGAACTAGACATGCCTAACTACAAAAGAAACAAGAAAGAAGTTAACGAGGTGAATAGAAGTTTAGAAAAGTTAGACATGACAGATCTATGGAGAAAATTGAATGGGGATATAAAGGATTATGCCTTTTCTCAGCAGTATGTGGCACCAATACAAAAATTGACCATATATTAGGGCATAAAAACCTCAAAAGCAAGTGTTGAAAGGCAGAAATATTAAATGCATCCTTTTCAGATACTGCAATAAAAATTTCATTCAGTGAAGGGCAATGGAAAGATAAATTAAAAATTAATTGGAAACTAATCTAATCCTAAAGAATAAGTGGATCAAAAAACAAATCATAGAAACAATCAATAACTTCATTAAAGACAATGGCAACAATGAGACAACATGCCAAAATTTATGAGATGCAGCCAAAGCAGTACTTAGAGGAAAATGTATTTCTCTAAATTCTTACATCAATAAAGTAGAGAAAGAAAAATAGATCAATGAGTTGGGCACACAACTAAAAAACACTAGAAAAATTTTAAAAAATAAAAATCCTCAATTAAGCACCAAGTTGGAAATCCTCAAAAACAAAGGTGAGATTTAAAAAATTGAAAGTAAGAAAACTATTGAGCTAATAAACAAAACTAGGAGCTGGTTTTATGAAGAAAAAAACCCAATAAGATAGATAAACCATTAATTAATTGGATTTAAAAAAGAAAGAAGAAAACTACATTTCCAGTAAAAAGTGAATGAAAATGAAATGAAAGGACAAATTCACCACTAACGAAGAGAAAATTAAGCAATCATTACTGCTCAATTATATGCCAATAAATCTCACAATCTAAGTTAAATCTATGAATACTTATGAAAATATAAATTGCCCAGATTAACAGAAGAGGAATGAGACTACTTAATCCCATTTTAGAAAAAGAAATTAAACAAGCCATCAATGAACTCCATAAGAAAAAAATCCCCAGGCTCAGATGGGTTCCCAAGTGAATTCTACCAAACATTTAAAGAACAATTAATTCAAGGTAATTGAAACTATTTGGAAAAATTGGTAAAGAAGGAGTCCTTCCAAATTCCTTTTATGACATAAATATAGTGCTGATACCTAAACCAGGAAGAGCCAAAAGAGAGAGAGAAAATTATAGACCAATTTCCCTAATGAGTATTGATGCAAAAATTTTAAATAAAGTACTAGCAAGGAGATTACATCAACATATCACAAGAATCACATTGTATGACCAGATGGGATATACACCAGGAATGCAGGGCTGGTTCCATACTAGGAAAACTATCAGCATAAGTGACTATACCAATAACAAAACCAATAGAAATCATGATTATCTTAATAGATACAGAAAAAAAAGCTTTTGACAAAATATAGCACCCATTCCTATTAAAAACAGCAAAGAGCACAGGAATAAAGGGAGCTTTCCTTAAAATGATATGCAATATCTATCTAAAACCATCAACAAGTATCATCTGTAATGGGGATAAACATAAGATCAGGGGTGAAGCACCATTATTATTCAATATTGTACTAGAAATGTTAGCTATAGCAATAAGATAAGAAAAAGAAATTGAAGGAAATAGAATAGGCAATAAGGAAATAAAACTATCATTTTTTTTTTTTTTGCTTTTTGGAGGGGGGAAGGCTGGGCAATTGTGGTTAAGTGACTTGCCCAAGGTCACACAGCTACTAAGTGTTAAGTGGCAATATATCTTAAAATTCTGGAGTCCATTTTTCTAAGTGTGCTCTCATGTGCTTGTGGGATGTATCTGTGTGCCTGCAATCAGATTTATTTTGCTTGGAAATGAATACAGATGTCAGGAAGTGAGATGAGAGTGGAAATCAGATCTAAACAACTAGAAAATTATCAATTGCTCATGGTTAGGCTGAGCCAATATAATAAAAATGACAATTCTACCTAAATTAAACTGTTTTGTAGAGTTAGAAAAAATAATAACAAAATTCATCTGGAAAAACAAAAGATCAAGGAAATTAATGAAAAAAAATGTAAAGGAAGGTGGCCTACTTGTATCAGATCTCAAACTATAGTATAAAGCAGCAACCATCAAAACTATCTGGTACTAGCTAAGAAATAGAGTGGTAGATCAGTGGAATAGATTAGGGACACAACACAGTAATAAATGACCGTAGTAATCTAGTGTCTGATAAACTCAAAGAGCCCACCTTCTGAGACAAGAACTCAGTATTGCACAAAAACTGCTGGGAAAACTGGAAAACAGAATGGCAGAAACTAGGTATAGACCAAATCTTACAACATATATCAAGATAAGGTCAAAATGGTATGTGATTTAGACATGAAGGGTGATACCATAAGCAAATTAGGAGAGTGTGGAATAACTTATCTGTCAGATCTATGGAGAAGGGAATAATTTTTGACCAAACAAGAGACAGAGAGCATTATGGGAAATAAAATGGAGAATTCTGATGATATTAAATTTAAAAGGTTTTGCACAAACAAAACCAATGCAACTAAGATTAGAAGGAAAATAAAAAACTGGGGAAAATTTTACAAGTGTCCCTGATAAAGGCCTCATTTCTCAAACATATAGAGAATAGAGTCAAATTTATAAGAATACAAGTCATTCCCCAATTGATAAATGGTCAAAAGATACGAACAGGCAGTTTTCAGATGAAGAAATCAAAGCTATTTATAGTCATGTAAAAATGCTCTAAATCACTACTGATGAGAGAAATGCAAATTAAA
This sequence comes from Pseudochirops cupreus, assembly GCA_028627135.1. Taxonomy (NCBI): domain Eukaryota; kingdom Metazoa; phylum Chordata; class Mammalia; order Diprotodontia; family Pseudocheiridae; genus Pseudochirops; species Pseudochirops cupreus. Next base: position 214,848,028 of record CM053581.1, read on the forward strand.
ACAACTCTGAGGTACCACCTCACATCTATCAGATTGACTAATATGACAGAAAAGGAAAATGATAAATGTTAGAGTGGATGTGGGAAAATTGGGTCACTAATACACTATTTGTGGAATTGTGAACTGATACAACCATTCTAGAGAGCAATTTGGAACTATACCCAAAGGGCAATCAAATCATGCATACCTTCTGATCTAGCAAGACCACTACTATCCCAAAGAGATAATAAAAAAAAGGAAAAGGACCTACATGTACAAAATAGTTCTTATTGTGGTGGCAAAGAATTGGAAATTGAGGGAATGTCAAGCAATTGAGGAATGACTGGATAAGTTGTGGTATATGAATGTAAAAGAATACTACTGTGCTAGAAGAAATGATGAACAGTCAGACTTCAGATAAACCTGGGAAGACATGAACTGATGCAAAGTGAAGTAAGCAGAAACAGGAGAACATTTTATACAGTAACAGCAATATTGTTTGATGATCAACTATGAATAACTTAGTACTTTTCAGCAATACAATGATCTAAGACAATTCCAAAAGGCTTGTGATGGAAAAAGCATGCTATTTTCTCTTTATTTTTTTCATATTTTTTTCCTTTTGGTCTGTTTCTTCTCTTACAACATAACCAATATGGAAATATGTTTCATATTGTTATACATTTATAATGTATATCAAATTGCTTACCATTTTAGGGAGGGGGAGGGGAGAGAGAGGGAAAAATTTACAACTTAAATTAATGAATGTTAAAAATTGTCTTTACATGTAATTGGACAAAAAAATGCTACTCATAAGAAAAAAATAAAAACTTATGGCTGAGACATTCCACTATCTCCAAAACAAACAAACATTACACAGGGCCTTTTTACCCTTCCTAATTTACAAAACCAAAAGTTCTCCAACCTCCCACAGTGCAGGATTTATACCTAAGGAGAAAAAGCCAGCAAAGACAACTGCCCTGATCCAGACATTGATGGCCTTTCCCTAGGCAGGCTAGGTAATTAACCTGGTAATTAACTCTCAGGAAACTATGTTTGCTGGCTTGTAATTTCCGTTCTTTGGACCTCAGTCTCTTCATCTCTGAAATGAGGGGATTATGGTCTCTAAGGTCAATTTCGGCTTAAAATCTCACAATCCTATGAATGCTATATTTTAAATGATAACCCATCAGTTCTGGCACCAGAGGACAGGTTGCTGCCACCATCATTGAGAGGAGCAATTCCTATGGAAAGGGGGCTCACATTGATCACATGCACAATGATTCCAGTAGTTCTGAGTAGTTTTAGTAAACAGGTAAAGGTTTTCTCAAATGTTAACTTAAAACTGTATTTTTAACATATTATGACATTTTTTCCTGTTCAAAATTCCTCTAAATGTTACCCCAAATCATTTTGGGAAGGAAGAAAACAAGCATTCATTAAGCACCTACTGTATACCAGGTATTGAGCTAAGCACTTTACAAATACTACCTCATATGATCCTCACAACAACTCTGGGAGATAGGTGCTACTATCATCACCATTTTACAATTGAGAAAACTGAGGTACATGGAGTTTAAGTTATTTGCACAGAGTCACACAGCTAGTAAGTTTCTCATTTAGTATTTTATTTTTTCCCAATTACATGTAAAAACAATTTTTAACATTTTTAAATTAATTTACTTTTAGTTTTCAACATTCACTTCTATAAGATTTTGTGTTCTAAATTTTCTCCCCATCCCTCCCCTCCCTGCAACCCAAGATGGTATGTAATCTGATATAGGCTATACATATACATTCACATTAAACATTTTCACATTAGTCATGTTATAAAGAATTAAAACCAATGGGAGAAGCCACGAAAAAGAAGAAAGAAGAAAAGGGGAAAAACACAAATAGTATATTTAAATCTGCGTTTAGATTCCACAGTTCTTTTTCTAGATGTAGATAGCATTTTCTATCATGAGTCTTTTAGAGTTGTCTTAGAACCTTGCATTGCTGAGAAGAGCTAAGTCTATCAAAGTTATTCTTCCCACAATGTTGCTGTTACTGAGTATAATGTTCTCCTGGTTCTGCTCACTTTGCTCAGCATCAGTTCATGTAAGTCTTTCCAGGTTTTTCTAAAGTCTGCCTGCTCTTCACATTTGTTTAAAAAATGTTGAGTTCCTATGCCCAAAGGGCTATAAAAATGTGACCTTTGACCCAGCAACACCACTTCTAGGGCTGTATCCCAAAGAGAATTTGGACCTTTCCGTGTGTGTGTGTGTGTGTGTGTGTGTGCGCGCGCGCGCGCGCGCGCGCGTGCACACGTGCACACGTGCACACGCGAGTGCTAGAAAATGCTTGGGTATAGGGGGCCCACTTTGGAAAGAGTTGTGTGATTTGGCCAGATGAGACTCTGGGAAGCCCTTGAGCCCCACCCCAACCCCTGTTTTGAAAACCCAAATCTTGGTGCTTCCCTCTCTGGTAACTAACTAGGTATGGATGTAATAATGGTCAGATGGCTGGCAGCCCTTCTGCTGATCTGTTTCTTTGTCTGCTTGTAACTTCTGTTTGTATTCTGTTTGTACTCTGTTTGTATTCTCTGAAGTTCAGGGTGCTGACATTTCCCCTGAACTAGGTAAATGATATATGTTTTATTGATTAAAGTAAGATTATTAACCCCCCCTCAAAAAAAAGAAAAGAAAAAAAGAAAATGTTTGGGTATAGAATAATGTTAAATTAAATAAAATTGTTTCTGTCAGACTTGTGCCTAAAATGCAAAAAATAAAAATTAATAAAAAGAAATGGGACAGGGTTCCTCATCAACACCAGTACCAATTACTGATCAACTGTCACTGACTTTCAAAGAAGCAAAGCCAAGATCCCAAGAGTGGCAGCAACCCCCTCCCCACACCAGTCCTGCTTTCATCCCATTCCCCCTAAGCTATCATTCCAAGAAGCAACTCCCATGAAGATGCATCCTGGCAACTGCTCCTGCAGGTGCCATAGTCACAGCTACAAAGACCCAGAAAAGAAAGTTCTTGACACCAAGGTCCTTGGGGTTGTCAAGTGCTTCAACATCAGAAGCTGATATGACTTAATCAGTTTCTTCTTTTTTTAAAATCTTTACATTTTATTTTTCCAATTACATGTAAAAACAATTTCAACATTCCTTTTTTTTTTCAAATTTTGAGTTCCAAATTATTTCTCTCCCTCTCTACTGCCTCATTTAGAAGGCAAGCATTTTGCCATAAGCTATGCGTGTGTAGTCATACAAAACACATTTCTACATAAGTCATTCTGTGAAAGAAAACACAGACCAAAAAAATCCCCAGAAAAATAAGGAAAAAGTATCTTTGATCTGCATTCAGGTTTCTCCAGTTCTTTCTCTGGTGATGGATAGCGCCTTTCATCATAAGTCCTTCATAATTGTCTTGAATCATTGTATTACTGAGAATAGTTAAGTTATTCATAGTAGATCATCATATGATACTTCTGTTCCCGTGTCCAGTGTTCTCCTGGTTCTGCTCATTTCATTATCAGTTTCTTCTTTTAAAGAAGATACATGACCATCTGCCTTACTGCTACACCCCAAAGACCATGGGATTTTTCCTTCCATCGTGTGGCTGAAACCTCCCTTGTGTGTTGTCTCCTTTTAGAATACACAATCCTTGAGGGTAAAGGATGGTCTTGCATTTTTATGTATGTCCCATTGCTGGACACACATTAGCACTTAACAAATATTTTTTATTCGTCCTTCCTAAGGGAAGACTGATTTTTCAGGGGGTGGTTTAATTGCGGTCTAGCTTTTGTCTGACCTTAGTGACCTACAGTTCCCAAAGATAATTAAGTTCTGGTCTCCTTCCTCTCCTCTACTCACTCCAGACTTTTGCTTCCTAGCATGTCTAGCTTAAAGCTCTAGCTTTAAGGCAGAGGTTTAAATTAGATTAGATAACTTCCAGCAGATTTTCTAGCTTCCTTTAAAGCTCAAATCAAATGCCTCCTCCCACGGAAAGCCCATTCTGATTCCCTAAACTGCTATTGTCTTCTCCTCAGAAATCTTTACATATCTGCTTCATATTTACTTTTCTCTGCCCATATGTTTTTCCCAAAATAGAATGTAAGATACTTGAGGGCAAGGGGTTTCTTTTTCTTTTAGATCCTCTACAACCAAGTCCTGCTCCCCCTTCCCCCACAATGTGCAGAGCTCCAAACTGAGAACACAGTAGGATCTTTGAACACATTTGTTCCATTTGCCTAGAATCCTTTTTCCCAGAATTTGTTTAATTCTTACCAGTGCTTTAAAAGCCATACTCAAACACCACCTCCTCCTTCATCTAGCCCTTTCCTGAGAGTGAGTGAAGTAAATCCAGCTGCTATCTCTGACACAGAATAAAATAGTAGAAAATTTTGATCAGTGATTCAGACATTTATTGAGCACCTACTATGTGCAATATAATTTAGCACTTAGCACAATACTAAGTCTGGCACATACTAGGTAAAGCACTTAATAAATAAATTTTATATATATATAAAAACTCCTTTAAATGAAAAGTTAAATAATAATACAGGACATAATTCAGGAACAAAGTGAAATATGGCCAGAGTAGTGAAAGAAGATTGTGACAATCAAGCTATTTTAATATGAAAAAACAAAAGCTAAGAAGAGATGTGAACAAAGACTATATTATGTTGGAAACAAGTCAATGTGGAGAGTCAGGAGACAATCAATCGATAAAATAGACTAGGGGTCTTAACCAATTTTGCTACTAATTTTCTGTGTCACCTTAGTCAAGTCACTTCCCCTCTCTGGGCTTCAATTTTTTCATCTGTAAAAGGAGAAGCTAAGACAAGATGAATTTGAAAGTCCCTTCCAGATTCATAATTCTATATCCTCATGACAGGAATTCCCCAAACACCAGATACTAGAACTACCTTGGAGCTTAAATAAGGAAAATTTAGGACAAATTAAAGATTGTCCTAATTTACTCAGTAGAGAATGCCTGGATTCTGTCCATTCCCTCAGGAGATGCAACCAGTTGAAAACATGAAGGGAAGTAGTTTAGGAGAATCCTTAGATGACAACTCTATAGTGGGTTGTGAAGGGAAGCCAGTGGGGACCTTTGGGACAATCTATGAGCAATGAGACGAGATGTCCACAGCTTCCTCCAAACCAGCCTTCTCAGGAACATGATCCTTAGGTAGAGGCATTGACCCTGGAGTAGACCACAGGAAGTATCTCTGATGGTTTTAATGGTCCTTTTCCCCATGAAAATGATCCAAAAAAATTCAGCAAAAACCATCCTTTCCTGGTCCCAGAATGTTCATCTGAAGGGAAGTTCATGAGCTTCCTTCCTCCCGCCTCAGTTCTCTCTTTGGGAGCTGGCTTTCTGGTATCTACATGTGTCCACAGCCACAGCCACCTCCAACTTCACCTCCACATACATCTATGCACATTTGTGTGTATATGCATGTGTACATGCATTTGTATACACAAATGCACATGCATGCATACATATAGACCATGTGCATCTGCTGCATTTATCATGTGTGCATCCGTGTAGGTATTGCACATGTGTGTATGCATGCACATGTGTGCATAGATGCATCTACACACATAACTAAGCTGTACCTGTGCACATGTGTGTATTGCTATACATATGCATTGTACACACGTGTGCATGCCTATACACACCTACACATGTGCAGGTGCCTATATTATATAGATGCATACATGTGCACATGCACATGTGTTCACATGTATGCGTGTGTGCCTACTAAATTTACTATCGGGGCAGAACAGCGGTCTGAGCTTTATGTCACACCACCACCCTTGTTGATGTTCTTAGTGTCTCTCAGACTATTATACTGGTCTCCTAATTGGTCTCCCTGCCTTCATTCTCTTCCTTCTCCAAACCATCCTTCACACAGCTGAGAACATCACCCCTCTGGTCAAAGACTTTCAATGAGTCACTACTTCATTACTGTATCGTACCACATAATCATCGCACCTTATTTTTTTTAGTCCAAAAATTGGTTTATAATCTTTCATCCTGTAATCGTCACATGGCAGAACTCTGTTCGCCATGCCACTTAAAAGGTAAACAGAGTAGCAATGTATTCACCAGTGGTATGTGGATATGTATTTATCACTATGCATTGCAAGCCTTGAGCCTAGAATTCTCAGCACAGGGGCACAGTTGTCAGCTTATTCCCGAAAGCCAACTGGCATGGATTGTTCAGAGCGCTGTAGTACTAGCCTCAATCCTGCACAAGGACTAAGCGGGGAAGAAGTGGATGTAAAACTAGGTGATGAACCATCATATCAGGGGTCATAGATTTAGAGCTTTCCAGGGACCTCAGTGGCATCTAGACCAGCCCCCTCATTTTACAAATGAGGAAAATTAAGCTCTAAGAAGCGTATGTGACTTGACCAATTAGTGTCCAGAGAACTCATTCCCCTCTCCCCAACTCCCCTCCCTTTCCCTTGTTCCTCCGTTGCCTTGTAAGTTTATTATTGTGAATGGCGATCTAAACAAATACTACCACCTTGTGGCCAAGAGCGGAACTGCTCCTGCTATGAATCAAGCCAGACCCGATAATGACTGGGTCGGAGAGGGACAGAAGGAGCCAATCACTTATTCCCCTGCCCCCAACCACCCTACAAGTTTTGATTGTTCTAACTATCCAATCCCAGTGGTGCCAATCTTGCCATAACTAGCTTGCACCCACAGGATCCACAGTAAGTCCTACACCCGTTCAAAATCACTAGTAGGTCTGTGCGCATCTCTAGGACCAATGTATGGACAGATTCTCCATCTCACACTGTCACATCCATTCAGCCTCTTTTGTCTGACCTTAGTGACCTACAGTTCCCAAAGATAATTAAGTTCTGGTCTCCTTCCTCTCCTCTACTCACTCCAGACTTTTGCTTCCTAGCATGTCTATTTGAAGCAAAGGCAAGGAGTCACAGGGCAAGCCATGGAAAGGACCAACCGTTGGTGCCTGCTCTCACATAGGTCCAATCACTTCAAGGGCTGTTCAGTTGTTTTACTACTGATCACATGCGCGCGCGCACACACACACACACACACACACACACACACACACACACACACACACACACACACACACGATTACCTGGAGAGGTTCTGAAGGAAAAACTAGCTGCGCCATTCAGTTCAACAAACATTTATCAAGAGATTACTGCATGCTAGGTTCTGGGGACACAAAAATTAAAGCTTTAAAGTCCGAAGGGTGGTTCAGTGGATAGAGTCAGGAAGACCTGAGTTCAAATGTGGCCTCAGACTCTCACTAGCTGTGTGACCCTGGGCAAGCCACTTAACCTCTTTCTGCCTCAGTTTCTGTAACTGTACAATGAGGCTAATAATAGTACCAACCTTGAGTTGTTGTGAGGATTAAATGAGATAATTGTAAAGCACTTAGCATAGTGCCTGAAACATAGGCGATACATAAATGTTTATTCATTTCCTTCCTCCCTGACAATGAAGAGCTTGGATTGGACATCACCAATTATTGAGAGGAAGATGAATCCTTCGGTGTGTTCTTCAAGGAAAACTGCCTGTCTCCACCTCAGAGAATGGAAGGATCTTGGAGTAAGGGTGAAATGACCACAGTCCAGTCCCCCAAGCTGCAGTGGGTCAGGGGACATGGTCCCAGGCTCACCCACATCATGGAGAGGGCTGGCTCTTGGAAGCTTGTTCCTTCCTGGCCTCACCTCTTTCCACCCTCTCCCTTTTCTGTTGTGACCTCCTCCTAAAGGGCCAGAGAAAGGGATACTAGGAAAGGAGGGACATGGAGCTAAGTGCCCTAAAGCACGTGCTTTCTATGCCCAAAACACTTCCCCTAGATTGTACTGGGAGGGCTCTTGAGCTCATAATGATGCATCATGGACACCAGGACCTCTGGGATAGAAGGGACCAGGCACTCACTCACTCACTCACTCACTCCTGGCAGGAAAAGCCTTGAACCTCTCTTTAGAGGTTTTGCACCAAGAAATGTTTAATGGTGGATTTATCTATTCTCTTTCAGTATGTTCAGCCAGTCAATAGCTCAGCAATGTGCAAAGACTGATGTTGGTGCTGCCATCCAATGGTCATCACTGAGATTGCACTTGAGTGTCCCTGAAGCCGATGTTAAGGTTTTTTTTTTTTAAGAGTTAATCAATTTATTTGACTTTTATTTCAGAACTTTCCTTTAACATGGTTAAGGCAACAATTGAAGCATTAGGTATACGTTATTGAAGATAAGATCATCACAATTTTGTGCAATTCTACATTTTGTCATTCGTAATGCTGTGGAATGAAACCAAGATTGCTTAATTGCATTTTTGTAAACAAAATTGGAACTAGCAGAAAAGTTATTCTAGAGATACAAAAGCAAAGCATTAAAAATACTACACCAGAAGAAAAGTAAGAGGAACAATATTACTTTCTAGAATATCTAAAATACAGGTACCTGATTATGACATTTTTAAAAATCTGTATTAGTTATCTTAACCATAATGACTTATAGAAAGAGTAGTTTAACTACTGGAAACTTGATGCCATGAAAGTCAAAACTCTTAAAGGTTCACATCTGTAAGACCAGTATAAGGCTAAATATACAATTTACAGCTTGAACACAAAAGTGTGTCAAACAGTAATATTCCCAGCCATAATACAATACAAAGGCTCTCATGCAGCATATGCTTCTTGGCTCCCAGTAAGGTTTATGTGTCTAATACAGAAGATGCTGAGTAAACTGCCCAAGCTCAGCAGAATTTCCATTATGTGAAAGATACAATTGCTTGAATTTTAAACTTCTGGGATAGCATGATCCATTAGATTTTTCATAACACTTGACGCCATCCTTTTGATTATGTGTTCAAAGATGTAAGCAGGCATGATTGTAATGGCAACTACAGTCCCAGATGTTGAAAGTATGTCTGCAACTTGAGAGTCCTTCAGGCCAATTACGTTCTGACCACTGATTTCACAAATGTTGTGCTCAGTAAGAAGACCATTTCTTGCTGCAGAACTGTCTTTCACTATAGAGGTTATCTTTCCATTTTTAAAAATGAATCCAACATGTCCTGTACTATCATTATGCATGGTAATAGTTCGTTCAAATGGTCTGTCCTGAATAGTCATAGTAATCTTCTCTCCAAAAGCCTGTTTGAGAACTTTATGAGCTTTATCAGAGCTCCACCCTGCACAATTTTCACCATTAATTTGAAGAACTTGGTCCCCAAATCTCAGACCAACCAGAGCCGCTGGAGAATTGGCCTGGACTAGCTGAACAAATACACCATTGTCTATTGACTTAAGTTGAAGGTCAATTTTTCCCTGTTGATCTTTACACAAAATGACTTCCTGGATTCCTTGTTTAATTTCTGCTCTTCGAATTCCAGCATCATTACCAGTTATAGGAGCCACCATATAATTTACAGTAGAAGGCCTGGCCACCAGTTGCTGCCCCTGAGATGTTGCTCCAGGAACCAGGGCCGTGTTGGTATGTATTTCTTCTTCATTTAAACTTAGGCCCATGTACTGAGAGAGTTCAGGATATAGTTTAGGATAGAGACTTCCATCTTGAGAAATGGGAGCAGAAGCATTTGACAAAATTGCTGTACTGGCAGGATTTGCAGAAAAGGCTATCTGAGCCTGAATTACTTTATCGACTTTCAGGTCTTCAAGCGATGGATACAAAGACATTTTTGCAGGATTTTACTGAGTCTCGAGGGCGATCTCCTCCAACTGGCCTCGACTGCTTTCCCCAGCAACGGTTTTCCTATCCTGTGGGAAGAGAGAAGTCCAGGAACCAAGGACCCGTTCACCGGGGGAGTTATGCCACCGATGTTAAGGTTTTGACTACACTCAGGGTGAGCAGTATCATCAATGTGCAGCGCAAAGGTACATTAGGTATCATTCAGTCCAATCTCCTCACTTTACGAAAGTGAGTGTCCCCAAAGTCACACAGGTAGCAAGTAATCAGAGGCAGAATTTTAATCCAGATCCTTAAAACCTACATCTAGAAAGGTTGCCAGTAGCCTTTTTTAATCTTTTTTTTTTTAAGAAGGGGAAAGGTAGGGCAATTGGGGGTAAGTGACTTGCCCAAGATCACACAGCTAGTAAATGTTAAGTGTCTCAATCCGGATTTGAACTCAGGTCCTCCTTACCCCAGGGCCAGTGCTCTATTCACTGTGCCACCTAGCTGCCCCCTGCCAATAGCCTTCTGATGCCAGACTGTCATTGCTGGGTTTTGATTTGTACTAAAGGAAGCCTTTACAGAATTAAAGAACCCCAGAATTTCATCGCATCAAAGCATAGCTGAACTGGAATTTCCCTACAGCTTTCCAAACAAGTTGTTATCCATTCTTTGTTTGAAGAATTCCAATGAGAAGAAGTCCATGACTTCTCAAAGTAGCCCATTCATTCTGCTTTCAGATAACTCTAATTATGAGCAAGTTTTTCTTTGCATCAAGTTTAAATCTGCCTCTTCGGAGTCAAACTGAACAAATCAAATCCCTTTTCCATCTGACAGCTATTCAAATGTTTAAAGATAGCAACTAGGTCTACCTTCTCCTCATCTCTCTGCATTATTCTCTTCTCCAGGCCACACCCTGAGCTCATTCAAAGGGTAATCACAGGTCATAAAATTCAGATACTTCACTATCCTGATTGTCATCTTTTGGGTGGTCTCCACTTTATCAAATTGTTTTTGGTTTCTTGTTTTAGGAAGTAGGACCTGTGATGTTATAGGTGTGATCACTCTGACCACCAGTGCTGAATAATTGTTTATTTGGAATATGGAGTCTTAGAGAGTTGTCTGGGTCATTGAGAGATCATACCACTGATATGTGTCAGAAACAGGATTTGAACACAAGTCTTTGTGACACCAGAACCAAGCCTCTATCCATTACACCCTGCTGGTTTTCAGTTTACCCACGTAATTCCCAAAATGTGACCCACAAAATTGAACCTGGTACTCTAGATCAGAAATTATCTGGACAGCCTGGTATAGTGGATAAAGGTTTGGGTCTGAAGTCAGAAAGCCCTGGGTTTAATTAAATTCAGCCTCTGGCACACACAAGTGGTTTGACTTCACAGTGTTTGAGACAACTCCCTAAGACTCCACTTTACAGAGGAATTACTAATCCACATCTGTGGGCAGTTTCCACACCTATGATATCACAGATGCTGAACACCTTCCCCTTGCCAAAGAAACCTCCAAAAGTTTCTTTGAGGAAAAGTTTCTTGAAGGAAGCCTAAGATTGCAGTAGGGAGGGGTATCCTTCAAAGAGACTCTGCTGAATCCCCTGATAACTGTCTGTGATAAGGATTGGAAGTAAAATATGCCAATCCCAATCCTATCAGCCTCACTTCCCTGGCTGCCATAGCTCACTCTTCTTGCCTCCGAGAGAGTAAATCCTATAGGGCACAGCTCTGTGTTGTCTCCTCCCCTCTTCTTTCCATCTGTGGCCCTTTAAGACATTGTGAAACATTGAGGGAACTCGAGTTTCCAGATCTTTAGCTGAACCTCATGCCTGTACTGCTGGGACCTGCATGTCAAATACACAGTTTCAGTCTTGTCAAGCAGGAGAATCATCTGACCTGGCTCAAGTGAGAGCTTGGTGGGTAACATTCCAACTTCCCTGACATCCTTCAAACCTCCCTTCTATAGCCATTTATGGCCCTGTGGCAAGGCCAGGAAGGTGACACTTCATGCATTAGACATCTGTAACACTACCAAGTGCCTTTTCTCTGCCTCCTAAATTTACTATTCAGGCACAGCAGTGGTCTGAGCTTCATGTCACACCCTCACCTTTGATAAGACCCTCTTTGTCTCTCACTTGAGCTATTATGGCGGCTCCTCACTGGGTTTCTTTCTGTCCCTTCTCCAAGCCATCCTTCACATAGCTGCCAGTCTTTTGACATCATTCCCCTGGTCAAAAACTTTCAGTGGCTCACTGTTGAATACAACTCAAAAATCCAAGGTCCTTATGCTGGCATTCAAGGCCTTCTACAATTTGGCATGATCATTTCTACCAGTTCCCTTTATGTACTTAATGTTTTAGCAAAATTGGACTATTTGTCAGGTCTTAATCTTCTTTTCTCCACCTCTATATATCTAAATATGTCTTCCCCCCTGTCCTCTCCACCTAGATCTGATTCTCTACATCACCATATATTCAAGTACTTCCCTTCCTCTGAGAACCAGATCAGGGACTACCTCCTTCATGAAGGCTTCTCTGCTCAGTCAAAGCTTAATATTCTCCCTCACCAAATTCCTCATGCTAGTTCAGTCCCTATTATACCTTTATGACATTTTATATACTTATTTATGTATGTGTAATATTCTCTTTATTAATCAAGGTAATTTGGTCATTTTTCATTTTCCAAGCACTCAACACAATTCTTTGCACATGGTAGGAAATAAATAGATGTTTGTTAAATTGACCTGAAATAAATTAAATTGAACAACAGTAATTCTAAAATAAATAAACTCAATTCTCTTATAAAAATAAAATATTATGTCCTGAATTAAAATCAAACAAAAAATCAATAATAAAAGTCTATTAGAAATACATTTTTAAAATAAGCAAGGGTGAAGAAACAAAATCATTTCTTTTTGAAGGCAATATAGTAGTTTACTTACAGAAACCTAGAGTGTCAACTAAAAAGTAATTGAAATAATTAATAACCAGCAAAATTGAAAGACATAAAATAAATTCCCTGAAACTGTCAGCATTTCTGTATATTACTAACAAAACCTAGCAAGAAGAGATAGAAAGAAAAATTTCATTTAAAATACCTACAGAAGATATAAAATACTTGGAAGTCTATTTACAAAGACACACATAGGAATTATATGAGTAGAATTACAAAACATTTTTTATGGAAATAAAGACAGACCTAAACAATTGGAGAAAAATTAATTGCTCATGAGTAGGTTGAGTTAATATAATAAAAATGGCAATGCAACCTGAATTAGTTTACTTATTTAATGTTATATCAATTAAGCGACAAAAGAATTATTTTATACTGCTAGAAAAATCTCATTCACCTGTAGGGGGGAAAAAGTCAAGAATTTCAAGAGAAATAATGAGAAGAAAACCTAACATTACTAGATTTCTAACTACACCGCAAACCAGTAATTATCAAATCAATTTGATATTTGTTAAGAAATAGAGAGGTTTATTGGTGGAAGAGATTAAGTGCAAAATATACAGAAAAAAATTAATCTAGTAGTCAAATCCTTCATAAAGTCAAAGAGCCCAGCCCAGTAAGAACTCATTCAGTATTTGACATATTTTTGCTGGGAAAACTGAAAATAAATCTGACAGAAACTAGGTATAGCTTCTATACTATAGACCAAATACTTGGCACTATATAACAAGATAAGCTCCAGTGGGTACATGACTTGGACATAATGGGTGATAGTATAAGCAAATTAGAGGAGCAAGGAAGAAATTTCCTTTCATATTTGTGGACAGAGGAAGAGTCATGACCAAATAAATAATAGGGAAGATCACAGAAAAAAAAATGGATAATTTTGATTATATAAAATTCAGAAGTTTTTGTACAAACAAAACTAATATACCTAAAATTAGAAGGGAAGCAAATAACTAGGGAAAACTTTCTTGCAACAAGTTTTCCTGGATCAAAGTATATAAAGGTTCAAATTAATATGAACAAAAGCCATTTCTCAATTGATAAATGATGGTCAGAGGATATGAACAGGCAGTTTTATAAGGAAAAAATCCAAGCTATCTATAGTCACATGAAAAAAATTCTCCATATCACTAATAATTAGAGAAATGCAAATTAAAACAACTCTTAAAATCTACCTCATACCCATCAGATTGGCAAAATTGGCCAAAAAAAATAAAAGGAAAATGGCAAATGTTGGAGGGATTTCTAGAAAACTGGAATATTAATGTATTTTAGGTGGAGCTGTGAATTGGCCTAACCATCCTGAAAAGCAATTTGGAACTAAGACAAAAATGTTGTTGAACTGTGCGTAATCTTTAAATCAGTTGTATCACTACCAATCCTATACCTCAAAGAGATCAAAGAGCCCTATGTACAAAAAAACTTGTTATAGCTCATTTTTATTATGGTAAAAGACTGGAACCTACAGTGATGTTCATCAGTTGAAGAAGATAAAATCAAATTATGGTATATGAATGTGACAGAAAACTATAGTACAGGCTGATAATTATCTAGTGCAAACTCACTCTGTGTCAGATGATTCTGGCCTGCTTGCTCAATGCAAGCATCACAGATACCAAGGCTCCTTAAGAGTCTACCCATTATGGCCAGTCTTTAATAAACTGTGCTTTTCTTTGGCTGAGAGAAGACTTGAGTCGAATTCATTTGGCAGGACCCGGTGTGTGGTATTTTGGGGTCTTGAGCACCTTGACCTCATCAAGTGAAGCAACTAGATTACTAGGCATTGATTCCTTTTCAGTTGCCTTTTTTGGAAGACAATTCCCTGGATTTGCAGATGATTCCCAAATCATATATCGAAATCTAGTCTTCCTGAACTCCAGAAATCTGTTGGGCATCTCTACCACAAAGTCCTGAAATCACTGTGCTGTCCTATTTGTGTATTGCCAAGAAACAGAATGAGATCTCATCTCATCTACCAAAATCCAGAGGAAAGCTACAGGACTCACAAAGTGACAGAGAGAAACAAATCTTCCACTGAAGGCAGCCTAGAAGGCCAACAGGAAGGGTTTATCGCACAGGACTGGGAGCTGAACACAGTCCCGCGTGAGCTGCATGGGCCCAGACCTGAGGCAGCCCTGACCAGTGGCACAGATCAGCTGGAGCAGACTTCAGGAGAGTGAATCACTGGCAACTCTGGTGGTTTCCAGACTTCTCAACCCATAAACACCAAAGAGAATGTAAAAGGTCAGTAGGGAACTCTGTTAGAACTGGGTAAGAGAAGAGCATGGTCTGGCCCTTGCCCCCAGAGTGAGAGGTGGTGGAGGTGTGGTGGCTGCAGCGGCTGTGCTGCATGGCTGCCTCCAGAGGTCCTGGCCTACAGATCACAGAGGGACCAAGCTACCACTTAGAGGGTAATCCCTCTTGCTTTGATCTGCTTGGATCTGGGTCATGGTCTCAGGTGGTGGTCCTGGGCTGTGTGGCCAGTGTGACAGAGCTTGTGGTGTCTATAGAGAGGGTGTCCTCTTTATTGCTCTGACAACATTTGCAAAAACTCCAGCAAAATTGGGACACAGCTCTCTCCACTCTGGAAGCAG
>CM053581.1:214863359-214902621 GCA_028627135.1 Pseudochirops cupreus
ATAGAATCCTTTTTTGGGGACAAAAAGAATCAAAACATGGAACCAGAAGAAGACAACAAAGTCAAAATTCCTGTATCAAAAGCTTCCAAGAAAAATATGAATTGGTTACAGGCCATGGAGGAGCTCAAGAAGGATTTTGAAAGTCAAGTAAGAGAAGTGGAGGAAAAATTGGGAAGAAAAATGAGAATGATGCAAGAAAATCATGAAAAGAGAGTCAATAGCCTGCTAAAGGAGACCCCAAAAAATACTGAAGAAAATAACTCCTTAAAAAATAGACTAACTCAAATGGCAAAAGAGGCCCAAAAAGCCAATGAGGAGAAGAATTGCCTTTAAAAATCAAATTGCCAGACGGAAAAAGGAATTTCAAAAACTCACTGAAAAGAATATTTCCTTCAAAATTAGATTGGAGCAAATGGAAGTTAATGACTTTATGAGAAATTAAGATACTATAAAACAGATCCAAACAAATGAAAAAAATAGAAGGCAAAGTGAAATATCTTATTGGAAAAACCACTGACCTGGAAAACAGATCCAGGAGAGATAATTTAAAAATTATTGGACTATGTGAAAGCCATGAACCAAAAAAGAGCCTAGAAATCATCCTTCAAGAAATTTTCAAGGAAAATTGCTCTGACATTCTAGAATCAGAGGGCAAAATAGAAATTAAAAGAATTCACCCATCACCTCTTGAAAAAGATCCCTAAAAGAAAACTGCTAGGAATATCATAGCCAAATTCCAGAGTTCCCAGGTCAAGGAGAAAATATTACAAGCTGTCAGAAAGAAACAATTTTAGTACTGTGGAAACACAACCAGGATAACACAAGATCTAGCAGCTTCTACATTAAGGGATGGAAGGACTTGGAATATGATATTCCAGAGGTCAAAGGAGCTGGGATTAAAACCAAGAATCACCTACCCAGAAAAACTGAGTATAATATTTCAGGGGAAAATATGGATATTCAATGAAATAGAGGACTTTCAAGTATTCTTCTTTCTTTCTTTTCCGAGAGGGGAAGGCAGGGCAATTGAGGTTGGGTGACTTGCCCGAGATCACGTGGCTAGTGGGTGTTGAGTGTCTGAGGCTGAATTTGAACTCAGGTCCTCTATTCACTGCACCACCTAGTCACCCCACTTTCAAGTATTCTTGATGAAAAAACCAGAGCTGAACAGAAAATTTGACTTTCAAATACAAGAAGCAAGAGAAGCATGAAAAGGTTAAACAGGAAAAAGAAATCATAGGGAACTCATTAAAGTTGAACTATTTACATTCCTACATAAAAAAAACAATGATACTTGTAACTCATGAGACTTTTCTCAATATGAAGATAGTTGAAGGGAATATATATATGTATACATACATAGATATGTATGTATAGGAGGGTGTATGTGTGTATAAATACATACGTGAGTGTGTGTATGTGTGTGTACATATATACATAGACAGAGGGAACAAGATCAGTTGAGTAAGAAGGGATGATATCTAAAAAATAAAATTAAGAGGTGAGAGAGGAATACAAAGGGAGAAGGAGAAAGGGAGAGATAGAATAGGGTAAATTATCTCATATAAAAGAGGCAAGAGAAAATTTACAATGGAGAGGGAGAGCAGGAAGGTGAAAGGGAATGGATCAACCTTACTCTCATTGAATTTGGCTTAAGGAGGGAATAACATATACGCTGAATTGGGTATCTTACCCCACAGGAAAGTAGGGCGGAAGGTGATATGAGGGAGGATGACAGAAGGGAGGGTAGGTTGAGGGAGAAGGTAGTTAGAAGCAAATACTTTTGAAAAGGGACAGGGTCAAAGTAGAAAATAGAGTAAGTGGGGGGCAGGACAGGAAGGAGGGAAATATAGTTAGTCTTTCACAATATAACTATTATGGAAACGTTTTTGCCTAACTACATATGTACAACCTATATTGAATAGCTTGTCTTCCCAGTGGAGGTGGATGAGGAGGGAAGAAGGGAAAGAATCTGGAAATCAAAGTTTTAAAAACAAATGTTAAAAAAAAATGTTTTTTATATGCAACTGGGAAAAAAAGATATACGGGCACCGGGGTATAGAAATCCATCTTGCCCTACTAGAAAGTTAGGGGGTTTGATAGGGGAGGATATAAGAGAGAGCAGATTGGGGGAAGGGGTATTCAGTAGGCTTGCTATCTTGGTGTGGGGGTAGGGGAAAGATGGGGAGAAAATTTGTAACTCAAAATCTTGTAGAAATGAATGTTAAAAACTAAAAATAAATAAATAAAAGATTAATTTTTAAAAAGCATACTATAGTACATAAGAAATTATGAAAGGGATGGTTTCAGAGAAATCTAGGAACATTCATATAAACTGATACAGAGTGAACAGAACCAGGAGAGCAATTTATGTAACAACCATAAAAACAAGCAACTTTGAAAGACTTAAGAACTTAAGAACTCTGATCAACACAAGGACCAACCATTATTCCAGATGACAAATGATGAAGCATGCTACCTAAATCTTGACAGAAAGTTGGTGGACTCATGATGCAAAATGAAATATATGTATATTTTGGACATGGGCAATGCAGGAATTGGTTTTGCTTAACTCTGCATATTTGTTACATAGTTTTCCAATGGAGCCAGTAAGTGGAAAGAAAAGAAAACAGATTTTTACTCTTTAAAAATTTTACATAAGAAAATTTAAAGCAAAAGTATTCCCTAAAATAGACTAATGAAGACTCTACCAAGTCTCATTACATGAACTGTTATCTAGACATGCCTCCCTCATCTTTTACTTGGGCAGTTGATCTTTTAATGGAAGTTATTATGTGTTTAAAATGTTTTATTTTTATTTTATGTCTTTATATAAAGAACTCTATATCAGAACTTTATATAAAGAACTTTATATCAACTTATAGAAAGTCTTTATATCAGAACTATTTCCTACCTCCATTTGCTGCAGTTTGAATTCTTTTTTCTGACAAAGGAAAACAATTACAAAAAAAAGCTGATGCAGAAAACATGTCTGTCAATGTATGCAACACTCTGGCTTAGTAGTACCTTCCCCCTCTTCCTTGAGGAAGGAAGCACTTTTTTTTTTTAAATTCTTCTCTGGGAGGTTCATTAGTTTTTCAGTGACTGCAAGTTCCATTTCATCTTAGTGGTTTTTCTTTTCCATTGTTGTAGCAATGTACATCGATTTCTCAGTTCTTATTTCACTCTTCATCAACTCATATAGATCTTCACCTGTTTGTTTTTTAATTCTTCATAGTCATTATTTCTTATGTTATTACTGCATAAAAATATTACATTAAATTAATGTAAGCATTACTCAGCCATTACCCAATCAGTAGGAACCTAGTTTATTTCCAGTTCTTTGCTACCACAAAAAGTATTGCTAGGAATATTTTGGTACATATTGGACTTTCGTTTCTGTCTTTGACTGCCTTGCAGTATTATTGCCCAGTAGTCCCAGGATCGCTGAGTCAAAGAGCATGGATGATTACTTCATTTTTCCTATAGAATTCCAAATTGCAATCCAGAATAGATATGCCACTTCCCAGCTACACCAAGAGTGCATCAGTGATTCTTTTGATCACCCTTCCAACATTGTTCCCAATGTCTTTTATCTTTCCTAATTTTCATAGTGTGAAGTAAAAGCACATAGTTGTTTCAGTTTTCATTTTGTTTACTATTAGTGATATGTAGCATGTTTTCATGTATTCATTTGCAGTTTGTGATTCTTCTGAAAATGTGGAGTTTAGTGCTATAAATTTTTGTCAGCTCACTATGTATGTTGGCCATAATTACCTTTCCCAATGATTTTTGTTGCAAATATTTTCTCACCCTACCATTACTATTCTAATTATGTCCTGATTAATTTTATTCATATGTAACCCACACATGTGTAAAACTGTATAACATCTTCCCACAAATCCTCCAAAAAATCCACCTAATATATTGGAGGCTTTCTTTTCATTCTTTTTTTTTTTTTAAGATATGGGATTTTTAAACTTTTTTTTTTTTTGCTTTTTGGAGAGGGGGAAGTAGGGCAATTGGGGTTAAGTGACTTGCCCAAGGTCACCCGGCTAGTTTTTGTGTTAAGTGTTTGAAGCCAGATTTGAAATCAGGTCCTCCTGACTCCAGGGGGAGTCTATTCACTGTGCCACCTAGCCACTCCAATTTTTAAACTTTTGTCTATATATTACAATCATTTAACTCCCAGTCCATCCTGATTCAACTCTCCCTTTTGGAAAAGAAAAACAATTCACCAAAAGCAACTGATATTGTTTATCTCTTTATGTTGTAAATTTTTGTTTTTGCTTTGTCTGATAGCATGATTATAATTCTTGCTTTTGGGGATTTACCTGAGAATAGTCAATTTTGTTCCAGATCTTCATTGTGTGTGTGCACCTTTGTTTTTTTAGGTAGGTTTCTGTTAAGCAACAGATTGTGGAGTTTTATTTTCTTATCAAATCTTTCTTGTCATTTATTTTGAATTGTAAAATCCATTTACATTTGAGGTTATGAGAGTTAGGTCTATATTTTCCTCCATTTGTCTCTAATATTGGAGGGGAGATTTCAAATTAAGTTTTTCCCCCTCGTTCTCTGTAAAGGAAGTTTTTAGCTTAATATACCTTAGGGGAACACTTTTCCCACCAGTTCTCTTCTTTTCACCTTGCTCATTTCAATTTGTTGCACTTTTCCTTTGTTTTGAAATTTTCTCCAATTTAATAGTTCCAGTTTCTTCCTTTCTTTAATCTGGTTATATAATCCTCCCTCTCTTTCCTTTCCTCTTAGTTAAGTAGTCAAGTAAAATCTCCCTCTCCTTCCCTTCAATTTGTTTTGTTTGTTAATTTCTAAATTTCATTTTCTGCACCTTTGTCTAAAAAGGATTTTTCTCTTTCATTCTCTTCATCATTTATCTTACCTTTCTGTCTATTCTAGATGTTTATTCTTTGATTCATGACCCTTATACTTATTCAGTCCTTCTTTAGTCTCTATATTCCTCATGGAATTAAAGCTTCTAGACCACCTATTTAGGATTTCCTCTTCTAAATATTTTCCATGTTATTGCTTTGTAGATCTTGATCCCTGGCCCCCTTTTTCTGGTGTACATCATGCTTAGAAATACCAATTCCCCAAAAAAGGGAAAAAATGCCAATTCCTGTGGGTGATAGAGAGTAGATGTATTACGGCACAAAAACATTCCATTTAATTAATATAAGCATTATTCAGCCATTACTCAATCAGCAGGAACCTAGTTTCTTTCTAGTTCTTTGCTACCACAAAAAGTGCTGCTAGGAATATTTTGGTATATATTGAGCTTTTGTTTCTGTCTTTGACTTCCTTGGGGTATTATTGCCCAGTAGTGGGATCACTGAGTCAAAGAACATTTCTTTGTTATTTCCCTAAATGTGTAGTTCATCCTTATCCTTTTTTTTTTAACCTGTTTGCCATGAAATCTCTTGTCTGGGTGTATGCATTCCCACTCTTTGTGGGTCAGTTGGTCCTAGAAGTTCTGATTCTCCTTCTCCTGAGGCAGGATAAGTGGTCTCTGTAAGCAGTAAATCCCTGCAGATTATACCCATTGTAAGGTCCTGATCTACCTTTATAGAATATCTCTCTTCCCTCATGAGAGTGTTCCCCAGTGCAACTCCCTCCCATCGTGTAAACAAATTTTGCCCTTTCTTTCCATCTGTTTCAATCCCTCCTTTTGCCTTTATGACTATTCTCCTATAGGCCTTCTTCCTGAGAGACAATAGGAGTTATTTTCCCTTCATTATTAACCTGACTTGATTAGAGTACATCACACATCCCTCTCTCTTTTCTTCCTCCCCACTTTTTTTTATGTGCCCTTCCATTCTGTAATTTAATCCCACAACACACACACACACACACACACACACACACGTACACACATTGATTCACCTTTAAGCAGGCTTAGCCCATGATGTTTCAAGCTTTTGTATTGTGTTCTATTTGGCTTCCATTTTCATTCTTGTCTCCCTTTTAGAAAGAAATCTCTTTGTGGTATCTCTGTTGTTCTTCCATTGCCCTTATTGTTGTATATATTTACCTTTCTTGTATGTCTATTGTCTGGAATGTTTGAAAAACGAAATATTTGTTCTGGTCTGGTTCTCTTTATAAAAATGCTTTAAACATTTCCTTTAATAGGACGTCCATCTTTTTTTCATTAAAGATTAGGCTCAGGTTTGCAAGGTTTGTCATGTTGGATTCAGTCTTGAGCTCCTTGTTCTTTTAAACACATTATTTTATTCCCTCTTGTAGTTTCTGGTGGGTTCAAAATAATCTTGTGTTATTCAAGTCTCCTTTCCCTTGTATGTGAAGGTCCTTCTCTTGTTCTCTTGAAGAATTTGATTTTTGTCTTTGGAATTGTTAAATTTAACTACTATATGTCTTATAGTTTATAGCAGAGGTTGTTTTTCTGGAAGTAATCTGTGGATTCTTTTGACCAGTACTTTACTATGTTCAGAAGTATTGAACCTCTTCTTGTATTGTTTCTTTGCATTATGGTGGTTAGGGGTTTTGACTTATGTTCTTCTAGAAGATCCATAATTCTTATATTGCTCCTTTGTATCCTCTCTTCAAGATCAATATGTTTTGCTTAATGGAGATAATATTTTATTTTAGAGTTATTGCTTTTTGTTTCTCTTCTTCCAGAATGTCCTTCACTTCTATATATTTGATTGCTCAGTCACTAATACTTGCTTTTGTTTCTTTAGTGAGTTTTGTTGCTGCGATTTCAGTTTTTTTTTTTGTTCTGCCAATTACTTTTGCTGTTCAGGCCATAATTCCTGCTCTTACAATTTTTATTTCTCTTTTAAACCATTCAGGAACATCATGTTGCAGTTCAGTATTTTCCTGAGAATCATCAGGGTTCTTTCATCAGGATTTTTTTTAAATTTTTCATTTGATTTCAGGTGATTCTTTTTCCTTTCTAACAATATCAATTTGTAGATGCCTGGACTCTTTTACCTGATCTAGAGGCCATATTCCTTTCTTTTATTAATATCTTCTTTGTTGATTTATATGCTTATCCTCAAGGTATTTAACAGAGTTTTATTCTTCCTGAAATATTTTGTAATTTCAGTCTTTTCTTTTATTCCCCCTTTTGCTCACTTTCTCACTCTTTCCTCTTTGATTGTGGTTTCTCTTAGAACCGGACTTCAAAGCTTTCTCAGCCTACTCCCTCGCTGGGCAATTCACATTTTACCAGCCTTTGTCTCTGCCCCAACTGATATTTTGGGGGAACAGTTCAACTTCCTTTCGGTGATCTTTTCATTCGCATAGTTATAGACATTGTTTATCACTCATTATTTTAATACTAGGGGGTACTAAAATCTCACTTGGTCCATTCACCTAGAGCTTTCTATTTTTGCTTCATGCCTGGGCCATCTCCTTTTCTCATCATACAGAGTTTTTATAGTGTCTTTTATACTGCTAATGTTGACCATTCATTTGTCTATTGTGCTTTTGGTTAGTGATATTTTTGATTCCTTTTATTCTGTAGGGTTCCATGATTTCAGGTCATATAGCACCATATAGCACCAGGAGAATGTTGTCATTAAAGAGATGAATTTTTGTGACTATGAGAAATTGGGAATTATTGAAAGACATGGGTATTTACCCGAATTGAATTCAGTCTAATAGACTTCTCCTACTCAACTCTGGACATAGATCATTACTTATCTCTATGCCTCTGTAAAATATACAATTAGAAATATGTATATATGTACATACATACAAAAATATATATGCACATATATGTATTATATGTATGTATATAATGTATATCTATAGATACAGATTTCAATATACCTGAAAAACCACAGCTAGGGTTACATATATATATATATATATCAGGAACTTAACTCTGAACATCAACAAAACTAGTCAAACATCTATTGACATTTGAAAAAATGAGTTTCAACCTCTACAATGTCCATAACTATTCCTTCTGTGTATCCTTTCATTTTCTTTGTCCATGCATCCCTACATTTACCCGTAAATTTGTCCTTCAAATAGTTGTAGTCAGCGTGCTTACCTTTCTGTCCCTGTTCCTTTTCTCTCAGGTTATTTCAAACAAGTTTGTTCAATTTTTTTCAGGTTCTTCACATTTACATGATAAACGGAATAGGCTGGGGGTATATTTATTGGTCGTGCAGAAGCAGTAGCAGCACACACCGAGTTCATTCTCTTGTTTTCTTTCTGCAAGCTAAGAAAAGCAGACTAAGTTATTACTTAAGATCCTTCCCTCAGATCATCAGTTTGTGGTTACATCTTTTCCCTTAAAAAATCCCTTGTCATTAATATCAAGAATAGTATGATCATCGGTGGTAACAAATTGTTCTTCAATCATTACAGGCATTTTGTATACCTGTGTGTAAGTCTGTCAAATTCTTTTCTAAAAGAACACTTTTGTGGCCAATAAGGACACTCTATGTCTCACACCTCCACCCCCAACCCCACCCCAACCAGTGCCTCCTCTCGGAGATCACCTCCCATTTATACTTTATATTTGCATGTTGTCTCCTCTCATTAGAATGTGAACTCCTTAAGAAAAAAGACCATGTGTTTGCCTGTCTTTATTTCCCCAGAGATTAGCACAATGCCTGATACCTAGTAAATACTTAAATACTCACTGACTTATTGTCTAGTCACCAGGTGGCATCAGCCAAATGGTTTCATCAGAGAGTATCAGTTTGTAAGCCTCAGCTTTCCCAAAGGCCACAGTATCCCCATTACTGGCCAGTATGTGCACTGCCCACAAACTCTACAACTGCTCCCCTTCCCAATGCCCCAACAAACAGCTGGCAGCTCTTGAGCATTGGCCCACTCCAATATTTGTCTAGCGAAACAAAAAAGGTATATAATTTTGAAATATTAAAATTATGAAAACTCTACTATGGATTTCTATGGCTCTTGCTATCTCCCTGCAGTTGAGAGATTCCCTTTAATTTGATTGACTGCCTACATTTTATGTCATCTCGAGGATATTCTGGCCTGAAACTATATATACTTTATTGTAGAAAACAAAAATAACAGACAAACTATTTCTAACCAGTGTGAGGGTTAGGAAATGTGTGCAGGCTGCAGACGATTAGGTTGAGGTACAGGGAGTGTTGAGGCCCTGGAACAAGCTGGGTCACACAGAGTTCAGAGCATTGTTCAAAGTTCTCCCACGTGTGGTTACCAGGTGTTCCAGATTAACGTCTCCACACCCTGGAGCCTTCATGCCCTTGTGACTGCACCTCCCCTCTCACAACTCTGTTCAATTGGGCTCTGTTTTTGTCAGATGGGATATGTGCATCTAGAAGATATATAAGGCTTAAGCTTTGGGGGTAGTTTGGAAGTCTGTACTGAGATCTTGCTGCAGGGCTTCCCCATGGAGAGACTTGAATAAACCGTCCCTGTCTGCACCTAGGAGCCTGACTTTTCTGTTCTTGAGAACACGCTGGCACCTTGTCGATTAGGGTAAGTAACCGGCTGCCCCTGTTGTCAGGTTAGGGTATCCTGACAAATCAGTTCTCAAAATGTATGTATAACCATAGCTAGGATTATGCACATGCACGCACGCGCACACACACACACACACACACACACACACACACACACACACACTATGAACTTAATATTGAGCATAAGCAAAAGCTCCCATTGCTTTTCCCACTGTCCTTCAATGGCAAATAGCTCGGGGGATGGATTTACATGTCTGCACCCCCTTTTTAGGGTTCGGGGACCTCAATTTACTGGAGCAAGAAAATATGTGGGAGGGGCAAGTTTACACTCCCTCTGTCTCACCAGTTGATACAGCTCTCGAAAGCACCAGCTAATCCAATCACCCTGTAAATGATCTCTGCCCTGGCTACACTCTCTCACCAGGGTGTTGGAAGGCAGCTTGAATCTTTGCATTAGGTCTGGGTCCTTAACTCTCAAGTTGTCCCAGTCAAACAGATGGTGGGTTAAGCCTCTCTTACAGTGGTGGCCATGCCAAAAACGTCAGTCTGAGCAGTGACAAATCTCCCTCTGTGGTCAGCAGGACCACTGACTGGCACACATGGCACTGCCTCTTTCTTTTCCTTCCATGTGCACCAAAATTTGTCGCAAGATGTCTTTTTTAAAAAGCATTTTATTAGTATCTTTTGTTTTACCTCATCTACACTTACCGATATATCTCTCCCTCTCCCAGAAAACCATCTCTTAAAATAAATGTGGTATGTGTATATGTGTGTGTGTGTGTGTGTGTGTGTGTGTGTTTAAAAAGCTCTGGGGGTTTTTGTCTCAATTCCCATTCTCACTAGCAAACTGGGTCCCAGAACATGACAACATGTTCTCTTCAGGCACCCAGTGGCTCATCGCCATCAGGCTCTAAGCTGTCATCTGCTCCCCTTTCTTACTGTCTCCTTTCTCCTGCAGGCAGCCTTCCTGCTTGTGTGCTGAATCATCTCTGCTCCCTCTGTCTCATTCCTCCATATCAAGGACATCAAAACTCCCAAGTGCAACTCAAGTCTACCTCTTGGCTCAAAGATCAATCATGATAGTCCAAATCACTCTTAGGAATGGGAGAGAATGTCCCAGAATTCAGTCAGTTCTCAGACCTCAATTACACTGAGAAAAACCATCTAGTCTAAATGGCAGCGATCTTAGTAGATATTCCTCCTACAAAACCCATCCCTTAGTGGCAAAATTCTAAAGGTCTTCTATAGTAGAGTTCTTAACCTTTTTATGTGTTATGAATAAACCCCTTTGGCAGGCTCATGAAACATACTGACTCTTTAGAATGATGTTTTTAAATACATAAAATAAAAGATATTGAGTTATAAAGGAAACTAATTAAATTGAAATACAGTTATCAGAACATAAAAAAAAAAAGGTTCATTGACTCCAGGCTAAGAATCTCTGTTCTAGAAGATCTTCTACCATTTAAATGGTCTTAGGACCATTACTATAGAACTCTAACCTTGGAGATGCAGGCATGGGCAGCACTGGAAGCAGTGGTCAGGTCAGGTTAAAAAAAAATAAAAACAGAAAGACATCAGACAAACAAACAAAATGACCATTTCCCAATGGAACTCCAGTACCCGGGAGACCAGATATAGCAGAGGGTGAAGATCAGGCTTTCCCTTCCCTCACTGGAAGGGCCAAGTCTCAGGTCTTCTATGTGGTCAGTGATGCACAGAGGCAATGCAAAGAGGATCTTCCAATATAAAGCCATGACACTGAGAAAGACGAGAACTGAAAATATCATGGCCATAGCACAGATGATATGAAGACATATCTAGCAGTAACCAATTCTGATCATAGGTCAGGGTCATCAAGAACCTTTTGCATGCAAATTGACCCCAGAACCTGAGATAATGCTGAGACTAACCCTATGCCATCACTCAGTGTCCCTTCACCAATCAGCCAAAGTCTCCTGTAGTCTTACACTTCCTGCCACAGAGCCCCATCAGAGGGATGATACCAAATTTTTGCCCCTTTAGTGCCCTCTGATGAGAGGATATCCCCTTTATCTTCAGGTGCTTGGTAAAGGGTATCCTTCACCTTTCTCTAAGGACTCAGAATTGCTATCAAGTCAATTAGGAGATCCCTTTTCTTCCAGGTAAATTCAAAATTGCTATAGTTATACAGAGTTTCTACTCTTTAGTACCTAGAAAACAACGCATCTCTCAACAATTTCACTATATCACCCCTAAGACCTTTCTGGGAAGTTGTCAGAACCATCCCAGGTAAAGAAATGTGCCAATTGAGGGAGACCTTAGCCATTTCCTCTCTGTTAGGAGGTGGGTAGCATATTTCATCATCATCCTCTAGAATCATAATTGGTCACTATTAATCAGAATTCTCAAGTCTTTCAAAGTTGTTTGTTTTTAATGTCATTATTGTATAAATTGTTCTCCTGGTTCTACTCACTTCACTTTGTATCAGTTCACACAAGGGTCATGACAGTTGTATTAGATATGTACAGAGTTGAGTCCCAATACAAGTTCAGGTCTGGGAAGTAAGGCCAGAAGAATGAGTAAACAACAACAATAAAAAGGGTAAAGAGTTACTAGGGTGCCGGGGATCCCAAGACACTTGGAAGAAGAGAATTACTCCAAAACACTTACAAGCAACGCCTCAACGAAAATAGTGTTTACCAACAAGATTAATTAGAATTCTTAAAAGAAATTGTGTGAATCTAAAAGAAAAAAATTATATTATAAATTCAATGAGAGTAATAGAGAAAAGAATTGGAAAGGAAATGAGAAATTTGGAAGAAAGACTTCAGAAAGAGAAAATAACAGTTTGGCACAAAAAGTACAAAGTCTTATCCAAGTAATAGACTCCTTAAAATTAGGATGAACTAAGTAGAAATTAATGAGACAACTTGCTGTCCATGAGACAACAAGAAATACTAAAATAGTCAAACATTTTAAAAATAGAAGAAACTATAAGGTATCTTGTATCAAAACACACATGCGCGCGCGCGCGCACACACACACACACACACACACACACACACACACACACACACACACACCACTGACCTGGAAAGCAGATCAAGAAGAGACAATTTAAGAGTCAAAAATTCATTGGACTACCTGAAAATCCATGACCAAAAAAAAAAAAAGGTCCTGGATATCATATTTTTTTAAAATCATGGAAAAAACACTTCCTGGACAAAAAAGGCAAAGGAAAAATAGAAAGAATGCAGTAATCATCTCCTGGAAGAAACTACAAAGTGAAGGCTCCCAGGAACATCATAGCCAAAATCCAAAGCTTCCAAGACAAAGAAGAAATACTACAAATATCCAAAAATAAAGAATTCCAAGTACTGAGAAGCCACAGAAAGGATCACAAAGTTTATGGTGCTATCACTAAAAAGTTATAGAGAGCACAGAATTCAATAGTATAAAAGGCAAAACATTTGGGCCTACAACCAAGAATCCAGCAAAACTGAGTATAATTCTAAAGTGGGGGGAAATGGATCTTTAATTAAATGGAGGACTTTAAAGCATTCTTAATGAAAAGATCAGATCTGAGCAGAAACTTTGAAATGCAAAGAGGGTAGTCAAGAGAAATATAACACGGTAAATATAAGCGAGAAATTACAAAGAACTGTATAACGATGAACTATTTACAATCTAATGAAGGAGATGATACAAGGATCTCTTCAGAATTCTTATGTTATTAGAGGACTTAGAGTTAAATAAGAAATAAGAAAGAAAAGACGAAAGAGATTTTGTTATGTTCTGAAGACCTTATAAAAAGAAATTAAAGGCAATGGAAAATAGATACACTGGGAGGGAAAGGGAAGAAGAGTAGCAGAATTTATCAATATCTGGATCTATACAAACATGGAAGGGGCAGGGGAATGGATCCCAAATGAATCTCACTTTCATCTGAACTGGTCAAAGGAGGGTAGAACTTGTAGAGCGACCTAAAGATTTTGGTCTAGGTTATACATTTGACTCAACAGGGGAACAGGGGAACAAGGATAGGGGAAAGAATAGAACTATTAACTAAAGAAACTCTACGTGCAGAGTGGGGGGTCATGAAGAGGGGTTTAAAAGGCAAGAAATGAAGGGTAAAAATCTGTGATTGGGGTCTGGATGAGGGCAAAAGAAGAAGATTAGAGCAGTGAAAGCTATCTGCATTAAGCCTAGAGCATTAGAACTAATTATGCCCCCTGGTCCATGCCCTTCTTCTGTGTAAAGAGGTGGTTGGAAGCAAAGAAAGGAAAGAGTATAAAAGAATAGAATAGAGGGAAATATATAATTAACTATCATAACCATGAATGTGAATGGGATGAATTCATTCGTAAAATGAATGAAGAGGATAGTAGAATGGATTAGAAGGCAGAATCTAAAAATATGTTCTTTGCAAGAAATTCACTTGAAACACAAAAAAATAGAATAAGAGGTTGTAACAAAACCTTAGCTAAACTCCAAAAATCAGTGGGAGTAATCATGATTTCAGATAAAATAATAACAAAAAAATAAATTTAATTAAAAGATATAAACAGAGAAACAACATTTTGCTGAAAGGTACCAAAGACAATGCATTAAATTTCTGCACTTAACATGTATACATCCATGGCACAATATCTAAATACTTAAAGGAAAAACTAAAAGAGTCAGAAAGAAATAGAGAGTAAAACCAAAATACTGGGGACCTCAATGTGCTCCTTTCAAAAATGAAAATTATATACAAAAATAAATGAAAAATACATTATGGACATGAAAAAAACTTTTAGAAACATCAGACATTCTGGATTTCTGTAGAGTAGAAAATGGAAAGAATTAGACATATTTTTCAACTATGTCTGCCACCTTGGCAAAAATTGGCTATATTTCAGGACATAAAAACCTCACAAACAAATGCAGTAATATTAAATACAGCCTTTATTGACCACAATATAATGAAATTATATTCAGTAAAAGGTTGTTAAAGACAAGATTAAAACTCAACTAGAAAAAAAACTTAAAAACTCAACTAGAGACTAAGTAACATAATCCTAAAGAATTGGTAGGTCAAAGGACAAGACTCAGAAACAACAGATAATTCCATTAAAGATAATGACAACAATGAGACAAGATATAAAACTTAGGGAGATGCAGCCAAAGCAGCCTTAAGGAGAAAATGTATTTCTCTAAATACTTTCACCAATGAAGGAAAAAAACCAACAGATCAAGGATTTGGGCAGTCAACAAAAACAAACAAACCCTAGAAAGCCCAATTAAACACCAAAGTAGAAATTCTGGGAATCAAAGAAGAGATTAACAAAATTGAAAACTGGACACTTTACAGCCAACAGGGCTGTGAAAAAGCCATAGAATGGCAGAGACTTGTGGTGAAGGAAAAGGATAGGGCATTTGGATTAGGTGGAAGCCGTGCCATTCATTGATGTTCATAGCCTGCCGGGCCTCAATGTTGACAAATGAAATGACAATTATGAGTGCTGAACTATCTTACAAGATGCCAGTCTGATGCCATGCTTTTGAAAAGGAATTCGTTGAGTTTGCCCATAGAATTGGTATGACCTGGTCCGAGAAAGAATGCAAACTGGAATATGATTTCATCAAATGTTTGCATAACTGGGAAAATTATAGAATACTTGAAAACAGCCATCAACCAAAAGGAGAAACTGATGAAGGATGGAAAACATACTTCCCTTCACCAGTAAGGCAAGGAAGAGTGAGGCCTTTAATAATCAGTGGTGACATTAGGCAGCTTGCTCTTTATGCTGGGTTGAAATATACCCTGCTGTACACTAGAAATGTATATTTCTTAAAAAACAGACACCTCCTTTCAAAGGTAAAAAATTAGAGCAATAGAAACCAACCTGCTTTCCCCTACCCCTGGTTCTCTCTTGCCTTTGCCACTAGGACAACCAAACCAGGCAAGTTGGTGGCAGTGGTTCATGCTCTAATATAGGACCTATAATTCTGCCTCCGAAAATAACCCTAATGGAAAGTAAATATTGACTAGTGTAAACAAACAAAAAATTTTAAATTTTGAAATCATTAAATTTATAAATAAAACTAGGAATAGGTTCTTTAAAAAAAACCTAAGTAATTAGATCATTAGCTAACTTGATTAAAAAGGAGTAAAAACAAATTACCAGTATTAAAATGAAAAAAAAAAAGAGAGAATTCACAACAAATGCAGAAGTAAGGGACATAATTAGAAATTATTTTGCCCAACTATATGGCAA
Organism: Pseudochirops cupreus; assembly: GCA_028627135.1. NCBI lineage: Eukaryota > Metazoa > Chordata > Mammalia > Diprotodontia > Pseudocheiridae > Pseudochirops > Pseudochirops cupreus. Next base: position 214,879,051 of record CM053581.1, read on the forward strand.
TAAAACTGACAACCTAAGTGAAATATTTTAATATTTGTTTAAAATGACATAAATTCCCAGATTAAAAGAAATGGATAATTTAAACAATCAAATCTCAGAAAAGGGAATTAAACAAGTCATAAATGAACTCCCCAAACATCCAGCAATCATCCTCATCACTTCCCTTATGATCCCCCACCAGAACCTTGGACTTTGCCCCTAAATTTCTGAGCTCTCTTAGGTGAGTTTTTGTCTCATCTTGCCTGGAATCAGGCCACTTTCTAGCCATCTTCACACTATGCCAATACATATGAACTGTATCCCCTTTCCAGTCTTCCATTTACATGTTGTCTTCCCTCATTAGACTGTAAGTTACTTGAGAACAGATACTATCTCTTACTTATATTTGTATCCTCAAGGCTTAACAGAATACCTGGCACATAGAAACTGCTCAATCAATTGATCTATCTACCTATATATCTCTATCTATAAGAAGAGACTGTTACATCTTTTTAGAGAGACTGCAGACACAAGCCAAATCTAAGCTTTATTTAAGAGATTGTCCCTGGGACCTTGGGGTGAGAGAGTAATGAGCTGGAGAGAGCAAGAAAAACTTGATCCCTTCTCTCTGTCCTAGTCAGCCTTGCCTCCCACTTTAAGAATAAGTCTGGGTCTGTCTGAGCCCTTTGTGAGAAGATGCCCCCTTGGGCCATGGATGACAATAATAAAACACAATATCAAGTTTCTTCAAATAGAAAACATGAAGAGAGCAGAACCAAGAGAACCACTTTATCTTAAAGAAAACAAAACAACTTTGAAAGACTTTAGAATTCCAGTGAAAGCAATGACCAATTACACTTCCAAAGGATGATGAAGTATGTTCCCTGTCTCCTGACAGGGAAGTGATGTACTCAAGGTATAGAAAGAGAAGAGACATATATTGCTGTATATAGTCACCATATAGATTGGTTTTGCTTAGCTATGTTTCTTTGTTAAAAGGATTTTTTCCTGCTTTTAAGGGAGACCATGTGAAATTAGCAACAGTAATGTCCCCCCAAAAGCAGACTATTGAAACAGTTTTTAAATGCTCAGAAAAGAACAGAAAGTTCAGAAAGAAGAACAAGATAAAGAACAGTTTTGAAATTAATGTGTTAAATTTATAATACATTTTAAAAAACAAATGTTCTGAAATGGAGATTCAGTTTCATGTACAATCTTTTTGTGTTCTGCCATGCACATGAAAATGATCTTTTTTGTGTTTAAGTTCAGAATTTTTAAAATTAAATTTTTAAAAAAACCATCTTTTTTTAAAGATCAAATCAAAGAGATGAAATTTTAGACTATGAATTCTTAACCAAGGGTCCATGAATTTGTTCTTTAAACATTTTGATAACTATATTTCAGTGTAATTCATTTCTTTTTAATCATATGCATTTCACTTAAAAACTTTATTCTGAGAAGGATGCTTCTGAAAGGGTCCATGATAAAAAAAAAAAAAGGTTAACCCCAGGACAAGAATATGATTGTTTCCAAACAATCCAACCTAGTTTCTCTTTCTTCTTTCCATCTTCTGCCTTTTACCTTCAAGTCACTTAAAAATCCCAGGGCTCAAAACTGCTGGACTAGGTTCCAGACAAATTTCAGGCACTCATTGGGCAACTAGTTACTGTAGGGGGAGGGGTATTCAGCGTGCCTTATGAATCCTGGGAGAGAGTAGAGAAAGGAAGGCCTTCTAGGAGGCCATGGAGACAGTCCAGGCAAAGTGTATGAGGAAGGCAGTGAGACTCAAGAAGGTATAGATTTTAGAAAGGTTGGAGTGGTGAGATTAACAAGATCCAGTAACAAGGCTTTTTATCTCTTCCCAAAAGGGCTTGGGGAAGTTTTCTTTTACTGTCCCCTTTAATCATCTAATAAAATCATATTCCTCATTGTAGCTATATTTCAGCTGGTTAGTAGGAGAAGTGTTTTTGGGTCTAGCTAGGAGAGTTTCTATTCTGATGCCCTAGACTCTGGCACACCCAGACTCTGGCAGACAAAGTGCAACACTGCAGTCTGAAATGTGTTCAGCCATGAGTCACTGTGCGACAGCAATTCTACACGGAGTTGAGAGAAATAAAAAGCAAAACTCAGTTTTGACGGACAGTCTTCAGCCATCTCGGGAAAACAAAAAGGCAATTAGAGCGAGGTACCAGCTGACCCCAACAAACCAAGCTTATGCATTTGATTACCTGCCATTTGGAGTTCTCTACTGTCCAGTGTCTTTACCTCCAGTCTCTCTCTTCTCCAAATCATTCTTAAGTCCAATACATCAATGCATTGTTGATTCCATCAATATGGGTGATCACTACATTCATGATCTACATCAGGAGTGTCAAGCACACAACCCACAACATTCCCAAATGTGGTCTGAACCAGATTAAGATGCAGTTCCTATCTGATTTTAATGTGGTGATGTAGTAATAAAAAAAAGACATATATAATCATGTGCGGTTTTCTAAGTCAATATGCAGCCATTAGGAACCCTTTTGCATGGTTTAATAGTCTCTATTTTCTATTGAGTTTCACACCACTGATCTACATCATTGTGACTTATGCAAGCCTCCTTATCATGTGTTTCTTGTCTATGTCCTTCCATAAAACCTTCATAGAGTGCCTACCCAATGTCCACTTTTCTCAGACCTTCCAAAATAATCTTCCTGATAAATAGGTCTCAACATGTCACTCCTCTGCTCAAAAATCTCCAGTGGCTCCCTCTTGCCTCTAGAACAGAGTATAAATTTCTCAGCTTGGAATTTAAGACTCTCCATAGTCTGAAGACCAACCTGCCTTTCTAATCTTCTTTCCCTTAATCTTCTTTCCCTTACTTCCTCCCATTCATTCTCCATTGCCAGATGAACCAGAATATTATTTATTCCTTGATCTTGTCCTCCTGCCTTCTACCCAGTTCTCCCTTACCTAAAACGCTTTCCTTTCACATCTCGGCCTGGTGAAATCCTTCTCCTAAATTACCAGTCTCAGGGGATGGACAACTAGAGCTAATCTAATCTCCTAATTTCATAAATGAGAAAACTGAGGCTTAAAGAGGTTCACTACCTTTCAAGATCCAACCCACGTGCCAATTCTTTATTAATACCTTCTTAACCCAGGTCCAGCCACTTCCCAGTACCAGCTGAAAGTCACGCTCAGATTTTCTTATAGCACTTTGTTCTTGTAGCATTTTTCCTCTCATTGTACTCCCTAATAAAATTTTCTTATAGTACTTTGAGGATAACTTTTCCCTTTATCACATTCAACCTTATAACATATAGCATGCATATTTGCATATATGTGGTTTCCACCAGAACCATTAGGCTGTAAAATATATAAAGTCAGGTATTATATCACTTTTTGTCTTTGCATACATGCTCTGCGTTAAGCTGGTACACTATGTATATTAGGTGTTTAATGTTGGTTGAATTAAATCAGTCTTGTCTTTCCAACCATACTATGAGCTTCCAAGAATCTATTCTTCCTGCATCTTCCATAGCACCTACTATGTAACTAAACACACAGAAGGTATACAGTCAATCTTGAAGGATGAATTGGTACCATAATGTAACCATGGAGTAGGAAAGATTCAAAACAAAAATTTGAGTCCCAAACCCAATTTCTACATTTTAGAGGCAGGCGTGTTTTTGTTAAGGAGCCAATGACCACACACACACACACACACACACACACACACACACACACACATACACACTACCCCAAGGAGGGATGAGGTTAGGGGCCCAGCAAGAGTTTCCATGGCCATCTTCCATCTATATCCTTACTCCTCCCATTCTACCAGCTAGTTAATATTCCTCTGGAAAATAAGCCTAGAAATGGGTATGCCTAGTTGTCATTGTCACATATTTGACAAGTATAAGTGACAGATACATTCTCAGGTTCTACAACTTCCCCTACCTTAGTCCCACCTCCTAACACACATGGAAAGTGCTTGCATTCCTCTGCCCTTAAGATTACATGCTCCTTATCTATCTTTTCCTAACTGGTCTAAAGCAGGAGCTGCACAGTATTATAGGACATCGAGAGAGAATCTTAGAAGTGATCTAGTCAAACTGCCTCATTTTACACATGCAGAAAAATAGGCCCATGCTTGGCTACAATGATTTTGTTTTTCTTTTTCTTTTCTAGTGTATAGAGGAAAAGAGAGAAAATAAAACTTTAATAATAAGAAGAAGAAACAAACTGGGGCCCCAAGAGGTTCAGGGATTTACCTAAAGTCATATCCAAGCATCAAAGCCGGGGTTCAAATCCAGGTCTTCTGACTCCAAATCCAAATCCATTGTTCTACCTACTATACCAGAATGTTATGTCACATGTAGCCACATCTGTCTAAAACAGCGGTTCTCAACTGTGGGTTATGTTTGTAACAATTTGTGACAATGAAAATACATCCTGCATATCAGATAGATTCATAACAGTAGCAAAATTACGGTTATGAAGTAGCAACGAAAATAATTTTATGGTTGGGGGTCACCACTACATGAGGAACTGTATTAAAGGGTCACAGCATTAGGAAGGTTGAGAACCACTGGTCTAAAATGTGGCAGGTGTAGGAGGAACACAGATCCAGGAAAACTGTCCTTGTCTAGGTAACCAAGGACCAGGAAGAGGAAGAGCAGGGGGAAATCAAGATTAGCATAGCCTGGCTATGGAAAGTTTGTGAAGAAGTCAATCAAGGGGATATGAAATGATCCCCTCTGTCACCTAGGAAAAGCAGGAAAAAACAAGATAAAAGAGATGCCATTTACAAATCTGGGGCAACTAGCTTGTGCAGTGGATAGAGTGCTGGGCCTGGAGTCAGGAAGATCCAAGTTCAGATCTGGCCTCAGACACTTACTAGCTGTGTGAACCTAAGAAAGTCCCTTAACCCCGTTTGCCTCAGTTCCTCATCTATAAATTGAGCTGGAAAAGGAAATAGCAAACCACTTCAGTATCTTTGTCAAGAAAACCCCAAGTGGGGTCATGACAATTTGAATATGACTTAAAACAACAACATTTACAAACCTCACCTTAAATTCCCTCTAACTTTCTCAGGAACACAGTTGTGTAAAACAAGAGGCACCTATCCTTAGTCTCTAGGCTAGAACCTTTTGGGGAGGTTCTGGACTGTTTCTTCATATCCAGTCTGATAGAGACAGAGACTAAGAATATGGCAGACTAGAAGGAGGTTGGCTTTTGGGTGGTGAATGGATTCTGAACCATAGGAGCTTAGGTTTAGGGCTGGAAATTACTTTATAGGTCATCTCCTTGAACCTCTTCATTTTACAGATAAGAAATCTGAGGCCCAAGGAGGTTGTGATTTGCCCAAGGACACATAGTAGCCATGAGGACAAGGTATGAAGTAAAAAGGAGGAAGAGACCACCCCTGGCATACTGTGGGATTGGAGAGAAAGTTAACCCAATTGTGTCCCTGAAAAGGCAACACCTCCACACCACCCCTACTTCCCATGATCAGCCTTTTGAGGAGGGTTGGGGTGAGGTTCCTCCTTTGTCCCAGTTTGGGGCTCTTTCACTAGGCCAAGAGAATCTTCAGTTGCCATGGAAACAGTGATGTCACCAGCAGAGGCAGAGTGCCAAATCTCCCACTATGGGGGAGGGGGACAAGGAAGGAGAGTTTAGGGGATAGGGAATAGGGCCAGGGGAATAGGGCATAGAAACTCAGGGCATAGGAGACTGGAAAAGGGCAAAAGGGTAGGAAAAGATAGACAGGTGGTAATGGGAGGATGGGAACACAAAGATGGAATATGGCTTAGATAAAGGAACCCCATTTTCTTGATTATTCCTGTTAAATGACCTGGGGAAGAGGGAAGGGGGAAAAATTTTTAGACTGGCAAAGGGGTGTGTGTGCGTGCGTGTGTGTATGTGTGTGTGTGTGTGTGTGTGTGTGTGTGTGTGTGTGTGTGTGTGTGTGTGTGTTGAATAACAGAGGCAGGAAGAAAGAAAAGATTAAGAAGCCTTGATTTTCTCTGGCATGCACCCTAACAAACGGAAGTTCTTTCTAGTGTCTAACCTCAATCCCTTCTCCTGTAGATCCAGTCCTCTTTATTCTTTTTCTTCCCCTTACTTGAAATGAGAGTTATACTCCTCCTATCCTTATCCCTCTAGAAGCCACCTTAACTGTAATAGCTTGGCTCATTTTGAAGCCTCTGATTCCTTTCCTGATTCCTCCTTATGTGAACCAGAGCTCCTGGAAGAAACTACTTCGATTTCTCCCTTCTTCTCTCTTCCCTCCTAAAGCTCACAAGTGGGAAGACCTGAGCTCCCACGATGGGCCAGTGAAGCTTTCTCTGGAGGCGAGGAAGGTTCAAGAACATGAGAACTGCTGGAGTCCTCATCCAAAAAGTCACTCAGAACAGACGTTTTCTCCTTTGTGATCACCTATCCCAGACACCCAGACCAGCCATGAGATGACCTAAACTGGTAGGCAGCGACATATAGTCCGGGATGAGAGGAGGGGGTGGGGCGAGAGGAACTAGAACGCGAGGTAGGGAAACCCGTTCTCCAGGCGCCTTCTTCAGCACTCCCACCCCCAACCTCCATGCTCCACACTCAGTGGGCTAGAGACCCGAACACCACTCTACGTGTCACTAACACTCGTTCACAGTTGCTCGCATCCGCGCATACGAGCACGCGCGCACACATTCTGGTGTGTGGTGGGGTTGGGGTTGGGAGAAGGAAGGTTTGGGGAGGCGGGGGTGGCAAGCGAGGAGGGGCTTGGGGAGTGGGGGTCGTTCTCTCTGTCTCTCTCTAGCTCCGCAGGCGCATCCCCGCTAGCCCCGCAGCAGCAGCTGCGGCAAAAGCCACAACGTCAGGATCAGAGCTGCTGCCGCTGGGTCCCCTCAATTCGCTCCACTCACCCGTTCTCTACAAGGCGCTGTGGGTCCCTGAACCCCCCTGCCGCGCATCTCACAGCCGTCACTTCAGAACCTCGGACAGCGTGGGGAGCTGGGAGTAGAGCGCACCTGGGGCGCACAGCTGGGAATGCCCGCGGGTATGCAGGTGCGGAGCTGCTGACACCCCGGGGCCCAGGTTGGGGCCCATGAGCACGATGCGTCTACTGTTGCTCGCCCTTCTCTTCTCTTGTTCCTTCGCCCGCGCCGCTTGCGATCCCAAGATCGTTAACATTGGTGCAGTTCTGAGCACCCGAAAACATGAACAGATGTTTCGCGAGGCTGTGAACCAGGCCAACAAACGGCATGGATCCTGGAAGATACAGCTCAATGCTACCTCGGTCACCCACAAGCCCAATGCCATCCAGATGGCCTTGTCTGTGTGTGAAGACCTCATCTCCAGCCAGGTACCCTCCCCCTCCTCTGGGGCTCTAGCCCTAGTCCCCAAACCCTTTTCCCCTCCTTGACATCATTCATACCCATCACACACAAACCCTAACTCTATCGTTTGTCTTGCTCTGCTGTTTTATCTCTTTCAATGTCCTCCCTAATTCCTGTCCCTTTCCTCTCTTTCTCCCTCCCTCCTCCCTCTTCTCCCATCCCAACCCATCTCTCTTCTCTATTCTCCTCCCCTCTTGCCTCCACTGTCTTTTCTTCCACCATTCTCTTCATCCCTCTTCATCCACCACATCCCTTCCCTCCATTTCACTATCCTTCCTTCCATCCCCTCTTTCTTCTCCATCATCTTTCTTTTCATTTCTCTTCTTCCACTCCATTTTATTCCTTTCCCTCCATCTTCCTCTTTCTTTCTCCCTTCTTTCCATCATTCTCCTTTCAACCCCTTATCCACCTTATCACACCCTCTCCTCTCTATCCTCCTCCTCTACAACCTCTACAATTCCTTTTTTCCTGTTCATCGTTCTCTACCTCTTCATCTCTTTCCCCCTCCTTCCCTCCTGTCTCCTATCATTTCCTTACTCCATCGCCTGGCTTTTCAGATCCCATATCTTCCCAATGATCATTCAATTTGTCCCCAGATTCACGTCAGATGAATCTCATGTCAGAAAAATGTCTGTTTGTAGAGGACTCTAATGCAGCCAGTCATCTGTCCATCCAACAGTACATCTATCCATCCCTCCACACCTTTGTCCCCAGGTTCAGTATTTGGCTAATTATCTTGCTGCCCTCATCAGTTCTCAGAGAAGCCAGAGCAGACATCTGGTATGCACTGAGGGTTCTGATGAGAAAGAGAAAAAGAGGGGGAGGGGAGGAGATGAGGAGGAGGAATGGAGAGGAGAGAGAAAGTAAGAGATAGAACAGGAAAGTGGAGACCAAGAGAATGAGGAAGAAAAGAGGGAGAGACGGAAAGCAAGAGAAAGGTGAAGGAAAGGAGAGGAAGCAAGTGGCAGAGTGAAAACAAGCAGGAGAGGGAGGGAGGAGGAGAAGAGGGAGGGAGAGAGAAGTGGAGAGCAGGAGAAAGAGAGAGAGAAAGAGAGAGAGAGAGACAGAGACAGAGACAGAGACAGAGAGAGAGAGAGAATCATTCTGTGTATTAGTGTGTGCTGGATGTGAATGCCTGAACAGCAGTCATGTACTCACAGAATAGAGCTTTAGGAGAGGATATGAGGCCATCACTGTGTCCTTCTGTCTTATCTTTTAGTTTCCTCAAATCTTTCTCTGCCTCTCTCATTCTCCCTTCTCTTCTCTCCATACATCATATTAGTGAGTATCTACATGGGAAGAGAAAATGGTTGCCTTTCTATGTTGCTGTTATACATATAACTGTTATACGTGGGGGAAGGGTACATGTGTGATTCTACATGGGTTTGTATGAAGTATATGTTCAGTATACACATGTGCTTACAGTTTGTGAATATGGGAATGTCATAGATGTGAGAGATATATTCTTATGTGTATGGTATATACACACACACATACATATATCATACACAGATGTATATATATGTATATGTATGTATACAAATATATGTACTTAGCTCTGTGAGGTGTACATAGAGGTCATATACTCTGTGTATGTGCGCATGCATGTGCATGTGTGTGTGTTTGTGGTGTACATGAGGAGGGGTTGTGAACTGTAAGGGGAAGGGTAGGTTAATATAGCTTCCCTTGTGTCTGTCTAAAGTTATCCCTCCCCTGGAGCTCAGCTTCCTTATGAATTCCAACAAAGCCAAGAGATTACCCGCAATGCAGCCCTTTATGTAAGAGACAGTGAGACACAGATATGGAGAGAAACACACTCAGAGACAGAGACCCTAAGGCACAGGTGCCCACACACTATGATGTGTGGCATTCTAGGCAATTTGTATCAAATTCATAGAATGTTAATGTCAAGGTCCTAATGGTAAAATAATCAAATGTCCCCCCACCTCCCAACCCACCACAGGACCCTCCCACTATATCCTGAGGCCACTCCCCTGGAATCACCTCAGCTCTCTATCCATGGGCCAGGTTATACTCAATGATCCTCTCTCCAGAATGTCCATTCACATAGGAGAGGGGGCACCGCTTGCTCTCAGGCTCTTCCCAAGACCACTCACCCAAGCTGACATAAAGCCAAATCCAAGCAGTAGGAGGTGAGGGAATATGAAGCAGTGTTGCCTTGTCAGAGATTGTGGGGGCTGAAGAATAGATGGAGACACCCAGCAGGGAACAGCTGTTCTCTATGACAATGTTCCTTGTGGGGGAGGAATGAAAAGTGGGGAGTGGGGTGAAAGGAGTGACTTAGATCCATGCTTCCAAATTACCACTTACCAGATCACGAAGGTATGGGGAGTTAGGAGCAGACGGTGCACAGGTACATAGGAGCAAAAGTGCTTTCAGGAATCAGATTCACAGCCTATTTATCATCTTTCTCACAACCAGACTGATTATTTAACTCCCAGGGGTTCATTTATGAGACCACATCTATAGCCAACATTTTGGCTCACCAATGTCCCTGTCTGGGAATGTTGCTTCAAAGGGCTGGGACTAGCACAGGCCAGTCCAATTAGGCTAGGGAGACCTACTAATTCTGCTTCTCCTCTCTGTGAAATTCCACAATCCCCAAACACACAGACTCCATCCCCATGACTTAGGAGGCAGCCTGGTGTCCTGAAAAGAACACTGGATTTTTGGCCTCAGAGGACTGTCTGAATTCTGGTTCTGCTATTTCCTAATTTATATGACCCTGGGCAAGCTATTTGACTTCTCTGGACCTTAGTTTCTTATCTGTAAAATGAGAGATTTAGACTAAGCATATAAATGCTTATATGGTACCTACTATGTATTTGACACTGTGCTAAACACTTTTTACAAATATTAGGTGCTATTACTATCCCATTTTATAGTTGAAGAAACTGAGGCAGACAGAGGGTTAAATGACTTGCCCAGCTAGCATGTATCTGAGAGGTCAAATTTGAATTCAAGTCTTCCTGACTCCAGACCCAGCTCCCTGTCAGGGGAGCCTCTCTAAACTAGATAAGACTCCTTAAAGCTTTGACAAATTAGTGTTGGTGTCCCAGTTAGTGCCAGTTCATGGAGAAGGACTCAGATCATTAGAGACATTATAAAGTTGGGGACATTATAAAAAATCAGAAAAGGGAAGCCCTGAATACTTTTCTGTGAACTCGTCCTTCCTAGATAGAGAAAAGACACCTTCCCAGATCCTTGTTGATATGTTCAAGATTCCCATCTTCCTTATATTTCTATGATCTACTGGGATCCCTAGGACCTTTGGGGGAGGGGGTTTCCCTTACTGGGGATTACTCATGCCACCAACTAGTATCTACAACTTTGGGGAGATTCCAGGGATATCTTGATCTTATACCTACTGAAAATCAACCTATAAACTGATCAACACTCCCATGAAGAGGTCAATGGCTAGAAACTGACTCTCATCCCCCAGGGCGGTGTGTTTTCTTCAGCCATTGAGTTCTGACAGTTAGATGGGGGAAGAAGAGACTTGGAGGAGGGTTTTGATGCCATTCTGAGAATTTGATTTATACCCTTTTCTTTCCAGCTCAGCATTCTCACTCCCACACCTTCCTCAGGGTGGGCAGGCTCTGAGTCAGACCCTATAATAAGAAACAGGGAAACACCCCTTTCCCTGAAGGTCTGGCCTTCATCTCCAAACCTATCAGTCAGATAGGTTTGTCTCAACCTTCTTTGTCTTACCTTACCCTGTCTTACTTTCTGACCATTCAGTCCCCTCAGGTGCCCTCTGCTCCCCAGTCTCTGCATGCCTTGAATGCCTCAACAAAGGTATGGCCAAAGCAAGCAGGTAATACCTGCCTGTATATGATGTATATGGAGGCTGATGCTGTTAGCTTAGTATCTCTCCCCTCTGCTTCTCTGAATCTTAGCTAAGGCTCTGCTTACCTGGGGCTCTGTCATTTTCCTCTAATGGTCTCAGAGGGGGTTTTATGGTCAGAGTGTTGTAATGAGGTTCTAATGAATCATATATATATAAAACGCTTTGGGGATGTTAATGCCAGCTATCATTATTATTATTACATGTGCCTGTATGTAACTGTACACTATGCAGGAGACCAGGGTAAGGATGAGGGAGTCTCTGTATGTGGTTATGTGTATGTTTAGGCAATGTATTCATATAAGGCAGATGTGTCCATATGTAGATATCGTTTGGTGATGCTGGTGGTAGTGTGTGTATATGTGTGTATGTGTGTGGGGAGGGGGTACCTCCAACTTTGGGCAACCTCCTCTGGTTTGCTTTTTATTTCCCTCAGCCCTAGTTTCTACATTCTCCAACATCAGTGGACTCATCTTCTGCTTGCCAGCCTCGGCCTCCGTTTGTCATCAGCCAATATGGTGGAAGGGTGGGCTCACAGGCAGTGCTGGCTGGCATGCCTGGGCCCCCCCAGACCCACAACCCCCACTGACCTCATATCCTATGTCCACAGGTCTACGCAATCTTAGTTAGCCACCCACCTACCCCCAACGACCACTTCACTCCAACCCCCGTCTCCTACACAGCCGGCTTCTACCGCATCCCCGTCCTGGGGCTCACCACCCGCATGTCCATCTACTCCGACAAGGTAACTCCCGTATGTACCCCTCGATGCCCTGGTCAGCACTCTGCCCTGCACTGTGTCAGACTGGGGTAGAACTGGCCTATGGGCAGCAGTTCTGTGGCTAGAGACAGCTGACTGATAACCTCAGGCCTCAAGGAATCTGGGGACCAGAAGTGAGGAGGAGAGGAAGAAAATCGGGTCTGAGAATGGGAAGTAGGTGAGTGGTGGTATAAAGGAGAAACCCCAGAACTAGTGGTCCTGAGGGCACCACCAGCTCTTCCAGCCTCCATATGGATGTGGGGTCCAAACTGTTTCCCTCCAGGCCTAGGCATGACCCTGGGAAGAACCTAGACCACTTTGTGTCAGTGACAAAGGCTGGAGGACTTTGCACAAAACAGAGGGTGAGGGAAAGTACCCTAGTCCAAGGTGTCCAATAACTAGACCACTAGACTGTCCAGCATTGCCAGAATGGCACAAAGGTTATTTCCAAGTTCCATCAGCCCAAAACTAACAATTAAGATAGCCAAGCAGTCACACCTGATGCTCAGTGCCTTCTTCACACCCCAGCCCTAGATGATAAGGTCAAGAATTTCTTCCTATTCTGGGAAAGGGAGAACAATGCCTATCTGCTTTCTTGCTTGGCATGAGGGACACGAGTTTGCTAGGAAAGCTGCCACGTAGCATAACCAAATATCCCAGTTTGTCCACTCAAGACAGCCTGTAGGAGATGCTTTAATGATCTTCTCCTACTTCTATCATCTCCTAGACCTAACTCCTGTACTGCCCCTCTGGAGAGCCAGTGGTTTTCTCTGAGATTACCCAAAGGGATGTTGGAGGCTAGCCCCAACACTGGACTGGGCCAGCTGAGGCAAAGAGGGGAGACGTGCTCCCTCCCCCCACTCACCAAATTCCAGGGAGCTAATGTTGGAACAAAAAGAAGGCACTTCACACAGTGGGGAATAAACTGATTGAATTCCTTCCCTCGTTAATCAATCAACACATGTTTATTGAATGCTTACTGTGCATAAAGTTGGAGAGGCAAAGATGTAGGAGGCAGAGTCCTGTGCCCTGAGAACAGACCAAGCACAAGAAAAGATAAGTAATTCGAGGTCCAGTGAGATCAGTGCCCAGCAAATGCATCAATCTAGCAACCCTTCAGGGAACTGAGTAGGCAGAGAACATTAGGACCTGGGGCTATCAGGGAACTTTTCCTGGAAGTGGGACCCTGAGACTTGAATGGGGATTTAAAGAAAAGAAAGAGTTTAAATAAGTGTAAAGATATGGGGAGAGGCATTTTAGATTTGGAGGTAGGAAAGTACCCACTGCATTTAAGGACCAATTAATGAAGTGAACTTCAGGCTAGAAAGGGACCTTAGAGATGAGATCGTTAATCCAATTCCCTTATTGTACAGATGGAGAAACTGAGTCCTAGAGAGAAGTGGCTTGCCCAAGGTCATTACCCTGAGAGATGGCTCTGGATGATGAAAGTCCTTTCATGTCTGGGCTCTAAAGATTCCCCCCTCCCCCACCACCATCATTTGAAAACTATGCATGCATATCTTGGGAGAATCATTCTGCTCACAGATCATTTACAGGACACTGGAGTGGTTAAGCACCATGACAAACACAAACCCTAAATCAAACAGATGCCTCTGGGAGCTACAAGAACTGGATACATAGGTGGAGTACATCCCTGGATCAAGGAGTGTCCCTTAGGCACCCTCTCCAGGAGTTCTTGAGGCCTGAAAACCACAGAATGGGGAAAAAATAGACATACAGAAAATAGTCTTTTCATCTTACAGCCCAGGAGGGAAGGAGAGCCTACTGAATGAACCCTACACCCTTTAGTTAGTACAGAAGAAGGGACCATCTGCCCCAAATTCCAGTGAAATCATCTATAATGTGCTCTTCTCTCTGAATACAAAAATATCTTAGCAACTTAAGAAATAATGATCAGTTTTGCAGTCTCAGAACCCAGCCCCTCCCCTGGGGAGAAGAGAACCAAAGGAGGAGCTAGATAAGGCAAATAGAAGTCTAGGTACCCCCAGACATGGCTGAGAGAGAGGAAAGAGCTAAAAATTAGCCACATTAAAGCATCCAAGCTGACACCATCTGTGGACAGATTTTTGCTAGGTTTGGATCAAAGATTTGGACTCTGTAAAGCTCGCTAATTTCTCTGATTTTGTGGTTGTTGAGGCTGTTTGTTGTTGGGAATGGGGGAGGGCGGGTGTGCAGCTGGTGATTTTGGAACAAATTCCAACCTTGTCTTGACTGACACAGGAAGGAAAGGTTTTTTCATGTATCTATCAGAACAGGCAAAAATAAGTACATTCATGGAGGCTGGGTGGGATGGCAATAGTATCACCAATAGTGACCATGTCAGCTCTAGAGCATGGGGAAAACCATCCTGCTAGGGGCAGAGAGGATTGGAAGCCCTTTCTGTTGAGCTCATATTGATGAGCTACGTCATTTCTACCCATTGGTCCTAGTTCTACCTCCTAAAGACAAATGGGACAAGTCTAATCCCTTTTTCATGTGACAGCCTTTCAGATTTCTGAAGACAGTCTTCATCTTTTTTTGGGGGGGGTGAGGATAGACTAAAAAGTGGATGTAGGTATCTAGATAGGTAGAAACTGTACTAAAAGGAAACCTCTTCCCTATTGACATTCCCTATACCACAGACACCACACACACCCAGCCCCTGTCACTGCCTAGAGCAGTTTATCTTACCCTTAAGTTTCAAAAAGATCTCAGGATCCTGGAATGATGGACACCTGGATTTTTTTAAAAATCATCTACACAAGTACATGACAAGAGAAGAATGAATGAATGAATAAACAGCAGATCAAGTGAAAAAGACATGGGGATTTTAGTGAACTGTATGTTCAGTATCAGTTAACAGTGTGACACAATGGCCATAAAAAAAAACCCTAATGTAATCTTAGGCTACATTAAAAGAAGTACGATATCCAAAGTGAGGGAAGTCATAGTCCCATTGTACAAGGCCCTCATAAAGCCACCTCTGAAGCACTGTGCTCAGTTTGAGGATTCAAGTTTTAGATGGGACATTGATGAATTTGAGCATTTCTAGAGGAGGGTGACCAACACGGTAAGGGGACTTGAGATCAAATCACTTGGGGAAAGGAATTTGGGATGTTTAGCCTGGAGAAGGAAAACTTCATAAGGGGACATGATACCTGTCTTCAAATATCCAAATGGCTGTCCTATAAAAGAGATCAGACTTATTTTGTATTTTCCTAAAGATCAGAACCTAGGGCCAAGAGGCAAAAGTTACAGGGAGACAGATATTGACTCAAAATAAATGAGTTCTTGACAAAAAGAACTGTTTGGAGTTAGCATGGGAAACCTTGGCACTCCATCACGTGAAATGTTTGAGCAGAGGTTCAGTCATCACTTGATGAGGATGCTCTAAACAAGCAGTCCACTGTTGGGTTAAAGTTGGGCTGGATGGTCTTTGAGCAACTTTCCAACTAAAGATTCTATGATTCTGATTCTTAGGTGTGGGAGGGAAACAAAAAAGGTATGGGGGTAGGGAGCATAGAGACAGAAGCAGTACCAAGAGGGATCCAATGGCTGGGACAGTGCCCAGTCCCTTAGACCGGTAAGTGTTAGCCTGGCCAGTGGTGGCATGAGTTGGGGAGAATGGGAGGACCTGGGTAAAAATGTCTGCCCTCTTGGTTTCCAACTGATTCCCCAGCTTCCATCCCAATTAGGTACCCTTTGCTCAGTTTCCATCCCCCATAATCCCAATTCCCCTCAAGCCTCTGCTCTCCTCAGTCTCTCACTTCTCAAGCTTCTCTCACCTCTTAGTTTTCCCCACCTCAGACTCAATCTCTCCTTGGCCTCCACATCCCCCAACTCCAGAGCTCAAGTCCTTCTGGACACTTGTCCCTTTAACCTACATATAGTACTGAATTCTGGTCCCCTTGTCCTCTATGCTTGTGAGTCCCTTTTCCCTACCTCTAGTTCCTGCACACAGACACAGACACACACACACACACATGCACATGCACACGCACACGCACACGCACATGCACACAAACTGTAGCTTCTGTACCCCTCAGTCTCTCCTGTGTCTCCTACAGAGTATTCACCTGAGCTTCCTTCGGACTGTGCCTCCATACTCCCACCAATCAAACGTCTGGTTTGAGATGATGCGTGTCTACAGCTGGAACCACATCATCCTCATTGTCAGTGATGACCACGAGGGCCGGGCAGCCCAAAAGCGCCTAGAAACACTTCTGGAGGAGCGGGAGTCCAAGGTGAGGGGGACAGGGTGGTCGAGGGAGGCGGCTGAGGCAAGGAGCAGAGGGCAGAGGCCGCCTGGGGCAGGGCCGCAGTGTCTGTAGCTCCTATGTGTAAAACACCCTTCTCTTTCCATTGTGCCATGGCCGGCATCACCATGTCTGACGAGCGCCCAACCCAATCTGTACTTGGTTCATTTCACGTGCTTTGCCATAGTCGAAATCTCCCACGTGTCATCCCTACTGGCAAAGGGTCACATAACCTGGAGTTCTGCAAACACCACCCTGCCCCTGCCTCCAGGAGCCCCTTGGGCTGGGTGTGGGGGACTCCAAGCAGGGCTGTTCCCCTCTGCACCCTGGCATGGAGCCCCTTACCCTGGAACTGTCCCTGTGCTCACTAACATATCTCCCTAGGCCAGGTGCCTAGGAAGTGGGCATAGGTCAGTCCACTGGAAACCCTTCAAGTGTACTTCCCAATCCTGAGTGTAAGCCGTGTAGCCCAGCCCTTAGCTCTGCTTGTTTCTTTAGAGAGTTCATTCTGATGCTTGGGAGGTAGCATGGTATGTCGGAAGGAGCACTGACTCTGGAGTCAGGGGCTCTGGGTTCAAATCCCCTTCTCTGATGTTTACTGCCTTGTGACCTTGAGTCAATCATTTAAACCTCCATAAAATTCAGTTTCCTTCTTGGTAAAATGAGAGGTTTGGACTAGTAGGCCTCTGAAGTCCCTTCAAGTTCTGTCTATGATCCTGTTATTCACCTCATCCCAAGCCTGTGAATGGGAGGTCTTTATCTGGGCATGTACCTTGAAACTCTTAAATCTGCCCAGCCTCTACAATCTCTCGGGCCTCATCCTCATCAGAACCCAACCAAGACACATCTCAGAGAGTCCCAGATATTCCACTCCTGAGACTGGCCACCCAGACACAACCTCTCTGGGATAAGGGTACTATCCCAGAAAAGGGCACTATCCCAGGTTCTAGCCCTTTTCTTTCTCCCATTTCCCAGGTACCCAATTCTCCCTTCCTAAGTCTTACTTCTCCAGCTATTCTGTGACCTGGGTGGAGAATTGCCCTTAGCACAGATGGAAAAGAGGTTGAAATATCTCCCCATCCCCTTGGAGTCCTGCTTTTCCCTCTGTGTTTTCCCTAATTTCTCTACTATCATCTTCCCTTTCTTGTGCCCTCCTATATCTTTCCCACCACCAGTGCTAGGGAACTGAGGACTAGAGCCTTTGGTCTCCTTTTCCTTCAGAGGTGCTGATATTCATGCTTTCCAATCAAGCCCTCTCACCCTCTACCATGACCTCAGTTCCTTTGGTACATGACCACAAGCCTGGTCATGAGCCAAATCTTTGAATGCTCCATTGCTTCCTTGGATTAAGAGGGAAGCCGGAGACTCATCCCACACATACTCCCATCCTGTCCTGTGTCTGTGCTCAAGGCAACCCTTGGGCTCAATTAGTGTTTGCCAGTCCAGAGCTAATATGAGGAGAAACAGGAAGAGAGGGAATTCTAGAGCTGGGAGCCCTGGGTAATGGGGAAGACCTTAGGGTACTCTCTAAATGTTTACCCATTTTAGACATCCTTGGAGGTTGGCATCCTTCCTAGCTGACAGAGAAGTCATGAGGATGGGTTTTCTGGAGTTAAAGACATCTCCCCCTTAGGACTGGAGGCGTCTGAGGTCAGGGGCTATGTCTCCCCTCTCAAGTTAGAGAAATATAAACAATGGATACCCCCCCAGTGATCAGTGCTGGAATCATCCTTATTTAATATTTTTAAATAAATGGTCTAGAGGAGGAAATGCACAATGAAATCTATTCATTTGTACCTGAGGCTAAGTTTTGCTTTGTTTTGAGAAGAAAGGTAGTACAATGAATAGAGTTCTGGACTGGGAGCCAGGTGTTCTGAACGATAGTCTTGGCTCTGCTTCTCACACAATGTGTATATGACCTTGAGCGAAATATACCACCTCTCTGGGCTTTAGTTTAGGCATCTGCAAAATGAGGGAGATATATAATACAAGAAAAATTTATTAAGTGCCTGTGCTAAGAACTAAGAGTAGCTATTCCCTAAAGTTTCTTATAGAGAACTAACAATTCTGTGACTCCCTAACTCTCATAAAACCTATAATGCATTTACACCAGAATACTGATCTTTTGAACAGATACAAGACTCTTAGAATAGATACTAGAAATGGCCTCAAAGGAAGGGAAAAAAGTCTGGGACCCAGGGAGAAGGTCTAGGGATAGACTAATTTGTAAATACAAAGTTAGAGTGGAGATATTTGGGCTTATAAAATTACAGAGAGGAGTCCAAGGAAGATCTGCAGCCTGCTTGTCAAACCTCAAATACTAGACCTAGAGGTGAATAGAGTGGAGCCCAAGGATGAATCCCAGGTTATTTGGGGATAAAGTTATCCCACTTCACTGATTAGGGAATAAGTTGAAGAACCTTATTCCTTAGAATTGCTGTAGGCTGGGAACACAATCCATGGCAAATTCATGGTGGATTTGTAACCCTTCTTCCAGAGATATGTCAGTAAGATTTGGGAAGGCTCTATAACTTTTAAATTTGACCCATACACTTTTAGTCTTTTGTGTAAGGTCCAAGCTGGAGGTCTTTCCATATTGTGGAGACAGGTTTGAGGGTCACATAAAAGGAAGCTGGGTACTGGGTGTGGGGGATGTTCCTGACTCATGTGGTGATGACATGGAATACAACCAGAGCCTTTCCCAAATATCTCCCACCTCCCCCACCACACACACACACACACAGCCTCTATCCTAAAGGTTCTGCCCAGAGAGGGTAGCTCTGGAGGTCATAGCTCAGGCTTTCATTCCTAGTAGTGAATTGGTAGCAGGATGGGGTGGGGAAGTGCCTGCTATTGGGGAGGATGCATATTCTCTGGAAAGTCTGAGGCTAGCCCAGAGGGTTTGTTTGCTCTGGGCACTGCCTGAGGTCCCTGACCACACAATTTTGTCTGTTCTGCCTGGCATTGCATCAGCCTGACAAGCCAATTCATCAGTACTTCATAGCCACTTAGGGAGGAGTAATAACATGGAGTTTCCTTTTCTTCCCAGATAATTTCATGCAGATGTAACCCTCCTGATTGGCTAGGTTCTTAGTGACTAGCACACAGATTCTACCATATGTGTGTATATATGTATATGTATATATACATATATATGTATATGTATATATACATATATATGTATATATGTATATATATATATTCCTCCTATCTATGTGTACACATGAAAGAGTCATGCACTTTGCTCAAGACCTAGTTCTCCACATATTGTCTGAGAATTTAGACCAATTCAACCCAAGGACCATCTCCTCCAGTGAAGACAGAGGGACAATCAAGTATGCCCAGTATTCAAATGTGCTCCCTGAGGGAAAGGCAGAGCTCTCAGCCCCTCATGCATGTTTGCAACAAGACACAGTACTCCACAGTAAACCTAAAAGGGGACCTAGACCAGGATAGATTGGGATGCAGATGGTAGACCATGAATCAGGATATATAGTGACACAATTTTGGATGTGGATGGGATGGAAATGGGGACACACAGGGACACAGATTGGATGACATATGGGGAGGGGGAAGGGAGCGGGATCCCAATGCCAACACACTTTTCTTTTCCCAAGGTATGAGCTATTTCATAATCCCCAGCTCCTTGGACAAGAGCTGTCCTTCCAGCACCAGTCTCCCCCACTCTTGGTCCCCGCCCCGCCCTGCCCCGACTCTCCCAGGGGAAATATGGTGTTTGCAAGCTCCATGGCTACGTGGCCCTCATGCAGACCGTGGAGAGGCGGTGATGTTGGATTTGCTTTAGTGCTCGTCATTTTCAGCTGTTTATAATCTTCTTCTGTGTCTGCATATTTTCTCTGTGCACATTATCCATCAGAGTAAAAAAAGGAACTATGAAAACCTCGACCAACTTTCCTATGACAACAAGCGAGGACCCAAGGTATCTTTGCATGGACGTGCACGCCGCCCACCGACCTAGGTAGTCACTGAGGTGCCTGTGAGAGTCACAGACACCAGCCCTCAGGCGTCCGCCTTCGCCTCCGGGCGAGAGGGCTTTAACCAAACAAGGAATAACTCTAAAGTCGAGGCAGGCTGGTGCTGGCAACATGGGCGCACGTGGCGGTGCCGAGCTGATAGTTTTGTTTGAAGAGACAGAGAGAAAGAGAGAGAGAAAGAAAGAGAGAGAGAGAGAGAGAAGTACAGTCAGCAGAAGGAGGAGGACGAGCTCTCTCTGGGAAATGCATGTGAACCGTTGGGACCCGCCAGGGTTTCCTTTTTGAAACCCGGGAGGGAGCCACCCCTACCTGGTCACCTGGGGACGGGGCTGCTCCTGCTGGCCACTGCCTAAATCGGGGCCTTTGCGGATTTCCCGCGGTTCTGGAAAAGACGCCCCCGTCTGAGTTCCCGGTTGCATTCCGAAAGCCTTTTTTCTGTTACCTGTCCGCTGCACGCCTCTTTCTGAGTCTCGGTCCACTTCAGTTTGCATGCACAGTGCAAAAAGGAGAGAAAGAGAGAGCGCGAGAGAGAGAGCGCGCGAGAGAGTTTGAGATTGACTGAAAGAGGAAGAGCGAAAAAGAGCGAGAGCGAAAGAGAGAGAGAGAGAAAGAGAGAGAGAGAGAGAGAGAGAGAGAGAGAGAGAGAGAGAGAGAGAGAGCAAGAACAAGGGAGCCAAGGAAAGAGAGAAGGAACGGAGAAGGAGTGAGTGGAGAAAGGAGAGGAAATAAAGGAGGAAACGGCAAGCAGCCTTAGTTAAACTGAATTGCCGTTTGGGGTTACTGGTGGCTGCGGCCCCATTGCGCCGGAGAGGCGCCTGTATCCGACCCAGCAGCCCCCTAACTCTCCGGTTCATAATCACAGGCAGAGAAGGTGCTGCAGTTTGAACCTGGGACCAAGAATGTGACAGCATTATTGAAGGAAGCCCAAGAGCTGGAGGCCCGAGTCATCATCCTCTCAGCCAGGTAAGTCAAAAGTCGAGGATACTTTGTCACCTGCACCTAAACCCATCATGAGGCCTCAGGGTTTTATTCCTGTTCTGACCTAACTCCCCCTAACATAGGGTTTCTCATCTCTACCCCAGTCCCCTATGTAGCCCTTATCATGTCCTCTCCCAATCTGTCTCTCTCTCTCTCTCTCTCTCTCTCTCTCTCTCTCTCTCTCTCTCACACACACACACACACACACACACACACACACACACACACACACACACACTTCATACTACAGAGTTCCTAGAGAAAGTAATAGAATATATTCAAATTCCACAAGGCCTTTGACATTTACAAATTGAGGCAACATAGACTTGTTAAGACTGAGATGGAATTGGGAATAAAATAATATTTATATCGTTCTTTGAGACTTAAAAAAGTACTTTTCCCTCAAGAAGTACAAGTATTATCCCTATTTCACACAAGAGGAAGCTAAGGCTCATAGAGTTTAAGTGATTCATCCAAGGTCACATAAATAGAAAGTATCTTTAAATCAGTATTCAAATCTAGATATCTTGTTTCTAAGTCCACCATTCTTTCTTTCTTAAAAAAAAATAAATGTTTTACTTAAAAAAAAACTCAATGTTTTACATTAATGCATCCAACTCAGTATGCTTAATAATTATATTTAAATTCATGACCACCTTTGGATCATTCCCTCTTGTTTGGTTTTTTTTTTTTAGCTTTTATTTAGTATTTTATTATTCCCCAGTTACATGTAAAAAACAATTTTTAACATTTGTTTTTAAAACTTTGAGTTCCAAATTCTCCCCCTTCCTCCCTCCCCCACCCCTCATTGAGAAGGCAAACAGTTTGATATAGGTTATACATGTGTAGTCATGTAAAACATATCTATAATAGTCATGTTGTGAAAGGAAACATAGACAAGGAAAAAAAATTTTTTTAATTAGTTTTTTTTTTAAGTATTCTTCAATCTGTATTCAGACACCATCAGTTCTTTCTCTGGGGATGAACAGCATTTTTCATCATAAGTCCTTCAGAATTATCTTGAATCATTGTATTGCTGAGAATAGCTACATCATTCACAGCCGACCATCTTACAATATTGCTGTTACTTTGTACATAGTACATTTCACTTTGTATCAGCCCATTTAAGTCTTCCCAGGTTTTTCTAAGAGCATCTTGCTCATCATTTCTTATAGTACAATAGTATTCCATCATAATCACATACCATTTGTTCAGCTATTCCCCAACTGATGGGCATCCCCTCAACTTCTAATTCTTCACTCCCCAGAAAAGAGCTGCTATAAACATTTTTGTACATGTAAGTCCTTTTCCTTTTTGTTTTGTTTTTTTCTCTTTTTGGATACAGACAGAGTAGTGGTATCACTAGGTCAAAAGACATACATAGTTGTATAGCCCTTTGGGCATAGTTTCAAATTACTCTACAGAATGGTTGAATCAGTTCACAACTCTAACAAGAGTGCATTAAAGTCTCATTTTTCTCACTTTCCCTCCAATATTTATCATTTACCTTTTCTGTCCTATTAGCCAATCTAATAAGTATGAAGTAGTACCTCAGAATTGTTTTAATTTGCATTTCTCCTATCAATACTCTTAGTATTTTTTCATGTGGCTATAGATAGCTTTAATTACTTCATCTGAAAACTGATCATATCTTTTGATCATTTATGAATTGAGGAATGGCTCTTAATTTTTATAAATTTGACTCAGTTCTCTATATGTTCCCTCCTCTAAGTCCCCACCAAGATTCATTCTTATTCAATTTTCCTCCTATACGGTCCTAATTAGTACATCAAGTCCACAGCTGTTTTAGAGATAGAACCCAAAAAAAGCCTACTTTTCCTGTCAAAGGAGAAATGTAAGTAGTAGGTTACTCTGGAGATTGGTCTTATTTTACATTTCCTGCAAATTAGCTAAAAGAGAGAGTTACAGTGATTTTTCATAGACTCACAGACAGTCAGAGCTGGAAGGAGCCTTAAAGAACAATGCCAGAATTTGGCAGATGAGGAAACTCCCTTCAAAAAGGGGAAACAGCCCATTCAAGACCACCTAGTTAGGTAATGGAAGACCAGAACCAGGATTCCTCATTTGATTCCCCATCCAATATTCTTGCCTCTACACCATCCTGTCCATTTTTGCCAATGATTTTAGTAGTCATGTCATAGTAAATTCTGAAAGCCTTTTTTCTGTTACCTTTCTGCTTGCATGCCTCTTTCTGAGTCTTGGTCCATTTCAGTTTGCATGCACAGTGCAAAAAGGAGAGAAAGAGAGAGCACACAAGAGAGTTTGAGATTGACTGAGAGAGGAAGAGCAAAAAAGACTGAGAGCAAGAGACAGAGAGAGAAAGAGAGAGAGAGAG
>CM053581.1:214902721-214944473 GCA_028627135.1 Pseudochirops cupreus
AGAGAGAGAGAGAGAGAGAGAGAGAGAGAGAGAGAGAGAGAGAGAGAGAGAGAAAGAACAAGGGAGCCAAAGAAAGAGAGAAGGGACGAAGGAGTGAGTAATGTAATAATACAGATTAAACCTAAAAATATGTCCTGCATACATTTCCCCACTCATCCATTCAGAGCAGACTATTAAACATTTACCAGCACACACTTATTTAATTCTCAAAGTGGAATGTAAAACTCCCCCCCCCCCCAAATATCTTTCCATCTTCTTTTTCTAGTATCTGGCATTCAGTGATTATCTACGTCATCCTTTCCCATATTTCTTCAGCCTCCATCCCTACAGGCTAAAGTGTCCTCATCTTGTTTACCAGTCCTTATTTATTTTTCTTTTCTAATATCCCAACTTGTTATTTTTTGTTGCCATCCTTTGCTAGTTACTGACTCTGCTAATATATTCAGTTCCAACATTTTAATGAAAATCCTTAGATTGTTACAGACAAAGGCTTTTTATATTTTATGTACATAGTTTTAAAGCCAGGAAATTTTCTACTACTTACTAACTTTGCTAGTTACTGACTCTTGTGAGCTTGAATAAGACACTTCCTATCCCTGGGCCTCAGTTTTGGATCTCAAAACAAGAGACTGGATCAGATGCTCTCTAGGGCCCCTTCCAGCTCTACGTGCCATGATATTAATGCAAGTGAGGAAAGTGAGGTCCATAGAAGATAAACTTATTTGTCTTAATACAGGTTGATAATATAAATAGATTCCGAAAAGATTTCAATGTATTCAAAAAGGGCAAATTTTCTAATGAGACAAATCTGGCTTTTTCATGTACTTACAAATACATCCCATCCTAGCCTGGACATATTTCTGCCCCACTACACTCACCACCTTTCTCATCCTGCTTCTACCCCCACACCTTATATACCCCTAACCTGCCCTAGGTATGCCCCCCAGTCCAGTCTTTCAATGCCTTCCTAGATTTGGGACAGTTACCTGGAATCTATGACGTCATCCCAAGATGATATTACATACCAAGACCAATCGCAGGAGTCTCAGTGATGATATTGCCCAGGTGTGAAGGGGATTAAATGTCCAAAACTGGCTGGCCCTTCTTGTTTTATTCTTCCTGGTCTCCCACTACCTCTGCTCTAGTTCTAACAGTTCATCTCTCCTCTAGACTCTGGAATATATCTGACCACTATTATGCTTTTCAAGGTTGCATGAGATGTCAGAAAAGTAAACCATGAATTTAAATATTGGTTGAAGTCATATTTTGTGATCCGTTAGGGAGGGGGTAGCAGTGGCAAGGAACAGCTCACCCAATCACATTTGTAGACTGGCAAGACCTGAGCTCTGGGGAAAGGGATAGAGCAAGGATGCAAGGGTCATTGTTGTAGACCATTCCATGAAGATGTAGATCTTGTGTGTGACTGTGGAGATCTTCACAATATTAGATAGCATTGAGAAGTAAGCTGGAAATTAAAACAGAAAACTCTTGTATTTGTCTACTAAACAATATGCATCCAACCCGTAGAGCTGTGGATGAGTCTGGCTACTGGCCCTCTGAACAGATACACTAGGATAGGGAAAGGTCTGAGAAAGATGACAATTATGACCCAAGAAAAGACACTTAAGTGAAGGATGGCAACAAAAAATAACAAGATGGGTATTAGAAAAGAAAAACGAATAAGGACTGGTAAACAAGATGAGAACAGTTTAAGCCTATAGGGATGGAGGCTGAAGAAATATGGGAAAGGATGACATAGATAATCACTAAATGCCAGATACTAGAAAAAGAAGATGAAAAGATATTTGGGGGAGGGGAGAAGTTTTACATTCCACTTTGAGAATTAAATAAGTGTGTGCTGGTAAATGTTTTAACAATCTGCTCCGAGTAGATGAGTGGGGAAATGTATGCAGGACATATTCTTAGGTTTAATCTGCATTATTAACATTTTTCTTCATCATTTTAAGTTTAGACAATCAACAAAACAACCAGTCAAGTCTTGGTTTATAGCAGCTGCTGATTTCTGAGGTGTAAAAACTTGCATGGAATAACACACCCCTGAAAGTAAATTCCCAAGATTATAGAACCCAAGGATTTAGAACTAAAAGTACTCTTAGTTCATCTCCTTCAGGGAAATAGCCTTGTTGTAATGAAAAGAACTATAGCCTAGGTGTCAGAGGAGTAACTTTGCTAGTTACTCACTCAGTGAGCTTTCATAAGACACTTCCTATCCCTGGGACTCAATTTTGGATCTCAAAACAAGAGATTGGATCAGGTGATCTCTAGGGCCCCTTCCAGCTCTACATGCCATGATATTAATGAAAATGAGGAAAGTGAGGTCCAGAGAAGACAAACTTATTTATCTTAATACAGGTTGATAATATAAACAGATTTAGAAAAGATTTCAATGTATTCAAAAAGGGTAAATTTTCTAATGAGACAAATCTGGCTTTTTCATGAAGAATCTCATTAGGACTGATTTTTTTCTTCTTAAAGAATGCTTATATACACTCCTGATGAAATGACTTTCCTTACCCCTGTCTCTCAGTATCTAATTTTGATGTAGCCATGTCTGATAGAAGCATTTTTTCACTCAGTGCTTCCATAAAATTAAACTAATAAATTCAAAAACAAACAAAAAAAAGAATGCTTAAATAATGATCCAAACCCCACTATGCAAAAGGAAGTCGGGCATATTAATGTGGCTGTTTACCTCTGATGTTGTCACTTCCTCATACTTCCTTAGACCTGTCATTGGCATTCTGCCACAATGCAACCCCTACTCTGTTCTCCCAAAACTTCCATGTTTGAATATTTGAGAAAAAAAGAAAAAGGAAAACACCTCAATTTTAGCCTTTATCAGAGGCTTGCCTGGTAATGGGTGGTAAGGAAGAGCTAGTGACTTAATACGATGCAACAGCTCCTGTCTACCTTCAAGGATATCACAGTGTGGTAGGGAAGCTATGACCCGTGGTAAAACTGGGGCAAGGAAAGGTCTGAACATTGCAGCCTCGTGCCATGGAAGATCACATCCATTGGGTGTCACTACCCACTGGAGGCTACTGGCTCACATTGTAGCACATGCAACCTGACTTTATCACAAAATCAATTCCCATATGCTAAGGAGAGAGGAATTTCCTGGCTTTAAAACTATGTACATAAAATATAAAAAGCATTTGTCTATAACAATCTAAGGATTTTCATCATAATGTTGGAACTGAACACATTGGCCAAATGAAGTTGAAGTTTTAGTTTTTAAAAATTCTATAGTACTATAAAAAGTTATATAAAGTGCCATAAAAAGTCATATGAAAAAGTGTCTAAGATTGTATGCTAGGCAGCTGCCTGTTTTGCCTGCCCCTAATACCAAGTCTGTGCCTTGGACAGTTACTTTCTTTCTCTAGGTCCTAGTTTCCTCTTCTGTCAAAAAAGGGGGTAGGACTAGGTGATTGCCAAAAGAAAATGGAGGCCACAGCCCTCTCCCCTGGAGCACCCCAGTCCTCTGTTAGTCAAAACCCTGAGATTCATGGGGTGGCTAGATGGTGCAGTGAATAGAGCACCAGCCCTGGAGTCAGGAGGACCTGAGTTCAAATCTGGCCTCAGACACTTAACACAAAACTAGCCATGTGATCTTGGTCAAGTCACTTAACTCCAATTGCCCTACGAAACAAAACCCTGGGATTCAGAGATCTGGTTTTCATCATGATGACAACAATGATAAATGTGTTCTAGGGGAAATAGCAGACTTGGAGTCAGAGGACATAGTTCCAGAACCTTGCTCTGTGACTAACTTCCTAGTGACCCGGTACTGAGTACAGCCAACATCTGGAGAGGGAGTGGCACTCCCGCCTGCCCCTGCCTGCCCCAGCTTGTCTTCTGGCTGGTTTGGACAAGTCATTATTCCAACTCTCTGTGCCTCAGTTTCCTTATTTGTCAAATGAGAGAGTTGGACTGGCTGACCTCTAAATCCCTTCCTAGCTCTGAATTCAGTGACCCTATCAATATCTAGTGTGTATATGACTTCAAGGTTTCACCAAAAGCTCCGCTAGCTTCCCTCAAATTGTTCTTCAGTCTCACTGTGACTGGCAAGATCCTGGCTGGCAAGAAGGCACATGAGAGTGGGCCCAAGGGGCTACAGACTTATAGGTTTTTAAGCCATTACTTCTATGCCACCCTTCCATACCCACATCAGGTTTTAGTTTGAAAGGTGCTGGGAAAGATCCCCTAGCAGTGCCCTTACCTCTTTCCTGTGTCTCTTTCCCACCAGGGCATGAAAAGCTCCAAGGCCTTATCCTAGCCTGGACATATTTCTGCCCCACTACACTCACCACCTTTCTCATCCTGCTCCTACCCCTATACCTTGTATACCCCTAACCTGCCCTAGGCATGCCCCCAATCCAGTCCTTCAATGCCTTCCTAGATTTGAGATAGTTACCTGGAATCTATGACACTGCTAATATATTCTACCACTGTCCTGTGATGTGAGTCTGTCCTGTCTGCCCAGCAAGTACCCAGAGCAGGGACTGTGTTTGATGTTTCTTTCGACTTTTGCTCTGTCAGACACTTGCATTTGCATGAGCATACACACACACACACACACACACACACACACACACACACACACACTGTCTCCCATGGTGCCAGCCATATGGGAGGTATTCAGTAAAGCCTCTTGACTGTCTGAGAAAATCTGGCAGAGGGGGGCCCATCAAGGGTATTACAGTTCTATGTGACTAACTCTGTTTCTGTACTACCTATATTCTCTAAAGCTTAATGGTCTAATTGTCCAAGAAAAAAATTTTTTTTGCCTTAAATGAGAGCAATGGAATGGGACCTTTTGTCAAGAGAATCTGTTGCCCCTGTGCAACATTTGAACATGCTTTCATGTGATGAGAACCCTCACTGAGACAGAAATCTTTCTTTAAAAGACAATCAGACAGAATAACAGAAGGCTTACCTAAAGCATGAGAGACAGATTTGTCTACTGTTCTTTCCTTGGGCTTTAGCTATGACATTTAGGGAAGGTCCTGAGTGTCCTAAGAACTTGACTTTTGTCTGAGGTGAGAGAAATGGAGGGACAGTGTGAGGGGGTGGTGATGGGGAGGGGTAGGGGATGGTAAGTAGGAAAGACATCAAGAGAGGCACATTGAGGGTCCCCAACAAGGAGAAAATAAAAGGCAGTGAGTGTAAGACTAAATGTTCTGGATGATATATGTGTGTATATACATATCTACATATACATATACATACATACATAAAGCTTTAAGTTTTATGCAGCACTTTCCTCCCAAAATTCTTGTGAGATAAACACTGTAAGTATTATAAATCCCATTTTACAGATGAGAAAACTTAATCTTGGAGAAACTGAATGATTTGTCCTTAGTCACATAGTGAATAAATGTCAGAACTTAGAATTGAACTCAGGTTTCCAATTGCATGTCTAGTATTCTTGCCACTATGTCATGATTCTTCTGTCTCTAAAGGGATTCTTATAATCCAGATCCAGGGGATAGGAGTATTGTAAAGATAAAAAAAACTTTCTATGGGAGTTATTTTAAAATGTTAAGATGCCACTCTTGTATCCAGCTTCTCAACTACATGGTTGTCAGAGTAATTTAGTCCAGAGGAATGGAGGCAGGGTTTGGGGAAAGGGTCAAGGTGGGGGGGACTCTGGCCCTTGTCACCCCCCCCATCTGTCCTGCAGCGAGGATGATGCTGCCACTGTGTACCGGGCAGCCGCAATGCTGAACATGACAGGCTCTGGGTATGTGTGGCTCGTAGGAGAGCGGGAGATCTCAGGGAATGCCCTACGCTATGCTCCAGATGGTACGTACCAGGGAACATTCCCAAGAGGATCTGTTTGTGGGGGCTTCATCAGTGATTCCTATTGGAATGGGCAACAGGATCATTGGGACAGTCTTAGCCATGGATACAGGCCCCCCAGCCCTGCTCAGGACCCTGGACTGTTACCAATTTGGGGCCCATTCTGGATTAGGGGGTAAGGGCTGCATGGGTCTTTGAATGACAACTGGTTTTAAACCTGGTCAGGGATGGGCAGGTCGTTTCTGAGTCTATCAGTCACATTTCTTATGTGAACTTTCCCAGGAATCATTGGGCTGCAGCTGATTAATGGAAAGAATGAATCTGCACACATCAGTGATGCTGTGGGTGTGGTGGCCCAAGCTGTGCATGAGCTTTTTGAAAAAGAGAATATCACAGATCCCCCCCGTGGCTGTGTTGGCAATACTAATATCTGGAAGACTGGGCCCCTCTTCAAAAGGTAAGTGGAAGACTGAAGAAAGGGAGAGGGTGGCATACACCACATAGTGATCACAACTTGAGACGCATCCGAATCAGGGCCTCTCCTACCTTCTCTCCCAAACCCTCATCATAGCCCTTCACCTTTCTAAAGCACTTTACAGTTTACAGTAGAAGTTGCTTTCTTATACAACTTTTCAGGGTATGTAGCACAAGAATTATTAACCTCCTATTTTATAGTTGAGGCTCCTAGAAATTAAGTGGTATGCCCATGGTTGCATGGGCAGTATCAGAGCCAGGAATCAAACCTAGCCTGCTCTATGCCACTTTGACCATCACCATCACTGTCTCCATCATCACAATCATCTTTGTCAACAGCATATCATGGGATGATAGCATTTAGAGCTGTGTTAGTATTCCTATGGTTGTCTTCAGAATCACTATTATATATATGGCCATCACCATCACTATCCTCAACACACTCTCCATCTTGGTACAGGTTTTTGTTGTTCAGTCATTTCAGTTGTTTCCAACCCTTTATGACCCCATTTAGGGTTTTCTTGACAAAAATATTTGAGTGGTTTTCCATTTCCTTCTCCAGCTCATTTTATAGATGAGACAAACAGGGTTAAGTGACTTGCCCAGGGTCACACCAATAGTAAGTGTCTTAAGTTAGATTTGAACTCAGGAAGATGAGGTCTTCCTGACTCCAGGCCCTGTGCTCTATCCACTGCACCACCTAGCTGCCCCATTGGTACAGGTTAAAGAGTACTGATTTTGGAGCCAGAGGACCAGAGCTTAATTGCCAATCATATAACCACTTCATTTAATTCATCTGCAAAATGAAGGGACTGGGGTCTCTTGCCATTCTCAATCTATGATCATTATGATTACAGTCAACAGTACCCTCACCATCATTGTCATCATCGCTCTCCCAGCACCACAGATCTAGTACTGGAAGAGACCGCTCCATCCAACTCTCTTACTTTACATAGGAGGAAACTAAGATCCAGAGAGGTTAAGTAAGCTACCCAAGATCACACAGATAGAATCAGAAACAGAGCTGGAGGAGGAAACTGAGGCCTAGAGAAGTGAAAGTGATTTGCTCAAAGTCACCTAAGCAGTAAGTGGTAAGGGGGTGGCTAGGTGGCACAGTGAATAGAGTCAGGACGACCTGAGTTCAAATCCTGCCTCAGACACTTGACACACTTACTAGCCATGTGACTTTAAGCAAGTCACTTAACCCCAATTGCCCTCCAAAAAGCAAAAAATAATAATAATAATAAGTAGTAAGAGAGGCAGGATTTGAACTCATAACTTCTGTCTCCAGAGCCAATGAACCCTCTGTCTGTCTTCCTCCCTCTCTCTCTCCTCTATTTCTCCCTTTTTCTCTCTCCTCTTTCTTTTCTCCTCTCTTTCTCTCTCTCCTTTCTCCTCTCTCTTCCTTTTTCTCTCTTTCTCCTCTCTTTCTCTCTCTCAATTTCCTCTCTCTCTCTTTCTCTCTCTCTGCTGTCTTTGTCATAACCATCACTTTCACCTTTATTGTCACCACCTCCATGACCTTCATCATCAAAGTCTTATCTCAAGCAACATAATCTTCACCATCTTTCCCTATGACTACCAACATCATCACTACCAGGAAGTTTTCTTCAGTTGCCTGGAAACCACCATGTTGGACCTCAAGAGAAGAAATGCATGGAGAACCCCAACCCACTTCCCTAAAAAGGCTGAAATCCTATGCAAGGGGATTGGAGACTAGGTGTTACAGCATCCTCTGAGGACATTCTGAAAATATGAAGATTATTCCAGGAAGATGGAAAGAGAATACAATTAATGTCCATAAAATCATCAAGGTGGAAAGAGTAGTCACAACTCTGTTCACTAGATCCCAGAAACTACAACAGGATTCCTGAGAGAGATTTCCAGCATAAGATGGGAACAGATTCCAGAGGGTCTTGATGAATTCCTAGATGACAAGTCTACAGAAAACTATGAAGGAAGCCTGGGCACCTGGGGACATTCCTGACTTGTGTGATGACATCAGGAAGGGATTGCCAGTCTCCCAAACTGAACCCTATTGCTGGAGCTGACCTTCATTCTAATCCTGGTTTTGCACTCACCAGTTATGTGATTTAGGCAACTCACTTAACTTCTCCAGATCTCAGTTTCCTCATCTACAAAATGAAGTGATTGGATTAAATGGCCTAAGATCTTTCCCAGCTCTAAATCTATGATACTCATCAGATACAGAATCTCAGACCAGAGAGGACAAGAGGTCACCTCCAGGTATATAATTGAAGGGCAGATGTTTTTATTTAAGGCTGGGCAGAACAGGATTTTCCCCCCAAAGGTAGGGAAATTGGAAATGGAGATGGAGAGACAGATACATATACATACACAAATATACAGATATAGTTATCCTTTCCCCATCGTGACTTTCCCCATCTTGGTTTCGCTGCATTGTGGATCAGAATAAGAAATTAAACAGGAATTTGGGGGGAGTTTTGTGGAAGCCACAGACAACACGCAAAGGCCAGAAGATGATACAAAAAAAGTTTAGAAACTCAGAAATGCATAAAATATATGTATATATATAGTAGTATATAATATCAACCCGAATTTTACGATAAAGGTGCAGCTAGGTGACACAACAGGTAGAGCACTGGCACCGAGTCAGGAGGACTTGAGTTCAAATCCTCAAACACTTACTAGCTGTGTAACCCTGGACAAGTCACTTAACCCTGGTTGCTTCACCCTCCCCCGCAAAAAATAAACAAATAAAGTACTGTAAATACCCCATAAAAGAAAAAGAAAAAATTCAGACCTCTCTGGTACAAAAAGACAGTAAAAAAATTTTACATGGATTTTCCAGATCATGGAGGTGCTGT
Organism: Pseudochirops cupreus; assembly: GCA_028627135.1. NCBI lineage: Eukaryota > Metazoa > Chordata > Mammalia > Diprotodontia > Pseudocheiridae > Pseudochirops > Pseudochirops cupreus. The sequence continues at coordinate 214,911,868 of CM053581.1, forward strand.
GCCCCTAACCCCTGCAATGTGGAAGGGATACCTATATACTCATCAGGCACTCAGGTTTTATAACATTTATTCAAAGCTAATTTAGCCTGGAATGATGAATGGGGAAAAAGTGTGGATGATGCCTGGTGAGTTCCTCCTCTTAGTGTTCTCCAGGTCATATAAAGATGGAGGTGCAAGCCAAAGCATTCAGTGCCATGACAAGGCTTGAGAGGAAATCTCCCCAAACTATCATTCAATCTCCCCTATTCTTCCCTGTCTCTCAGGGTGTTGATGTCGTCTAAGTACTCAGAAGGTGTGACTGGTCGGGTGGAATTCAATGAGGATGGGGACAGGAAGTTTGCCAATTACAGCATCATGAACCTGCAGAACCGAAAACTGGTGCAAGTAGGAATTTTCAATGGGAGCCACGTAAGTGGGGCTGAAGATAATGTTGGGAGGCTTAGCCTGAGGGTCCAGGGATCATGACTGGGGTCTCTCTCTGCTTCCCTATCATGCAACCCTCCTGCCTTTCAGGTCCTACCCAATGACCGTAAGATCATTTGGCCAGGAGGAGAAACTGAGAAACCTGAAGGATATGAAATGTCAACCAGACTAAAGGTGAGGCTGACATAGAAAAGTTATAATGTACTATAAGCAAAAAAACTGATCCCACCTCCTCAGAATCACCTCTCCTCTGTCAATGAGGCCTGATCAACCAGGTAGATCATTCAGGAGAGGGGATGAGAAAACAGAGGCAGGGATGCTGGGGGAGACAGTGAAACAGGGCCAGGTGGTGAGACAGAGAGATAGATGGAGAGGCAGACAGATAGGGAGGGAGAGGTGGAGAGATGGCAACAGACAGAGACAGAAAGGCAGGGATGGAGGGTATCAGGGAAGGGAGGGGAGGCTCTCTAGAGCACTGAAGCTAAGTTTTTCCCTCTCATCTCCCCCCCCCCAGATTGTTACTATCCACCAGGAGCCCTTTGTATATGTGAAACCAGCTCAAGATGGTGAAACCTGTAATGAAGATCTCACAATCAATGGGGAGAAAATAAAGAAGGTCACCTGCACAGGCCCAAATGACACCCATCCGGGTGCCAGTGAGTCTAGGTTGGGGAGTGGGGGGTCAGGAAGGGAGGCACTTGTTCTTGGTCGATAGCAGGAATGGCGTGATGGTGGTCTGGGCTGGGGCACACAGTGGTCATAACCATCTTCTCCTGGGGTCCCCCATTCCCCCAGACCGCCACACTATACTTCAGTGCTGCTATGGTTTCTGCATTGACCTGCTCATCGACCTGGCCAAAACAATGAACTTCACCTATGAGGTCCATCTGGTGGCTGATGGCAAGTTTGGCACCCAGGAGCGGGTAGGTGGGCAAAAGGACTAAGAGAGTGGCACAGGGAGGCCAGGCTTTGGTGTCTAGGCAATTGGAGGTGGCCAGGAGAATCAAGAAATAGGAGAGTTGAAGTGAGGCTCAGGACTGAGGGCCTACGAGGGGAGGAGAATTAGGGTATAGGCCTAAAAGGAAAAATGGGGGAACCACATCACGCGGGTTAGGGGCACAGCACCCCCACCATCTGGAAAATCCATGTAAAAATTTTTGACACTCTCTTTGTGTCAAAGTGTGACACACTCTTCTCAGAGAAGAAGTTTGAATTTTTTTTCTTTTTCTTTCATGGGTTGTTTATGGTGCCTTATTTATTTTTTATTTGGGGGGAGACAATCAGGATTAAGTGACTTGCTCCGGGGGAACCTTGAGGGAGCTGGGGGATGAATATAAAAAACAGTGGAATGGGGACCAGCCGGGATCTGAGGCTAAAGGATTAACCCAGTTTGAAGAACGGAAGAGCTAGTGACCAGGGCGAGGACCGGCCCAGGACTCCAAGGTCCACGTCGCCCTCTCCAGGTGAACAATAGCAACAAGAAGGAGTGGAATGGGATGATGGGGGAGCTACTGAGTGGACAGGCAGACATGATCGTGGCCCCACTGACCATCAACAACGAGCGGGCCCAGTACATTGAATTCTCCAAGCCCTTCAAGTACCAGGGGCTGACCATCCTGGTGAAGAAGGTCAGTTGGAGACTGGGGAAGGGGCCTGGGAAACTGACCTCCCAGGGAAGGGTCAGGGCACCCCCAGGTAGCTGGGAAGGTGTAAGAAGTAAAGGGGAGGGAGCTCCTGGTGGGGGGAGAGGCCTGTTCTGGAAGCAGAGACGCTCCCTCATGCTCTCTCCACCTCCCTTCCAGGAAATCCCTCGGAGTACCCTGGATTCATTCATGCAGCCCTTCCAGAGTACGTTGTGGCTGCTGGTTGGACTCTCTGTACATGTGGTAGCTGTCATGCTCTACCTGCTGGATCGGTTTAGGTGAGAGTGAGACATCCCCGACCTCTGGCCCTCATCTCACTCCTCTCCAAGACTTTCCTTTTCCCCAGGACCTGAGAGGGACAGTGCTAGGGGAGGGAGAGATAAGGGACACAGGAGGGATCATGGTCAAGGAAAGAAGAGGATTGAAGGGGGAGGGGGCTGGCCCCGAAAGCTGGTGCTGCCCTTTCCCTCCTGTCCCCCTCAGCCCCTTTGGCCGGTTCAAAGTGAACAGTGAAGAAGAAGAAGAAGATGCGCTGACCCTCTCCTCAGCTATGTGGTTCTCCTGGGGGGTCCTGCTCAACTCTGGGATTGGAGAAGGTAAGGGCCACTGGAGCACTCCTATCCCCACTATCCAGCTTCTCAGACTCACTCATGGTCTCCTAACCTTCTCATTCAGCCTACTAGTCTCAACATCCAGTCTCCTGGACCCCTATATCACCCCCTTGGAGGATCCTCCCACCCCCCAGCCTTCTAGACCCTACTTTCAACCTCTCAGACTCAACAAAAAAACCCAGGTGGCAAATACTGCCATGTTTCTCCCCTTGCCTCTCAGGTGCCCCCCGAAGTTTCTCAGCCCGGATCCTGGGCATGGTTTGGGCTGGCTTTGCCATGATCATCGTTGCCTCCTACACTGCCAACCTGGCAGCCTTCCTGGTGCTGGACAGGCCAGAAGAACGCATCACAGGCATCAATGACCCTCGAGTGAGGACTCACGCCTATCTGGGCAGGACTAAGGCGCTGTGATTCCTGGACCAGAGCCCCTGAAAGAGGGAAAACAGAGAGTTGGGGCATAGGGATGGGGCCAGAAGATATCAGGATAGAGATAGGGTCTGGGAGATAGCTAATGCTGGGATGTGAAGGCAGTTGGGGGAGGGGAGGACATGGATCAGTGGCCAGGAGGTATTTGGGGGCAGTCAGTGTGGCTAACATTCTAAGATGGAAGGAAGGGCCGGCAGGGAGTTGCGGGAGAGAGGGCCAGAGACACCTCTCTGACACCTCTCCCGCTGACCCCTAGCTACGGAACCCCTCGGACAAGTTCATCTATGCCACGGTGAAGCAGAGCTCTGTGGATATCTACTTCCGGCGGCAGGTAGAGCTGAGCACCATGTACCGGCATATGGAGAAACACAATTATGAGAGTGCTGCTGAAGCCATCCAAGCTGTGCGGGACAAGTGAGGGCTAGGGCCGACTTGGGCACCCAGGGTCCAGGGCTGGAGGTCCTAAAGGGAGGCGGGGATGGGTTAGTGCTGGGACCAGGGCATCAGGGAAGCCAGAGTCCAAAGGGTTTAGACAAGGAAAGACCAGGCATCAGGACAGCCGAGGGCACCCAGAGAAAGGTACACAGCACCCGAGTTGGAATCCTGCCTCTGATGTGAACTCCTTGTGCCAACTTAGACAATGCTTCTAACCTCCCTGGGCCTCAGTTTCCTTAAAAGAGTGGCTGTACTAGGTGGTCCCTACCAGCTCCAAATCTGAGATCCTGTAACACTGCCCCTGAGCCCTGCAGCTTTTAGGTGTATTACAGGGTACAAGGGGAACAGGGCACAGGAGATGTGACTGCCTCGGCTGGACCCCCATGACCTTGCCCCTGTGCCTCCAGCAAGCTCCACGCCTTCATCTGGGATTCTGCAGTGCTAGAGTTTGAGGCCTCACAGAAGTGTGACCTGGTGACCACAGGAGAACTCTTCTTCCGCTCTGGCTTCGGCATTGGCATGCGCAAAGACAGCCCCTGGAAGCAGAATGTCTCCCTGGCCATCCTCAAGTCTGTACCCCCCAGCCCTGGGGACCCCAACCCTGGCTGGGAAAGCCCCACCCCAATGCCCCAAACCCTGGAGATCCTGTGCACAGACACTAACTGTATGCATATACTCACAGATGTGTGCCCGATACATGCCCTTCCCGTGTGGTCCCCGACTCCTTTTAAACCCCTATATTTAAAAAGAAAATCAAAAAATCTCCATAAAGTCCAATGTCAGTACCTCTGGTCCTTCTTCCTCATCTCTTCATCCTCACTCTATGGCCAGATTCATCTCTCTGTCTCTGCCCTCCCTGTGTTCCTCTTTTCCTATCTCTTTTCACCTCTTTCTCCCTCCTTCTCTCTTCCTTTGTGTCTCTGTCTCCCTCTCTCCTCCATATCTCCTCTCATTTCTCATCATTCTCCATGTCTCTAATCCTGCATCTGAAATGCACTGGATCCCACACCACTTTCCTCCAGGTCCCATGAGAATGGCTTCATGGAGGATTTAGACAAGACTTGGGTTCGTTACCAGGAGTGCGACTCACGCAGCAATGCTCCAGCAACTCTCACCTTTGAGAACATGGCTGGTGGGTGCCCCCTTTCTTCTCCTTCCCCCATCCCCAAAGGCAGAAGTACTCATATCTAGCCTTTTGTGATCACGAAGGGGGGCTAATCTCTGAGTCCAGGGGACACTCCAGGATGGTGCTGGTATATGGCCATAAGTTGGTCAGTCAGTCAGTTTGAATTTATTAAACACCTACGATGTGCCAGTGCTAAGTGCTACACTGTGCTAAGTGCTGAGAATCCAAAGAAAGGCAAAAGAGTCCCTGCCCTCAAGGAGCTTGCAATCTAATGGGGGAGACAGCATGCAAATAAATATGTACAAACAAGCTATATACAGGATAAATAGGAAATTAGCAACAGAGGGAAAGCCAAGAGGGATTGGGAAATGTGGGATTTTAGCTTGAAGGAAGCCAGGGAAGTCAGGAGGTAGATATGAAGAGAGCATTCCGGGAATAGAGATAAGTCAGTGAAAATGCAAACTGATTGGGGTGGAGATGGGGAGAGGGAGGACCTAGATGGGAGGAGAGGGAGGAAAGAAAGAAGGAGGTGCTTAAAATGGGTCTTGACAAAGAAAAAAAAAAGCAAAGATTTCAAGGGGCAGAGATGAGAGAGAAGGCGTTCCAGGCATGAGGACAGTCAGTCAGTTAACCAGCATTTATTATGCACCTGTTGTGTGCCAGACCCTGTGCTAAGCCCTGGGGATACAAAGAAGGGCAAAAACAAGGTTTCTCCCCTTAAGGAGCTCACATTCTAATGGGGGAGAAAACATGAAAATAACTAAATACACAGAGGATTCATTTCTGGTTTGAGGATGACCCTGGAAGGACTCACCAGTGGACACTGACAGGGGTGGGGGCTGGGAGGGGGGAGCAGGAGGGAGGTGTGGATCTGGTCTCTGAGTCCAGGGTAACCAGCTGTGGATACTTGTAGGAGTATTTATGTTGGTGGCTGGCGGGATCGTGGCTGGAATCTTCCTGATTTTCATTGAGATTGCCTACAAGAGACACAAAGATGCCCGCAGGAAGCAGATGCAGCTGGCCTTTGCAGCAGTGAATGTGTGGAGGAAAAACCTACAGGTAGGCCAGCGGGGCAAGTGGCTCTGTATCTGTGACCCAGTGCCCTTATCCCAGCCCTTGGCCGGCCCATCCCTGGCACCCAGGGCACTCCTGCCTACAGCCCACCCCCTCTTTCAGCTCCCAGGTCTTCCTGACCCTGCTGTTGCCCCTTTCTCCCACCCTGGGCTGTAACCCCTCCCCTCTTCCAATTACCCTGATCTGTGCTGGAGCCCTGGAATAATATCAAAGAGCCATTGGTGAATGGTGCCCAAACAGAGCCGTCCTGGAAGGCTGCCCCAAGGAGTGGCCACTGGCTCAAGCTATCCCTGGGACGGATTCTCCACTCACTAGTTCTTCACTCACTAGTGCCTCACAAGGAGAGGCCTGGGACCATCCACCCCCGGAATTCTAAGTAGCCCATATGTTTTGGGCATCTCTCACTGATACCCATTCTACACCAAAGGAAACTGAGGACCAGAAGGAGGCAGAGACTCCTTTGAATCTAGAGCCTGAGTCCTGGCTTTGGCTCCCTGTCTCCATTCCTTCTTGGGAATCACTGTCTCCCTCTCTCTCATGTTCCTTGGGGTTAACCCTTTCCCTGCGGTGTCCATGTGCTCAGTGATCTCCTCCGCCCCACCACACTGTGCTCTGCTCCGCCCTGGATGTCCGAGGCTGTTTCTGTGTCTTTAGGAACCCGCCAGCGCGCAGGGAAACGGTTTGACTTAGAACCAGCGCAGAGAGCGGGGTTGTAAAAAGTGCGATAGCCCTGGCTGGGGCCTGGGTTCGGGCTGTGGTGGAGGGCAGGTGCCCGCTGGGTGGCAGGCAGCCCAGGGTAAGGAACCAGCCCACACTTGGAGATGACAGAGATTGTTGGACTCGGATCCCCGATGGCTAAAGATACGTTTGTCTTGTTTTCTTCTCTTCCTCCCCCAAGCAGGGCCCAGCCCCAGGGAGTCTGGGCTGGGGTATCCCCCCACCATGCACACGCACTTACTCCCTTGTTGGCCTCTTCCTGGAGGCCAGGGGAGGGGGAGGCTGGAGGTACTGAAACCCTTGGCACTCCCTGTGAAAACCTAGGCAGTCCCTGCTCCGGGAAAATGCTGTCAGGGAGAAAGGGGACTTTATTGGAACACATCGAGGGAGGGAAGGTCTGGGCTAGTGCTCATGCCGGGGAAGGGATGCCCCCCACCCCACCACCCATCCCTCATCCCCCTTATCCTGATCTTGTTGCTGGTGCCTAGGACAGCTGCTGATGCTTGTCCCTCAGGGGAATGAGACTCTTACTGTTGGGACTGAGCACGTGGGGAGACCAGGGCTGACTGTTGGACAAGACAACTCCGTCTGTCTTTCTCTCCAACTCCATCACAACCTCTTGGTGACATTACACCTCGCCTTTGGCTTGATTTTCCTTTCTTAGTTTCTTTTTTTATCTTTCTCTCTCTTTTTTTTTTGTTTTTTTGTTGTTGATCCCTCATCAGAGGGATTACCTGCTTTGCAGAAATGGATGATCACAATTTCGGTGTGTTTTTCCCAGTCCATCTATGGAACCTGTGACCTTGCTGCCAAGGCCCACCCTCCCATCCTTCTTGAGAACCTGGCCCCCAGGGGAGGCAGGGAATAGTCTGGGCAAGGCGGGGGCCGTTAGGGAGCTGAGGGGCACAGGGACCAGACCCTGAAAAAGAGAAAGAGAGAGAGAGAGCCAGAGCAGCACAGGCCCCATTCTGTCTTCCCCCAACACTGCAGAGTGAGCCAGGCCAGACACACATGGTGTAGAAAAGAGAGGAAACCTGTCTGTCTGTCTGTCCTGTGCAGAGAAGCAGGACTAAGGACCTGCCCAGGCATCAGCAGTGACAGCAGCAGGAGGGTAGGGCTAAGCAAGGAGCCCGCCCTTAGCAATCTAATCACTTATACATATTCATTTTAGGATAGAAAGAGTGGTAGAGCAGAGCCCGACCCTAAAAAGAAAGCCACTTTTAGGGCCATCACCTCCACCCTGGCCTCCAGCTTCAAGAGACGTAGGTCCTCCAAAGACACGGTAAGAGGGAGAAGAAAATCTCCAGCCACTCTCTCTGTCTCTCCTCTCTCTCTGTCTTTCTTTTCCATCCTCTCTTTCTCTCTTTCTCTCTCTTTTTCTCTCTCTCTTTCTCTCTCTCTCTCTCTCTCTTTTTCTCTCTCCCTCTCTCTTTTCTCTTTCCTCTGTCTCTCCATCTCTCCTCTCTCTTTTCTTTGCTTCTCTTTTTTAAGTCTGTATCTCTTTTCTTCTGTCTGTTTCTGTCTTTCTGTCCCATTTCACTAGATTGTTGTTTCTTTGTTTCTTATCCCTCTCTCCCTGTGTATCTCTCTGTCTCCCTCTGGGCCTCTCTGTGTCCCTTTCTTCCCCTGTCTCTCTCTCTCCACACTCCTCTCCCTCTCTCCTTTCATCAGTTTCTGTCTCTTATTGTCTGTCATCTTTAACATTTGGTCTTTCTCCCTTGGCTTCTCTCTGTTCCCTGTATCTCTTTGTGATGTTTCTCTGTCATGCTTGAATCTCTAAAGGAATGCCTCTCTGTTTTCCATTGTCTTCCTCTCATCTCATCTCGGTCTATATACTGAATTACCTCTGTATCAAGAAGGAGAATATGAGTGACAAAGAAACCTAAACAAACATGTTCTGTCTCACTATCCCCTCTCTTGATGTCTCTTTTTCTTTCTTTGCTTTCTTCCCTCTCTCAATATTTCCAGTTTCATCTTTCTTTGTCCTGCCAGTCTTTGTGTCTTAGTATCTCTGTGTCTGTGTCTCTCTCCATCCCTGTTTTTCCATTTTTTCTCTTTATATCTATCTCCAGTTTTCATTATTTTCTGTCTCTATCTCCCTCTCCTGTCTTCATCTCTCCTTGTTTCTTTTTACATGGGTCTCTCTTTGTCTGTCATAGCTTCTCTCTGAGTCTCTCTCCTTCCACCTCTGTCTTTCTCTGTCTCTATCTCTGTCTCTTTCTCTGTCTCTGTCTCTCTTTCTCTTTTTTCCTGCCATCCCATGACTGCCACACACTCATCCTGAAGCTGCCTCATGTTGTCAGTCAGTCAGTCAGTCAGTCAGTCTCAGCGCCTGTCTCTGGGCCTGGCCCAGGGGCCCTGGGGGGCCGGGGATGACCTGCCTCCTAGTCTTCTCACCGATTTGGGAGATTCTACCAGCTTTTTATTTTTTCCCCCTTTTTTTCTTGGACTCTCCTGGTTTCCGCCGGTCCTCTCCTCGATGCCCCACACAGCCCAGAGATCGGGTAGTGTGTGATGACTGTCCCTCCGTGTCCCGTCCCGTCTGTCCTGGTCCTGCCTGGCCCATCCCCGTCACTCCCTCCCAGAGCCTGTCTCACCTGTCTCACCAGAGCCATGCCTGTTGCATCCTCCATGTGGTCTCTGTGTGGGTCGGGACCCAGGGCTGGGGAGGCCAAAGGCCAGACAATTGGGGGGATTTGAGTCTTGGGGGAGGGGTGGGCCCTAAGGGGCTGCCAAACTGGCTTTCAACTTATACTGGGTCCTACTGTTCCTTTCAGAATATTTCTGAAAGATGCTATTAGAGAGTAGGGGAAAGGGAGGTTCTAGGCTAGGGAATTCTGGATCCTATCTTTAAAACTCCGGGGTCTGGGGTGGGTACACTCCATCCCAGCCCTGGTCCAAGACTCCTCAAAGGAAACATTTACCCTTGCCTAACCTCAAGGATGCGGAGAGGTAGGGTTGGACAAGCAATTAAGATACAAGGCAAGATGGAGTTAAGGATGGGGGTCACACAAAGACAGCTGGGAGGGCAGGAACTCAGGCTAAATTATGAATCCCATGGTGCATTACTCAATGTTTGCATCATACTGGAATTCTGTTTTTTTCCAAGCTACTTTCCTGCCCCAGCGATTAGGGCATTTCATGTTGGTGAATGATAATGGAGGTCCTCACCTCCATCCCTTAGCTGGGCCCATCCTCTCCTGTATGTATATGGGAATGGGGGTAGGTGGAGTAGACTGCAAAAGCATTCTCTCTCCTTGTCTCTGGGCTTAGAAAGAGACCAATCCTCCTCTCCTAAGGCCTCATAGAAGGGACTACCCCCAACAGCTGCTTTATTCTGAAGAAAGAAGGTGAAGGCCCTGGGACCTGGGGGAAGTTGTACACAAAGACTGTTCTCAAGGGACTTACAGTTCCTGCTTCCTGGAATATCTAATCCAGAAAAAAAATGTGTTGTTCTCTGCTCTACTGGGCCCGACCAGGACAACAATGCTTTCTGAACGCAATAATAGACTAATAATCCTAGTGTACCTCTAATTTCAAAGTGACTTCCTGCCAATAGCAACATGAAGGAACCAGGATAGGAGTTAAGTTATAATCCCTGTTTGACGATGAAGAACGATTGAGGGAACATATGTGACTTGCCCAATATCCCATAGCTAGGTAGTAGCAAGAGGCAAGATTTGAACACAAGTCTTCTTACACCAAGTTTATCACTCTTGCTACCATTTGACCCCTCATACTCTAACTTAAGAGCTTCAGATCCCAGACAGAAAGATGGCAGAAAGAGGTTAGATATACTATGGCTTTCTAGGTATCATAGAAAAGGGATGCCTATAGGTGGGGAACCATGCTGCCTTAGGACAGATAGCCCTGGACCTTAATTCTCTGACCTACTTAGCAAAGATCCCTCAGCGACATTCTATATCCTTCCCCTGACTCCTCTTTCCTATGCCCTCTTTTCTAAGAATTTCCCTCCTCTACCCCTCTTCGTTCCTAAAATCACAGAATTTAGAGCTGGCAGGGACTAGAGAGATCCATTTTACAATGAAGAAATCGGGACCTCAGAGGACTGGTTACTTGTCCTAGGTCAAGTGGTTCATAAGCAACGGAGCCACAATTCAAACAATAAGCTCTAGTATACATAACATTTACAAAACACTTTTCATCAAATCTCATTTTATCCTCACAATACCCCTGTAAGGTGGGTACTATTATCAGCCCCATTCTACAGATGAGGAAACTGAGGCTGAGAGAGGTTAAGTGATTTGGTCAGGGTCACAGAGCCAACCAGTGTAGGATGCAGGACTTGAACCCAGGCTTCCTTCCATGGTACCATGATGCTCTTGTCATTGGGCCATCTTCCATTCCAGTCTTCACTGAGCACCTACTTCTTGACTAGCCCCAGGTGGACCACTCGTAGGGAGGCAGGAGGAGAAGCCAGAGAGGAAGTAAGTCCTGGAGTAGCTCTTAAGTAGGGTTGGGGTGACATGAAATAGTTTACAGATTATGGAAAGAAGGCCTTTTTGCAGCTCCAGACTCTGTCCCAGACTGTTCCCAGTGTGAGGCGGGTAACTGGTATAAGTGATGGGGAGCCATACTCTCCGCTGGACTCAGGAAGTCCCTAGTTGGAATCCTGCCTCAGGCATTTGCTGTGTAAACCCTGGCAACCTCTTCTAGCCCCATTTTCTGTCTGTAAAATATGGATTATAACACCTGCCTCACAGAGTGATTACAAGGATCAAAAGAGGTAAAACATTTAGAGTGCTTTGCAAATGTTAAAGAGTTATGGAGAGGCTAGTCCTTATTTTATTATTCCTGGGTCTAGGACTAAGTATGAGCCCTGACCTATTCTTAGGTAATAATCTTGCCAAGTCAGACTCCAACACACACCAAAAAGTAGTATAGCAAAGGTAACAACCTGATTACTTGTAAATTTACCATGTCGACCTCAAGGTTGACAAAATTTTTCCACCTAGTAGCTAAAGTATCTACTGTGTGCAAAACATTACAAGGGATATAATGATAGATAAGACAAGATCCCTAATCTCAGAAAGCCTGAATCCTGGCTCAGGCAGTTGCACTGAAGCCCCATGAAACAAGATATGACTAAGGTCTAAATTGTGCAGCGCAGCTTCAAAGAAGAGAAAAAGAACAAGTGGTCAGAGAGGACTCCCCAAAGATGGGTCTGGAGTATGAAAGAAAGACAGGCAGGGTTTAGATAGGTGGGGAGGGAAGAGGGGGGCATTCTGGGAGAAGGGAACAAAGGCAAAGGACTTCAGTTTTCTGTCAGTCACCTCTGGCAGGGTCCTTCTGCTACAATTTTTTGCTCCTCTCCAAGATTAGTGAGACCAATTTGACCAAGACAATAGGAAAGAGAGAAGACTGAATATGTTCACAGACTTAGAACTAGAAGTTGTCTTAGAGGTCATCTAGCACCATTCCATTTTACACATAATGAGCTCTTGACTTTGGAGCACACCCAGATTGTCTAACATGGAGGCACCAGATAGGGCAACTGAGGCACAGAAAGGTTCAGTGACTTGTCCAAGGCTACACAGGTAGTAAATGACAGAGCTAGCATTTGAATCCAGGTTCTCTGACTCCAAATCCAACATGTATGGAATCAGATCATAGACGGCCTTAAAAACCATGCAGAGATGTCTAACCATGTTAGAGATGGAGAGAGAGTGGGCACCACCTCAGCATAGAACTGGTAGTTGTAGTCATGACATGGAGAGAGGAGATAAAGAAAACAGAAGAGGGGGAGAGAAGGAAAAAGAAGAGACAATAATAGTTCTTAGGAGACACTCAGCATGGTGAGAGGTGGAAGGGGAGCCCTGGAAAACTCAAGGTGACCCTCAGAAAGCTCAGAGCAGTAGGATGCCATGTTTCCAAGGTCAAAACACAAAACTGCAAAGAGGAGTGTCCCCAGTACTATCAAATGCCTCAGGAAGGTCAAAGAAGATGAGGAATAAAACAATAGATTTGTCTACTGGTCACCGGTAACCCTTCAGAGAAGCCTGAGGAGGGAGTGGCGGGGAAACATCTTTCTGAGGAGTTTGGCAGTGATTTGATTCAACGAACAAGTTTCATCACTTTTGACGGCCTTTATTCGTTAAAGCACTTCCAAGATTACTTTAGAGGCCAGTGAGCCCTCAGCTGTCTCCAGACTCCAATCCAAATCACAACCCTCACCCCACCAAAGAATCTCTTGGTGTTCTTGGGAGCTGTCCTGGGCCTAATCGGGGTACACAGGGTTTCTTGTGAGATGGGATGGACCCAGGATTGGGGAAAGACAGTGGTCAGTCTGGGGCTTCTTTACCAACTGGAGGGGGAGGGATGGGGAGGGAGGCTGGGGGTGGGTCAGTTCAGCTCCGGAAGTGCTGCTTGGAGGGGTGGGGGATGGGAAGGGGCAATGCTCTGACTGCTTGAGAGCCCCGCCCGCCCCGCCCTCTCCTCCCGCCCCCCCTCCGCCCTCCCGCTGACAGGCCCGGGGAAGGGCTGGGGGGAGGTAAGGGACATTCAGGGGCTGGGCTCCCGGGCAGCTGTGCCAGGCCAGCGGGTATTGATTGTTGATTCTTATTTATAGAGCACCGGGGGTGGACGCGGCGCTTTGCAAAACCAAAAAGACACGGTGCTGCCGCGAAGAGCTATTGAGAGGGAGGAGGGACAGCTCCAGATGTGTGCCCGCCATAGGGAGAGCTGAGACGCCCTCGGCCCACCCACCTCTGCCCCCCAGCACCGGCTCTAGCGCCCCTCCCTTCCCCCCCCTCGCAGACGGGACAGCGTCCTGGCCAAAGCAGAGTCCCCGGAGCAAGACGGGGGACGGGGGGGAAGAGAGGCACCCCCTGGCCCTCCCTCCGGGACTGCTGCTCCCCACTCCCGAACCCCTGGGATGGGGCCGGCCGCACCCCACCCCTCCCGGTCCCTGCTACTCCTCTTTTCGTGCCCCCCCTGGGCGGCTCCACCAACCACAGTGCTGGCCCGTGGCCCTGCCCCCTCCCCAGGAGCGCTAAGCGCTAACCCCACCTCTGCCTTGTCTGTGTATTTGTATCTTACAGCAGTACCATCCCACTGATATCACAGGGCAGCTCAACCTCTCAGATCCCTCGGTGAGCACCGTGGTGTGAGGCCTCCCGGAGCCGCCGGCCTAGTTACTAACTACTAGGAGCGCTGGTCAGGACTGATGCCTGAGGACTAAGGGGTCCTGCTCGGGAAGGCCAGAGGGAACGCCCCGTCCCCTGTCCTCCCGGCCCCCAGTGACTGCACATTGCCCCCCTCCCAGCCTTTTCCCCAGCACTGTGGGGCAGCTGCTGCCCCCGACTCCCTTCCTCCCCACACCCCTATCTTGGCACCCAGAGGGCAGGATCCCTGCTGGAAATAGGCACAGGGGGAGGTAGGGCCAAGTGCCAAGACTTGGAGTTTCCTTGTGAGTAAGTCAAGGGTGAGAGGACCTGAAATTGGAATTGGCAGGAGAGGGACAAGATGAATCCTCAGCCTGACAGAGAGGCAAATTGATCTCAAGTCCCAGGGTGGGTCCCACCCTGTCCAGGTTCTGGGTACCCAGCATCCCCCCCTCTGTATGGTTATGTGAGTGGTCTGACTATTCAAGAGCCAGGGTTGACCAGGCGGTGTGGTCTCCTGGGCAGACTCTGCCCCATCCCCACTATACCCCAGCATAAATATCACCTTGGTCTTGCTATAGAGAGGCTGTGGGGGGAGAGGTGTTCCTCACCCCACAGGCTGCTTTAACCCCTGGAAGCAAAAGAAAGGCTCTAATTATCCTTATCTTCCCCACCCAGCTCAGTTCCCTCCTTTTCTTCGATTGCCTCCTCCTCCCTCTCCCTACCCAACACAGTTCCATTCCTCTTTTGCTCTCCATGATCCCAGCTCCATTCTCCTACAGCTGGCTCTACTACCCTCTCTTTAAACTGCTTGTACCATTGCCCCAGCTGTTCAGTTTTCCTCCCTCTCAGTACACCCTCTCCACCCCCCTCCCTTGAGTTGGCCTGTTCTCCCTTCCTGCTGCTGGCTTGACTCTACCCTGGCTGGCCCTGCTACTTCTACACCAATGCTGCCCTGCTGCCCCACCCCCACCCCCATTCCTGCCTCTATGCTCCAGCCTCTGGGCTTCCTCAGCACTGGGCAGCCATGCTCTGCCATTCTCCCTCCCCTTCCATTTTGGTCTCGGTTCCTAGAGAGAAAACGGACTGGATTCTGGAAGCTGAAATAAATCCCTCTCTCCTCACCTCTTGCATCCCCCAAATCCCTCCTCCAGGACTGCAGAGCTGGGGTGAGCCTCCAACCCCTAGGAAAGGGAAGATTTTAACTCCTCCTGCCTGTTGGCATTGACCACCTGCCTCTCTCCCCTGACCCAAGGCCACACCTCCTTCCCAGTACTCCACACCCACACCATAAGTGGGCTATCCCTGTGTACAGCTGTGAGATAGCCCTACATACAGGGTGTGCCATACAAGGAGTGCACCAGCCAGCTCTGTGTACAGGCATACACAGATGCTGTTCCTCCTCACGGTACATGCCCCATTATTTTGTACAGCCTTTCTCATGTACAGGCTTGTGCTGTCCCTATTGTACAGGCTTATGCTGCTCCCACTTACGGTTCCTGTACCATTACTGTGTATAGTTACCCACTATTCCTCTGTACAGACATATGCCATCCCTATGTATAAGCTTATGACATTCTTGTGTATAGATATTTACCTTTCTAATGTACAGGCATGTACCATGGTGTTGCCAAATTGAATATTATGAGCCTCAGTTTTCGCGAAAGCTTTCTGATGCTTGTCCCAAGGGGACAGTCATCTCCTGCAGAAATCTGAAGCATGATCAGGGGGCTGGTTCGGGGTGGGGGGATCCTTTTGGTGCCAGCTACCAAGAAAGTTCTGCCTAGGGAATCGAGGGGCACAACTGTCCTGAGGGGTGATCTTCAGGTCCCTCACCACAAAGTACTGGGTCACAGGACAAGCCAGAAGGCTCAACTCCATGCAAGGAAGAGGACAGAAGTCATAGAGAGCAGGATAGGGTTGGAAAATTAGTGGTTGGGTTCTTTGGTGGGTCAACCAGGCCAAGGGTCTGGGGGATGGGTCTCTTCACCTGATGGCAGCAAACACTTCGGTTTTTACGTCGAGCCTGGAAGGCAGTGACCAAGGAACCAAAGATGAAGCAGACAGCTAGACTGGCCAAAAATGAGAGTGGCCCAAGCATAGTGATGACCACCAGATCCCAAGGGGTCAGCGGATGTGCACAATAATTGAATGAGGCTTCTGTGATGGCAGCCATTGGCCTGAGGGTCAGTCGGTCTGGGGACACACACAGCAAGGACTCTGCTCCTAGGGACACAATGGGGCGAGAATAGGGAATGGGGGAGGGAGGGAGGTACTACCTCAAAACCCACGTGAACTGAGTACATCCAGGTTGGACTTCCATCCCAGAATGTTGTTATCTTGGTTAGCCCATCCCCCACCCCCCCAAGACCCAAACTCCTCCAGCCCTTGACCTTGAGTTCCCCCCCCCACACACACTTCTAGCTGACCTCCATCCTCACCTGGGACCAAGTGTGTATGGCTACGCAGCCAGCGGCAGAGGGAGGAAATGGTGCAGTCGCACACCCAAGAGTTCCCATGGAGGTTCAGTACACGCAGGGCAGGCAGCCTGTCCAAGACCCCAGAGCCCATGCTAGAGAGCAGATTATCCTGCAGGTTTAGGTTCTGCAGCAGTGGCAGGGGACCCAGCCATGTGGGCTCCAGCTGCATCAGTCGGTTCCCTGCCAGAGACAGGGTGTGGAGTGCTTGAAGTGGTCGGAAGGTGCCAGGTTCCAGGGCCTGGAGAGTATTAGCACTTAGATCTAAGGACTTCAGGACCCCCAGGCCCCAGAAGGCATGCACATGGATTCTCTGTAATCCATTGGCCTGAAGCTCCAGCGAGAGTAGCCTGGATAGAAGGGTGAAGGCTCCTGGGGGCAAGAAGTCCATATGGTTGTGGTCCAAGAGAAGAACTTGGACACTAGGGTCCAGAATCCTAGGCACAGAGTGCAATTCTCTCCCAGAGCAGTTGACCTGCCCATCCTGCCTACAAACACATTCAGAAGGGCAGCTCCAGGCTGAGCCTGGGGTGGAGGGTGGGCAGAGAATCAGCACCAAGGGCAGCAAAAAGAAGGAAAAGGAGAAAGTCATTGTTGGGCTCCTTTCTTCCCCCCGCCCCCTCCCCAAGCAGCTCACCAGGGCAGCCTGAGTCAGAAAGTGACCCTTTGGAGTCAGGAGGTGCTAGCTTGGGAAAATTCCTCTGGGTGTCTTCTCTCCAAGCTCTCTGCCCATCTATCTGTCCCTTTTGACTCTCACCTGCTTCTGAACAAATATTAACTCACCAGCTTAGAAGTTCTTGTAGATCCTGTCCTGGACAGGATTCTGTGGGATGGGGGGTGGGGGGTGAGGCTCTGAGCAAACCCCGAAGCTCTACCAGCCACCTGCTGGGCTTGGGGCCAACTCCACGTCAGCAGGCTAGGTCCCTTAGTAAGCACAGGAGCACCTAACCTGTCCTAATCGATGCCAGGCTGGGAGCTGCGTGCCCCACTCCCCGACAGTCCACTATAGGGCAGCATTCAGGGCCCTCTGACAGGGACAATGTGCTGCTACTAGCACCAACCAGGCCATGCCCTGTGGCCATTCAGGGTTGGAAAGATTTAGGGAGGGGGATCCCAACTCAGCATAAGGCCCTCAGGTAGGAGGGGGGTAGGACTGGGAGCTGAAATCAAGGGACTAAGGGATCAGTCCAGGTTTCTAACCTGGGGGCTCTTTTTTTCCCTCCCTCATCCCATTCTTACCAGTTCCTTGCCCTGTAAAGGCAAGGGGGTAACTAGGACAGCAGCAATATAACAAGTATGAGGAATTTCTCATCTCCATATCCAGGACCTCTATAAGAGAGGAGGTAGTCTGACAGCTTTGTCTTCCCACTCTGGGGAGCAGCAGGGGTGTCAGCCAGATCGAGCCTCATAACTTGGACCCCTATTCCCAGCCCTTCTTCCTCAGGCTGCACAGCTAAGGAGAAGACCATGAGGGCCTGAAATGAAGTCTCCTTGCGCACATCTGTCTGCATACATCTTCTTATGTCCTGTGTGAGCCCCTCTACATGTGCCTTTGCAAACTTGGACCTGCATGTCTGCAGGATCTTATTTGGGATCTTCATTCTTGCTCAGGAGTCTGTCCTTCACTCGTATGTGACTGGGTCTGTGGGCATCTGTGCATGAAATACTATGTATTCCAGTGTAGGTCCCTTCCTAGGTATAAATTTGTGTGTCCAAGTCTCTGTGCGTCTGTGAACATCCAGAATAGGTCTGCTTGTATGTCAGCGTGTCTACATACTCAAACCTATGTGTGGATCATCGTCTTGAGTTATCTCTTGAGTCTGAATGTCTGTCGGAATCCTTCCCTGTGTGTCTGTATTATATCTCTTTGTGCCCATGAAAAGTAGCTAGTTTAGCTGAATGTTTTCAGTGGCCCTAGATGGGCAGTTGTTAGGAGGAGATAAGGACTGGCCCAGCCCCGGTGAGATGAGTGATGACAAGACCTAGCTGGTAGGAGAGATGTCAAGCTAGTTTTACTTCAGCTTAAACCATTTCCCACCATGTTTGTCCTAGCCCTGGGAGCCCAGACCCCTGACTTTGCTCCTCCAGGTGCAGGGTCTCAGAGGCAGGATCTGGACAGACTCCCATGAATATGCAGGTGTTACTACTTTTGTTGGCACACCCTGTCCTGTGCTGGGTGGTTCATTTCCTGGTAGGACTAGAAAGGGGGAGGGGAAGGGAGACTAGGGAAACATGGGCTGAACCTGGGGCAGATCAGGAGAAGGGGCTGGTCTCTAAGGCTGGAGAGGCTCTGAAGGGAGGGTGCCATGTGTGTTGAAAGGCATTCCTGAAAGGGGAGAGGTTTTTTTGAGGGGATGGATGGAGAGATTGTGTGTTTTGTCCTCCAAAGGATTTGGGCGACAGGGCTTGGGCAAGGGAAAGAGCCATGGCAGAAAATGGTAGCCATCAAAATCAAACCAGGCCCCTACTTTTAGCAACTAGTGGTAAAAAGAACAATTAGAGTTTATCACTCCATCTCAAGACATCACCATTGTGGCCAAGGCCAAGATGGAGATGACACCCCCCAAACTCCCAGGCTGCCTTAGAACTTCATAAACCCAGATGGAGATACCCACACAAACTGATCCCTACACAAACTGATATGGGCTCTGACTCATACACAGGCTACCCAGACAGTGATAAAAAGTAATGCATTAAGTTTCCCCTCCCCCCATTGTCTCCTCCTCCCCCCATCAGACTTCCCCTTCAATCCTCCTCCAAGGGTGGCTCTTCAAAGGACAGTATTCTTCCTTCTCCAAGTCTGGAAACTCCAGAACTTCCTCTAAGATTTTAGGGACCTCCAGCAACTCGACCACCTCACAACTCTTGATAAAACAGTTCTCTGATGGGACATTTAAGGGACTGCCTTCCACAAAATGTCCTGGCAATATGTCCTTTTGGTTCACTTCCACAGGTGCTATGTGTTTTGGGCTTCCTTGTAGTATAAAATGGGATGGTGGCCACATGCAAGAGTAGCTCCCCATCACTAAACACTGGGATGATGTCCTATGACTGAGTGAGCGAAGTTTCAGCCAAAGTCGAGGGTGCAGGGCAAGGAGGGAACACGTCTGGACCGAATGCATTTCCTCTAGCAAAAGACTTTGGGTGCTCTTACAGTTCCAAGATCCATATCACGGGATCATAACAAAGATGTTGGGAAGACTTTGTCCACTAGAGTGACCTAGTACAAGGAAGCTTGGCCCCCTCCAGAGGACCAATGGGATATGCGCACAAGGAAAGAGGGTTCATCAGTAAGTGAAGCCTGATCTAATGTCCCTTTGGAGAGGAATAGGAGAAAGAGGAACCAGAAGAAGTTTAATCTCTCCCCTTCTCCCCAGACACTAAGCCCTGCAGAGCCTAGCAGGCCTGCTCACCTTAGATATGTTCCCATCACTCACTCAATTTCCATATAGCTGAATCCAATGCTTTAGGACACTGTCCTAGTCACTGAGATATGTGAAGATAGTGAAGCAAACCCACTTTCCCAGAGAACCTTCCTCTCTCCCATCCACTGCCCCACTTCAAGGACCAGAAAGACCCTGGACTGGACATCTAGCTTGGAAGAATATTTGTTCTACCTCTCCCCCACACATCCTTAAGCCCCCAAATGCTGCCCCTTTGTTCCTTCTTCCCTCATGTATTCCCCATACCAGTCTTATATTCCATCCTGTGTTCTCTCCATAGTTTATCCCCTTCTTACTCACATTACTTCTTTATTCCAGATCCCCTATACCTCCTATATAATTTCTATTTCCCTTTCTCATATAATCTCAACAGTCTATCCCCATATTACCCTCATACCAGCTTCATATTCTGTCTCTGCATAATACTATACTCAATTTTGAACACTCCAACATAATGCTCACACCACCTCTGTATGCTAACTGTCTGAATGATCCCCAGCCTGCTCCTATATTCCATCTTCCCATATTATCCAAATAGCACCCCCATATTCCATCATTATATTGCAATCCCTTCTCCATATTTATCACCCATATACTCTTTATACTCCCTTCCTGTCCTCCCACATCCTTGCCACAATCCCCTCTTTCTCCCCTCACATATTCGCATATTTCTCTACATGTCTTCCCATATCTAACCTCCCTCTTCCCCCATATACTCACTCCCTTGAGTGCTGTACATGCTGTCCATAACACCGACTAAAGTATGTGATCCCCCACTTGGAGGACCTAAAATGGCCAGTGCCCAACTTGGCTGTGAACCATGGGAGCCAATCTCCTCCTGTCACCCCTGCCAACTGAGAGAGCTGGGAGCCCCTCCTCAGCTCCTAGCCCAGCCCCGCACACCTCTTGGTACGAATAATGCTGATGACCACAAGGAGCAGGGCTGAGAAGCAGCTCACACTGACACCTCCAAGGACAATGAGCAGGGTGGTCAGGGCCTCCCGGCTGATCCCCAGACCACACTCACAGTACTTTCCATCAGTGGAGACAGAGTCTAACGGGGGAAAGGAAACAAAAGGCAAATGGGGGGAGGGATATTAAAAGAGAAGGAAGAATGAGGGAGGAAGGAACCAACAACCCCCCTTCCCTCCGAGAAATTTTTTATATCTCCTCAAACTTTGATGTCCCTAATAAGAGGTAGTGCAGGTCACATAGACTTTCTCCTCAGGGGCATAGGCTTCATCCTTCTCACCCTCCTCTCTCCAGCCCAGGGAAGGCTGCAAGTGGAGAGAAGAGCCAGCAGACGAGACATGAGGCTTAGCGAGGGTGACCAGAACCAGGAAGTCACAAGGTCAGGGAGCACAGAAATAAACCCTTTCTTTGCCCTGGCTGGGCAGCCAGGAATGGGGGAAGGGTAGAGGGAAATAGGGCAAGTTCCACAGAATTCAGAAGTGTAAGGGACTTTGAAGGTCATCTACTCCAATACTTCTCATTATATAAATAAGGAATCCTAGGCCCAGATAGGCTCAGTAACTTGCCCAATGTCACACTGGTAGGAAGCCACAGAGTACCTGCAGCTGAAGAGATGTTGAGAGTGAAGAGCAGCAGGCATGGGATGTTGCCAACCAGTCCTGAGAGAGACTGGGCTTGGGGGAACATGTCCAGCCCCCAGCCCCGTGGACAGCTCTGTGCAGGGCTGGGTGGGCGGAAGACGGAAGGTGCTGACCTCACAGTGGGAGCTCTGGGTTGGTCCAAGGGAAGAGAAGGGAGAGGGCCAGACTAATTCCCTTCCTCCCAGTTTAGGCCCTCCTGCCTGGCTGGTCACCTGAAGGACTAGTCCTAGGAAGTAGGGGAATCTCACCACTGTTCCTCCACACCTCAAAAAAAGATAAGAGGTATTATATACTTATTACTCAATGGATTCAACCTCAGAGAAGAGCTCAGGGCAAGGGGAAGAGGACAGGAGGGCATGAACTTCTTTATTCTTCCCATAAATCATGAGTTATAATGAGAGTAATAGTGCTGCTCCCTCCATCCCCCAGTCTGTCTCTTTTCAGCACGAGGCACTTACTTCCTCATAAGGCAGCTTAGGGTAGAGTACAAGGTCTGGGTCCAAGCCAGGGTGACACAGTGTACCTGCCTATCCTTCCTGCCTCAAACAGCAGCAGCTAGGAGCTGCCAAGTCTGAGACAAGAGGACAATTGTGGGGATCTGCCCCCAGTCAGCTGGCTTGTGGAAAGAACTGGCTTGGTGACAGAAGAGACCTGGACGGTTGGGGCTTCTGGTGCCACCTCCGAGCCAGGGTAGAAGGGAGGAAATAGTTAGGGACAGGGAGAAGGGGAGGGGCTAGGGAGCCAGGATAGCAAAGCTTTAACCTGAATAATAGAATTCTCATTTCACTGAAGATTTGTCAGGGTCTGACTCCTTAGATATTCTGCCCTGTGGCCTGGGTATACCCCTCCCACTGGCGCTTAGCATGGTCCCTGGTATATAGTAAGAGCTTAATATGCTTTTTGACTGACTGACCTCAACTCACACAGTTCTAGGAAGACAGACCCTTTTTGCTTACATCTCATTTGCTTCATCACATACAATATATACTCTCCATAAATTGGAATCTTCTGCCCCCAAAATACATTCTGTTCTCCCACCTCCATTCCTCTACGTTCATGCCGCTCCCGAGGCCAGTGATGCCCTTCCTTTACCTCTTTGTCTATTGCCTTCATCCCAGACAAAATTCACTTCTATGAAGCTTGTCCCATCAATGCCCTCATCAACCTTCTTCTATCATCCCTTCACGTGGTTGTGCAAGGAACTAGAAAGGTCCTGAAAAACAAATTCACACTTAGGAGTTAAATATTGATCTCCACTACATAACTCCATTCTTTAGTTGCTCTGACCTAACTATAAAATATCTACCTCCATTTAGGAGTTCTGTTAGGAGTGAAGGAATTGACTCAGGGAACAAAGTCATATGGTGAAGGCGATGGAATAAGCCAACCAAAAATCCTAGAGAATCCTATTCCTAGAGAACAGGAAGTGTTTATGGGTATATGTTAATATTACAGTGCTCACTCACCAAATCTGGAGCAAACTTTCCAGTGATACACCCTCTCCAGACGTTGGCCACTAAGAGCCCTTGAGGTGTTGGAGCACACTAATCAGTTAGTTAACTGTCAACAAGTATTATTAAATGTTTACTCTGTGGTAACTGCTGCAGATAAGAAAGCAAAAAACAAAAACAAAATAGATGCAGTGACTTTGGCCTTTTTTTGGGGGGGGCATTTATTTTGTATCTAACAAGTAATTTACGTCTTGTCTCCCACTTTAGAACGTATGCTCCTTGAGGGCACTGGCTGGTGTTTTTGTTTCTGTTTTGCTTTTGTATCTCCAGCACTTAGCGATGCCTAGCCATCAATAGCTGTCTTGACTTTTGTCTTGCCACTGGACTTTGATGAGGATGAGAATGAGGCTGAAGACTTTGTGCAGTTCTGCCTCACTTAAATCCAATTCTCATTCAAGTCAAGACATCACCTTCATGAGGTTATCGATCTTCGAGAATTAAGGATGAACAATAACAACCAATAAATAAATAAGTGCTGAGCAGATAAAGATAATCGGAAAGGGAAAGGCACTGGGGAGAGGCAGGGAGGGGGACTGGGAAAGACCTCCTGTGGAAGGTGAGATTTAATCGGAATATTGAAGGAAGAAAAATAAGAGTTGGAGGTGAGGGAGCAGAGCATTCATGCATGAAGAACAACCAGTACCCAGGTATGGATTTAGGAGATAGTGTCTTGTGAGAAGAATTACAAGCAGGCCAGAGCAAACAGATCAAATGGCAGGTGGAAGGGAGTAAAGGATAAAAACACTAGAAAGGTAGGAAGGGTCAAGGTTAGGAAGAGCTTTAAATGCCACACTGAGGGTTTTATATATGATCCTGGTGGTAACAGGGAACCACTGCAGCTCAAGCAAAGACATGACAGGTCAGACTTATTCTTTTACAGAAATCACCTCAGCAGATGGATGGAGGATAGATTTGAGTGGGGGAGAGACTTGAGATAGGGAGAACAAATAAAAGGCCCAGAGCCCTGAATGTGGACTTGCCCAGAGAAGATCATCAACTCTGTTCTCTAACCTAGAACAGCAGAGCAGGGGTTACCCGGAAGGGCCTAGATCCCAGACACAAGTTTCTAGAGTACTCAGCTAGGTCAGCAACCCTGGGTAGCTCAGAGCAGATCACTGGAAGAATGAATTTCAAAAAAAATAAAGACTATTATGATTCCAGGAATGGATGCCAGACACAGAACCCAAAGACGAAAATAATTCCAAATTACCTACAAGAAAAGGCTGAAAGAAAAACAGAACTTGCCCATGAGATCAATTAAAATTTCTAGAAGAAATAAGAAGAGCTTTTTTTAAAAAAAGTTTAAAACATTATACATGAAATGAGAGTGACAGAGGAAAGAATCAGAAAAGAAATGAGAACTATAGAGGAGAAACTTGGAAAGAATTAATAGCTTAATTAGTTAACTAATTAATTAAAAGGTATAAAACCTTACTCAAGTAAGAGACTCTCCAAAACTTAGAAGCAGATAAAAGAGGAATTAATGACTCCATGAAACAATAAGAAATATTAAAACAAAGTGAAAAATTGAAAGATTAGAAGAGCCAAGGTCTTTCATATTAAAAACTGACCTAGGAAATAGATCAAGAGATAATTTAGGACTCATTGACCAAAAAACAAGCTTAGATAATGTATTTCAAGAAATCACAAAAGAAAATGGCCCAAATCTCTCAGAATCAGAAGGCAAAGTAAAATAAAATACAGTGAATCATCTCATTAAAGAAACCCCAAAGTGAAAAGATGATATCCAAAATCCAGAGCTTCTAAGTCAAAGAAAAAATACAAGTTGTCAGAAAGAATTCAAGAATTCAGCATCACACAAGGTTTAGCAGCTACCACTATAAAGGAATGGAGAGCATTGAATACAATATTCCAAAAGGCAAAACATATAGGCTTAAAACCAATAATAACTTACCCAGCAAAATTGAGTATAATCTTACAGAGGGGAAAAAATGAGGGACCTGTAATGAAATGAACTTCCAAGCATGCCTGACAGAGACCCGAGCAAAGTACAAACTTTGAAGTTGGATCATAGTGGTAAAGAAAAACATAAACAGATAAATACCAGTGAGTAACAAGAAAAGACTTTATAAAGATGAACTTTATTTATGATTATATAAATTATTATATCATATATTATATTATTATTATATATCATATATAATATATTTACATAATATAATTACATTCTAATGGGAACAGAGATAGGGTGGAAATTATATTCAAGCATCTCCTAAAAACCATAACAGAAGGATGCAAATAGGATGGAGGGTCTGGCAGTAATTTTTATTATGCTTTGATGTTATTAAGAGAAGAAAAGGGAGGAAGGGAAAGGATATACAAGGGAAGAAAAGGGAAGGAATGGGGAATACTTAATCTCTCATATAACAAGTTATAGTCCATTTATAAACAAGGAAGGGATGGTGGAATGAGTCATTTGAACCTCAATTATATTTAAACTGGAGAAACAAGGGTGGAAAATACATACAAACACAAACATACATAGTTTGATATAGAAATACATTCAACTCAACAGTGAAACAGAAAGAAATAGGGAGAAGAGAAAGAACAAGGAAGACATAACAAAGGGAGGGATTATAAGCACACTAAACCCTAAATTCAGAAGGGAAATTGTGAAGAGGAGTTTAAAAGGAAGGGGAAAAAAAAGTATGATTTGGATCTAGAGGAGAAGAAGAGAGAAAACCCAGGGAGGGAAAGCTGTTTGCATCAAGTCCACAGCATTGACTGGTGCTGAACACAATCCTATTCCATGCCCCTCTTTTTCTATGTAAAGAGGGGATGGAGAGCAAAGAAGAAAAAAGTAAAAGAGAACAGGATGGAGAGAATTACATAAAATTTAAAAGTTTTTGCATAAACAAATACAATATGACTAAGATTAGAAGGGAAATAGTTAAGTGGACAAAAAAAATCTCAACAGGTTTCTCTGATAAAGGACTCATTTCCAAGATATATAAGGAACTGATTGATAAATTGGACCTGATTCCAATTTATAAGGAGAGTGGGGGCAGCTAGGTGGCGTGGTGAATAGAGCACTGGACCTGAAGTCAGGAGGACCTGAGTTCAAATCCAGCCTCAGATACTTGACACTTAACTAGTTGTGTGACCTTCGGTAAGTCACTTAACCCCAATTGCCTTGCCTTCCCCCCTCAAAAAAAAAAAAGGAATAAGAGCCATGCCCAATTAACCAATGGTCAAAAGTTATGAACATACTTTATAAGGATGAATGAATTCCATTCTAATGGGAAGGATTTGGAGGGGCAGGGAGAGAGACATACAAGCATTCTCTGAAGACCCATAATGTCATCCGAAGTAACGGAGGGAGCCAATAGCTCTCTAGGGGAAAAATCCAAGCAATCTATAGCCACATGAAAAAAATTCTCCAAATCACAATAATTAAGGAAATACAAATTGAAGCAGCACTGAAGCTCTAATTCACACCCATCAGATCAGCATGGCTGACAAAAAGGGAAATGACAAATGCTGGAGGGGCAGCAGGGAAACAGGAGCAGCAATGGATTGCTGATGCAGCTGCAAATTGGTACAGCCATTCTTGAAAGCAATCTGGAACTATGCCCCAAAAGGCACTAAACTCTACCTCCTCTTTCACTCAGCATTACCTAGCAATACTAGGCTTCTAACCCAAGATCAATGAAAGAGAAAAGGGTCTTTGAGGAAACTGCGGGAATTAAGGGGATTAGAATAGCCAGTTGCAGTGGGAGTGAATGAACCATGATGATTCCCTCTTGTGACTCAATTCTAGAGCTAGCTCAGTTCCCTTTCTATTCAATTATGGGTCTAGTCCAATTTCTGCCCTGTGAGAAAACTTTATTCAATTGTGTGAATTGAGAGAAAACCTTATTGCATTGTTTGGACCTAGCTAGGAAGCCGGAACCTGTTGTTAAGAGACCTTTAACTAAGGACACAGGTTATGCTGACCAGAAACCCAAACAGATCCGAAGAATGTACAATTGTACACCCCATGTGCCTTATCTGAAAACCAGCCCATGCTTATCAATCAGTTATTGTTTCCATGTTCCTTTGCTCGTTCATAGACACTTGGAGGGAAGTGTACACCACTTTTTCTGATTTCAGAGAATTGCACCAGTTCATTTTCCCTCTCCCAACTTGGAAAATCCCCAATCTTTCCTCCAACTAGAAATCAGATTACCTAATATTGTATTGTTTCCTTTTAGTTAATTGGACTTATTTGATTGTTTTTAATGTATAAAAGTCTGTCTCCTCCTGTATTCAGGATCCAGCCCTAAGCTGAGTTCAGGTCCCAGTTTGTTAGGCAATTGGCATACATTGCATAATAAATGGATAAGCTCAGAATATTGGATCTTTGTTTCCTCAGTCATCTTTCTCCTGTCACAATAACTACAAAAATATTCACAACTGCTCTTTTTGTGGTGACAAAGAACTGGAAACTAATGGGGTACCCAGAATAGTATTCCATGTGTACCCCTCTTACGTCCCTATCCTCTCTTCTGCATTGTAGCTATTTATCTAAGGGTTTCCTTCAAGACTGTGACCTTCCTGAGTCAAGGAGGGGCTTAAATCTTTTAAACATCTTTTTGTCTCCACCAGTGCCTAGTACAATCCTCTGAATGTAGCGACTGGGTAATTTATAAATGGTTATTGAATTTAAATGAGTCCTTGGTTTTGAACAAGGCATATTTACATAAAAAGGCCAAAAGAACACAGAGGTAAAGTCAAACAATTAGCTGTTGTTTTCAAAGGAAGCACAGTTCAGTCGCATGGACAAATCAGGTGCTTCATGTAAACAACATTGATGTGAAGCCAGAAAGTTCACTCCCTGCCTGGAACACACGCATACAACTGCTGAAAAAAACATTAGATGAAAAGAAATCAGTGACAAACCTATGACGCCAAATAAAAAATTCAAAGTGAAATGTCCTAAGGCACCCTTCAAAGTCCTGGATTTTGTCTGAGACGTGAACGCCATGAAGAAGAGTACCATTACCTTCTGAGACAAAAAGCAATGTGGTCCCAAATGCTTCTAATTTCTCACATAACTGCCTTTAGGAATCTAGAATATGTCTAAAAATCTTCCTAAACATTTATTTCTTTGGTCTTTATCATCATTCATGGTTAAGTGTTCCATCTTTGTGGTGGAGTTGTTTCAGTTATGGAAGACTCTCTGTAACCCCATCTGGAATTTTCTTGGCAAAGATACTGGAGTGGTTTGCCATTTCCTTCTCCAGCTCATTTTAAAGTTGAGGAACTAAGGCAAACAAGGGTAGTGACTTGCCCAGGGCCACACAGCTAGTAAGTGTCTGAAGCTGAATTTGAATTCAAGTCCTCCTGACTTTAAGGCCAGCCTGCTATCCACTGTGCCACCTAACTGCCCCCATCTATCTTTACTCCTGTCTAAAAGAAGACTTCTTCCCATTTGTCTACATCTCCTTCAATAATAAGTTTCCATACCACTTACAAAGCACCGCATATACTTTATCTCATTTGAATTTGACCGGAGACCATTGAGGCAAGTGCTACATGAATTACAATCCCTTTGGCCCAGAAATGTTAGTGACTTGCCCACCGTCACAGAATCACTAAACCTTAGAGATGGGTTCAAACCCAAGTCTCTCCTTATACGTAGCCTAGTATTTACTATACCTCACTGCCTCTCAAGCTTTGACGTGGTCCTCACCCCCAATACTGGTACATGGGATTTGAAAATCAACACTGGATTTACCCATTCCCCATCCCTTTCATTTACCCTTAGCCTGTCTTTCCAGAAGGAAACAATTTCTACCAGTAGTACACACAAAGATATTGATGATCATACTAAATAGTCCAACATCAATATCTAAAAGGATGAAATATGTTCTGTTGGAAAATTCTGCTAATGCATTTTATGTTAATTAAAAAATAGAAACCAAGTTGGCACCCACAGACTAGAAAATGGCTGAATAAATTGAGATATATCAACGCAATGGGATGTTATTGCACTATATGAGACAATGGATACGGAGAATTCAGAGTATGGAAGCATATACACTGAGACCTCTTTCTGTTCTAGAAAACAAAAAAACAGTCTTTTTGCAGTCCGAAATCCTTGGTCTTATTTGGATCAAAGACTTGGTCAAATTTCAGTAATAGAAGACTAAATAAAATTTAGGGAAGGATCCAGATTCCCAGAAACTAGAATGAGATAGAGTAAATGTCCCTTTGTGTTTAACCAAAGGTAGGATCCCATAGTTTATCATGAATCGAATAAATTTTTTTTACTTACCTTAGGTTTGACTAAAAGAGTAAAGCGTCAGTTTAATGCAATTAAGAAAATTACTCCAAAAAAAATTTTTTTGTCTGCCTTTGACCAGGTTGAGAAGAAAGAAGATAGTTCTATCAGGAAGATAGTTCTCCAAGAGTGCTCCAACACTGACATGACTACTGTTCTGTTTAAGTAAATTTAAAAAACAAACCTAAACTTAAACAGTGTACTTTATTTTCTCTTGCTGTGGAATTTTGTCTTTTGTTCCATACAGAATGTCAGAGGACATTAGGTGAGGGACAATTTCAAGTAGCAGAGGAAGCTTTGCCAGTATTCCTTTAAGCTGGAATAATGATCTGATACGCTTTTGGCTAAAATTGCAGAATGTAAAGTCTTTCTTCCACAAGAGAAGCATGAAGAGGCTCGTATATAGTGTACAGAAGAAAGAAAATAAAACCAGAGAAATGATATACACAATAACTACAATAATGTGATGAATATAACATTAAAAGCTGAAATCAGATTAAATGCACTGACCAAGATTTGTTCCCGAGGACAAATGATGAAATATAGTTCCCTCCTCTTGGTATGGGCTTACAGATGTCAAAATTGCATCCTTTGACAGAAATGGAAACCATGCCTGTCAGTTCTGCTTAACTGGTTGTTGTTGGTTTTTTGTTATAGGGAAGCTAGGTGGTGTAGTAGAGAGACTATCAGCAGGAAGACTTCTCTTCCTTAGTTCAAATCCAGCCTCAGACTAGACTAGCTGTGTGACCCTAGGAAAGTCACTTAACTCTGTTTGCCTCAGTTTTCTCATCTATAAAATGAGAAGGAAATGACAAACCACTCCAATATCTTTGCCAAGAAAACCCCAAATGAGGTCACAAAGAGTTGGACTTGACTAAAACAATTAAACAACAACCACAAATTTTCTTTATTATAATAAAAGGGTATTGATGGAGAAGCCAAGATAGCAAAGTGGTAGGAAGAAATATGGTGAACTTCTCCTACCACAAATTCATCCAAACAGACCTAGAAAATACATCAGACCAAACCCTGATGGAGAAATCCAAGAAAAAGTCACATTAAGTCGTTGAATTACCTAAAAGCCATGAGAAAAGGAGCCTAAACATTTTATTTCAAGAAATATTAAGAGAAAACTACCCAGATGTCTTAGGACCAGAGAACAAAGTAGAAATAAAGAATCCCTGGTCACCTCCTGAAAGAAACTCTATAATGAAAATTCCAGGAACATCACAGACAAATCCCAGGGCTTCTGGGTCAAAGAAAAAATACTGCAAGCAGCCAGAAAGAATGAATTCCAGTATAGAGGAGCCAATTAGGATCACGCACAATTTAGCAACTGCCATTATAAAGAGCAAAGAGCTGAAGATAGAATATTCCATAAGGCAAGAGATGTGTGTGTGTGTGTGTGTGTTTACAAGCAAAAACAATTTACCCGAAATTGAATGTAATTCTAGGGGTGGGAGAGGGGGAAATGAATCTTTAATGAAATAGAACACTTCCAAGCATTTCTGATGAAAAGAGCAGAGCTGCACAGAAACTCTGAAGTTATGAGGAATATAAATAGGTAAATAAGGGGTTAAACAAGGATAAACTGCTTGTATTACACGAGGAGATGATACCTACGTCCCCTCTAACCACTGCATAATCAGGCGTCATAGAAGGAATCTAAATAGATAAAAGGCCTGGAAGTGGTTATATCTTGATGATTTTAAAAGAAGGCAGCAGGATGGGAAGAGGAATGGGAATGTTTAAGAAAATTATCTCACCTAATCATGGTGTGCATGTAGAAGTTCATACAGACAAGAGGGGAGTGGGGGGAGGGGGAGTGAATGGCACTTGAAACTCAATCTCATCTAAACTGGTCAAAGGAAGGAAGAATATACTCACACAGAATAGTATGGAAGTGTTCAGTTGTTTCCATTGTGACCCCATTTGGGGTTTTCTTGGCAAAGGTACTGGAGTGGTTTGTCATTTTCTTCACCAGATCACTTTATAGATGAGGAAACTGAGGCAAACAGGGTTAAGTGACTTTCCCAGGGTCACCTGGCTGCTAAGGGTGTGAGGCCAGATTTGACTCAGGAAGATGAGTCTTCCTGACACCAGGCCAGGCACTCTGTGCACTATGGCGCCACCTAGCTGTCAAGGTGTGGAAATACATCTTGAAAGATCACTTCTTAAGAAAAACAAAACTCCAATTAAGGATGTACAAAAACATTCATAGATCTTTTTGAGGTGACAAATAATTGGAATCTGAGGGTGTGCCCATGAATTGGGGAATGGATGAACATATTATGGGATATAAATGTGATGGAATACTATTGTGCTATAAATGATGAAATAGTTTCAAAGAAATTTGGGAAAACTATGAACTGATGCAGAGTGAAGTGAATAGAACCATGAGAATAATTTATACAATGACAAAAATGTTGTAGAGACAAACAACTATGAAAGACTTAGGAACTCTGATCAGTATAATAACCAACCATGACTCCAGA
Organism: Pseudochirops cupreus; assembly: GCA_028627135.1. Taxonomy (NCBI): domain Eukaryota; kingdom Metazoa; phylum Chordata; class Mammalia; order Diprotodontia; family Pseudocheiridae; genus Pseudochirops; species Pseudochirops cupreus. The sequence goes on from CM053581.1 coordinate 214,943,272, forward strand.
GGAGTAATGATGAAACATGCTGCCTACCACCTGATGGGGAATCTAACGGCTCAGAATGAAATAATATAGATACAGATATACTACATATATAATACATAGTAATATATCTTATTCTGCACTCTGAATACATTCTTATATACGTATATACACATAAATGTCTGTATGTCCATGGATGTATGTATTCTTTCAGATATAACCAATGAAGAAATTTATTTTGCTCTGCTATACATGTTTTTATATGCAGGATTTTATCTTTCTGTCTCAACTGGTGGTGGGGGAAAGGAGAGAAAGTGGATTTTTGCTGACTAAAAAAAACATCAAAAAATGTTAGACAATTTTTGCATGTACTTAGATAAAAAATAAAATATTAAAAAAAACTTATATGAGTCTCTTGGAGGTGACAAGAGAGGGATACTGGCAGAAATTATGATGACATAAAGACAAAAGAGCAACAAAAAAGCTGCTTAAAAAATAAGAGAAGGGTATTTGTGTTTGTCTAGGGGTGCTACAGTACATACATAAATGACTGCTGAGTTAAAAAGCAAAAGGAATCAATAATTTAAAAAACCCACTGCTAACTTTAAATCACTATCCATGGCTACATTTATAGAACTTCTTCATAAACTCATTTTATGATATTCTTAGGCTCAAATTTGCATGTAAAAGTAGTATTCCGAATTACAAGACAATAAAATCAGACCAAGGGATAAAGACTGACTTGGTCCTCAACTAGAGCCTGAGGTCACTGAAGTATCAAAACCACAGGCCAGAACCTGAGGTAAGCTATTTAACTTTAAACTTTTTATGTAGGAATTAAAAACTTGACTACAGTAATACAACAATCTTCCCCCAGGAAGATTCCTTTATTCTGTGACCCCACAAAGGCCTGGTTCTATTCAGGAGCCATCAGTCTCCAATTAGAAGGTGTTATGAGAATCTGAAGATCTTCCCTGCCCCTAGGCCCTTTGCTAAAGTGGCTACCTGACTATGAGAACCTTCCGATATTTGAAAGTATACTCTGTGCCCTAATAGGGCTGGATGTGGTCATGTGGAGCCTGTGGTGGGAGGCTTGTTTTTCGGGAATGCCCGTGCCTTGTAGCTTTGTGATTGGGCAGTGGGTCTAGAGGGCTGTGACATTCTCCAAGCCAGAAGAAGACTATACATACGCCCTGATGTGAGGTTTTGGTTTGGGGCTCACTTTG
>CM053581.1:214944573-214973755 GCA_028627135.1 Pseudochirops cupreus
TGGTAACTTCTGTTTGTATTCTCTGAAGTTCAGGGTGCCGACTTTTCCCCCTGAACTAGGTAAATGATAGTTGATCGATTAAAGTAAGATTGTTAACCCATTTTGAGTTGCTTTCCTTTAGAAAAGCAGATCTAAGAACGTGTGCCAGCAGCCACCCTGGGTATGCTAGGGTGCTTGCTGATACAGAAGGGTGTGACTACTAGTGGGAAGGTAACAAGTGGGTAGAGAGGGGAGGGTAGATAGCGCACACCGCCTCTTAGTTCCTAAGAATCCTTTTAGAAAACCTTTAAGGGCTGAAAGTAATGAAACTGTGATTTCAGTGCTATAAGGTGGAGACAGGTCATTTCTTTGCCCACACCTTGAAAGTTCAGCACAGTGACCTGACATCACATGAATGTGCCCAGGCTGCTCAGGACCTCATACGAGCATTACCTAAACTGAACCCAGTTCCCAGAGAGCAAAGTCCAGCCCAGGTGTGGAAGAAGGTGCAGGTGAGGAGGGGAAGGAGGAAGTGCCTAGGGCCAGCCATGTTGTCTAGCTCACTGTGGCTTCCATCACTGGTGTTCCTTCCCACACTGTCCCAGATCAAAAACCATCACAGAAAATAGAAAAATGATTAAAAAGTCATTTTGCCTTTAATGAGCCACAAAGAGTACTGAATTAATTTTGGGAACAGTAGAAAAGGAATAAATGTGAGGTGGCATATCAGAGGAATGGGGGAAGGAATAACACACACATACTCTCTGTCCCTGTCATTACAGAAAGCAGAAAAGCCCGCAGAGGGAGCCTGACGTGGTCAGATCCTACTCTCACGGGCAGTCCTAGGGTCACCCTGGGCTCTGGTCAGTCTCCAGTATGCCCCTCACCATGACCCCAGATGTCCCTCAAGTCCCAAGATGATAAGGCTGCCTCTTGTCAACTGCAGCTCTTGGGCAGGCGGTAGACACCCCCAGAGTAAATGAGCTGTTGGTCTCGAACTTTCTTCTGCAAGAAGCCCTGCAACTCTTGCAGATCTATCTCTGTCACCACTGGGCCCGTCATCACAAACATTTTAAGCATGCTGTGGATGCGTTCCAGAGATAAACTCTCCAAGTTGGTCAGCATGGCCTGGATATATGTCCAGAATAGCTGCAGGACAGAGAGACCAAGAGAGTAAGTCAAGATGCACCCAATCGTCTTCTTCCCATTCCTAATCTGCCTAGAGCTGAGCAGACTCAGGATCACTCTTAGAGCCCACAGATGTTGGAGATGGGACACCAGCTAAGAGTCACAATGATTCTGCTACCATCCAAACAAGTTCCTCCCATCTATGTCTCCATTTGGCAAACCAATAATAACGTCCCAGACCAATTTGATTAGAAGGAACAGCTGAGGCTAATTCCTCATATACTCTAAGCTGGGGCAGCTGCTTCCCATGGCCTAGGACATCTCTGGGAATCTCCAGGAGGTCTCCTTCTTATGAAGTCCTCTGAGAATCAGTCAAGCCGAGGACTCCCTGAGGTACACACAAGTGAGTGTTTCAAAGTTTCCATTTCAGCCAGGTCCAAGGACAAAGGAACAAGGAGAATTCATATTACAGACTCATAAAATGCTGAGCTGGAAAGCTTCTACTCCAGTCTGCTCAGTTTAGAGAAACAAGGGCTCCAAGAGGGTAATCGCCTTTGTTCTGCCACTGCCCTCTCTCCTATTGCTCTTTACCTTGGCTTCGCTCTCTGCAGCCACCTCAAAGAGGGTCTCAGCTCCTGTCTCACCTCCCACGATGACCCAATCCCTCAGGAGGTTCTATATGTGCCTGGGGGAGTGGGGCCAGGACTGACCTGCAGTTCCTCTTCCTTTTGGTCAGCCTGCGAGGCCATGGCTGAGTCACCCTCCTCATCACTGTCGAGGAGCACCACCTTGTCCACTCGGTCCCTGGGCTGCTCTTCCTCTATCACCGAGAAGGTGCCTGGGGGCTCCTCACGAAGCACCCCCTGCTGCAGCCACAGAGCCATCTTGCGCCGCAAGGAAGCCACTGGTACCTTTAGTACCTCACTCAACTCTTCCAGGGACCAGCTGCCTGGGGTTAAGGTGAGGCATGAGACAGGGGACCATCAGTACTAGCATGGGCCTGGGGCCAAGAGGGATGATGGCTGAACCATTCCCTAGCATGATCTGACCAGTATTGTACTGCCCACTTCAGGTCTGTCTCTGATCCCAGGACACTTGCTCCAGTAGAGAGAAGCCCTAATTCTGCCTTTAAGAGAATGTTTGTCAGCCTAGGCAGAAAGGTCTGAGCCCCAGTGATCACTCTTTCTTTGGAGGAGTCCCAGATATCCAATGGGAACCCAGTCCCCCTCCCCCAGCCAAACAGTCCTGCCAGTCCCAGTGATTCCAGAAGCCAAACAGCAAGAGGAGGTGAGGACAAAAAGCTGGACTGGATCCAGGGAGGCAGGTGTTCAATCTACACTCAAACCCTTCCTACCCTGTACCAATCAAGGACTACTTCAGGCTCAAGCCCCCAAAGCAGAGAGTGCTTAGAATACAATAAGTGAGTATTAATGCTCTGCTCTGAATAAGAGCTAATAGTTGGTGTTTAGTGAGAAATACACCCACAAAAGGAATCTGAGAACTGAGGATCAAAAGTCCCCAAGTCAGACAATTGGTAGGGCCAATTCAAAAGAACCATGAACTACCAGTTTACTGACCTAATCCCCTCACTCAGAGAATACAGAGCAGCATCCAGCCTGGAGTAGGAAGGTAGGGAATGCATAAGGCAGGAGGAATCTTACTTTTGCTCTGGAAATGCAACAGGACAGCAGCATGTACCGGAGATACTGACAAGGAAAGGGTACGATCGGCCAGCTCCACGTCCAGCGTCACCAGGCCTAGGTGGTGCTTCCAGCTCAGGGTCCTCATAGCCTGAGTGGAGACAGAAGAGTCAGTGGAGGGTCCAGGAGCTCCCTGCTTTGTTTAGAGAAGAGCCATGAACATGGTCCATCCATTTAGCAAATGGAGCAAAAGTGATTCAGCAAAGTGGCCCTTGATACTTCTATGACCCTAATTAGTCCCCTCTCTATTTAGGCTGGAGTATTAGGTAAGAGAAGAGGAGGAAAGGGGTTGCCACGGCTCACAGGTCAAAGTCCTGCTCCTCTTCTACAACCCAACAATTTGCAGCTGAACCACCCAGAGCCCAAATATTGGAAGAAACTGAACAAATGGTGGCAAATGCTCAGGATATCCTAAATCACGAGACCAAATGAATGTGAAAAAACCACCAGGAACAGATGGCATCACAAAACTTCTGAAGGAACTCAAGGATGAAACTGGTGAACCACTGGCCAAAACATGTAGCCTGCCTTATAACATTATAAATGGCTAGTCTGCCCAAAGGCTGAAGTACTGCTGAAATGATCCCCCTTGGACTCCAGAAGATTTGAAAACCAGAAACTGGGGACTCTGAGAGGATCTATAATGGATAGACTCAACTGAGCACTTAAGACAACACAGCCTATATAGTGAAAGGAAAGAAGTCCCACCTGACTCTTCTATTTTATGAAAGGATAAAAAAACATTCAGGTAAGGAAAAAACAACTGGTATAATTCAGTAAGCTTCAACAAGGTACCACACCAAATTAAAATTATGAGATTTACTAAAAATGTTTTCTAAAGTTACAAAGCATGGACATGGACTTGTTGGCTAAGTGCTAAATTACTATTATTAGAAGGCACTCCCCACTTTAAAGATTATCATAGGATTTAGAGCCAGAAGAGATCTAAGAGATCCCCTTCTTTTAAGCCCCTCATTTGACAGATGATGAAACTAAAGCTCACAGGTAAACCTGACAAAGCAGCAGAGCCGGAAGGTGAACAATGTGCAAAAGCAAAGACATTCAGTGGGGAGCAAACACTGACTGTTACATCTGGGGTGAGATAAGCTGCAAATATAAACACTAAAGTTACTATTAGAGATGGGACGCTAAACTGGATGGAACAGGACTTACTCTGTTCCTCAGGGGAAGTTTGCAGAGATTATAAGCATAAGATCTGAAGGTTAATGGACAGAAGAGGGTTGACACACTCAAGGTGTAGCAAAACAATGGGAACGGAAAATGATTGGTAGACAATAACAAAGTAAAATTAAGGACAGGAACTAGGAGAAATATGTCATTTTAATAGAAATCTTAATCACAATAGCTTACCCACGTTAAGTACTTAATTCAGACGGTTCTGGGTTAAATTTTTGTTTGGTTAATTATCAAACATTTAATTTATAATTATATTTTGTAATCCATGCCATGAAAACAGCATGAATTCATTTGCTTTCATGTTCACCTATGGGAAACCAAACTTTAAAGCATGGTTCACATAAACAGACTAGACGTTAACAACTTAATTGGACAAGAGAGGCGGCAAGAAATGCTGGGTGGAGGCCAGACTTTCTGAATGAGCCTCCTCGCAGTCAAGCCACTCTCAGATTTCACTGCCACATTCTGCGGTCAGTGTTACCTTGCCACTAAAATAACCCCTTACTTAGAAAATAATTTTTATAAGTGAGAGAAAGAGGGAACACTCCCCGCCCAGTTCCCTTACATATCAGGGTGGCTGGTACCTTCAGCTTCTCATATCTCTTGGAATAGGCCTCCATTGCCTCTTTGATCTGTTCTGGGAGCTCCAGCTTCTCCTCCTTGAGGGTGGGCCAGAACTCACTGGACAGGATGACAGCAATGAGGCTGAATGGGGGTCGCTCTTCCTCAGGGAGCCTCTCCTCCTCATCACGGATGTTGGCATTGATGCGCCGAGAGTCTGCCATGTCCTGGAGTGAAGTGGAGGACAGAGGCCAGGTCATGTCTGGAGGGCCTGGGGTGGGTTCAGGAGTCAGGCTGCATCCAGAATTAGGGAGGGAAGATAATTAACAAAGATGGGGAAGGCATCTCCCAAGCTAGAGTAGCCCACTGGGTTTCCAAATAGGAAACAAAGATGCACTCTGTATGACTTACAGAGAAAACTTCCTCCCAAAAGAGAGACTAACCTTCAACATGACCTCACAGTAGTGCATTTGGGCCTCACCAAAACGGAGCTTCAGTAATTCCACATTACGAATTTCCCTGGAAACGGAAGGGTAGCTATATTAGTGCTGGGGAACAAGAACTTCCATGTGCCAGGGGGCAAGGATGTCTAAATCTGCCAGCCCACAAAGGGCATGGGATGAGGTTATGGCTTTCTCTTGTAGCATCAGAGAGACCTGAACAATCTAGTTACCTTTGAGGAAAAAGTAAAAGCGTGTAGTAAATCTCCAAACATGGATTCTGATAACTGTCTGGAGGGAAACCTTAAGAGGAACATTTCATTTGGGGGGCTCTCCTGGCATTTTTCCTCCTTCCTATCTCTACTCTCACCTCTGTTACCCCCCTTCACAAAAAGTGATTATAGGGTCATATAATTTGGAGCTTCAAGGTACCTTAGAAATCACCCACTCCAATGCCTTCATTTTAAAATTGAAGGAATTGAGGCCTGATGGGGTTAGGTAACTTGGCTAAAATAAACAGCTAGCAAACTACTGTTAAGATGTGTACCAAGTCCTCTCACTCCAAACCAAAGATTTTTTTCTACTATACTATGCCATGAAGCCTTGTAGATTTTCCCTGAGACCTTGAGCCAACTGAAAAGCCATCAGGGAAGCTGTTCTGAGCCTAGGACAGCCTAAACAAGATCTGAAAGACTGCTGTAAAATATTCCCTAGACATCCTAAAAGTTCTGATAACTCTCCCTAACCCCCTACAGCAAAATGGACCAAAATCTCTAGGGACTCCAAACTGCCTCACTGCCTAGGAATCCATGCAACCAACAATCCAGCCACGCCAAGAGGACAGATCCTCCATTAATGGCAATGAGTATCCTTACAAAAACTAGGCTGGACTTCCTCTCGCCCCCTCCCCTGGGCAGCTCTGAAAAAGCATTATGGGATCCCTGCTCCAAGTTGAGGAGGGCTTCTTTCCTAACAGTGAATGAACTCTGTGACCCTCACCTCCTAATAAACAAAAGCTACAGAATCTTCTGCAGTTACCAGCCCTCTTGTCTGATCCAAGGGAAAATAGTTATAACATTTATAGTATTTATAGCAGCTCCTTTTGTAGTAGCAAAGAAATGGACAGAAAGGTGTCCATCAATTGGAAAATAGATAAATAAATTCTAGTAATAGTATTGTACCATAATAGGATGGAATATCACAATAAGAAATAATAAATATGAAGAATTCAGAAAAACTTGGGAGATTTCTATGAAATGATGGAGAGCAAAGTAAGCACAGTCAGAAGACCAATTTATAAGTTGACTGTAATAATGTAAAGGAAAATAACACCAAAACACTTCAGACTCTGATCAGTGTAGGAACCAGTCATGATTTCAGAAGACTAACAGCGAATCATGCCTCCTGCCTCTTGGCAGAGATGCAAAGGACTAGAGGCAGACACTGAGGCACACATTTTCAGGCATAGCCTAGATAGATACTTAGACACATACATACATACATACATAGACAGATAGATACATGTATGTTTATTCCTTTGTTTTGCTTAATCTATTAATTACAAGGGCAGTTCAGACTGTCAGTAGGAAATGTCTTTGATATAGATAAAGGAAAAGAGGATTAATAAAGCATTTAAAATATGTATATAAAATTCTGTTCCTCTGGAGTTATGCCTAGGGTTACTGAAAACAGGAGGGAAGCTGTGCCTTTTCTTTACCAGTAATAGCTTCACTGAACATAGCATACCTAGCCCCACAAATAAATCCAATCAGGAGAAATGGGTAGCACTGCTCACCTGCTAATCCCTTTCCTAGGCTCTGAGGGTCTCAGTCAGATCAGAAGGGGATCAGGTCTCTTCTTCAAAGATAATGTGCCTTGGGTACCAGAGTACTATGCAATGAAGACTCCTCTCACATTAAGGGCCAGGGAACTGACTTACCTCTCAGCACTGTAATTGAACTGATGGAGAAGGCGGTCAGCAAGGAGTGTACGGTATTCATTGATAAAGAGGTCTTTGCTGCCATAGATACTGACCAGCAGGCTGATGATGTCTGAGGAGCGGCGTTTTGAGCTCGACTTCCCTAGAGACATAGGCAACAAAGACAGAACATTAGAAAGAAGATTCTAGAACCACTGGCAGAGACGGAACGTTCTGCTGCAGAAGAGGGACCCCAGGGCACATGAGCCCACCCTGGCTTTCCCAAGCCCTAAAGGAGTAAGGTTGTTATCCATTCCAGCACCAGATGATTCCCCTTGGGCTTGTCTTTGGATGATAAACTTAGGGGGCTAAAAATCAGCCTCGTTATACTAGACCAGTAGTCCCCAACCAGTTGATCAGTGTCTAACAATAGAGCTTAGTGACTTACCTTATAGATCATCAAAACCAGCTGTTGCTGCCATCACATCCTCTTCCCCAGTTTGCCAGGGTTCCACGTAGAGAGGAAAGTATGGCTGTGGCAGCGAACCCTTGGTGACTCAAGGACTTTACTGCCAGTACCATCTCCCTTTCAAGTCAAGGATTTTACCACACCCCTGACTCCAACCCCACCAGTGATCTTAGAGCTTTTGGGTAAATGAAAGTAGCTAACTCTTCTTCAGAAAAAGGCTGGGGATTCCTGTCCTAGACATCATTCCTATCAAAGGGGTGGGAAGAGAGAAGGGTTAGTCTTGTAAGATGCTGGGGAAACTGAGGGTGAAGGGAACACTATGTCTGTGTGTGTGAGGAGGGGAGGGTAGGACATGGGATTTGAAACTATCACAAAGAAAGCTCAAGGCCATATGCCCTCAGGGCTCCCCTGTTGGTAAAAAGCCACATAACTGAGCAACTCAGGCTCTCTGCCAGAGAAGGCAGAAGGGATAATCCAAGAAGACTAATATCAGGGTCAGAGAGGGAATGAGGGAAAGTAGGGGTGGAGAGATAGCTATTAGAGACTCATGGGAGACAACTGGGATGAACTACAGTGGGAAGCAGCACAAACAGGTGGGAAGTGAGAACTGTGTATTTAATCCCAAAAGAATGCCTGATACATTGGAAGCCCAAACCTTGCTATGCAGTTTCCCTGTGCCCAGAGCACAGGTGTGAGGTTTGTTTAGCTGCTGCTCTCAGGAGGGGAGGGGGCAGAAATCCAGACACAGGTATGCCAGGACAGTATATTCCTCTCCCCTTTTAGAGGCAGAAGTAGGAGATATGAAATGAGAGGGGAGAGGGCAGAGAACCTGATGATAAGGAAATGTGCAGGCCCTGCCTCGGAGGCTGCATGTGCTTGAACAGGATGAGCTAGCTGCTGGTCTGGATTTCCATAGAGAGCTCCTAAAGCCAAGGCTTCCTTTCTGGCCCCCAGTGCCACATATGTATCTATCTAATTCTACATATATAATAAACAGATGATAGGAATGATCAGACAAGCAAGCCAAAGATAGGTTCCATATCTTCTATGAATAACATGGCCCCTGAATTTGACATTCACCTATTCTGGGAAATCACAAGCTCATACCTGACAAAGCTCCCCAGCCAAAACCTGAGCATCCATAAAAAGAAAACCCTTCCCATCCCTTTCCTAGCTTCACCAAAGAGGTCCACTGGGGGCTATTAGTGACAGAACTGGTTCCAGGGACTCCTAGAAGCTGGTTCCTTTTTCCTTAAACCCAATTTTGCAAGCCCCAGCCTGGATCACATTCCTCCACACTGTAGTTCACCCCCAACTGGCTCCCCAAGGCATCCCATAGCTACCTATCTCTTCCTGGGACAATGAAGCAGGTATCACCCCACAAACTGAAACCTAGCTCTATGATTCTCAGCAAACAGAAGTAGGACCAATGAAAAATCAGGACCAATGGAAAAAGAACTAAGTCTACCCCTAAGTATGTACAGGACCAGATCTTGGATGCTGCCCTTCCCACCAGCAAAAACCCCCAATAGCCCACAGCAGGCTAAGGAGCTACCCTAGAGGGAGCCATCTGACCTGGATCTGCATCCACTGGGTCTGGCACCCAGTCCTCCGGCTCACAGATGTCATCATCACTCTCCTGGCCATTTTCCAGCGTCACCGGGTCAGCCTTGGAGAGCTCGTGAGCCAAGTCCCCAGAACCCTCAGCATCACCAGTCAGCCCAGCTACAATCTGCCTTACAGTGTCTTCCCGTGTCCTGTCAGGGTGAGACCATGTGTGGTCATGACATGGGGCCAAACCATCAGCTCCCAGCACTGAGATCCCTGCATGGTCACAGACATTATAATGAAGAGCCCTCTTCTGGTGCTATGAAAATTATAAGTGATACCCATATCCCTTTTTGCTACAGACAGAAACCATATTTTATTGGATGTAAATTTATAATGGAAAATAACTGATAGAAAACAGGGAGGCAAACAAAATGATGTCCTGGCAACCCTCAGTGTAAACAAAAGGGAAAAGCAGTGGGAAAAGAAGTTTCTAAGTATAAAGAGAGAGAGCAATGGGCTTAAGAGGTGAAGGAGTTAACCAAGCAGGTGGAGAACAAATTGAGGAGCAGACTTAGTGTGGACACTTATAAAAAGAGAACATCTGAGGGACTCCTGACCACTAGAAAGATCAAGACTGGGGTTGGGGCAGCTGTGTACAGGATAGACCTGAGCTCAGGGCCTGTTCCTGGGGCAGAAGGATCTCACTTCTTCGTTACTCAGTCCAAAGGGGATAAAAGTATATTACTGTGGTTTTAACTGTTGGGTTGGGAAAAAGTAGAACTAAGAAGAGAAGGCAGACTTTCCCAGGTAGGGAGAAGTGGAATCAGGCTTTAAAAGGGTTAGGCTGGGGAAATGGGCAGAAAATCCAAACCCAAGGAAATCTTTCTCTCTTAAGCAGCCCTCTGTGATTACACTGGACAACTGCAATATCCTATCTCCCCCAGAAGTCTGTCCTCAGAGGCCTCTTACAGGGAAGTGAAACAGTCTCCTGCCCTCTGAACAGCTGTCTTGAACATGACACTGTTGAAGACTCACTATGAAGGAGAGGTATGAATGTAAGACTGATTAATTATCAGTAAAGAAAGTAGATAAAACCAGTGAGATTGAGGGGGCTGATGAGCACCTAAAATTTTGTTACTTCCTCTCACCGTAGATATCGTCGTATAGGTTCACAAGCTACTTCCAAGATGACCATGGAAGAATCCAGCTCCCGAAGTGCTTTGATGGCTGAGATGTACAGGGTGATGATATCGGACGTATTTACCCCTGAAATTGAAGAGAACAGGAGAGCACCAGCTAGAACACCTCTAGGCCACCCAAATGGGACTCAAGAAGCTAACTAGAGGAGCAAGCTCTCAGGAAGCTGAGCTGTGGAGGTACAGGTGGCCAGGGTATTCATGCAAGCAAGGGACTAGAGAAACTTGGCCTCTTCCTCTTTAAACCCCTTTTGTTGTTCTTGATTCCTCAATGGGCATTGTGGAGAAAGAACATTTAACATTCACTTTCCCTTCTACTGCCAAGCTCAGCCTTATTCCTTCCCTGCTTTATTCTGCAAGAGAAATAAGAAAGACTGGGTATGCCCACTCTATCCAGGTTCCTGAACCACCTCACCTCTCCACTGCAAAGCTCTTCTGTGTAATATCGAAATAGCATTACTGATTCCATTTTGCCTTTATTCACCATTTTGGGAAGTTAAGTTTCAAAGTTACCTGAGTCTGGAGAAATCATAAGATTACTATTTCCCCTGACCCTGCAAGTCACCCGACTTAAAGAATGTCACAAAATTATCCCTTTCCCTTCTCTCCTCCTGTTTCCTGATTGTTTCCCAATCCCCTCCAACCAATCCTCACCCTCACCTCATTGTCTCCAGATCTCCTCTAATAAGAAACAAGGTGTCTGTACTTTTCATCCTGTTTTTCATTCCCTCCAAACTGTATATTATCTGGGTAAAAACCAAAGTTCTGGGTTGTTGGCTACCAAGAGCCCTGAACCCAGTTTGTTTTGCAAGTACATGTGCATGCATTACTAAATAAATCACCTGTCTGGATAATACTCATTTTTATTATTTAACTGTAACATCTGCTGGTGAAATATTTTCTTCTTAACTTTGCAAGGTATCAAGGGTTCTAACTCAGACTTGGTCTATTTAGTTGCTATCATCCCTTCAAATGGAGAATAAAAGCCACCTCAGTGCCCCAGGGATCCACAAGAGAACAATATTCTTTAATTTGTTTCTCTTCTACACCATGAGAACTATATTCAAATTCCATCATAAATCCAATGTTCATAAGCATAAAAACTAAGACCTAAGAACATGAAAGAAATAACAATAGGACAGAAAACGATGAAGATCAAGGTTTGGAGATGCCACGACAAACAAACCTAATTCCCCTACAAAATGAGACAGAAGCTAGGCAGTGAGGTCCAGAGCAACTATCTTTGATGAACAAGACCAACCTGGGTGAAGGAGGCGGGTTTCAAGAGCTGCTTTAAGGGAGCTGAGCAGTTGCTGTCTCTGATTGGTCCTTTCCAGACAGTATTTCAAATCTTCAATGGCTGGTTTAGACTCTGGAAAATCTATAAATTAGACAGAGAGTGCTCTAAAATCTTACCACTGTGAGCCCACACTAGTATATCAAAAATATCCTGCACCTATGCAGATGTAACCCAAGCTATACATACACAAAATCAAAGAAAATATACATGTGAACATATAGGCACTATCCAAGGAACTCCTGATGCCCACACTTTTGCTCTCATCTCTGAGGTCTCAAGATTACAAATGAACCACACAGAAGAAATAATAGCCAGTTTTAATTTCTAACCCCACTCTCTACCTGAAGAGTTCAAACCCAAGAAAAACCTGGCTGTCCAGAAGTATGGAAGGTAGGTCACACAGTGAATCCAGGTGTCTCAGAAAAATATTAGTTTAATTCATGGGGTAGGTGAGAAAGTAGAAATTAGGTGCACAAAGAAGTACTAAGCCAGAAATCAGTCAGATCAGGAAACCCCTTAACCTGAGCCAGAACACAGGGAAAGGTGGGGGCTGAGAGAAAACAAGGTGACTATATACAGCAGTATAGTGTAGCATTGAGTCCAGTTGAGAACTGAAGAACAAGAAACCTGTCATTACTTGACTGGTGAGAGTGGGTGCCTAGGCAGAGCACCTCTCTCAAACTGAATTTGGAACCCTCCCTGTCCCAGAATTTCCCACATGTGGAGACATGACCTGCTTCACCCTGCATCACCAAACCGTCTGAAAAAACACTCAGGGGACAACTCTGACAGCAAGGGCTCTCCATTCTTGATCCCTCTCTGGAATGGAGTTTGGAGACTTCTTTGCCTGACGACCTACTGCCACTAGAGAGATATCCTCTCTACTGTTTGTCATCAAATGGTCTGTGAATATTGATGCTTAACTCCTCTATAACCATCAAGCATGCAAACACCAAGCTACTTAGCCATGATGAATTGGCACTAAATTTAAGTCTGGTTAGGCTCCTAGGGACCCAACATCAGGTCTTTGCCAACTCAGCTACCCCACCCAATCAGCTTACTGACTCAACTTTCTCCTTCTTCAATGTCTAAAGAGAGAAATATTACTGTAAAAACATGGAAGGCAGGAACCCTCAGTAAAATGGTACTTCCCTCAAACTAAGGCTAGCAAACTCCTTCCTCCTCTTATTTCTCCTCCTCCTCCTCTAATCCTTGTCATTAAAACTGCTGTCTACAAAAGCAAAGCCAAAAACAAACCCCTTTTACTCAGCAACCACTCATTGCCTTTTCATCTCCATCCCATTTAGCCCTACTTTTCTACTGTGTCCTCTGGGAAGCTCATACTATTATTTAACAAACTTTCTTCTGTCCTAGACCTCTTCCTCTCACAATCAACTCATCTGCTTGTATTCCCAAAAACCTCACTCTCCTCCCTTCACAATCTTGACCAAAGAGCTGACTAGTTCAACTATACACCAAATCTACCCTTCAATTACTTGTCCTATTGCCCTTACAATTTGCTACGCATCAAACCCACCCTCTATCATCTCCACTCTTCATCAGACTGGGGAACACTGCTGGAGGAAATAACACCACTGTGTGGCCTTTTCAAAAAAAAACTAAATTAAAAGTTTTTTTCAATTAATAAATTGTCTTTTTTCTCCTTTCCACCTCCCATTAACTGGAAAAAGAAAAAATAAACAAAATCCTTATAACAAATAATCATGGGCAAGCAAAACAAATTCCCAAAAGGTCATGTCCAAAAATGCATGTCTCTTCCTTCATCTTGAGTCCTTAACAGGAGTTGGGTAGCATGCTTCATCATCAGTCTTCTGGAATGGTAGATGGTCGCTACATTGCCTTCTTTCTATTCTCATCCCACCTGACATACTCTGAAATTTTTGACACTGTCAACCATTCCCTGCTCCTAAACACTTTCTCTTCCCTTGGAGACTCTGACAGCACTCTTGTCATTTTTCCTCTTTCCTGACCACTCCTGTTTCTTTTGCTGGATCATCATTCATCTCCTACCTCCTAATTATGGGACTCCTCCAAAGATGTATACTCAGCACTTGAATCATCCCTCCACAGAATGCCTCTCTTGGTGATCTCATTGAATCCCATGGGAGCATCTCTATGCAGATGACTCCCAGATTTAAACATTCAGACCTAACTTGTCTTTGAAAACTCCATCCCCAAAATGACACAGAACTGCTAAGTATCACCCCCCTGCATATCCCCATGGCACCACAAACTCAACATATCTAAAACAGAATCCATTATCTTCTTCATGCCATTTGTTCCTCCTCCAAACATCCTTACTTCTGTTGAGGTACCACTATCCTCCCAGTTACTCAGATCTGTAATCTGTCATTCCTGATCCTCCCTTACCCTTCACATGCCAAGTCCTATGATTATACACCCCTACATGTTTTGAATATCACCCCCTTCTCTCCACTCACGTGGCTTCTCTGATAGTTTGGGTTCTCATGACTTCCAACTAGACTTTTGTGAAAGCTTCTTAACTGGTCTCCCTATTTTCAGTCTCTTTCCTTTTCCAATGTATCTTCTACATATGTGTCAAATTAGTATCACTTTGAATATGTTCACTTTCTATTCAAAAAGTTCTAGTAGCTCCCCATTACTTCTAGGATAAAACCTAACATCTTAGTCTGGCATTTAAAATCATCCATGGTCTGCTTCATCTTTACAGCCTGGGTTCCAGTACTGGCTGTTAACCTGACTGCGGCTCCCCTCTCCCTTCCTTCTGCATTATTATGTCTATCTCTCTGTGCCTGGAATGCTTTTCTGGCTTAATTCTGCCTCTCGGAACCCATCCCCTCTCTCAGGGCTCCAATCGGTGACTCAGTTACCACAGAAACCCTTTACATACACCCCTAGTTACAGTATTTTCTTCTCTTTCAGCTTTGCATGCATTTGCTTTTATGTTTACACACTGTATCCCTCCAGTGGAAGGAGAATATAAGTTCTCTGAAGGCTGGGATTCATTTGGACTTTGTATTCCCAGCTCCTTGCACACAGCAGGCACTTAATGCTTACTGAACTGAATCAGTGCTTACCACGGATGATGCTGAAGAGCTCCTCAATTCGCATACTGGCATAAATTCGGTAAAAAAACCTCTGTACATGGCAGCGCCAGCGTCGCAGGGTACTGCTGGCCTCAGGGGCTGTGGGCCCTATAGGATTATCCTGCAGGAATACTTTGCTGAGCCAGCCAATTACCTTCTCTATCCACTGTTAAGAGAAAACAGAAAGAAGCTTTACCTATTACACTAGATAACACAAGGGTAGGCCTGGGCCCTGACAGCATCAGGGTGGAGATAGGCTCCATATACTGCAGGGGAAAGGGGAGAATCTGGGCAGGGACAGCAACTTAAGTTTCATCTAGCTGTAATTAGAAGATGAGGCTTCTAAAATTCTTTGCTGGATGAACCTAGAAGATCTACTATTATATACTGATCATTTATTTTTATGTAACACTTTAAGACTGATGGAATGAATGCTTGTGTCACAAGAAAAATATGACTTTCAGGGCCTATGAACCAAAGCCCTCACCAGAATAATAGCCCAGAATATAATTTCTTTTGCAGTTTTTTGGGGTTCTTTTGTTTGGATTTTGGGGTTGTGTCCCCCCCACTTCCCCCCGTAAGCTTTACTCGAAGTTTCTATTCTCACAGGAAGACTCACAAACCTTGCTGACTGAGTCTACTACACATTTATGCTAGCTACTTTCAAGTAGGCTCTCAACCGAGCAAGGCTATCTAACTGTTCCTCACTAATTGGTTCCCTATCACACTGACTACAGTTGCTGTTTCAGATTTTTTCTTTCTCTTCAAACCTCCCATGCCAATCCCTTTGCTCCCCCTTCCTGATAAAGATCTCCACTTCCATCTCGCTAGGGAAAAAAAATACATTTGCTGGGAGTTCCCTCTTCTCCATCTCACATCTCTCTGATATCATCCTCCACCATCTACTCCTTCATTCTAGTATCTGACAATGTGACTGACCATTTCAAAGGCTAACCCCTAAACATTTATCCATGACCCAATTCAGCTTGTCTTCTCCAACAAACTGCCTCCATCACCATCCCCACTCTCTAATCTTCAGTCTCTCCCTACCTATTAGCACCCTTCTTGCTGCCTATAACCTCAAATCTCCCCCATCCGTAGGAGAAAAAAAAACACTACATCCTTTTTTAAAATGCAGTCAAGAGAACAGAAGGAAGGCCAGAAAGAACAGATAAGCAGGAAAGCATTGAAAACTAAAGCTAAATACTGAATTTATTATATACTTAAAAAGAAAAACAAGTGATACCTAATAGACACCTGCAGTTTCTATTCTATTATGCATGTGGAAATGTCATTTTTATTTGGTGTTTGTTAAATTCAGAAGAAAAATAAAAAGCCTTCACTTGATCCTACTGTTCTGTATCTGTCTTTCCCTTCTCAGCTAAACTCCTTGAAACAATCATCTAGGATAAGGAATCTGCCCCCTCTGACTCTCTAAATCCTCTGGAATCTGGATTCCAACCTCAGCATTCAACTGAAACTTCTCTCCAAGATTACCAGTATTTCTGAGTTGCCAAACAGAAAGGACTTTTCTCAATCCTCGTTCTTCTTCACCTCTCTTCAGCATCTGATGTTGACCTGGATATTCTCTCCTCTCTGCTCTCTTCTGGTTTACCTCCCATCTGACCATTCCTTCTTCATCCGTATAATGCCCATTAAATGTATGTATCCCACAAGGCTCTAAAAATAGAATCATCTTCTTTGTTATCTCTATACTCTCACTTGGTGAGCTCATCAGCTACCCATGGGCTCAATTATCTATGCAGATAATTCCAGGATCTATTGTGTAGTCCAAGTCTCTTTCCTGGTCATGCATCACAAGTTGCCTGCTAAGACAGTTCAATCTGGAAGTCCCCCAGACATTACAAATTCAACATTATCCAAAGCAGAATTCCTTAAATTCTCTCTCATACCTTCTCTCTTCTGAATTTCTCTATTCCTATCAGAGGCAACATTGTCCTTCTAGTCATTAACATTAAAAGCCTCAGCATCATGATTGCCTAGTTCTCTCTTCTTCATCCTACACATCCAATGAGTTCACAAATCTTGTAATTTCTTTCTCTGCAATACCTCTTAAATACATCTCCTTTCCATTCAAACAGTCACCACTTTGGTACAGATCTTTATCATCTTTCTCACCTGGACTCCTGCAAAACCTTCTCATTCATCTTCCTGACTCCCTCCCTATTCTATACAATCCTCCACAGCTACCACAATCATTTTCCCAAAGTGCAGATCTGACCATGTCTGTCTGTCTTTCAGTCTTTGTTTCTCTTACTTTTACATACACACATACACACATACACACACACACACACACACACACACACACACACACACACACACACACACACTGCATTCAATCATCTTTTTTGACTCTTAGCATTCCTGGCTTCCTCAAAACTCAGCTAAAGTGACATCTCCAGGAGATCTTTCCAGGTCCCCTTAGCTGCTAAGGTCACCCCCTTTAACATTACATCTGATGTACTCTGTTATTTATCTTATATTCTCTTTCCTTCTGGTGATTATATCCAATTTATCCGATATGTGGCTTCTTTGTACACAGTTGTTTGAATGTTGTTTCCCTCATTAGATTGTGAATTCCTTGAGGGCAGGAACTGTTTTGGTCTTTTTTTTTCATCCCCATTGCTTCGAACAGTGCCTGGCACACAGTAGGTGTTTAATAAATGCTTGCTGAAATGCAATGATCCAAGACAATTCCAATTGATGATGGAAAATGCCATCCACATCCAAAGAAAGAACTATGAAATCTGAATGCAGATGGAAGCAGACTATTTACTCTTTACTTTACTACTATTTACAGACTATTTCTTTTGTTTTGTTTTTTCTTTCTCATGGTTTTTCCCATTTGTTCTGATTCTTCTTTCACAACATGACTAATGTGGAAATATGTTTAATATGATTGTACATGTATAGCCTACATGAGAGGGCATGCCATCTCGGGGAGGGTTGACGGGAGGTGGGAAATTTAGAACTCAAAATCTTATAAAAGTAAATATTGAAAACTAAAAATAAATTAATTTTTTAATAAAATGCTTGCTTTTTGACTTGACTTATATATGATGTCCCAACCTCAACAGAATGTAAGATCCTTGACAGCAGGGATTGTTTTTGCTTTTTCTTAGTATTTCCAGTGCTTTAGCACGGTCCCTGATACATAATAAATGATTAGCAAATGCCCATTAATTGATTGATATTCTATCTCTGACAGCACCAGAGGCAGTGACTTTAATGCATTAGATGCATTAAAAAGTATGTATAGACACACACTTGCATCTACTTATTACATACCTATAGATGAAGTGTAGCCATAACATAACGACTGACTTGCTAACAGATGTATCAAAATGTAAACCTCCAAATGAGTATTGTCCTTCAGGAAAGTTCCCTTGGTGAGTATTTCAGAGATTCTGCCATTGCTCAAAGAATTTCTGGAAATACTCTTTTCAAACTCTCTTCTCAAACACTTGGCACATTCCTTTGACTATCCTCAAAGAAGGAAAATCTTTATCCTTTGAGAACATATTGGTTTTTAGAGACATCAAAAAGTCACAAAAAGACTTCTGTGGTGAAAGCAGTGGGAGAATCATATGAGGTAATGCAATCTGGAACTAAAAATTGTTACTACAAAGTAATAATTTCCTCAGTTGGATTTATAAACACTTACTAAATGCATACTTTGTGTAGCATCCTGCATTAGGAACCAACAAAGATACAAAGTTTAGCTCAAACACAGAACTTTCCTTTGAGTTCTACGCTAGTAGGTTTTTTTTTCTTGTTTTAGCTGATAAATTGCTTCCTCAGGCAGTTCCAAAAGAGGAATTTCAGAAATGTTTTGCGCAGTGGCTTCATCGCAGGAATAAGTATATAGTTTTCCAAGGACAAAACTTGTTTAGAGGTATGAGTTCTGTCTTGCCTATTAAGCGACTGTCTCATATATATATACTACTCTTTATTACAACTTTCTTTCTTCCCCTTCTCTTCTAATTATGCTATGATCCTGCTGGTGGTGCTCAAGACTAAATAAAAATTGCTGAACACTGTTTTAGACTCCTTAGATAATTGCTGTTCAGTCATTTCAGTCACATCCAATTCTCCATACCTCCATTTGGAGTTTTCTTGGCAAAGATACTGGAGTGGTTTGCCGTTTCCTTCTCCAGCTCATTTTACAGACGAGGAAACTGAGGGAAACAGGGTTAAGTGACTTGCCCAGGGTCATAGAGCTAGTAAGTGTCTGAGGCCACAGTTGAACTCAGGTCTTTCTGACTCTAGATCTGGTGTTCTATCCACTGAACCACCCAGACATCCCCTTTAGGTAGCAAGAGATGATTTTTGTCTCCTGGAGACTGGGGTAAGCACTTCTCTTCTTTCTCTTCTAGCCCAAGCTATATAACAGTGAAGGAAGGACAGGCCAAGACCTCTAGTCCATAGTGTACACCTCACACACAAAAGGAGGCTTGATCACACTTTGGGCAAATCACTTAACATCTCTGAGACTCAATTTCTTCACCAGTAGAATGAAAAGGTAGGATTTGATGATCTCTAGAGTACCTTTCAGCTCTAAATCTTATTAAATGACTTTTTTTTTTGGCAAAAGTAAGGAAACTCAGACCCAGACCCTAAATAGTGACATGGGACAAGTGAGCATTCAGAATCTATTTGTGGAAATGTTGACAGAGAAACTTTCCCTCTCTAGGACACATGGCTGTTCTGTTTTTGAGTGACCATAATAAAAACAGGGGAAACAACTCCCTCATGTCCAGATCTGCGACAGCAACAGGAGCTTTCTTTGCATATGAGGCACTGAAAACCAAGGTTGGAATACTTGAAGTTAAAAACAAAGTAGCAATATTATGGGTTATCTGCATACAGACAATCCATTTTTGTCTCCTCCTGGTAAATGTATTTTCTCTTATACCCAGGTCAAGTAACCTAATGAAATTAGTATTTAATGTTAGTCTAAGAAAATAATAATGAACACAGGCTGGCTTAATATAAATTTTTTTAAAGGAAATTCCTAGTTTTTAAAGTATAAGGACTTATTGGAAAGTGAGGGGTGGGTCATGTTTCAAGTGTTCAGCAACACAAATTTTCCTCCTCCTTACATGGGAGGAAAGATTGTCTATGCTTGTTTCAGGAGAAATCTCTAGTTTTACCATGGCCATTTCTGACTGCTTTTTTCACAGATTCCTCTTTACTGACTAGTTTTAGGAACCCTCTTGTTCTAAGTCCATGATCTTTTGTCTTCCAACATGCAGACACCAACCAACAAATATCTTATGATGTATAATTTAACACATTACTTAGTAATTCTTGGAGGCCTGTTATGTTGATTTTATTTATCTTTTGTGTTAAAGGAGAAGGAGGGGGAGGGAGAGGTGGAAAGAGAGGGGCAAGGAGAAGGGGAAAGTGAGGAGGATGGAGAAGGGGAAAGTGAGGGGGACAGGAAGGGAGAAGAGGGAAAGGAAGGAAGAAAGAAAGAGAGAAGGAGGGAGGAAGAAACAAAGAAAATAGAATGGCAATAATTAGTTCATGTTTGAGTCGAGCAAAATTTGGCTCTCTCCTCCACCCTCATCTCAGATGAAGAGGGTGCCCTTTTCTTTGCCAAGTCAACTTCTCGACATGCACCCCTGATCCCAGTCTATCACATCCTCTCCAGGAGATGAACCATTCTAATCATCTCCACTCTAACTAACCTGTATCTCTCCAGCTATCAAATCCTTCACTGCTGCCTATAAATATGTCCACATCTCCCCAATCCTTCAAAAATTCGCCTCACCCAACCACCTCCGCGAGCTAACTTGCTACATCTCTCTTCCCCTTCTCAAGGTTCTAAACCTTTGGCAGGCTGGCTTTCAGCTTCATCTTTAAACTGAAACTGCTCACTCCAAAGTTACTAATGATCTCTGAACTGCCACATATAACAGCCTATTCTCAATCCTTACCCTTCTTTACCTCTCTGTAGCCTGTGACACAGCTCATCACTCTTTTCCTAGAAATTCTCTCCTCTCTATAGGAAGATTATAGGTTTTTGTGACATTTTCCCCCTGGTTCTTCTTCTACCTGTCTGACTACTCATTTTCACTCTCCTTTGCTGGATTTTCATCAGCTATACACACTAACCCACTGATGTTCCTATCCTACCTCCCTAATGACCTCGTGTCTTTGCCCTCCATGCTCTCTACCTTAGTGATTTTAGCAGCCCCAGTTTCTGGTACATAATGGATATATAAATGTTTATTGTTTATTATTATTACATGAAAACGATTCCCAGATCTATATACCCAGCCCTCTGGATCTTAAATGACCAATTGCCTATTGGACACAGCATATCTCAAACTTAACATGTGAAAACAGAACTCATTATCTTTTCCCCTAACTCTCCTCTCTTCTAAAGTTCTCTATTACTGTCCTGGGCACTACTATTCTTCTAGTCACCAAGGCTCACAACCTTAAAAAATCCTCTCTTTGGCCTTTAAGGCCCTTTATATCCTGGTACCTTCCTACCTATCCAGTCTTATTACTATTTACTCTCTTCCACATATTCTATGCTACATTATTATTGGCCTCCTAGAGAAAGGAATAGTTTACTTGTCAGATCTATGGAGAGGGGAAGATTTTATGATAAAACAAGAGTTAGAAAGCATTATAAAATGCAAAATGGACAATTTTGATTACATTAAATTGAAAAGTTTCTGTACAAATAAAGCCAATGTAACCAAGATTAAGAGGGAAGTGGGAACTTGGGAATTTTTACTACCAGTGTCTCTGATAAAGACCTAATTTCTAAAATATACAAAGAATTGAGTCAAATCTATAAGAATACAAGTCATTCCCCAATTGATAAATGGTCAAAGGATATGAACAGGCAGTTCTCAGAAGATGAAATTAAAGATATCTATAAGCATATGAAAAAATGCTCTAAATCACTATTGATCAGAGAAATGAAAATCAAAATAACTCTGGGGTACCACAACTCACTGGCCAGATTGGCTAAGATGACAAGACAGGAAAATGATAATGGCTGGAAAAGATGTGGAAAAATTGGAACATTAATGCACTGTTGGTGGAGTTGTAAACTGATCCAACCATTCTGGAAAGCAATCTGGAACTATGCTCAAAGGGCTATAAGTAAGTGCATACCCTTTGACCCAGCAATACCACTTCTAGGGTTATATCCCAGAGATCAGAGAAATGGGAGGAGGACCTGTATGTATAAAAATATTTATAGCAGCTCTTTTTGTGGTGGCAAAGAATTAGAAATCAAGGGGATGCCCTTCAACTGGGGAATGGCTGAACAAGTTGTGGTATATGAATGTCATGGAATACTACTGCGCTATAAGAAATGAGGAGCAGACAGACTTCATAATAACCTGGAGAGACTTATATAAACCGATGCTGGGCAAGAAGAGCAGAACCAGGAGAAATCTGTACACAATCACAGACACAATGTATGTGTGACAACTAACTTCAATAGACTGGGCTCCTCTCAGCGATGTAAGGTTATAAGACAACTCCAAAGTATCATGACTGAAAGGGATATCCACATCCAGAGAAAGAGATGTGGAGTAGGAACGCAGATTGAAACAAACTACTTGCTCTGTTTCTTTTTCTTGTTTTGTTTTGTTTCCTCTTTCCCACTGATCATTCCATCAGTTATAATCCTTTACAACCTGACTAATGATTAATGGGAAGATATTTGTAGATTCTATATTTGAGCGCATGTCACCATGGTGGGGGGGGGGGCAGAAGAAGGGGGAAAAATTTGAAACTCAAGGAACTGTGGAACTTAATATTGTAAACTAAAAGTAAATAAACAATTTTCTTTTAAAACTTGAAAAACTTTAAAACATTTTTTTAAAAACTTGAAAAGAAAATATTGGCCTCCTAGCGGTTTCTCAAACATAACACAAACAATACCAGCCCTATGACTTTTCATTGGCTCTCCTTCATGCCCAAAAAGTTCTCCCTCTTCCTCTCTACCTTGTGGTCTTCTAGAAGTCCTAGTGCCCGACTCCTAGTGCCTTCCCTTTGGAATGACCTCCCATTTACACTATATACATGCATTGCACATGCATAACTGTTCGCATGTGAGCTCCTCCTCGAAGGCAGAAATTATGCTTCTTCATTCTTCGTATCCTCAATACTTAACACAGTGCCTAGCTCATAGCCAGCACTTTATAAATGTTTAAGTGACTGAATGATTAACATCACCAAACTCACAAAAGCCTATATGAAACCTAGACCGCAGCTAATAATTCAAGTCTGGGCAAGAACCATTAAGAAACAGCAACAACAACCAAAACCCGCCTAAACCTGCCCAGCTACAGGGTAAATAAAAAGGTTATCTGTACGTTCGACTGCTCTAAATTAAATTCTGGTCCACTTTTTAACTAACTGGCTCCTACTTGTTAAAGCTGTGCTCCCTAAGGCAAGACTCAAGAATACAAAGTCACAAAGAGGGCTTACCTCCTGAAATTCATTCAGAAAAGACCTTTCATACTCTCCCCGACATCGACGTTCCATCCTTTCCTCAATCATTCGGTGGAGGATGGTTGTAACGGCATCAGCACTGACTCTCTCCAGCAAGTTTAGCCTGTGCCTGAAGGGAAGTCAACGTTCAAAAATCTTATCCCAAGCCAGGTGAAAGAACAGCTGAAGCAAGGGGTGTAAGGAAGGAGATTCAGAAGGTACAAAGTGTGAGACCACAAATGAGGAGTTACGTTCCTCAAACAGGACCTGGACCTGAATCCAGACAGATCAAGTGGCTAGCCTCTATATACTCTAAGAGTTTTCTCCCCATCCCAAAATATTTAAACCACCCTCACCCTCCAATAAAAAATTTATGCCGTTAGACCTACTACTTCAGTTTATAGCACACTACTTATAGAAAGATCACTGTTAAAGTAAATGTTAAATCTGGAAAAGTAACAGAACAAAGTTCTGTTCAAAGTTCATCAGTACCCCCAAAGAAGAGGACTCTGAGAGCATCAGATGAAGAACAGATTAAATTTTGTTGAGGGGGAGATCCTAGGGGCAAAGTCCAAGAATAACATTGTAGTGGGATTTCCTAGGCAATTAGTAGGTCAGGAGTTGCTAAGAGCAGGGAGAGAGGCACAGAGGTAGTCTACTTCTGCTGAGGGGCTGGCCCTCATGGACAATAAAGGATCAGAAACTCTGCTGAAAATATAGAATTTCTTAGCTTTGACTGGTGAAGTAGCACAGGTCTGACCAGCAGGTGTCCACACACAGATCAGTCAACAGACAAGTAAACATAGCTTCAATGGATGCAAAGATACTTCTGGATAAAACAATTATCCCACTTGTTCCTTCTTGCCACTGAAAAAATTTGTAAAAATTCTGCCTGGGTAAATAGGCATTACTGTGGTAGCTTTTGAAACGATTCACTTTTGTGATGCAGATCTAAACTGCAATGACAAATGCATCCTTAAAAACAACTAACCACATACTTTGTATTTGTGTGTATGTGTCTTGCCTTTCCTAACACTCTTGTGTGGCCCAAAAGGGGGTCCTTCAGAGAATCACACTTAAAGATTCATTTTGGGCATAACTAGTATTACTATAGTAAATATCTGTAGCCCAAAAAACTTTTAAGTTCACCTGAGGGCACATTTACCTAAAGAAGTTTTCAATATACAAAATTCCAGTACAAAAGTACTGGGATAACCACTTGGATTTCATAAAAATAAAATCTAATCCATGAGAATCAATGAGAACCCCAAAGGTCAAACCAGAAATCTTGGTTATTTTAGCAAAAGATCGCTAACATACTGTTGAAGAGCAAAATTATTTCCCCAAACTCTTTGATGGCCCTTAAGTACTTCTAAAGAATGCTAGTAATTTTGTACATGAAAATAAAGTCATGAACTAATCATCTGCTCCAGAATGTAAAACAAGGAACCTCAAGGGTCATAAATCTAACCCCCAATCATAATGTGAATTATATCTATAGTGGTATTAATAAGCAGTCATCATTCATTCACTTGAGGCTATCCAATGACAGGGAACACAAGACAAACACCTTTTCTGACTTATTCTCCACTGAGTATAACTGAAGTTCAGGAACTTGTGAAGAGATGAAAATATGATAATATAATCAATGCCTAAAAGTGTGAATTCATTATTCCAACAAATAAATTCTATTCTTCACATAGCACCTCACACTTTTCTGCAATTACGAGTGAGTGAAATAGGATAAAGATGTCCTAAAATTCTCTTCCACTATGCAGAAGTAACAGGTTTTCTCTGCTCCAGCTTTGTTAAGCCCTGCCTGATCCCAGGGAAAGTGACTAGGCTAGGGGATAATTTTTATAGGATTTTATAGGATAATAAAATTTGGAGCTAGATGGGCCCTGAGAGATGATTAAACTTTATTCCTTTATTTTACAGAGGAGACCCCTTAAGCCAAAGGAAGCTGAGGGATTTGCCCAAGGCCACACAAGCTACAAATAGCAGTCACTTACAGTATCTCACTAAGCTGCTGAAATTGTTCCAGAGCCACTGAGCACCAGCACAGATCCTTAGCACTATTGCAGCCGGCACAATCCTGGTCCTCTGGAGACCCACTCTCTTCCAAGTCACCTTGGTCCAGCTCTGGCTCACTCATGCCACTTTCACTCATCCCTTCATCTCCTTTCCTCTTCTTCTGCTGGTGCATGTAGATTTTAAAGGTACGCCCATAGAACTGTTGGATCATCTCCTGAAAGGTCTTTGTGGTGGAGAAGAACAAGATAGCTCTAAACATAGTATAGACTTTTTCCCGAAGACCCTGAGAGCCAGTCCCCAGCAACAAGCCCATTTGTGTCCATTTCTCCAGTAAATCCAAGCTGTTGAGATAGGGGTCCAGTCGACACTTGAGCAAGCCAAAGGCTTCCAGAAGGAGCAGGATGCACTGGGGCTCTTCAGCAGTGTTTTCGTACTGAGCAATGGCATTCCAAAACTCAGGGGCGATGTTGGACTGCAGGTCAGTCTGAAGCACTTCTGTGAACCATTCCTCCAGGATCGAGTGCAGCTCGTAGCATTTCAGCACCTCCACAGCAGCCTGAAGTTCCTCTTCTTTCAGGCTCACTGCTCCACTTGGCCTGGAAGCTGCCTGGAGAGCACAGAACTCATAAGAACAGGACCAAGAGGGGCCATTAACAAGTATATGTCTCCTTTAGCATCTCTAAAACAAGGCGGGAAGAAGCTCTAAAGGTCAGCCAAGGAAAGGAGAAGACTGATGAGAGTCAGGACATGAGAAGAGGGAAAAATAAGGGGTAGAGCCTGAGAGACCAGTTGGGGTCTTAGGGGCATGAGGGGCATGAGCTGAAAAGAGGGATGGGACTGAGAGTGGGGTTGAAGAACAGGAGGAGCAAGGAAGAGGGGAATGAGGGGAGCGGGCTGAGCGGGGTGAGGGCGGGGCTGAAGGAAGAGAAGAGGCCGAGGGTTGGGATGCGGTCGAGACGAGGCGGAGATGGGTCCGGGTGGACAAGCCCGCCCGCCAGAGGGTGGCCCTCACCAGCCCCAGCGCGGCGGGCGGCACCAGCCCGGTGCTCACGGTACTCCAGGCCACTGACAGCTCCGCCCCTGGGGCCCCGCAGGCTGCACCCTCTACCATGGCCGCCACCGTCGCCATTTGCGCTGTCAGGCCTGGACCCGGACCCAGCTCCAGCTCCGGCTCCGGCTCCGGTTCCGGTTCCGGTTCCGGTTCCGGCTCCCGTCCCAGCTGCTACTCCCTGCTCCTGCCGCAGCAGCGGCTCGGATCTCAGCCCCGGCGCGCGTCGCGATGACGTCAGACGCAACGTAGTGACGCCCTGAGCCGACGGGGCGCGGTTTGATGAACTCACATCCCCGCCGGGGCGCAATGGGGCGGGAGGGCGGTGTCTCAGGCGGCGCGGTGATGCGGTAGCGGCGGTTGGAGCAGGAGGAGGAGGCGGCAGCGGCGGCGGCTGCGGCCGGTGACGGGAGCCCGAGAAGAATGAGCCAGCAGGGAGCGGCGCTTCAGAACTACAACAACGAGCTGGTCAAGTGTGAGGGCCGCAGGAGGCGGCGGAGCCCCTATCCTGAGCTATCCCGGACCCCCGATCCCCACCTGCCCCTCCCCTCCCCTATGTCCGGCCCCGCGCCCCAGGCCCTGCCCAGCCCACTGCACGGCCCCTCACCAGCCTCTCCCCCCTCCCCCAGGCATCGAAGAGCTGTGCCAGAAGCGGGAAGAGCTGTGCCGACAGATCCAGCAGGAGGAGGATGAGAAGCAGAGGCTCCAGGGCGAAGTGCGGCAGCTAACGGAGAAGCTGGCCCGGGTCAATGAGAACCTAGCCCGAAAGATCGCCTCCCGAAACGAGTTTGATCGCACCATTGCAGAAACAGAGGCCGCTTACCTCAAGGTGGGCCCGGCCTCCCCTCCCCCCTCCCCGCCCATACACAGACACTTATCGTACCCCCGCCCCCCATATTCGCCTCTCGGATGGAAACCCATGGAAACCCCAAGCTCACTTGTCACCTCTGGATGAAAAGCTCCCCCTGCCCCAAGAGATAATTAGGCCATACTCTAAATCCATCTCTTTGTGCATTTGTTCCAGAAAGCAGACAGGAGTCCTTAAGTCCTGGATTCCATTCCTGCCTCAGATATTTAACTAGTTGTGGGACCCTAAGCAAGTCACTTAACCTCTCTGAGGTTCAGTGTCCTTATCAGTAAAATGGGAGCCCTGGACTTCCAGATCAGTGAATTTGTTGAGAGTGCCCACAAGAGGTCTGAATTTTCCATTTTTTTATTTTTTTAAGGTAGAGCTGTCAGACATCCCCCACCCCAAATGAAGGGCTTCCCCGGAGCAGGGGCTTTGCCTTTCCATCCTTCCACACCTTTATTCTTCTGTTGCTCCCCCCCTAGTAAGCCCATACTGTGTGTACTAAGAGCTATGCTAGGCACTAAAGGTACCAGGAAACACGAGGTGTGATGAAAAGAGAATTGCATTTGAAGGTAGGGTAAGTGGGTCAGCATTCTACTTCTGCTACGTGCTACCTGTGGGACCTTGAATATGTCCCTTAATGTCCCTTGGTCTCAGTTTCCTTATCTGTAAAATGAGAAAGTTAGACTAGATAATCTCTTAGATTCCTTACAACTCAAATTATGACCCTACAATATAAAAATGGCCCTTGACTTATTTGAAAATGAAGAAGCATATTATACAATGTGTAGAGTACAATAAAAGGTGGGTAGTGATGGGGACAAAGGACCCCTTAGGACTTAGCACCTTTCCAAGATTAGCAAGCATAAACCTTCCATTTTTTCTGGTCACAGATTCTGGAAAGTTCTCAGACGCTGCTCAATGTCCTGAAGCGAGAAGCAGGGAATCTAAGCAAGGCGGCAACCCAGGATCAGAAGAGTACTACCGCCAAGGACAGCTGAACTGAGACCATGGGCTTGAGCCTGGGGCTTGCTTAACAATCCCTTTTTGTAGGCCTACAGGTGACTTCCTTGAGAGGGAATCTGTTAATAAAGTATCTTTGTTTTTCAAAGCTGTGGCATTTCCCTTCTCTTGCTGTTTCAGGCATGTGAGAAGAACTTAGCTCCCCAGTACTTCATGGGTATTCACTGTTCTCTGGGTGTTTCATCTAACATGTCCTAAAGAAAAGGGGTAATAACAACAGCCCAGCCACTTGGGTGGGGGTGAGTAATTCTTTGCACGTTTCGTTGCCTTCCAGGCAGAAGGAAACCTGGGGGAAAGGGAAACATGGAGAGGACCAGAGGCAGTTTTGCCTGAGAGTTGTCACTGCTGTCCTGAATCAGCCTTCAGGAGATTTATTAGCAGGCCATGTGCTTCCTTCAAAGCAGGTGGCCAAGCAAAACCAGTAATGGTGGGGATGGGTGGCCAAAAACCCTAACTAGAGACATGAGCCTTAATATACATGTAGTCAATATATTGCAGTTTTATGTGTGAATAAAGATTTCCTTATGATTTTCATCTCTGAGCCTGCTGCCTATGTCATGGGGGGGAGGGCTTTTTTTTTTTTAACGAAGAGCTAGAAGTTTTTGTTTATTGTTAACAGTCTGTGCCCAGCAATCCAACCCAGATGGTTCCTTACCCTACCCCAACTCCACCATGGAAATTGAGGTTCAGGAGTAGAGAGTATGTATGAAGAGCTAGAGATACAGGCACAAGATGAGGCTGGAAGGATCTGGTTTGGCCACTTGACTAAGGGCCTCAGACCTTTTCTTACATGGAGGTGAGCAGAGGAGTAAAGGACTAGACTTCTGAGTTCTTTCTAATGTTTGTTAAATGCCTACTAAGGGCAAGGAAGGCTTTGTATGACTATACACCAAGTACATATCCTATCTTGGTCCTGGATTATTTCAGTCTCATTTCCTATTATTCTGCTTTACGTTCTCTTCTAATCAAACTTTTTCTTCCTACACATTTCATTTACCTCTGTACTTGCACAAGTGGTGCTCCACATCTTGATAACTCTTTCTCTTAGAATCCTTGTCTTCCTCAACCAGTAATACACTATTCGATAAGCCCAAAGACCCCAGTTTCTGGGATAAGAACTCATTATTTGACAAAAATTTCTGGGAAAATTGGAACATAGTTTGGCAGAAACTGGGCATAGACCATCATCTAACGCCATACACCAAA
>CM053581.1:214974255-214984731 GCA_028627135.1 Pseudochirops cupreus
CTCTCCTATTCTTGTTTTTTCTAATTCCTCCATGAAAATGTAATACAAGTCACCACCTTCCTCCAGGGGCATTTTGACCTTGTCACCATCGAGATTAAAATGCAAACATAGACTGAATGTATCTTGAATGCTGTCCTGATGTGAATGTTTATGGAAAAACTATTAAACTAATGATATTACAGTATGTCTTAGATCTAATGGATAGTATAGACTCATTTTTAACCCTCCTAAGCAGGAGTAAGCCAAAGAGAACACACTGACTTTTTGTTTTACTTTCCCAATTCCTGCTGTAATCTTCATTTAGCAATTTGTTGCTAATAACTGGGAACTGCCTTGATCTTCATAATCCTCTTTAGGTTAGGAATTAATTTCCTAATTTTTACTGCCTCACCTCTCCACTTCACATGTAAGCAGAAAGTGGAACCTACAGGTTTACAGGCCTTAATGAGTATTTGAAAATTAATTTGTGACAGCCAAAGTTTAAGCAACTGAGGGACTGTGTGACACTGTCATTTATTCTCTTGTGCCTTAATAAGACCAGAGAAGGAAATGTCCAGGGTAGTTCCCAACAGATCACTCTTCTGAATGTTATCACTAGGGCATTTATCATCGCTTAAATCTCTTTGTCACTTTCTGGGCTGTTAACCAACTTTTAGTGTCAGCCACTAGCAGTATGAGTATTATGAGGGCTTTCAGGATTTAAGTATTTTCCAGGGCACAGAATTGCACTAAATTTCTGCTGCCTTTTACATCACCTTCTCCCCTCATAGATTTGAAGTCTCAACTCTTCAATGAAGCCTTCCCAAATATATTAGCCCGACACTCACATCTTTCAACTCTATGTTGCTTAGGATTCTCGTCTCCTTGCTGCTACATCTGACTGTTTTGATTGCCATTTCTTGTGCCTCTGAGTGTTCTTGGAGTCCGTGGTTCCCAAACTCAGTAAGCTTCCAGGCCTGGGAAAGAAATACTAACTTTCCCTCTCCCCTAGAGTTAGGCAGGGTACACTGAACATTGATACAAAACATAATACTGATTTTTTTTCAAGAGGCTGTAACTTAATCTGACTCCTTGGCTGTTTGCATTATAGAAAAAGGTCATTGGCTGACCATCCAAAGGAATGGAATGTGAACTGAGAGGGGCCTAATTCTGACACTGAGAATGGACAAAAGACATGTACTTAGGGGAAAATGGGGGAAGGGAAGGGGGGGAAAAGTTGACCCATCAGTCAGTTTAGGCTCTGGAGTTCAGTGTACATTTTTTTTTTAATGGGTGGGGAAAGGAGAGAGGCAGCTTCACCATGGGAACACTGAGGACAAGGTCTTTATCGCCTAAAATCAAGGATGTCTAGTCCTATTGTGCTTAGACAGTGGTGTCCCTCACTATTCCACTAAGGCCCAGGTGGTACTGGGCTCCCTTCCCTTATTAATTCCCCAGTAGGTTTTCTCCACAGACTTTCCCACCTGCCCCTTAAAGATCATTCCACCTGCAGCAGTGATGAGTAGCCTTTGGAAAAAGAATGACACCTGAGAAAACAGGCAAAGTTTCTCTAGTGCTGTTTATTGAGTCCCATTTATCAGACAAGAAATTATTCTGGTTAATTACAAAGTGAACTGTGCTAATTTCAACCATGTGTATAAGTACTGACTGGTTGAATGGAGGGGAAAGAACCTCCTGTGGAGTCGCAAACCCCTAGGACCTCAGAGAGGGACAATCCAGGGAGGGCAGGGTAGGTGCAGAGACTGAATCCCTGCTTTCTGGCTAAGCCAGGTCTGGTTAAATTCACTCTTTTCACATGTGCACACCCACTCTACCCCTTCACATAAAATCCTGATATCCAGTGCAGATATGGAGTGCCTTTAAGCCAGCTAGGCATTGCTAGCCTCAGTAGTAAATTTCGAGCAGGGAGAGGGCTGCCCTACTAAAACAAACAGAAGGAGACAGGTAACTAAAGCAGAGCCTGGCACAAAATGCAGTTGCATATGGAGAGTAAACACCCTAAACTGGCTTTGGGGCCTAGGCTTCTGCCAAAAGGCCTGTGCTTTTTTCCTTGGGCAAAGGAAAGAGGAGGCGCTTTTAGGTACAGTCATGGCCTCCTTTTCTTGTGTCAACCTTCACCCTCCCAGAACAGTGTTCCCCCCTCAGCAGTACAGAGCCAGACTAAACAAGGAAGGACCAACAGTGGGGTGAGGGAGCAAGGGATATGGAGAAGCCCTGGAAGTAGGCAAGAGAAGGGCAGGACAGCAATGCCCCCAATCCCACCAATATCAGTGCTACCAAGAAAAGAGAAAGCTGTTCCACTCCCAGGCTTGGGTTATGCCCAGACGACTAGAGGAAGCCTTGGGACAGGAACAAAAGTAGATTGTGAGACCCCTCTGAGCCAACAGAAAGGGGCTGCCTGGTTGTGCCTCAGTAGTAGAACAAAAAGCATGGCCAAGCCCCAGCATTCCCTAAAGATAAGGTGGCAATGGAGCTTCTTAGAGCTGAGACCCTCCAGAGAAGTAAAGTCATATAGCTCTGGAAATGCTGTAGGCACAGATCCTGAGTACTCTGTCACTGGGCAAAACCAAGCCAGATAGAGAGAGGGCATATGGGCCAGAGAAACCAGCAGCAGCCAGAGTTATGACCCTAGTGGCTGAGCTCCCCAACCACAGCACTGGAGAATTGTGGCACCTGCTGCCCATGACTACCAAGTATCCCAAGCACCACGGTCCTGGGGGGAGAGGGGAAATGGCAGGATAAAATCTGGAGAATTTCCAGCCCCACTGAGCCGAGATCAGGCCCAACAAGGTGAAATGCTATTGGTCTCTCCGTCCCTCAGTCCAAGGTGCTCGGAGATCAGAAATAGAGGGCAGGCTCACTTCGGAAGTCTGAGAGGTCATTCTGGCTGGCTGGAGTAAGCTATGAGTGAGAAAGGAAAAATGAGGTAAGAGGGCTGTGAGGAGAGACATGTTCTGTCCACCCACCCCTTTCCACAAGGCCTCCCAGGAGGGCCCTCATTAGATACCATGACCAAGGGCATTGTAGGGTACTTCAGATTGGGCAGAGACTGTGGAAAGGTCAGGACTGACGGGCAAATCATCAGATGTTCCAAGGGGAAACAAAACTATCCCCTCCCTGTTCCAAGCAGAACCTGAAAGAAGTAGGCAGAGGCCTCTGGACCCTAGAATCAGTGCTGCGGGAGTGTGAAAAGGTGGTCAAAAATCAGAGAGTGAGAGCTGGAAGGAACCCTAGACATCTGTTAGTCCAACTCTCACCATATTTTAAATGATGAAACTGAGGCGAAGTAGGAGAGTGACTTTTGCGTCAGGTCTCAGTGACCAGTGGCCCAGCTGTGCCTTGAAGGCAGGTCTCTGAGCTCCAAGGCTGGGGCTCCTTCCACTAGCTTGGCTCCTGGAACCCACAGGGAACAAACCCCACCCCCTCAAAGCCCAGGGGCCCTGTTCCAAACCCACATTCTTACCATGACTTCTTTCTGAGGGCTAGCCCCAGCTTCACATGAGCCTGCATCATACTTCTGCTCTTGCCATTTGCTGAACTCCACTGAGTGCTTTGGGGTATAACTGGACAGACCTAGAGAACCAAATATAACAGATGCATAGATATGTAGCCACCCACGTATAGTCCTAATGAGCAGCAAGAAAGCAGTGGTTCCTACCCCATGCAGGACCCATGTTGGCAGGCCCTCCCCAAGCTGGGTACCATCAGACCAGCACCTTTTGCACCCCAAATACCCAGTCTACTAAATGGGACAAGGCTCCCTCTCCAAACCCTGGGCACATCATGGATTGTGGGCTCTCTGACTACCAGGTTTTAAAAGGGCTGAGCAGCAGGGAGACCCAAGTTAAATCACACCTAATCTCTCCCCCACTGCCAAAAAATGAATCCCCCCCAGCGGCCAGCTCACCTGAGCCAGATTCTGGAGGTTGAGTGGCACTCTCCATTACAGTGCTATTTACAAAAGTTGCTCGAGGAAGGAAGACAGCAAAGGGTTTCTCCTCCTCATCCCCTTCAGAGCCTGATGCCCCCTCTTCTTCCTCCTCTGCCTCTTCTTCCTCTACCAATGAGCTCTCAGAAGGGTATTCAAATGTGGTATGCAGGCTCTTCTCATTGAAGGAAATCTTCATCTAGATCCAAAGAAAGAGTGACATCCATCCCTTAAGAGTCACAGG
Organism: Pseudochirops cupreus; assembly: GCA_028627135.1. Taxonomy (NCBI): domain Eukaryota; kingdom Metazoa; phylum Chordata; class Mammalia; order Diprotodontia; family Pseudocheiridae; genus Pseudochirops; species Pseudochirops cupreus. Next base: position 214,978,428 of record CM053581.1, read on the forward strand.
GACACTCCCTTCAAGGCATTCTCTGCCCTTTGTACCTCATTAATTGCCCTTACCCCCTCTCCCTGGTCTGGAAAGAACCCAAACCCAGTAGGTTCCCTTCTATTCCAAACACCTCCCCCTCCCACCCCAACCTGGAGAAGCTGGTTGTTAGGTGCAACAGTGAGTTTCTGGTGCAAGTCTCTCCCTGGGCAAATCAGCACTGATCACTGCCCTTAGGTCAAAAAAGGAGTGTTATACCTTTCCTGGAGACTAGTTAGGCAACCACAGCAGTCATTTGCTCTTGTCTTGGTCCCTAATTTGTAAAATGGTGTTAACAGTACACTACTCACCTCACATGGCTGTTGTGAGGAAAGTGCTTTGTAAACTTTCAAACAAGTAATATTAACATGAACCAATCCCTAGTTGGCCTGGCCTGGTTCTTCTTAAGTACTCTGAACGGCCTGCCACGGTCATTCTCCACCTACTCCCTTCCCTCCAACAACATGGGCTTCATGACTAAAGAAGCAGCTTCAGAACAGGGCCTTTTGGTTACCACACCCCAGGAGCCTTCCTGCAGGCCTCCAACTCGGGAAGAACAGCTGGGAGTAAAATCAGTCAAGAAGCCTTAAGTCCTTACTATGTGCCTGGCACTGTGCTAACTGCTGTTGTTCCTAAGAAAGGCAAAAAGCATGGTCCCTGACCTCAAGGAGCTCACATTCTAAGAGGGGAGACAAAAAGTAAATAACCAGGTACGTACAAAACATATAGTATATATAATATATAAAGATATTGGTGGGGGAAGGAGACCAGGAAAGCTCGTTTACAGGAGGTGGGATTTAAGTTGACTCTTGAAGGGAGTCAGGGAGCCCAAGAGGCCAAGGTAAGGAAGCTTAGCCAGCACAGAGGCACCAAAACTAGATGGCACATCTTATTGTTTCTACGCTGCCATCTTGACTTTGCCCCCCACATCTTATGAGAGAACAGTAAGAAGTAGGCCAGTGTAGCTGCAACTATGCTCTAGGTAGAGGGAAGGATAGCATAAGAAGTCTGGAAAGGCAGGAAAGGCTCAGGTCATGAAGGGCTTTCAATATCAAACTCAGCATTTTTTTTTAAATTTTGACCCTGGAGATAATAAGGAGCCACTGAAGTTTATTGAAAAGAATTGTGGCATAGCTACAGACCAGACCATTGCTTTAGCAGCTGAGTGGAGGATGGAGTGGATTGGGGAGAGACTTGAGGCAGAGACCAATTAGAAGGCTATTGTGATCATCATCTAAATGTCCAACTCTTGGTGTTTCCACTTGGGATTTTCTTGGCAAAGATACTGGAGTGATTTGCCCTTTCTTTCTCCAGATCATTTTACAGATGAGGAAACTGAGGCAACCAGGTTAAGTGATTTGCCCAGAGTCACACAGCTAACAAGTGTCTGTGGCCAGATTTGGATTTCTTTGAACTCAGGAAGATAAGTCTTCCTGATTCCAGGCCTAGTGCTCTATCCCCTGCATCACCTAGCTGCCCCAACTAGGTGACAAGATGGCCTGTACCAGAATGGAGACAGGGTTATATAAACACAACATGTTGTAAACATAGAAATGACAAGATCTGAAAAGAAACTGGATTGGGGCAGGGACTGAGTTTAAGTAAGAAGTAGGGGATGACGAGATTATGAGCCTAGATGATAGGAATGGTGTCGGTGCCATCAACTGTAACAGAAGTTCAGAAGGGGGTGGGTTTGGGAAGAAAGGTCATGAGTTTTGTTTTTAACAAGTTAAGTACCTATAAGATAGGCATAAGATGCCTACGAACATCCAGTTTGTAATGTCCAAAAGGCAGTTGGTGATATGGGAATGGAGCACAGGAAAGAGACATGGGATGGATATGTAGGTCTGGGAATCATCAACAGCATAGAGATGATCACTGAACCCACAGGAGTTGATGAGATCACCAGGTGAGCAAGTACAGAGGAAGAAAAGAAGAGGGTCCAGGGCAGGGGTGAGGAACCTGCCTTGATTCAGTTAAAGGGTCATACTTGAGGTCCTAGAGGACCATATGTGGCCTCAAGGCTGAAGGTTCCCCACCCCTGGTCCAGGGCTTAGCCCTGAGAGACACACAATGGGTTAGTGGGGAAATAAAGACCCTGTAAAAGGATTTGAAGAAGAATTTGAAAAGTTTTAAGAATTTGAAACAGTCAGACAAGGAGGCAAACTAAGAGAGATTGGTGTCCCGACAACTCCAAGAGGAAAGAATATCTAGAAAGAGATGGTGGTCAACAGTGTCAAAGGCTTCAGAGAAGTCAGGAAGGATGAGGATTGAGAAAAGGCCATGAGATCTGGCAATTCAGTAACTTAGGAGGGAGCATTTCAGCAGATGAGGTTCAAAAACAATGCAGAAGGCTCAGAAGCAAGCGAGAAGAGAGTATGTGAAGGTACCTGGCGTAGACTACTTTCTCAAGGAGGTTAGCTTTGAAGGGAGGAGAAATAAAGCAAGACAGCTAGTGGGAATAGTCAGCTCATGTGAGGACTTTTTAAGGATGAGGGGGCATGTTTGTAGACAGCAAAACAGATAGGGAGAGACTGAAGATTAGAAAGAAATTCAACATGATGATAAGGGCAATCTGCTGTAGAAGACGGAAGAGGATCAGATCATATAAAGGGACTTGCCTTGACAAGGAAAAAGGCCACTTCTTCATGTGAGACAGGAAGGAAAGAGAAGATAGTAGAAGAATATGTTTGAGTGATGTGAGATGAGATAGAGGAAAAGAGGGAGCTCTTTCCAGCAGGCTAAGGATTCCACATAACCCTTCTCCCTCTCAGCAACACAACTATACCTTCTCTTGAACCCTTAGTTTGCAAAATAGCAATGACTATATAGTAATACAACTGTTTTTCAAAAAATGAGTTTTTCTGGGACACTAATACATTGTTGGTGGAGTTGTGAACTGATCCAACCGTTCTGGAGCGCAATGTGGAACTATGTTTGAAGGGCTATTGATTCATCAATATTCCCAAAGACATCCAAAAAAAGGGAAAAGGACCTATTTATACAAAAAATATTTTGGGCAGCTCTTTTTGTGGTGGCTAAGAATCAGAAATCAACGGAGTACCCATCAATTAGGAAATGACTGAACAAGCTGAGGTACATGATTGTGATGGAACAGTGTTGTGCTATAAGAAATGATAAGCAGGATGATTTTAGAAAAACCTGGAAAGACTTACATGAACTGATGCAAAGTGAAGTGAGCAGAACCAGGAGAACACTGTAAACAGTAATAGCAATATCGTAAAGATGATCAACTATGAGAGACTTATCTGCTCTGATCAAGACAGTGCTCCAACACAATTCCAAAGGACCCATGAGGAAAAATGCTATCCACCTCCAGAGAGAAAAATGATGAACTCTGATTGCAGATTGAAGCTTGCTTTTAAAATTTTATTTTTATTACATTATTTGTTTTGTTTTCTTTTGCAACATGGCTAATATGGACATATGTTTTACAAGACCTCATATGTATAATTGAAATCAAAGTGCTTGCCTTCTCAAGAAGCGGGGAGGGGCAGGAGGGAGGGAGAGAATTCTGAACTCAGAAGTTTAAAAAATAATGTTAAAATTTTTTACATGTAATTAGGAAATATTTAATGAAAAAATACAAATCACTTTTTTTAAAGTTAGGTGCCAAATTTTCAAAAAATTATGAAAGGGATGAGTTCAGAGAAATTTGAAGAAACTTGTACAAACTGATGCGCAATAAAGTGAACAAAACCAAGAGAATATTAAAAACTAAAACATCCTAAAGACAAACAACTTTGAAAGACTTAAAAACTCTCATCAATGCACCAACCACAACTCCAAGGGATCAATGTTGCTACATGCTCCCATGTCCTGACAAAGAGGTGATGGCCTTAAGATGCTGAAGAAGACATATACTTTTTGCACATAGTCAATGTGGGCATTTGTTTTGCTCAAATATATATATTTGTTACAAAGGTTTGTGTTTCTTTTTCCCTTTGATAAACGAGGAGCAGGAGAAAGAGAAAACAAACTTTTGCCAACTGAAAAGAAAAAGAAAAAAAATTGTAAATGCATGGTTGAACCCTGGGTAGATAAATGAGTTGATCAATCCTCTATTGGCAGTAAAAGATAAACCAGAGTGACTGATCCATAGCCATGTCTCATGTTAGATGTTCCCCCTTGTCATCTCCTCAAATCTTAAAAAACATATTCAATATTCTCTTAAAACCAATAGTAAGGAAAATCACCTGCTATTCCGGGTGATTCCTTCAAAAATGTAAAAAGAAAAAAAAAAGTTCTGTGTATCTGCCATTAAGAATACTCTGTATTATAGCATCTTCTTCTCTGGTTAATGTAAATCACTGAGAATTGACAAAATAGATTCTAGGTCCCCTAGGTCCCCTTTTTCTGTCTCCTTGCCTCCATGTAGGGCTGCAGGAACTTACAGAAAGAAGGAGATGGGGCTCCTCCCCACCCTATTTCTCCTTCAGCATTTCCATTTCTCTGAACACCAACATATTCTAAAGAACAGATTTAGGCAGACCCAACCAGGCTCAATGGGCACTGAGACAAGAAAATTCTAACCATCATGCTCACCACCTTTCTAGACTGATAAAGGGGAGGGTTGAGAGATCAAGCCACACTATTCTCTGACTGTTTCCCCCCAAATAAAAATGTGTATGTAAGCTTAAGACTTCACTCTGCTGAGGAGAAAAGGCTCCAGAGAGGCAGAGATTGAGTGTGAACAATGCAAAACTTGGATTAAGGAAATCTGGGTTCAGATCCTGTATCCCACACAGACTAGCTGTGTGACCATGGGCAAATGCTTAACCTCTCTGAGCCTCGGTATCCTCCTTTGTAAAATGGGGGTGATAATACCTGTGGCACCCGCTTTGAGAGGTGGTTGTAAGGTTCAGATGAGATAATCTGGGTAAAGTGTTACAACATAAATGTTAGTCATGTTTAATTATCCAGAACGTGGCAACTTGCAGTGTTTTTTTCCTACAAAATAAGCTCCCACCCAGTTGTATCTTCTATTCATGTGCCCTGCTTGAAGAAAGCCTATCCTTGGTTAGGAGACACACCCATTACCTCTGAGTTGCTTTGACCCTGGCCCAACCCCCAGCCCAAAGAGCATCTAGTCACCAAACCAGGGACAATGCTCAGGGTTTACCTCAAGTATAAAGTTGGGTGGGTCAATCAGGACTCCCAAGAAGTGGCCTTGCCCCTAACCCCCTTATCCCTACCTGTCTTTCCAGTCATGCCTCTTTTCTACTGTCTGACACAGACTGCCCCTCCCACTCAAGCCCAAAAGAAGGACCTCCTCATTTCACCTGCACATGCTCATTCTCACCCCCCCATTCAATCATTCTTGTTGCCCCTTCTCCCCCAACCCTAGGAATGTCCTCTCCAAACCCTAGCCTTCCTTCAAGGCCCAGCCCCACCTACCCACTTCCACTCCCCCCATAAACCTCCATCTTCCCAGCACTGTCTCCTCCTTCCTGCCCCCCCCACCTCTCCAGCCAGAAGATCTCACTCCCCTTTTCACAAACTCATTCCCTTGCTCATATTGTTTTTTTTCTCTCCTAGAATGAACCCCAGTCCTTTCCACTTAGCTGAACTCTACCTACCTTGGAGATCTAGCTCAATACCCAGTTCCTCAATCCTTCCGGGCTACTCCAGCCTACAATGGCCTCCCCTCTCTGAACTCCTCCAGCTGAATCTACAGCAGTTTTTAGGGCTTATTCTTCTACTCCACTTAAGTCCTCCTCTGAGGCCTCACCACAGCTTGGAGGTAACCCTCAGCTCTTTTTAAAGATAAACAGTTTTCAACATTTGTTTAAAGTTAAGCCAATAACCAGCTATTTATAAAGAAGAAAAACATTGCGTGAACTCACTCCTCTGCTCCCGAGCCCTAGCCTGCATGTTCTCATCAGATGTGCTGTTCAGGTCTCTGCCCTCCACAGCCCTTTGGCCTCTTCCCTGAATGCCCTGGCCTGCCTCCCCAGACTAAGTTCCCAGGGTCACATGAATGCACAGCGCACATTCCAGCTCAGTGATCCATCTTCTCTCTCTGTCCCCTGGAAGCAGGCATAGGCCATCCAGGGGGCCCCCCTAGAGGGAGGCAGACTTTGGCCTTGGCCTCCTCCTCTCTGCCTAGAGAAGAATAACCACTGCTTCCCCTCAACCCACCCTAGGAACAGAGAGGAAAAAACAGCCAGTGTATGGCAGGTGACAGGACAGTCCATCCCTCACTAACGACATGGGTTCCATTCAATTCCCCCTGGGCCCACAGGCCAAAGCCAATGCTATCTGT
>CM053581.1:214984831-215015926 GCA_028627135.1 Pseudochirops cupreus
AAGGAAGGGGGGGGGGGGCGGGGAGCATAGGGAAGAGGGGAGGAGAGTATACAGCAGAGTCACGTGACCCTGAAGACTACTGGTAGGTGGGTGAGACTCCATGTACCTGTGGGGCTGGCTGTTGCCCTGACTTCAAGGAGAACAATTTGAGCTGCTCTGGGTTTTGGTTCAGATGCCAACACAATGGCCTTTATACCCTGAAGAGCCCAGTCCTAGGATACTGCCCCTTCCCTAAGAAAATTCCCAAATGAGAGCTGGACACCCTCACTCCTCACCCTATCCCCCCACCCCCAAAATGCCAGCCTTAGTGGATGAGAGGGAAGCCCAGCCCAGGGAGTTTATTCTATCCCAGCTGAGTTCCAGTCATAGCAAACAAACAACCTCACCCCGCTCCATCCCCCCCACCTCTGGGCAAGCCACAATCCCTACAAGGAGCAACAGGCCCTCCTTGGCACCTCTCCAGGAACATGTCCCAGATGCGTGTCCCAGCTGGAGGAGCACCCAGCTCACCCAGCATCCTGGCCTGGACTCGGCAGAGGCCCTGAATGCACTTTGAAGGACATAGTCATGACAGGGAAAGAGCATGGCCACCTCACAGAGACCGATGCAGAAGGTCAGTGCTTCCAGGGAGTCTGCCCCAAAGTCTGACAGCCAGGTGGAGAAACCAGGGGAAAATCCCACTCTTCTGACTTGCAGGCCAGCTCCTGACCCACTAGATTGGCCTTTCCTGCCTTTTCTTCAAGTGTTCAAGAAGGTCCTGACCTCAACCTCTCTTGGATTAAAAAAAATGTTCCTTTAGAATGCCCTCTTAGGAAAAAAGAACAGAAAACATGCCTACCTCCTCTCAGCAGAAATGTAAGACTCTAGGTATGGAATATTTTGAATGGCACCAGACAGGTAGGTTTTGCTCAAAGAGGATGCCGTGGTGGAGGGAAGACTGGAGAGGTTATTGGCATGTTAAAAAATAAAGTGTGGAGGGGGAGGGATGGCTCTGTAACCCACCAAAACAATTCCAAGGAGCCGCTTTCTCCATCATTCACAGATTTCAGAAACACTTATAGGCCCTGTCTCCTTCCCCCACCCCTCCCATTTCACAGGAACTGATTCTGAAGTGCTGTGGGGTAAACCTTCTCTCCCCAGCCACCCAGGGCAGGGCAGATCGAAGGGCACTAGCTGAGATCACACCTTCTCTGTTACCCAAATCTGTTCCACCCTGGTGTCTGTTGGAGAGGGCGAGATGGGCCCAGGCGCACCTGGTAAGGAAAGCAGGGGCCCCAAGAGTAGGGATGTAGAGGGCAACAAGAGGAGGCTTTGGTTTTCTAAGTAGAGAACCACAAATTTCATGTAATGGAGCCCCCCAAATTCAGCCTGAACCTTACTAGAGGGGGAGGGGGAAAGGACTAAGCATTTATATGGTACCTACTATGTGCTGGGTACTGTGCTAAGAGCTCTTTACAAATATTCTCTCACTTGATCTTCCTGAAAACCCTACAAGATAGGTCCCCATTCTTACAGCTGAGGGAAGTGTGGCAAACAGAGGTTAAGTGACTTGCATGCAGTTAGTCATGCAGCTAGTGTCTGAAGCCACATCTGAACTCAGGTCTTCCTGACTCCAGGCCTAGCCCCTCTATCCAGTTCACCACCTAGCTGCCTCTACTACCCACTTGGGGTCTGAAAAGTAGCTCCCTACCCATGATTGGGGGAGTGGGAGGGCGGGGTAAGAAGACCATGGTACAGTGGAAAAACCATTGCAGTAGGAGTCAGGAAGCATGAAGGTGACACCTTGATTCTACCATTTACTAGTTATGTGACCTTGAACAAGTCACCTTTCTGAGCCTCAGTTTCCTCATCTATAAAATGTGGAGATTTGAATTAAATAATTGATAAGGCCTCTTCCAGCTCTAATAACCTATAATTCTATCAGGTGAAGCCCAGACTATGGTGACACTTGATCATCAAGGGGTCAAGGGGGAAATCACTCACTCAGAGGTGAACAAGGCTTGTGCCTGCCAAGGGGCCAAGGGAAGCATTTTATGAATAAGGGGCCCAAGTCTGACTAGCAGCCCAGCATTCCAGCCTCAGCCGGCACAGCAGACAATGTCCCTTACAACGACCAGTCAATAATGAAGGTTCTCTATAGTGGGGCAGATAGGACCAAAGTGGATCCTTGCTCAGTAACTATTCCCCTAAAGAAGATCCCAGGTGCTCCTGCCCCCTCGAGGGACTAGCCTTGGACTTGTCCTCCCCCAGGTTACTGCCACATGTTAAGAGTCCATTTACTCTTCCCTGTGTTCCTCTGCCAAAGGTTTCCATCCTACAGTGGAGGAGGCCATGAAGGGCATTGAGGCTCCTGAACCAACATCCCTTCTAGAGGATATCCCTAGCACCTGGTACAATGCTTAATATAACACTTAATAAATGTTTGTTGAATTGAACTGAATTGCCAGCATGACATAGTGGAAGAAGACTACTGGGTGAAGGCAGAGGAACCAAATTCAAATCCCATCTCTGAAGCATTTCATTTATCCCTCCTGAGTGCTAATTTTCTCACCTGTGAAATGAAGTGACTGCTGCAGGACATCCCTACTCCATTATACTGTAGGTATCTCATACTCACTCTCTTTCCCCCTAAATCTACCTTTCCTCCTAACTTCCCTATTTCCTTTTAGAAAGGTACGATTCCCTTCTAGTTAGCTAGGTTTCCAGTCTCTGGGTCACCCTCAACTCTTGGCTCTTCCTCACCCCTCATGGTCAGTCAGTTTCCAAGCCTTGTCAGTTATACCATCATCACATGCTGGACATTCCCTTCTCCATTTCCATGGCCAGCACCCTGGTGGTTCAGAGCCTCTCCCTCCAATAGCCTCCTAATTGATCTCCCCAATTCTTGAGTTTCTCCCCTTGTCCGATCATCAAATCAACAAGATTCAGGGGGACACAACCACCTCTTGTTAACGGAAGTTAGGAGAAGATTGTCATTGGCCCGGCTCTTTCCTCTCCAGGCACTGAAAACATCTCAGAGGCCAGACCTAAACAGAGGCAAACATGCTGCCCTTGAGAAAAAAGCTTTATGTGCCAACGTGATACTCCTAAAACACAGGTCTGACCCAGTCACACCCTGGCTCAAAATGCGTCAGCAGTTTCCTATTGCCTCTAGGGTAAAATGCAAATTCCCACGTTGTGCTTTTAAAGCCCTTCACAATCTGCCTCCAACATTTGTTTTTCCAGAATGATTTCACATCACTCCCTCTCACTTTATGTTCCAGACAAACTGGCCTACTTGCCATTCCATTTCCAGCCACTATGTCTTTGTAAACACTGTTCTCCCAAATCTGAAATGTCTTCTCTCACTCCTGTCTCTTAAAATCCCAAGCTCCATTCAGGCTTACCTCAAGTAGAACCACAATCTCCCCAATTATTACTGCTTTCCCCATCCCAAAATTACTATGTGTATATATGTGTGTGTGTGTCTCTATATACATATGCATACGCTCACATGAGCACACACACAGACACACATAGACATCTGTTTACAATTGTGTGTCCCCCAGTAGAAAGCAAGCTACTTGAAGGGACTGTCATATTTCCCTTGTATCCCCAGTATGTAAAGAGTCCCAGACATATAATAAAAATTTAATTGAGGAGGCGGAGCCCAGATGGCAGAGTAAAGGTAGGGACTTACCTAAGCTCTCCCCCAAACCCTCTAAACAAATCCTAGAGAGGCAAAATCCACAAAAAGACAGTGAAACAATTTCCCAGCCCAATACAACTTAGAAGGTCAGCAGGAAAGGTCTGTGGCACCAGGGGAAGAGAGAAGCACAGGCTGTACCAGTCCAAACTGGGCCCCAGAAAACCAGGAGTAGGCCTCAGGGCAACTGAATCAGTAGTGGCAGTCGTATTTTCCAAACCTCTCAGCCCACAGATGGTAAGTGAATAGGACAGTGGATCAGAAGATTCTTCGGGGTCCTTTTGCCGGCACCAGAGGTAAAACTCTGCTGCACCGCCTGTATACAGCTTGATCTGGGTCACAGTCCTGGAGCCCCATTGCATGGAGGAGCACTAGTACAACAGAGTTTGTGGACACAGGGGAGCAGGGCCCCAGGTTCCAGGGTTGAAAAGGGAGTTTGTGGTCACTCACAAACCAGTGCACAGTACAGAACAGTAGTAAACAGACCTCTTCCTTTGGCTTGGAAAAACCAAAAACTTACAGGTCCCCAGAATTACCTCTGAAAACAACTGCACAAAAAAAACCTGAAGCTTGGGAGAGTGTGCCCTCCACTTGGAAAGCAGAGTCCCACTTTAGCAAAGAGTTAAAAGGCAAGAAATAGACGGGAAAATGAGCAAACAGGAAAAAAAAATTCTAACCAATGCTGGTTGAATTAAATCCACCCCTCCTCTCAACTTCCCTATTTTTTTTTTTGGAGGGGGGAAGGCAGGGCAATTGGGGTTAAGAGTTAAGTGACTTGCCCAAGACCACACAGGTAGTAAGTGTTAAGTATCTAAGGCCAAATTTGAACTCAGGTCCTCTGGGCTTCAGGGCCAATGCGCTATTGACTGCACCACCTAGCTGCCCCCCAACTTCCCTATTTTTTTGGAAGGCACCACCATTTGGCCAGTCATCTGAGTCATCCTTGGCTCTTCACTCTCCCTCATGCTCCACACCTAAATCAGCTTTCATTTCTACTTCAATAGCTTTCACCCTCTTCTCTCCACTCTTGTGGTGAGCATCCTGTGCAGACTCTCATTATTTCTCCCCTGGACTATTCCAATAGTCTCTGAATTGTTCTCCCTATTTTCATTTTCTTCTCAATAACCCAACATCCTTCCACAGAGCCTTCAAATTCATATTTCTTAAACATGAATCTGACTATGTCATTCTCCTATTCAAAAAGCTCCAGTAACTCTCACTTTTTTCTAAGAGAAAGGAGGAAAGAAAAAGAAAGGAAGGAAGAAAGGAAGGAAAGCCTGAGCCTAGCATTTAAAGGTCTCCACGCCAGAGGAGGGAAGACTGTGACCCTGATAAAACCACTGGTAGAATTATGAACTATGTGATTGATCTAACCTAGATCTCAGTTTGGAATTAGGCAACACAAGGAAGTAAACTGTTCATGCCCTTTAACCCAGAAATTCTACTGCTGGGCATATGCTTCCCCAAACTCCACCCTAAGAAGTCACGTTCAGAAACAAAGATACCAAAACTACACAGTAGCCCTCTTTGTGGTCCCAAAGAGCTAAGAATGAGGCAAGTGTCATCCATGAGGGAATAATGAGAATAACCAAAGAGACTTTGGTATGGGCAGCTAAGTGGTGCAATAAACAGAACACTGACCCTGGAGTCAGAAGGACCTGAGTTCAAATATGACCTTAGACACTAGCTATGTGACCCTGGGCTAGTCACTTAACCCTGACTGCCTCAAAAGAGAGAGAAAGAGAAAGAGAGAGAGAGAGATACATTAATGTGATATAAAATTACCATATAGCATAGTAAGAAATGACAAATATGAGGCATTCACAGAAACATGTATAAATCTATATGAACCAATGCAGAAGAGGAGAACTAGGATTCTAATGAAAAGATACAAGATAGCTCTAACCTATTCTTTAGTGGAGGTGGGAGACCCATAGGTGTTACACATTGTATGTGTTTTCAGACTTCAATATATTCAATCAGTTGTGCTACCTTTTTTTTCCTCTTTAAAAATTTTAATATGTCATATGAGATGGCTCTCTAGGAGGGGGAAGAATATACGTGATATATAGGAAACAATATATCAATAAAAACTTAAAAAAAAACAGAACCAAGAGAAAAATATACCCAGACTATAGCAATATAAATGAAAGAGATCACTAAAAAAGAAGTTAAACTTAGTAACATAAAAGCAAATGAAGGTTCAAAACAAGAGATGATGAAATATATATCTCATTCTTCATGGAGGGTGAGGGGAAGATGAGATAGAATATTGTCTATATTGTCAGACATGGTCTTTATATGAGTTATTTGGGCTTAATTGTTCTTTATCACAAGAGGAGATTCTGTCTGGAAGACACAGGGAAGTAAAGACAAAAGGTGTCAATTTTTTTTTAAACAAAAAGGCTAAATGAGTAATCATAGGGTATGTTTTGTAGAAATTCTTTTTTCTTTGTTTTGCTGGAGGGAAGGTAGGACAATTGGGGTTAAGTGACTTGCTCAAGGTCACACAGCTAGTAAGCGCTAAGTGTCTGAGGCTGGATTTGAACTCAGGTCCTCCTGACTCCAAGGCCAGTGCTCTATTCACTGTGCCACCTAGCAGCTCCAAGAGATTCTTTACAAGGCACAGGTCGGAATGATGGCCAAAAAAATTCCTTCCAATTCTGAAATGTATCAGCTCCAAACTTTTGCTTAGGTTGTCCCCCATGCCTAAAACTTGGGCTCCTCACCTGGACTGGAAACTAATTCTCTTCAAGACTCAGCTGGGTGTGGTGTGGTCTCCTTTTGCAAAAAGCTTTTCCTAATCTTCTCCTCTGCACCCCCACCAGCTTGCCAGTAGGCAGCCTTTTCAAATTACTGGCATTTATTGTAGGGTTATAAGCCAGATAGACGGGAAATTCTTCGTGGACATGTTAATTTTGGTCTTTATATTAAGAAAGACTCCATAGAAATACTTCTTCTTGTTATGGGAGGAAATAGTGGAAAGAATAGTGTATTAGAAAGGCAAAGGCCCTGAATCTGAATCCTCACTGCTGCTTACCCCTGGGTGACTTTGCAAGTCACCAACATGCAAAATGAAAGAGATTGGAGAAGAAGACTCTAAAATCCCTTCCCAACTCTAAATCTATTATTCTCTGATCCCCAGCCTAGCACAGTGCAACCTTATATACAATAATAGGCACTTAAGATATTTGTTGAAAAGCACTGATTGTTCCAATGGCTTCACTGATCAGCCATGGGATTCGAAGAAGGCATGTCCAGGCACCTCTGGCCCCAACCTCCCAGCAGAAGTAAAGCTCAATGAGTGATCTTAGAGCTTCCTCCCTATGCTCTAACTCAAATCCCAAAAGAAATACAGTGGAGCAGGGACAAGGCTCCTCCTCAAAGTTAGGCTCATCTTTCCCCCCCAGAGGAAAGGATTCCCTCATCTGGGAGCATTCTTCGCTCTCAGTCAACTTGCTCTTTCCTCAGATTGTTTTTCATGACTCTAAGCCCCCCATTCCTCAGTTTAAAGTTGTTACCTATGCCATAAGGTGACATACTTGCACTCACCTGTGGTTTGATTCTGCCCTACAAAGCTGCCCTGATAAGAGAGAGCATACCTATGAGGAAAGATGAAGGAGGCTACTGCAAGGGCTGTCCCACCAGACTGGGGTGCTCCCCCTTCCTCCTCGTGGGATCTCAAGCTTCCTAGAGGCCATGTACAAGAACCTCTTCTTCCAGGAGGCCCTTTCTGATGTTGGTGATTTCCTTCTACACCAAACTTACTCTGCACTTACTTTGTTTCTATTTTATGACTATTTAGTCCTGGATACATTTCCCCAGGGAACATAGAAATACTCTGAGGACAGGAACTGTTTCATTTCTGTCTCTAAATTTCCTTCTAACACCGTGCCTGGCACTCAGTTAACGACTGTAGAATTGAAAGTCACCCACCTCCTTGAGGGAACACTCAAAAGTCCAGTCTTAGTACCTGTCAACTGGTAGGCATTTAATAAATAATAATAGTTGCTTAACATTATGATATCTTGCTACAGATGGCTCCCGTCACCTACTAACTGGACTACTAACCAGAACTTGGACTCAAGAAGGCAAATTTGGAGGTAAATCCCACCTCATACTCACACTAGGTATGACACCTTGGACAACTCATTTAACTTGTCTATGCCTCAGTTTCTTCATCTGTAAAAGGAAGGAGATGTGCTCAATGGAGCCCTTCGAGTTCCAATGCTAAGGACCCATATGAACCTACCAAAGGGCAGGAAATTTGAACTATTCAAGCAACCAGGGTCATTGCTCTGTCAATACTTAACAAAAGCTATTAACTGCTCATGCCCTTTGAGCCCTGTAATTGTGCTTTGGGAAACATACACCAAGAAAGTAACAAGAAAGAAAACTGTAAAAAGATGTTCATATTCAAATTTTTTTAAATGAATGTTAAAAATTATCTTTGCATGTAATTGGGGGAAAATAAAATATTATTTAAAAAAGAAAAATATGTTCATAGCAGCAGTACATAGTGGGAGATAGGGGGGAGGAATCTCCCTAAGTGGGAACTCCCCCTAACATTGATCCCAAACCCTCTATGATTTAGTAGGTAAATTATGCCAGAAGCACAGAAGCCAAATGACTTTCCCAGGACCACACTGCTGTACCAAGGCAGAGGCTGGACCACAATCTACATTTCTCTCACCCCCAAGCCTAGTATACTAATACACTCTAACAGGTAGTACTACTATTTGTTATAAGAGCAAAAAAATAAGAAGCTGCTAAAGGCTCCCATAGGAGCAGGGGGGCTCTAGTATGTGAAACCAAGTGATATTGGGGAGCCAGAATCAGTGATACAAATGCCAACTCTGGAGCTGTATTGAAATGTTTATGTAAAAATAATGTTTACTATTAAAAAAGAAAAGCAAAATGCAAGACAGTAATCACTGTGTACATAAAATGCTGCACAAACATAGGACGGGGCCTTAAGGGCACAAGAGACTCTGGAGGGAAAGAAAGAGCTTAATGCTCTTGGTTTTCTGTAAAGTTGCTTAAGTTCAAAATTTTAAAAACCATCAATATCAACTTTCCCTTTGATGAGGTGCAGGCACTGGGAGCCCCCTAGAGCTCTCCTTGAATCTTTGAGGCACAGGCTCCCAGAGCCCCTTGAGCTCTCCTGGAATCTTCCCCACATACGGCATTTGCCTGAGGCCATGGGCCTTAAATTGTGGTTCTGCCAAAGTCTTTAGCCCTCCTTTGTTCCAAAAATTTCCCACCCTTGAACTGGCCTAGCCCACCATTGTCTGTGGTCTTCAGGTAGTCTCCTGCAACTTGCCATCCTTAATCACTCATTACAGAGTCTGACCTCATCTGACTCCTGAAGACCTTCCCCAAACTCATTACTGGAGTCTGACCTCATCTGACTCCTCCTGAAGACACTCCCCAAACTCCTCCTCTAGACCATCCCTAGATTCCTCCCACAACCTTTCTGTACGTGAGGCCCCATCTTCCCTCCATGTGGTGTGAGAGAGCCATACAATGACCCAGCACAGACTTACTCTGTGTCAGATGATTCTGGCCTGCTTGCCCAATTCAAGCTTTACAGATACCTAGGCTTCTTAAGACTCTACCCAAAATGACGAACTTTCAAAAAACTTTCCTTTTCTTTGGCTGAGAAAAGACTTGAGTCAAATTATTTCAGCAGAACCCAGAGTGTTGGCATTTTGGGGGTCTGCAAATCACCCCTAACCCTACTTTATAACACATCACCTTCAGCTAAGCAGAATAAACAAAGCAGAAACGACTTTCTTTTCTTGAGCTTTGAAATCATTTTCCTGACAGCCAGAACTTCACCTAATACTTTCACCTGTAGATTCTGCTCTTTACAAGTCAAAGGTAACTTGATATGTGCATTACTATAAGCCTTCTTTTCAAAGTATTGGCTTTTTTTTTTTTTAGCCCTGGCCAGCCCTAAATAGTTCTCTGAGCCCCTGGCAGGGCTGACCAGATCATCTACAGGCAGACAAATGAGCTCTAACACACAAGGAGTTCCTTCTACTCCACTTCCTCAAAGGTCATATTCAATTAAATTCTGCCCTCAAAATCCCCTACAAGAGGTAATCAAAGGTTACTGGGGGCTCTGGAAGAGGAGATGGCTGGGCAGCCGCTCCTTGATTTAGTCTGAGGGCAGATGTCCCCTCTCACCCAGGCACACTTTTTTCCTTAGGTCTCTGAGAGCAAACAAAGGCCAGGTAGGGAGCTGCTGTCACTTCTCAGCTCCAGACCTCTCCCACCAGCTCCAGTTTTGTTCTTCTAGATAGCCAGGGTAGATTTAGGGCCCATACCCCCAAGAGGAGCAGAATCCTCCGGGAAGGGGAAGCCAAGGTGGGGGGCAAGTTTGGAGTCCACCTCTGCTGTGGGACAGCTCCAAGATAAGATCCCATCTCCTAGCCCCAGGACCCGCCCACACAACCTGCTCTCACTAGCTCTCTCGGTAATGAATACACTCAGCCCGTGGCAGATGGGAGCGGCACAGCGGAGGCTCGAAATATTAAACTCCACCTGGGCACAGGACACCACAAACAGTTTCAAATTCCTCAGGAGGAGAGACAGCTCGATCTAGATTCCACAATGGAAGGCAGAAAAATGTGGCAGGCCATAAGCCAGGAACCAGGAAGGAACTGCTCAACTATTCCAGCTCCCAGCAGGGGCTTTCCACTCAATCAGGGCTGGACTTTAACAAGGAAGCTGCAGGACAGGCTCCCAAAGGGCAAGGGCACAACTTCCAGCCCTGCCTCGAATGAAAAGAATGATATCTACATGGCAGTGCTCTTTTGGAACAAGAGTTCCAGGTGAGAGCCTGGTGTAATGGGGACACCCTCCTTCCTCATTCAAGGACGTCTGGCTGCTCCCTAAGCACGGGCACCGGCTTAGGTTACAATCACGTCTCATAGGAGCAGTCCTAGAAAGAACGACTAGCTCTCTCACATAAGCATTAGCCCAGATCACACCACGGGACTACAGAGCCCACACTCACCATGGGCTACCCCGGCAGAAAGGTCAGGGGGAGAACAAGCACAGATACACCTAACAGGCCTACACACTCACTGGGGTCTCCTACAATCGAGACTTTAAAGGAAGAGACAGGAAAGCTTGACCATTGCCAGAGGTTGTGGAGTAGCAAAGGTGAGGCCCTGGACAGAAAACAACCTTCTCCAGAGTGACAGGCTTCCTCTGACAAAGACCGAGAAGGGGCTCTTGCTCTCTAACTCTTAAATAACAAGCCTCAGACCACCTACCAGGCTAGGGGAAGGGCTGCTCCATGCTCAAACTTGCCCCAAACCAGCCCAAATTAACTCTCCTACCACAGTGCTCAGCTCTAACTCTCCGATACACCCCCAATGCCACAAGCAAGCTCTTTCCAGCACATACCTGAAGGGTCCACACATTACTACAAAAGCAAAGCATTCTAGCATCAAGGAGCAACTTCCAAGACACTTTTAAGGGAAAACTAGTCACTGAACCATATCGTCTACAGAGAAAGAACCTTCCATGAGTGATATCATTATATCTATCCCCTCATCTTTACAGAGAACCCTGCTACTACAGGTTTAAGGCTGGGCTTGCTCAGGAAAGACAAAACAGCCAGTTCCATGAGAAACAGTCCCCTCATCTTGCCCTGGCTAGCAAGAGCCCTAAGGGAGGAAGACTTGAGTCACTCAAGCCAGTGATGATGCTCCCCACTTAGATGGGTGCTTGTTCAATTTCAACATAACAACTGGCTTCCCTCATATGCAAGATAAACAACAACCTCACCTTGCTCCTTTTCTGGGCCTGTGGATTAGGTGTTTGAACTCTAGATAAAGAAGGTAAGGAAAAGTCCTTGGGGAACTAGGAAAGGAGAGGCATCAGTGGTCACAATCTGAATTACTGGGATAAGGCCATGGCAAGTCCTAAAAAAGAGCTCTCTCTCAGCCATCCCTCTACCCTACATGTGCCCCCAACAGCAATAACTCGCTGATCACCGTGTACCCCCTCAGAAATAGAAGCTTAGCTCTCCAAGTCTGCCCAGAAGGATATCAAGGTTATCAAGATTAGCATTCATACGCCATGCTAACTTCTGAGATGGTCACTGGAGAAAGGCAAAAAACAATGGCGCTCTAGCTCTCCGAGGGTCCCTACCAAGATCAAGGCCCAAGACTGGCTAGAGAACACTTTAATCCAAATGATCAGACCCTGGTGGAAAGCTTCCAAGCACAAGACATGCCAAAAGGCTGAGATCAGAGCTAGCTCAAGCTGTCTCCTCGCCCCCTGCCTTTACTCAGGACTTCAGTGCCATATGGCTCGGGAGTCCTTTGTGCAAAACGGGAGGGTTAAGGAAGGAGAGTGAAGCCTGTCTCAGCTTCCTCCCAAGGAGACACACATGGGGACCCACAGGTAGCTATGAGTTCAACAACAGGCTTTTGGAATCATCTAAAGATATATGCTGCCTTCCAACTCACAGCTTGGCTGCTGTGAGGCTTAAATCATTACCCCAATGTCACAGAATGTGCCCCTAAATCACAATCAATGGCTATTGGTCACTAGTGGGACCAAGTAGAATGGAGAATGGCTCAGGGCAGACCATTCCCACTGCCATAGAAACAGCTCCAACATGTGATGCTGGATAAACAGTGTCATCTCTGTACAGAAACTACAGTACATGATTGTCTTGTTTATGGATTTGTCCTTTGTCCTTTTATCTCCTTTAATTACAAACCCAAAAGGCAGAGAAACTATTTTCTAGATGTAGTGAAGAGGCCAAACAGGCTGCCACACACACACACCACTAATCTGTCTTGTCTATCTTCACTCACCATAGAAACCAAGGTCTAACACTGGGTGGGGCCTAAACACTGATCACTGCTCCTTGTCGGAAATAAGCCGGTCAGCCATTCACCTGGAACATTTACCGACTGCTGCTTCCCTCTTGGCTGAGCATTTATAAAATCTCAACAGGGAAACAGGCCTTCCCACATAGAGGATTAGCACTAAGCCTGACCAGCTGCTTCAATCAGCTTGTACCCACAAACCTCTAAAACTCACAAGGCATCTAATATAGGGCCAGGTAACCTGGGAGGCAGGGGCTTCTAACAATCCCACTGTTCTTGTGCCTCTCCAGTTACTACCATGGAGCAAGAGAGTGAGGTTCTGGCTGACCCCTCGAGTAGCACTCCCAGTTCTGGGCTAAGCCCCAAAGCTTGTGGCAGCCACAGCAGAAAATGCCTTGCAAACAACCAGCCCTCTACTAAGAGGGAAAGAGAGAGGCAGAAACCCAAGAGCCAAAAGGAAGTCAGGTCCAGAGAGGGAGAGGAGTCTAAAAGAGGCAGGCTTTTGCTGGCTGCCATGGCTGTGTGCTTATATAAACAGTATCACCTGCCCCATAGGGATTTTGACCGAAAGAGTTTAACACACCAGGGCAGATTGGTCACAGCTCAGCCTCAGCTTCAAAGCCGAGCTTTCCCAGCTTTCACAAGTGCCTTTTTGTTCTCTGTTCACGCTACACAAAGCCCCAGCTTGTGTTACATTCCTACCCTCAGATTCTAGGCCCATGAGCCAAACACAAACCCCAACTTCAGGGGACAGCTGGGAGTTCAGAACCCTGGCTATCCTCCCATCATCACCCTCATCCACAGTAATGCCTCTCTCTTTCCCCAACTGTAACATGCCAAGTGGCCTATACCCATCAACTAGCTGGGAGAAAACTTAGAGATACTCTCACCCAATTCACTTCCCCACTTTCTGCCTGGTGCTCAAATCCTCCCTCTTCACTCTCGATATCCACCCAGGATGCTGTGTACAAAATGCCCTTCAGTTGGTCCAGCAAACCAAATAAATAAGGTATTCTCTGCAAAGAACCTGGGCTGGCCTTGGAACACGTCAAGAAGTATGAGTTGGGAAAATGAGTCACTGATTACAGTGTGGCTCCATGAGGCAATAAGATGGCTAATTGTAGTTATTTGTGGATTGTCAATAAGCAAAATAAGATAATGAATAGACCATGTTAGTTCTCAAACATGAGACAATAAAATGTCTCACGGCAATAATGACAAGGTCCTAAATATGAAGGAAAAAAATGTGCTGAGAAGCAGCCATCATATATGTAAGTGCACAGCAGGAGTTAAAACCAAGTCCCACCTGGCCACCACCAGCCTTTGTGACAAAATCAAGGGCATATTAGGATTTAGATGGTTACTCCACAACATAGAGGTATGCCAGAATCACACACAAAAAGGGAAAGAAATAGTGTGGAGAAGAAAAGGCCTCCTAACCTTGGGGCTAGGTGGTGCAGAAGACAAAATAGAATGCTGGGTCAAGAAGTCACGAGTTCATAGTCAGACTTAGACAAATACTAGCTGTGGGATCCTGGGCAAGTCAGTTTGCCTCAGTTATTTTTTTTCAACTATAAAATGGGGGTAATAATAGCATCTACCTGGCAAGGTTGGCACATGGTAGGCACTATTATAAATGTTTATTCCCTTCTCTTCCTGGGAAACTACATACCCTTGCCTCAGGGGCTGGGTCAATCTACCTCTGCACACACCCAACAAACTTTTTCAGAAACGGAAGATTCTTCATACTATGGCATCAATCATAAAGGCAATATTTGCTATCATATAACTAAAACCCTAGGTTTTAAAGATTTCAATAATATATAAAAAGCTAAAGCAACACCCATGTGGCTAGGGGTCACTTCTCCATTATCAAATGGACCTCACTCACTTTGATCTCACCTTTCCTCCACAGAGTACAAACACCAAGAAACTCTCAAATTTCCCTACGTGAGGCAGGGCAGAAAGGGATATTCTTCTCCCCAAAGATAGAAAGGGAAACTTCAGGGCATCAGTGAAGTGACTCATCCAAGGACACAGTCATTGCCTGGTCTATAACCCAGGACTCCCAACTCTTTCCCCATAGTGACAAGGACAAATCATCAGAAGAGTAGTCAGTACAATACTGAGACTCAGGCTGGCAGATGACAATTCCAAAAAGTGTAAACCTTAAGCCAAACACGGAATTTGTCACCCAGAGACGTTGTGCCAGAAAACTGAGGCCAGCTATGTCCAGATAAGGTCAAGTTTTAGCCAACATTCACTCCCACAGCTGCCAATAATAACAGTGGCATCAACAACTGACTTTATGCTTGTTTTAAAGTTTACGGAGTACTTTACATACATTATCTCATTCGAGTCACATGACAACCCAATGAGCTAAGTACTAACGATATACTCATTTTACAGATGAGGAAACCAAAGCCCAAAGGGCTTTGTAAAAACAGAACTGTTCCCATGGCCCCAGAATAAACTAAGCATCAAGCCATTCTGCCCCTCCCCCCTTGACTAGGTAGCAGGAATTGGCTGATGGGAATGAAAGGAAGGGGGTAATGAGGGGAAAGGATACTGTAAGAACTGACAGTAAGATTTCCTCTCTCTAAGTCTAGCACTTCCTCCACTAACGGGGTGGAAGAACCAGGAGGCCTGGGGGGAGGGCAAGCCAGCCCTCAGAAGCCACTCCCAGGAACAACGGCCAGGAACAACAACCTCCTTCGGGCATACCCTACTCCCACACATGGCCCAAGTGCCCCACCCCGACTCAGGTGTGTAGGAGAAAAGGCAGCCCGCATCCAGAAAGGCTTAGACAAAATGTAAAAATCACTTAAAATTTAGGCCAATGGCAGTCTTCAGGAATCCTGTCTCTACTCCCTCCCTACAGTTTAAATAGTTATAAAACGCAAATTGCAGGCAGATACATTAGCCAAAGATTGACTCAGAAGAAGGAACAACTCTTGCCTTTCCACAGCAGAATCTTTCCCTGGACATCGAACCACCAGCCCAGATAGCCCTGAAAGTAGATTCCTAGAATCTGAAGCAATAAGAACCCAAGGACACAGAGTGACACTTGCAGACCTAAAGCTGCAGCAACCTGAAGTGGGGGTGGGAGGGCCATCCCAAGGCCAGACAGCTCCCCACTTTAGCTCAGGGAGAGAAGGCATGGTCTCTTGTAGGCTTCTAGGCCAGGCCAAAGTTGCCGATCACTTTTCCTGGCTTCTAACTTATCTTCTTCCCAAGAAAAGGAAGAGGGCAGTAGAAAGCATATTGAGCTGGGCTGTAACTTGGCTCCCCCACCAACTCACTATATGATCTTAGAGAGGGCCAGGGGAACCAATACCACAGCAATCACTGCCAGAAGAGCCTCTTAGAAGCCTTCATTGCCTTCAAAGCCCAGGCCTTGGGGTCCATGAACTTATTCTGAGGAGTTTGTAGACTTCACCAGAAAACAACAGAGAAAATGATTAGGAACCCTGTTGCACATGAAGACTTTCCTGATCCAATAGCTCCCCTGTCCCCAGCTACTGGCTCCTCCCCCCCAAAATAACCTTGCATTTTGTATATACGTAATGTTGCTTCCCCTGTCTAGGTTATAAACTTCTCAAGGACAGAAACTGTTTCACTTTTGTGCAGACACTTAATAAAAGTTTTCTGGTTTTTTTGACCTGAGTTCAAATCCAGCCTAGACTCTTAACACTTACTAGCTGTGTGACCTTAGGCAAGTCACTTAACCCTAATTGCCCCCCAAAAAGCAAAAAAAAAGAGAGAGCGAGCACTATACCAGTCAGGAAGTCAGGAAGACAAGAGTTCAACTTCAACCTCCAATACTTCCTAGATGCACAACCCTGGCCAAGTTATTTAACTTCTGTCTATCTCAGTTTCTTCAACTGCAAAATGGGGGTGATAAAAGGATCAAATGATATAATATGTGTAAAGGGCTTCGCAAATCTTAAAGCACTAAATAAGAGCTAATAATAACATTATTATCATTGATAAGTGGCTCAGTGTATTTCCAAAAAGAAACAGTTTGCAGGACCAGCACTCTTTTCCCCTTGCTATTCTACTCCATGATCATAGACTACAAAATCAGAGTCCAGCCAATCACTTCACAAACGTGTGTGATTGGAAAACAGGTACATTTATGCACTGATAGTAGATGTGTGAAATGATGCAGTCATTCTAGAACAGCGGTTCTCAAGCTGTGGGTTATGTTCAATTTGTAACAATGAAAACACATCCTGCATATCAGATATTTATATTATGATTCATAACAGTAGCAAAATTACAGTTATGAAGTAGCAACGAAAATAATTTTATGGTTGGGGGTCACCACAACATGAGGAACTGTATTAAAGGGTCGTCAAGGCATTAGGAAGGTTGAGAACCACTGTTCTAGAAAGCAATTTGGAATTGTACCCAAAAAGCTACTAAGCTGTATATACCCTCTGACCCAGTCTTATCACTACTAGGTCTATACCCCAAAGAGATCAAAGAAAGAAGAAAAGGACCCATATGTACAAAAAACATAGCTGCTCTTTTCATGGTGGCAAAGAATTAGAAACTGATGGAGTGCCCATTAATTGGAGAACAGATAAACAAGTTATGGTATCTGAATGAGATGGAATATTATTGAACTATAAGAAATGATGAAAGGGACAGTTTAACTGAAAACTGGGGCAACTTGTATGACCTGATACAAAATGAAATGAGCAGAACCAGGACAACAATTTATATAATAACAACAATATTATCAAGACAAAGAATTTCAAAAGTTCTTTTACAGTTTAAACTTTAAGAGTTTAAAAGACTTAGGAATTCTGACCAACAACAATTCAGAGGACTCATGATGAAACACGCTATCTACCACCAGAGAGGGAGCTGATGGACTCAGACAAAAGACTGAGGTTTATGCTTTTTGGACATGACCAGTTTGGGAATTTGTACTGCTTGACTATATATGTTTATCATAGGTTTTGTTTTTCTTATTTTCTCAACTGAGGGAAGAGGTACGGGAAGGTGGAAAGGAAAGAATTTGGATTTAGAAATAAAATAACAGAACCAAGAGAACATTGTACACAGTAATAGCAATAGTCTAAGAACGATCAACTTAGCTACTCTGATCAAGACAATGACCCAAGACAATTCCAAAGGACCCATGAGGAAAAATGCTATCCACCTCCAGAGAGAGAACTGACGATCTCTTAATGCAGATTGAAGCATACTTTTTTTTTAACTTTCTTTATCTTGATTATTTTTGTTTGTGTTTTCTTTTGCAACATGGCCAATTTGGACATATGTTTTACATGACCTCATATGTATAATCAAAATCAAGTGATTGTCTTCTCAAGGAGGGGAGGGACAGGAAAGAGGGAGAGAATTTGGAACTCTAAAGTTTTAAAAAAATGTCAAAAAAATTACATGTAACTGGGAAATTCTTACGAAATAAATAAAAATATATTTTAAAATAATGGAAAAATAAAAAACTTTTTTTTAAAGGATTTACAATAAATGACAGAGAAGGTATTAATACAAACTCATTTCTCCATTACTAGGGCCCACTGCTCATAACACATGTCAGAGATGTCACTGGCTGACTTGGGGTGTTACCACAGTTGACTACAGCTTTGTGAAGTGATAATTCATATTTTGAAATCACTTTCATATCTACAAAGCACTTTTCTCACAACTACCCCAGGAGACAGAACAAGTATCATTATCAGCAACAGATTCAGAAAAGTCAAATGATTTGCCAGTGGCCATACAGACAATATATACTTAAAATGGAATTCAACCCCTAGTCTCCTGACTTCCAGCTGAGCACTCTTTGCACTGCATGAAATGCTGTCTCTGATGAATGTGAAAGAGACAAGTGATACGCTGTGTCCAAGGGCAGATGCAGCTTCCCTGAATCAATGCTGTGAATGAAGGTACTGCTCCCAGTAGGGCCCTGGCCAGGTCTAACTACTCACCTGAGAGAAGCCATCTGGCCTCTCCCTTCCTTTCTGGACCTATTCTAGTGATCACTGCCAAGTTTGGTCACCTCCACAACTTCCCAAGGTCATATCCCCTTTTCTCCTGGCCCAGGCTTAAGTTGACTTCCCTACCAACCTCCTCAACCTCCTCAACCTCTCCTCTTCCAATCTAGTTTATTGGAAAGTACATTATCTTTCCTATATCCAGGAATGTCTGTCCTTCTGTTCTCACTTCTCTTCACCTCCCCAAAATTTTTTATTAGCCCCTTCTACAACCCAAGACCCTGAATCTCTCTCAGCTCCCTTAGCCACCATTTCTCAGTTGCCAAACACTCTATCATGGGTGGGGAACCTTCAGCCTTTAACTGAATCCAAACTTTGAAAGGGCTGGACTTGAGGACCTAGAGGGCCATATGTGGCCTTGAGGCTACAGATCCCCACCCCTGCAGACCTAGATCAAGAGGTCTTCACTTTTCTAGGTCATGAATCCCCTTTGCAGTCTGATGAAAACTAGAGACCTCTTCTCAGAATAATGTTTTTAAATCACTGAGACAAATGCTAAACTTCAGTTCAAAGTTAGTGAAAATTAAAAAAGAATTTTTTTTCCCTATCCAAATTCATGGACTCTCCAACTCTACCCATGGATACTCCACCTTTTGGGACGCTACCCTAGACAATCTATGCTCCTTAGTCCTAAAGCCCATTATCTCAAACACCATTAATCCAAAGATTCCTAGAGATGAGAGATGGTCAAACAAAGTCCCTACCTCCCTCCATTTTTGTCTTAATACAAGGAAGAGAGGTAGGGGTGCCCCCCAACAGACCACTGCCCTTAGAATAGGAAACCTGGGTTTAAATCCCTTGTTCTCTAGCTGTATGACAATGAGCAACTTACTTATGCACTTCAAGCCTCAATTTCCCGATCCATTGAAGGGAGATAATGAGGATCATAATGAAGAAAATGCCTTCTTGTAAATTTTGAAATATCGTATAAATATGAATTGCTATGCACATGAGAGACCCTAGCCCAGAGTGAGGAACCTGCGGCCTCCAGGTCCTATGTGAACTAGGTCCTCAGGTGTGGCCTTCTGATGGAGTCCAAGTCTCACAGAACAAATCCTTTTATTAAGGGGATTCAGCCACAATGGCAATAAAGGACCTGGGACAATGGAGCAAGCTGAAGTCTAAGGCCAGGAGAGATATAGCAGGGGGGACAAGGAGGAGGGCACCAAGACCAAGAGAGGGAAGTGGGCAACCAAAAAGAACAGTTTAACTTTTTTTTTAATGGCAAGTAGGAAAGAGAAAGTCATGGAGAGAGGATAATTAACGGGTAGGTCTGCTAAAGTGGAGGCTGGCTGACGTCAGGGGGAAAAGAAGATGCAAATGTGTAAGACGAAAAGCCCCATAGGCACAAAAATGAGGTTGCAAAAGAGGAGCAATGAGATCACCAGATCCTAGACATGGGCTTTGCTAAGAAAGAGGCAAGTGTGAAAGATGACATAAGGGACCAGACTTGGTACCGAGAGGATGTGTGAATAAGAACATGAGAGGGGCCAGCAGGAGGGAATTACAGCTACCAACTGAGTCTCGGCACAGAGGAGAAGGCTTGGGCTTTATTTGCTATTAAGCCATGATAATTCGAAATATTGAGAGGACATTCAGGTCTCTTACTGAGATGAGGAAGCACTAACTGGAATAATAAGGCCAAGGGAGAGAGAGGTACTTTTATTGAGGTCAGGGAACCATAAAATGTTGAGGTCTTGGGTTTAGGGGTGCTTGAGGCTCCAAAGTATCAACACGCTGGGTGCTGCCAAAAGAATTCGACTCAAGTCTTCTCTCAGCCAAAGTAAAGCAAAGTTTATTAAAGGTTCACCATAAAGGGTAGACTCTTAAGGAGCCTCAGTATGTGTGACATTTGTACTGGACAAGTGGGCCAGAATAATCTGACACGGAGTGAGTCTGCCCTAGATAATTCTCGGATACCTCATGGAGGCAAGATGGAGCTCATATACAGAAAGGTTGTGGGAGGGTTCTAGAGGGGGTCTAGAAGAAGAGTTTGGGGAGGATCTTCAGTCAAATGAGGTCAGACTCCAGTAATGAGAGATTAAGGGTGGGAAGTAGCAGGAGGCTTCCTGGAGATGACAGATAATGGAGGGCTAGTCTAGTTTAAGGGTAACAGATTTGAGCAGAGATATTTTGGGGGGCTCAAGGGTCAGTGGGGGGTAGCTGGACAAAGGAGTGCTAGGCTAGTAACAGAGATTTGGGCCTCAGGCAAATGCCTCAAGGAGGAAGATTCACGGAGAGCTCGGGGGGGTTCCCAGAGCCTGTCCCTCATCACTTTGACCATCTACATATACACAGTGACAAACCATGATGGCAGAAGACCTCACCAAAAGAACAGATGTAGAAAGAAAACAAGACAAAACCTAACCCCTGGAAGAGACTCCAGCAATGAGAAGGGCAGGAGATACAAAAAAGAGGGAAGAAGGGCAATATGGAGAGGAGAACTAAGGAAGGAAACACCCTGTAAATCAGTGCCAGAATGTGAGGACAGTATGCAGCCAGGAGAGGGGGAGAGAAAAGGGGCCTGGGATTAGTCTTGGAAAAACTGCTAGAGGCTTAAACAAGAGAACCTTTGGACACCATGATGTAAAGCAGAAGTCACATTAGGAGGATCTAGGAGGAAAAGAATGAGAAGCCCTGGAAATAAATGACGGACTCAGGAAGCTCTGAGATGAATGGGGGACGTCACCATTGGCAAGATGAGTAGGGCTGACCTGGGGTATGCTGTTAAGATACTTGTCAGATCTAGTTTCACTTCCAAAGGAGCCCCTCGTCACCCCACCAAAAGGGAAGTTATAGGGTATTTACTAGCCTTAGAATTTGCCCCAAGGTTAAACAAAGAGCCGGAAAGAACCTGGAAAATTTTCAGTTTTACAGTAAAAGGCATTGGCAGGAAGGGGCTCTATAAGGCACTGTGCTCAGGTACAGAGTACAAAGGGTTAGGCTAGCACTGCATCTTCCCCTTCCCCCTCACCCCCTAGAAACAAGCAGGCTGGGGAAGGAGTTGGCTCTAGTCAGAAAGGTAGCCAAACACAAATCTGAGAGTCTCTACTGAGCCTTCAAGTTACCTAGCCTGGTTCTTACGGTATTTGCCATTCCATTCATAAGGTTTAAGGATTTTTAAAAACCATCTGATCCAAAACTTTCATCTTTCAAGAAGAAAATGAAGCCCAAAGAGATGAAGAGAACTCATTCAAGGTCACAGAGAGCAAGCAGCCAAACCTGGATTTGAACCCAAGGCCTGCCCTTTCTATTATACATCCCATAGCCTCTCCCTTTTTCTTACAGAGTTATGACGAATACAGTCCTTTGAACTCCTTCAGGGGTCAAGACTTGCAGCAGGATAATTCTTCCTACTATACTCAAGAGCTCAGGACAATCTACTCTTCTCCCACTCATGTCATTAAATACAGGAGAGGCCCAGGGGTGGGGCAGGTCATGTGAGATCATCCAAAGAGAGTAAAAGGACAAGAGAAAGGGACAGAGTCAGCAGGTGATCAGGGACAGAGTCAGTCCAAGAAAGGAGACCAAGCCCAACCCTGTAAGAACAGGCTCCACCACTAAGACCCAGGGAGCAATGAGTCAGTTCTCTCATTTTTGCAAATCACAGAGAGTAAAGGCAATCAAAAAAGTCATTCACCGAGCGTAACCCCCAATATAACAATGCTCCTTATGAATCTGGAAATAAGGAAGTTCCATTCATCTGAGACTTCAACACTCAATGCAGGGAAAGCTGGATGGGGCATGTAGTTAATGAGACCCAGTGATAGCCCTACCCCAAGACAACAGCATTACATAGAAAGGAATTAACAAGCCCGTTCATTCCAAGTGGCCGCTCCGGTTTCGGAGGGCTCCAGAGAGCTAAGGCTTTGAGTCTGGGTAAATTTCAGTTTCTACTCACAAGGTTTGGAGGATTTGTGGATTTACCAGCCAGAGCTGGCACCACCTGTAGTAGGAACAAAAAAGACCTCCCACAGGAGGGAAACATTCTACAATGTTTTTCTGTGAAAAAGTCAAAAAAGAAAATATACCCCCAATTTACCCAGTTTCCTAAGGAAAAAAAAAACAAGTAGGTCTTAAGGGAATTCAAAGGTGAGGAAATGTATAAAGCTCTAACCCAGAATGCTGTCCAGAGAATCCACCTGTCCTAATTTCTCATGGGTAGCAACAGACTTCCTGAGGTTCTCAACCTTTCTAATGTTGCGACCCTTTAATACAGTTCCTCATGTTGTGGTGACCCCTCAACCATAAAATTATTTTTGTTGCTACTTCATAACTGTAATTTTGCTACTGTTATGAATCGTAATGTAAGTATCTGATATGCAGGATGTATTTTCATTGTTACAAATTGAACATAACCCACAGGTTGAGAACCGATATCCTAGGGTTTCTACTTTGAACTTTGATTCAGCTAAAAACCAAGTAAAGGACCAAAAGGACATTGTGAATGTCACATAAGGTCAGTAAACTTTGCCACCTGCAGATGACAATCCTTTAAGACTGAGGCATCCCAAGTCAGATTAAAATGTAATTGGAAAATATTTAACAAAATAAAAATGCAATAGAATATCGATAATATTAATAGGTGGGTTTCTAAGTCATTATGCAGCCTGAACAGGGGTTAGTAGCCCTCATTTCTATTTTAAGTTTGACATCACATCACTGCTTTAAGGGAGAGGAACAGGATCTTTATTTCATTAGTATAGGAAACTCCCAAATAAGGAAACACCCTCTCAACAAGGCAGACTCAGCAACTTGGACTAGAGTACTAAGAGGTGAAGAGAATTGCCCAGGGTCACAAAGCCAGTAGTTTTCAGAGCTGGGATGAATTTGAATTTTTCTGACCGAGACCTACTCTCTATCCTCCTGTCCTATAGCCACTGAACTAGACACAGCCATAGACAATTTGAGGTTGACCTAAACTTCTTTTCCACTTGTCAACGCTTCACCTGACAAGCTATTTGAACAATAGTGCCAGGTGAGACCCTACAGGTTTTTCCTGCCAGAGCTATTTTTCTCCCCTCATAGGAGATCTGAAGAGCTGAACTTTCTTCCTTGAGATGAGGCTATGGATCACAGATCAGGATATTGGAGATTTAGAGCTGAAAAGAACTTCACAGGTCACCTGGTCATCTAGTCCCATCTCCCTCATTGTTTTACAGATGAGGGCCAGAGATGTGAATTTGTGAATCTAAGGCCACTCAGGTATCTAGTAGCAGAAATGGGATTCAAACACCAGTCCTTTTATTCCAAATGCCAGTGTTCTTTCTAAAGCTTTCCTGTAAATGGGAGTTGTCCACCAAACAGACAAATAGCACATCAGTTAAGTTCTTTCTTAAAGCAGGCACTTTTTCCCATTTGAGTGGCAAACCTCTTGAGTAAGTGCACCTGCATCTCCAAACAGCTGCCACCACCTTGCTATAACAGGGGCAGGTTTGATCCTATGTAGGCGTGATACTCTATTACTAGGGAATTTTCTAATCTATACCCACAGATGCCTGCCAACAGGGCAAAGACATCGTGGGGGAAAGCTCAAATGCTCAATAATTTGAGGGGGATCTGCTTCTTGTGTCAAACAACTGTTGTTAACAATCCAAATATCCCCATCAACTGGACACAACAGCCTGGACCAGAACATGCTGATATTGTGTCCCTGGTCTCTGAACATTCAGAAGAGAGCACCTGAACAGCCGTTGCAACCAATCTCAACAATTTATGACCTGACTACAGTTTGGAACAAAGAAAAGTGGCAGAAATCAGAAAAATACTGGTGTTCTTTTCTCTCTTTTTTTTCCATTTCATTGTCACTTTCCACTAACCATTCCAGTTCCAATTAAAGCCCTCTCTTGTGACGAATAAATTCAATCCAGAAGGAAGTTTCACTTCACAGCTATCATTTTGGCAAAGGAGATAGAAAATGAGAAAGGAAAATATTAGAGGGGCTATCATGGGAAGACAGGCACACCAATAATCTGCTGTGGAATTGTAAATTGGTCCAGTTGTTCTAAAAACAATTTGGAATTACACCTAAAACATCACTAAGGTATGACCCAGAGATCCCACATTAGGAAGTCAAAAACAGAGTGAAAGTTCTCAGACATATAAAAATTTTTATAGCAGTTCTTTTTTTCGGGGGGGGGGGGGGGGGAAAAACAAAGAATTAGAAACAAAGTGTGTGCCCACTGACCAGAAAATAGCTGAACAAGTTGCAGCATACAAACTTTAATGGAATATTATTGTGATGAAAGAAAAGATTTCAGCTTGGGAAGGTTCATTTTGAACTGATGCAGACTGAAAGAAAAAGAACTAGAAAAACAATTTATATGATGACCACAATAATTAAAGGAAAACCACAGCAAAAGCCTTCAGAACTCTGATCAACACAGTGATCAATCATGACTTTGGAGAACTTTTTGTTGAAACATGCCTCCCAAGTCTTGACAGAAAGGTGATAAAGGTACTGAATAAGGCTTATACTTTTCAAACACGGTTAACATACCGATTTGCTTTGTCTGACTATATTTACTGGTCACAAGAGAGGGCTCTATTAGAGCAAAGATGTCCAATGGAAAATGACTGTGAAGAAGTGAATAAAGAAAAGAATATCAGTAAAGGTTTTCTTCTTTTTTAAGGGGCTGGGAATATTCGCCAAGTGCTAGTCAAAGTGTCTATCACCTAATCACACATTTTTCTCCCCAGCTAGGCAGACCTCTGGTCTCATTCAGTGTTACCTTTTTCCTTGAGGACCCGATCTTGGTTAAACAGGACTTCTTTAGGGACAAGTAGCCCCCAATCACTTCAATTTCATGGACAGTGGGATAACGTTTCTTGAGTATTATCCCCACAGTCTCAGGGGATGCTTCAGGATCTTCAAGAGTTTTCCCTTTCCATTGGTCTTCCTCCTCCTCTTCCTCAGCATACAGTTCCCCATTTGATGGGCTGAGGCTCACCTCAGGGGAGGCTGGTTTCCTATTAGGCACCACCGTGAATGTATTGCTGCTCAGGTAGTGAACTTCAGATTTGCTGTTAGGCAGAGATGGATGAGGTCGATAATGAGGAGCATCAGGGAATTTGGAAGCTGGTTTGGCCTCTTGGTAGGATTCATCATCTGAATCTACCTCATCAATATAAGTAACAGGAAGCCCTGGTCTACCAGGCTGTTCAGGAATCTGGGTGACTGAGGAACTGAGAGATGTATCAGATATCTCAAAGCCTTCACAAGGCTCTTGTTTGGAAGGTCTCTCTATGGAAGGGGGTGTCAATACCTCCCCCTGCCATTTGAGGTTCACCTCTGAGAGAGTTGTGGCTATTTGTTTCTGAGGATCCCCTTCCTCAGCTGCCTGCAGGGCCTCACCCCCCAAGTGATTCCTGTATGCAGGTACAACTTCCTGTGGGTGCTGGCCCCCATTTTTCAGAGGTATATGGGTCATGTGGCCAGACTGAGAAGAAACACCGGCCTTTCCCTTTGGCTGCTCAAAGGCTTTGCTCCCGGGATGGCCAGCCCTGGAACCTAGCACTTCCACCTTGGGTTTGGGGATAAAGACAAAGGAGTTTTTGGAGTTCATCCGGAGGTTGGCCAAGGCCTTAGCCTGGACATCCTCATCAGAGATGGTCTCCATATCTGGCTTAGGGGCAGGCCTGATCTCAAAAGAGTCATTGGTGCTGGTGGCTGCAAAAACCCACCTTCGCTGACTGGGAGTGGCACTGGCCAGGCCGTATCTGGGGAATGTGGAAGGGGTAGCTGGAGTGGCACTGGGTCCCCCATTGGCACTGCCCATCAGGCAAAGGCCAGGGGAAGGGTGGAGGATAGGTGCCTCTTCCTCAGCATTTGGCTTCCGATTGTCGGTGCCTTTGGAAGTACTAGAAGAGGATGGCACAGGCACACCCACTGCAGGGAGGCCATTGGCAGGACCCAGATGGGGCTCCGGGATGGCCTCGATGGCAGGCCCATTTGGTACTGTCTGGCCTCCTCTGGCCAGACCCCGGGGGTGGACAGTGAAAGAGTTGCTGCCCGTCTTCTGGAGGAAGTCACTGAGCCGAGATGGGGCAGCTGCCAACACCTGCTCCCTCTGGAACCAGGCAGCTCTCTCTCCGACACTGGGAGTACGGGGTCCGGGGCTGGGCAAGGAGGGGGAGGTCGCCGAGCTCCGCTGCTCGACGGCAGAAGGCTTTGGCACCAGAGGACGGCTCCGTTCAGGGCTCCCTCGACGCCGAGGCGGGGACCAGGCGCGGGACCGGGTTTCACCGCTAGCTAGCGGGGGATCGAACTTCTCCAACAGACGGCTGACCCTGCCGGGTTGCGCGACCGCCTCCGCGGCTGCGCGGGGCGTCTCGTAGATCACCACCTCTGCGGCCCGGATCTCCGCCACCGAGCAGCCACGCCGGGCCAGCAGCTGCTGCACTGGGTCCGGGCTCGGACTCGGGCCGGCGGTGTTCACCTCGTAGGGCTGTTGGCCCGGCAAGAAGCCAGGCTCCGATTCGATGATGAGGATGTTGTCGGCGCGAATGGTGCGGATGCCCGGGACGCGGCTGTAGAGCTCCAGCAGCTGCTGCACCGGCCGCCCCGTCGAGGTCCGCGCCCCGGACGCCGCGCCGCGCCCCCTCCGCTGCCGCTTGCGCTCCGTCTCCAGCCTCATGAAGGGGTTCTCCCGCAGGGGACCTAAGCTATCGGCCAGCACCAGCCGCTCCGCCGGAGGGGCTGGCTCCCCCGGGCACTCGCTCCCAGCCCGGGTTGTAGTCCCTGCTGCAGCATCGACTCCAGCCCCAGCGTCGGCCCCCCCAGCCAAGCCCCGGGGCCCGGCCCCCAGGCTCGCCAGCTTGGCTCGCTTCCTCTCCAGGATCTCCCGTTTCCATGCCGGCAGCACTGAGCGGGAGCTGGACCCCGCTAGTCCATCGAGACCCAGCGGCAGCCGAGGCTGAAGGCTCGTCATGGTGCCGTGCAGCGCAAGACAAGGCGAAGCTGGGGAAATCCGCCGCAGTATTAGCGCCCGGCAACCTGCCTGGCGGGCCGGCCGGCTAGTGAACTGATGGAACTGCCCAGGCTCGCCTGACCCCCACCGCTGCCCGCTTTCCCGTCCGTAACCACACCCCTATCATCGGAGCCGCCTCCCATTGGGGAAGTCCCCTCAGGATCCGCCCCGTGTGTGCCAGGGCCACCTATGGCAGACGGGGAAGGATCGTCTCGCAGCCCATGGGGGGAGGAATTCTGTTTATTGGCCAGTGACCTTTCCTGCTCCGCCCCCTGAGATAAAGCTCTGTTCATTGGAAAATACGACCATCACCAAGGCCGGTGCTTATTGGGAAGACTCCATAGACTCGCCCAGTATGTGGCTGCAGTACCTATAGGGCAAACAGGAGGCGGGGTGAGGCGAGGGGAACGCCCTCTCCCTGTGCTTCCCTCCCACCCCCAAAGAGTTTTTCCTATTGGCTAACGATTACCCTCGCTCAATCCCCTGGGGAAAAGCACCTTTAATTGGGTGAGACTCCATCACCCGGGCAGGCGTCCAATTGGGGAAAGGCATCTTAGACCCTCCTCTTGGGTAATCAAGGTGTATGCTAATTACTTTCCTTCTCCGGCTTTTCCCTCGGAAGACACCAGTGTAGGCTACTATGTCCCTACCAGAGTGGAAAAGGGAGGGTCCTGGCCCGCAGCCCAGCCATTTCCATCAGTTAGAGAGCTTCAATTTATGAGTGATTAAACCTGGGGTTCCACCTCTCCGTGTGACCGTGAGCCTTGTTCTTGTAGGCCCAAGGAGGCAGCCCTGGATAAACTGAGGGGGAATAGGAACAAGCCAAGTCTCCTGACGTGACACTAGCACAAATTGCCACTGTTGTCTCAGGTAGAGCCGTGCGTGGCTCCAGTGTGGAATCGGAGAAGGGTGGGAGGCAAAAGTTCTCGTTCAGTCGTTCCTACTCTACGAGGCCCATGAACTTTGTCCACAGGATTTTCTTGGCAGAAATATTGCAGCAGTTTGCCATTTCCTTCTCCAGTGTGCCCTAGTTTTACCGAAGTGAGACAAATAGGGGGTTAAGTGTCTTGCCCAGGGTGAAACAACTAGTGTCTGAGGCTGAATTAGAACTCAGGCCTTCCAGCCTGCAGGCCCGCTGCTCTATCCACTGCTCCCCCTAGCCACCCAGGCAGAGGTTAGGGCCAAATTATTAACTGCTTAGTAAAAGTGGGCCCTTCATTGTTTCGACAAACTTATTTCTGTTCTCATGGTATTTTGCTTTTATGATGAAATATATGCAGTAATTTTTTGTACGGGTTATAGGATCATAGACTTACAGCTGGAACATTCATTGGAGGTCATCCAACCCCCTCGTTTTACAGATGAGGGGAAAAATAAAGTGGGGCTTCCAAGATCCCAATATCTGAACAGTTCACAATACCCTCGGGGTCCTCTTTAATCCAGAGAAAGAATAACCTGACCAGAATAACTTCACAGTTACACCAAGTGAAATCCAGTGGTGAGAAAAGCCTAGGATTGTGGACCAAGTGACTGATGTGAGAACCTAAATCAGAAGAAGCCAAAATAACTAACAGCAGCTGTGTTCCTACAATTGCTAATTTTTCATCTCATTTTCTCCCATCTCCTTAGAAACCTTACCCCTATATTACAGTCAAGGGAAATTTCTCATCTCCCACTCCAAAGTCCTAGAAGTAAAAACAAAATGGCCATCCAGTCAGAATCACTGGTTGGCCAGGAAAACATCCACACACAGAGTTGCAGCAGACTGGATGCCCTTGACCTCACCAATTTTTTCCAGGTTGCATTAGTGTGTTTACCTAACTAAAGTGGGTTAACTGAGGAAACTAAGAAGACATGGAAATATTTGGGTAAAAGGAGGAAGGATTGTGAAAATTTTGGTGCACTGACATGGGATTTTTATATAAAATTTTAAGATGTGCAAAGTAGTTTGTATACATTATCTTATTTGAGCCTCACAACCCTGTGAAGAGCTATATAGAAATATACAAATGTACAGATATACAGAAATGCACATTATGTAATCTAAGTCATCAGTACTTTTAGAAACAAGGTTGCTGTCCTGTTGATGTTACCAATCTCTGAAATAAAAGGTAATAGCAAGGACTTAACTGTTACCTTCATTTAGGATTACTGAAGGTGGATCACTCCCAAATCACTCTACTGTTTCCAGAAAGGTTAAGTGGAGCAACAGTAAAGGGTGAAGAATGAAAATGGAAATGCAGAAATTACTGGAGCTGGCAGGAAAATTACATTATAATTCTAGATACCAACCAATTACAATAAAAACTATATCTCACTAATTCATGGGGCAAACTAGTCAGAAGGCTATCTAGCAACTGACGTCCTAGGTCTCAATCTTTGCTCTATCCTCTGGAATTAGCTTTCTCCATTTTCTCCTCAGCAAGGGAGGAACAAAAAAATATTATACTTAGTAACTGCAACCATCCAATTCTTTGATCAATTCAATTTGAGAAATTAGCTTTGCAGTTAACACCTGGTCTGCTACCAGGGCAGCTTTCCTGATACAGGCTCCCTGATAAAATACCATGACCAAAATGGGATTCCCGAATTTAGCAGTACAGCCGATCACACCCCCTCCTCCACCAACTCCAAAGAAATACTCATATTCCAACAGTATATTTTATTAAAAAGCAATCTCTAACAGCAAAGTTTCTTTAGAGTCCCAGCAATTAAACATTGTCCAATCTGGAAGTCATCTCAAATCATGAAAAATGAAAACAGAAAACAAAAAGGAACTCAAAGAGAAAAAAGAAAAGGAAAAAAAAGAATACCTCTATTTAGTAATCAGTGTTTTTTCCACACATCTGCCCACCCGCCTGTAGCTAGGATGAAAAGCAAGAAGAAAAGCTGAGGACTTCATAAGCAAATGGGATTGATTCCTCCTTGCTGGAGTTCCTTTGATCCAGTCCAACCGTAACAACGGCAGCTAGGTAGAATTAGGTTTGGGATAGCGTCCTTTCTTTCTCCCTCCCCACCGAGCAGGGTTAATTGACACGGCAAGCCCGGATCATGAGCAGCTGCAGAAGAATGAAGACTGGGGACATGATAAGGCCAAACCAGAGCTCTCTCGTCTGCTCCACCAGCTTCTGGCACAGCAGCATCTCAAAAACAAACTTGAGGCTGAGAATGGTGAGGATCCAGAAGAGGCGGAGCACAGCCAGCCGCTTCTCCCCGTCCTGGAAGAGGCGCACGGACACGATAGTGGTGAAGTAAGTGCTGAGCCCGTCCGCGGCGAAGAAGGGCACGAACACGTTCCACCACGACAAGCCCGGAGCCAGCTCATCCACACGCAGTGCCAGGAGCACGGAGAACACAAGCAGCGCCAGCACATGCACGAAGATCTCAAAGGTGGCGAAGCCCAGCCACTGCACCAGCTCCCGCAGGGAGAACAACATCGCGCCGGCGGAGGCCCAGGGCTCCCCTACCGGCAGGGCCCCGTCCTGCTCGCCCGGCGCTGCGCAGCGCGGCGGGGGCCGCTCCTCAGCGAGGACCCGGAGGCGGCGGCGGCT
>CM053581.1:215016426-215113601 GCA_028627135.1 Pseudochirops cupreus
ACACAAGCAGCGCCAGCACATGCACGAAGATCTCAAAGGTGGCGAAGCCCAGCCACTGCACCAGCTCCCGCAGGGAGAACAACATCGCGCCGGCGGAGGCCCAGGGCTCCCCTACCGGCAGGGCCCCGTCCTGCTCGCCCGGCGCTGCGCAGCGCGGCGGGGGCCGCTCCTCAGCGAGGACCCGGAGGCGGCGGCGGCTGCGGGACAGGGACAGAGGGTCAGCAGTGAAGGGGAAGGGAGCTACTCCGGCCGCCCTCCGCTCGTTTACGGCGCCCCTAGCCCCATAGTCGGACCTGGCCCCAGCCCGCCTGCTGACCGAACCGCCACGCCCGGCGTCGGTAACCTCCCAGCCCAACCCAGACCCCCGCACTCACCTCAGTGGTCTGAGCAGCTCTTGCCGCTGCCGTTGCCGCCGCCGCCATGATGTGCCCGTCGCTCACCGATGGCGTCACTTCCCCCGGTACCGGAAGTCAACTCCGGGAAGTTGCTGATAAAGGTGGTGGTTTTTTTTTTCCTGTCTCCGTTTCCATTTTTGGCCTGCAACCCCTTTTTCCCCTCTGCTCGTCCTTGCTTTATCCCGGCCTCCCCTGCCCACACACCTGAGGCCCCGTGCCCGTGTCCTCGCCTAGCCCAGAACCCCTCCCCTCCCCAGCCGTGGTCTAAATTCCAAGTTCTGTCTGCCTTGGCTGTCATGCCGTCAACTCTGACCCCGTCAACTTTGACCTACCCCGACTCTCATTCCGACACTCTAACCCACCCTTAGTATCCTGCCTTCCTTCCCAACTCGGACCCCAGCCTCAGTTTTAACGCCTTCCAATTATAAACTCCCCCGTAGAAATATCCTTTCCCCCAATTCTGACCCTCCTCACGTCTCTGACACTCTCTCCAACACCAGCCCCATTTCTCCAGATGTTGACCCCGAGCCTCCTAATCCTATTTGGGAGCCAGACGGGGACTGCCCAGGATGTGGCAGAAAGGATCGGCAGGGAGGGCCGGCGGAGGCGGCTCCAATGTAGGGTTCAGGCACTGGATTCCTATGATGTGGTGAGTAAGGTTCGGAGCGAGGTCTTGGTCTAGACTCCCCAGCTTTCTGTTCAGGTGTGCCCCATGGCCGACGGGGCCCCTGCTCAGGACTTGGGAAGATGTGTGCCCCTGCTTGGCAGAGATGGGACACAGTCCCGCACCTGGGTTTCTTATGTGGGATGATTTAAGTCACCTTAACCAAAAGTCTTACTCCCACTCAGCTGTCATGGGGCCTCAAATGATATCATTTGAACTTCACATCCAATACCCCCTGGAAGATTGAAAACATTAAACCATTAGTTACTAATCCTTTATCATGAAATTAGCTTGTCAGATTTTTCCTCTCTGGTGGGTAAACTGAGAAAAAGCCAATTAAACAATACAACAATACAATTGAGTAAACAAAATTTATTAAGGGTCTTCTGTGTGAAAAGGACTGTACTAGGGACTAGAGGAGATAATATACAACAAATCTTATGAATCTGTGAATAAAGCTTACAATCTCATTGCAGGATACAACACAGATATAATGATAACACACATTATCACACTAAACAAACATTTTAAAGTTGTAAAACAAAGCATTAAGAGGTCTGAGGAGAAAAGTTTTACAGAAGTGGCATTTGATTTAGTCTTGAAGGATGGATAGTTCATCAAATGAAAAATGAGGAAGGAATGCATTCTTGGCGTAGAAAACATATAAGAAAAAATTATAGAGGAGTGAAAGCATCAGGCAGACTTCAAGGACAGAGTAATTCATACTGACAGCCCTGTGCCATGTATTGAGGAGAGTAATATGAGATAATGTTGGAAAAATAGAGTGCTACTTGATCATGGAGGTCTTCAAATGATGTCAGGGAGTGGGAAAGATAAAACATTGGGGAACATAGGGAATGGCCAGGAGAGCTCGGACTTGGCAGTGCTTTAGAAGTTAGGCAGTAGAGCAGGAACATAGGAGATATTGGGTGGGGAAGGAGGCCAAAAATGAGAACTAACAAAATGGCAAACAACCTTATTTGTGTTCACATAATCTGATAAATTCCCTTCTGCTCATATTAATCCCCTTTTCTCCATGTTAACTAGAATGAATTTGAACGGTAAGAACAGAATGAAGAGTAACATTAGGGGTTCTTATAGGTTCTTATTCTTCATCTATCTGGGCAACCAGGCCTGATTCTATGAGGCTTGCCCATTGAATAGAATGGACCTTGTAAGGAACCACTCCTTTGATGCCACAAGTGAAGTCAATGATACTTTCTTTCCTATGTATCTACCGAAGAGGAAAGGAAGGGAAGATTTCTCATGTTGACACTATGAGAGATCCTTATACTTCTATCTTTTATATTGAGGTGAATCTGATTAATGAACCACTGGTGATATTTGTTTGTGCAACTACAGGCCAAGGAGACCCCCCTGACAACATGAAGGTAAGGTTTTCTGAATATTTGTGACTCTCCTTGGGACCCAAAGAATCTGACCTGGTCAGTTCAATTCAACAAACATATTGGTAAAACAAGGCAAGTTACTGGGCTCATAGGTCTTAAAGACATAAGGATTGCTATTCTAGATCCATCCAGCCCAGGTTCATGTTTCCAAATGGGTCAATACAGTGATGGGTTTGGTAAGGCTATAGTCATTCTTCCTGACATCACTGTACAGATTAGGGACATCTCCAGCTTCTCTTATTGACCTGCTATAAGTCTGTTGTCTGGGAGTTCATCTAAACCCCTCCAAGTTTTAATTGCATTTTTATCCCATATCATCTCTCAAGGTAACAAATTCCAAGCTATTTAAGACAACTTTGATTTAGCCTATATTTACCTCTCTCCAGCCTTATGTTATAGTGTACAGAATGATTTGATGAACAGGTCTGTTCTTCCTCTCCAATTCCTCCATGATTTTGTAAACTTTTTCTCATTGTTATCAGAGGGTAGAACTAGTACTCAGTAGTTCTGCTAGAAATAGTAACTAGTAGTTCTGTTACTTGAAGTAACAGAAACGCAAATTTAGATGTCATAAAAACATCTTAACAATTAGAGTTGTCCCAAAGTGAATGGCCTGCCTAAAGAGGTAGGGTGTTCTCCCTCCTTAGATGTCTTCAGTCGGTAGCTAGAGGACCACTTGCCAGGCATGTTATAAGGTCGAGTTCTTTCATGTATGGATTGGACTAGATTCCTTCCAACTCTCGGGTTCTGTGATTCTGTGATTCTAGACTGATCCCATCTGTGAAGACTAAAAAGAGGCCTTATCTCTAGTTATCTGTCATATGAGCCACCTTTCTCTGTACTTTTCGTGGTGTGTTATGCCTGCCCTGAGATCT
Organism: Pseudochirops cupreus; assembly: GCA_028627135.1. Taxonomy (NCBI): domain Eukaryota; kingdom Metazoa; phylum Chordata; class Mammalia; order Diprotodontia; family Pseudocheiridae; genus Pseudochirops; species Pseudochirops cupreus. Next base: position 215,019,770 of record CM053581.1, read on the forward strand.
AGCATCAAATGCTGGCGCCAGAATTCCAGATCTGAACTACATGAGTAGTACCGTATTTATCAGACCCTGACATGAAGTTTTCCTCAGGAAAAGCAAATTAGCCTAAAATTACCCTACATGAAAGTAGCAATCCGTTACTTGGGAAACACTTCCTAGAATTGGAGTTGTCACCTGTACACTGCCCTTAAAGGCTACACTATTAACTGGAACACAGATCAGGGAGGTCTGCTTGCCCTGGGGGAGAGGGGGGTATTCCTTGTTAGGAGCTCCTCGGTTATCTGGACCTGTGGTATCTAAAGAGTGGTTTTAATTTTAGAACTTCTGGAAGTTTATATTCCGAAAAAACTTGCCTCCTACCTCCCTCTGTCAGATGGATTATGCTGTGCTGGGTCTCGGCGATTCTTCCTATGCAAAGTGAGTAGAGTGGTTTAGAAGTGGGAGAAGATAGAAGGCAGCCTGTCTACTGAGGTTGACCCCACCCTGTGACCTAGTTGTGCCCCTCGGAGAAAGATGGACTCTGTGCTAGATATCTTTGCCAAGATAAAAAGGTGCTCTCCCCTTACCCCCAGCACTACTAATTCTTTGAGGTTTCCTATCCTTCTGCCTCCTGCAAGCTTAGAGACTGGCCAAGAAATCAGGCTGTTCCCTACCAGTGCTACCTTACCCTCTGGGACCCAGGTTCCTTCTTTCTCTAGTCTCCTGAGTACTAGTCATGGGGCTGTCTTAGCCTAAGAGTTTGCCCATTTCTAGCACTATTAGCTAGAGCAGGTTTGGGGACCTGGGCCCAAGATGACTTCCCTGAAATCAAACATCATTAAAACCTCACTTATAGGGACTCCCTGAACATACCACAGACAAGAATGCCCAAAGCATGGTACTGTGAAGAAACACTGGGCTGGGGCTCAGAGGTCCTAGACTCTAGTCCTGTCTTGGCCCTTTCACAGGCAAGTCCTGACCCTCTTTGGACCACATCTATAAAAATGGGAAATAGTAACCACACATGCACACACACACACACACACACACACACACACACACACACACACACACACACACACACACACACACACACACACTGTCTCTCTCTCTCTCTCTCTTTCTCTCTCTCTCTCTCTGTCTCTCTCTCTCCCAGACTGAGGTCCTGCTGAATGAAAAGACTTTTTCTGAACATTGATAGGAGAGGGGCCTCATGGACTGGGAGTAGGGTATTTTAAATTTGTTTGCATATGGGTTTCTTAGTATATATTTTTTTCTCTCAATAGGTTTAATTTTGTAGCCAAGAAACTACATCGGCGCCTGCTCCAGCTTGGGGGTAGTGCACTGTTGCCCATTGGTCTGGGTGATGACCAGCATGACTTGGGGTGAGTAACTTTACAGGCTGGGGCTGATATTCTGGTCAGACAACAGTCAGTCAACAGGTATTTATTCAGTATGTACTATGTGCCAGTCACTGTGGATACAAAAACAAACATGAAACAGCTCCTGTTTTTATGGAGTTTACATTCTGTTGGAGAAGACAGTATAAGTGTATGTAAAAGTAGAAATCTTCAAGGAGCTTTAGGTAAGACAAATAGTGAGTTGTCTGCCAAGAGACCACAGTGCTGTAGCGAAAGGTGTCTGGGCCAAAGGTCAACCTAAACCCCAAGACATGCATACTTGGACCTCTTCTCTTCCCATAGCTTCTCTCCTAGTCCTGTGGAGCACATTAGTATAGAGATGCTCGAATCTTGATTTGGGAGTAGGATCAAAGGGCAAGGAAGAGCGATATTGAACCAAGCTTCTAGCATATATCAGTTACACCTGTCTTTTCCCTACAATCCTGGTTTGAATGACTCCTACGAGATGGTGACAGTTGTAAGACTATCCTTAGTTCAGCTGCCCTCTGGTTTAAGAATGAGCTAAGATATTCTTTTCTCCTGACAGTGGATATTCAAGTTCTGTCCCAGAGCCAGACTAGCTTCAGGGGGAAGGAAGGGAACATGGGTGGACATGGGTGTTAGAAGGGAGCATGCTTGCTTACCCTGGATTTTCTCTGTGTTCTGGCAGGCCTGATGCAGTTATTGATCCCTGGCTTCTAGACCTGTGGAGAAAAGTTCTAGGGCTATATCCTGTGCCTTCTGACCTTAGTGTGATACCTGCTGATAAACCGTGAGGATCAGATGCTGGGGAGATCTGATAGCTCTTTTCTAAGAGCTTTCTATGTGGCTCCCACCCCACTCCCCAATCCCTCCTGCAGGAAGTTAGCATTTCTAGATCTCCTCCCTTTCAGTACCTAAGTCTAGAATTTCCCTGGATTTGACATCACTGACCCAGGTAGTTTCTAGGCTTTTCCTGGGACAAGCTCTGGACAGGAGTAAATCTGTAACTGAGACAGATCCATATGCATTCCCCTCTGGCCCAGTTTAGGTACTCCCTCTGCTGGTCCCTGGGAAAAGATTCATCATGAGAACTATCCCACTTCCTCTCACGGCTCTCTTTGTTCCCTAGGTTAGGCAGTAGGGAGAGGAGGTGTGGCATATCCTTAAAGATTCTTGGGGGAAAAGATGGTCCTTTAGTGGCTTACTTCATTAAAGTGAAGCTCTGGGGTGGCTAGGTGGCACAGCGAATAGAGCACAGGCCCTGGAGTCAGGAGGACCTGAGTTCAAATATGGCCTCAAACACTTAACACAAAACTAGCCATGTGACCCTGGGCAAGTCACTTAACCCCACTTGTCCTGCCTTCCAAAAAAGCAAACAAACAAAAGTGAAGCTCCTTCCCTCTCTCCCCCTTTGCTGTTGCCATCTCCTAATGCACTGACTTCCTTTGCCGCCTTCTCATTCCCTTTCCTAGTATGCCTTCAAAGTTCATTTTGAACTTTTGTGATGAAGCTCCAGAGATTTCTTATGAGGAACAACATTCAGAGAATCAAAAGCCTAAGGAGCTCCCCTCTGCCCACAAGCCCTTCCTGGCACCCATGGTCTCCAATCAAAGAGTGACTGCCGAGTCACACTTCCAGGATGTTCGGCTAATTGAATTTGACATCGAAGGCTCTGGAATCAGGTGAGATGCATCTGTCCCACAGATCCACTCCAACTTCTCACTGGGATTTTCCCTTTGTCATCCAGAGATCTTGCCAAGTTGGGTGTTTGTTCAATAAGCATTTATTTAAGTATAAGGTATGTTAAAGACGGAAAGAGATATCCCTTCCACAAGTGTGGGTATTAATAGGTGAGATATATAAACAAACAACTATAGTATATCAGAGAATACAAGTGCCATGTGAGATAATAAACACTAAAGGAATTCAGTAAAAAGAAAAATCTATGAGTTTCTATGGTTGCAAGAGGTTTTGTGGGAGGAATTTGAGCATTGTCCTTGAAGATAAGGTTTGCAAAAGCAAATTTGGGTGAGGAGGGTGTTCCAAGAGGAGAAATGACAAACGCATAAAATCAGGAATATATGGGGCACATTTGGGAGACAGTGAGAAGACCAGTTTGGCAAGAGTTCAAATAGGGAAAGGAATGTGAAATAAGGCTAGAAAAGTAGGCAGGGGCCTACCAAGTTGAGAAATTTGAACTTTTATTTCATAGTTTGGAGCCACTAAGCAGAGGAGTAATGGGATTAGACCTCTGTTTTTAGGAAGATTATTCTGGCAGATGTATAGACTGGATTATAGTGGAGAGACCAGGAGATCCCTTAGGACATTTATGCAGTACTCCAGATGAGAGAGAATAAGGGCTTATGGTAAGATGGTAGAGACGAAAAGAGAGAAAGAACATGGCGATGCAATTGTATTTGGGATGCAGAATCAATAGACTTAGTTTCTAGTTAGATGTGGGAGGCAAGAGAAAAGGAGTCGAAGATGACTTCCACCTTGACTTTTAGTCCCATTTTCAGCAACTCATTTTAGGGGTGTTAATTCTGACATCCAGAATCCTAAAGAGCTACTTCAACCCTTGTCTCCTCAACTTAGTACTTTCTTGGCCTTCCTAGTTATATCCCCATAAAGTTTTCCCTTCCTGCTCCCAATTCCCCTAGACTCACTGCTTCTGCCTGCCTACTGCAATACCCAGATGTCCCTGGATCCAGGCCAAAGGGAAGCTTCTCTGAAGCTTTCCTAGGCAGGTTCCCAGTGGTAACTAGAGTAGGGTCCTTTCCCTGCAGCTTTACCGCTGGTAACATTGTGATGATCCAGCCTCAGAACCCAGCCAGTGACACTGAGCAGTTTTGCCACCTGCTCAGTCTGGACCCAAACCGGCGTTTTGTGCTGCAGCCTCGGGAGCCAGGTGGGTTTCTCTTTCTCTGTCCCTTTCTTCATTTTGCTTTTCTCTTTTCCCTATCTTTTGCTGTCTCTCTCCTCTGTCCATCTCTCTTCTCCCTCTATATGACTTTTCTTTTCTTCTTTCTCCTCTTTTCTCCCTCCAAAAGTCAGAGAACTTTAAGTATCATCTTAGGTAGGGGCTTTGAGATATAATTGGTCTTCAGAGCCTCACCTTAGTTCCTACAGTATGACCTGTCCTACAGAGAGAGCCAGCCTGACCTCACCAGGTCCTGCCAGATGTGACTGTGAGTTTGATCACCCTTGAGACAAGGGTCATCCCCCCCCCCCCCCGAAGGAAGGTGGGCTTCTGCCCCATCTCCTTCTATTCACCATAACCCAAATGAGATTCCCTTTTTGCTGTTTCAGATGTCACTTGTCCAGTTCAGCTACCTCAGCCCTGCACCATCCATCACCTTGTGTCCAACTACCTGGACATCACTCGTGTCCCCCTTCGCTCCTTTTTTGAGATCCTGGCCTGTCTCTCTCAACACCAGATGGAACGTGAGAAGCTGCTTGAGTTCAGTTCTGCACAAGGCCAGGAAGAACTATACAACTACTGCAACAGACCTCGAAGGACCATTGTGGAGGTGAGGGATCAGGACTAGGGCCTGACACTGGACCCCTGGGTCAGGGAGGTTCCATAGACAACTAAGGATTTGGCCCCAAGATACCATCATGCTCTCATGCTCTCAGCTTTGAGCATCTGGGAAAAGCCAAAGTTGAGTTCCAAGATAAAAGTCAGGTTGCTCTGCTTCTAATTCCAGGTCCTGAGTGACTTCCCGCACTCAGCAGCTTCTATCCCACCAGACTACCTGCTGGACCTCATCCCTCCAGTCCGACCCAGGGCCTACTCCATTGCTTCTTCATTGCTGGTGAGAGATAGTTCACACCCCAAGGGTTCTGAAAGAGAAGAAGATCAGTGCCAGCAACTTCTGGGGAGGGAGGGCCAGGAGCAGAAGGCAGGCCTCCACTTTGAGAAAATCCACAAAAATCTTATAAACATCAGTTAGAAACATCTTTAGTCCTTAATTCCTAGCTTGATGCTTAAAGTGTCTGTTTACAGTTTAAGAACAAATATAATAGCATAAATAGGGAAAAAAATTTCATATTTTAAGTAATTCATATATGCTTTTTAAGGAACACAGCTGTTGTCTAGAATGGTCAGTCTAGCCATAGTCTAAACCTCCCAACCAGAGAGGTATGAACAGTGCCTCAGCACAGGGTACAATAAGAGCCTTGAAGAAAATGAAAAGACAGAAATTCCCCCCAAAAAAATCTTTCACTTCCTCTTGCCTCTTGTTTTCTCCCTGATTTTAGAGGCATAGCCTTTACAATTTGACCAACAAAGGAGAGGCCTAAAGGGAGAAGCTTTATAACTCTGTGGAGCAAATTGATAATTATGAGCTATCCGTCAGCTTTCTGAAAATGAAAACCTACCCCATATCCCTCCCCCCTTACTCCCCCAAAGCATTATATGATCCAGCTTATTCCCTCTCCAAGGCTCATCCTCTCAGGGTGCAGATCCTCGTGGCTGTGGTGCAGTACCAGACTCGACTTCATAAGCCCCGCCAAGGTCTCTGTTCTTCCTGGTTGGCTTCCCTGGATCCAAGGAGAGGTAAGCTCAGCAGCCTTCCAGGAGCAGGGCACCGCAGTCAGGCACAGTATCATGGACTCTCCTACTCTCTCCACTCAGCTGAGCTAAAATATCACAAGGCATGGGAAATTTAACATAGATGTCAGACATACTGCATGCAAAACACTTTATTCCCTCTGTTCCTCCCAGGGCTAGGAGTATATCCTAGACTTTCTGTGGCCTGGGGCCACCCCCTCCTGGTACCTTTTTCCTTCTAGGCCCCCTCAGACAAGATTAAAAACTTAGAAACTCTCAGAGACTGTCCTGTCTTTGGATGTCACCCCAATTTCTTCTTCCCTATCCAGGACCAGTAAGAGTTCCTCTTTGGGTTCAAAAAAGTGGGCTGATCTTCCCTTCAGAGCCTAACACCCCTGTGATCATGGTGGGTCCTGGCACTGGGGTAGCACCCTTCCGTGCAGCCATCCAGGAGCGTGTGGCACAGGGCCAGACAGGTGAGCACAAGGAGCAGCATGGATTGGGATAGAACTGGACAGCTATTGCATACAAAAAACTTCCTTTGAATACAGTACTTTTGTGTATTCCTGCCTCACTGTGTCTCCTGTCCCAACTAGAATGTCCCCAAAGGAATATTAGGTCTTTGAAGGTGGGCTCAGGTAATTTTCATCCTTGTACCCCCAGGTACCTAGTAAATCAGAATTAGAAAAATCAAAATCAAAAACAAAAGCACATAAGTCTCCCTGAGAGCCTAATGGAGAGGGATCCAGAATAATTAGACTCCTTGTTCAGGAGGAAAGGATCAGTGGATGAAGATCAGCCTTAAAGTAATTTGCCAAAAGATGGCCTCCATCCTAACTCCTTCTGAATCCCAAATCAGAAATTCAGGAATAGAAAAGTTGGGAGAGGGAATTGAAATGGCTTTTCCAAATTCCCCAAAGCCCTTAGTAGGGCACCAGGCATCAAGATGCTTCTGGTGGTCAAGTCCAATATTTTGGAATTGTCTTCCCTTTTTTTTTTTTTGTTTTGGAGGCAATCAGGGTTAAGTGACTTGCCCAGGATCACACAGCTAGTAAGTGTGAGGTCGGATTTGATGTCAGGTCCTCCTGACTCCCAGGCCAGTGGTCTGTCCACTTCACCACCTAGCTGCCTCGTCATTGTCTTCCTTATCCCATTCTGACCCCATTTGCCAACAGGAAACTATCTGTTCTTTGGTTGTCGACAGAAGGACAAAGACTTTTTCTGTGAGGCAGAGTGGCAAGAACTTGTTCAGAGAGGCTTCTTGACCCTCATCACTGCTTTCTCCAGGGACCAAGTGAGTGGGAGTTGGGAGGGAGAGTCATGAGAATGATGGCATGGAAGATGATGGAAATGAAAGGAGTAGGGGGGTGGGGTGGGATGGGAGATGAAGAAAGGGAGTGGTGGTGCTGGACTCTGTAGCCACCGGGGAACTCGTTGGCTAAGTGACTGCCCTAGCCCTGGAGGGCTGAGAAAACAATGCAGCATCTCTGCAGGAGGAGAAGATTTATGTACAGCACCGTCTCCAAGAGCATGGGGCTTTGGTATGGGAGCTGCTGAACCAGCATGGAGCCTACTTTTACCTAGCTGGGTGAGTCTCCCTTCTCTTCTCTGATTCCTCATTCCCTTTGCCCTTAGGGTTTGGAGAGGTCCATGGGGGTTGACAGGCCAGATTCATACTTTGCAGTAACCAGCCATATGGGGACCCAAAAGGGACCTGGAATCTAGGGGATTTACTGGAATCTTGTAATAACTCCCTCCCTTTCCTTTCCCTTTTCTTTCCATCAGCAATGCCAAGTCCATGCCAGCTTCTGTCTCAGAGGCATTGACCTCATTATTCCAATCAGAGGGTGGACTCTCTGGCCCTGATGCTGCCACCTACCTCACCAAGCTGGAGCGGGCCATGCGATTGCAGGCTGAGACCTGGGCCTGACAGTCTTCACAACCCCATCTTCCCTTACAAGGGCTTAGACCTGAGGCTGATAATTCACCCTTCACATCTTGGTCTCAAACACATTCTCTAGGCCCTCTCCACCCAACCTTGTTTTCCCCACCCTGTGACTGGATCTCACCATCTTCGCCTTGTGCTGATATATGGATGTGTTCCTTTACAACTGGGGAAGCTGATGATATCCATTTGCTGTGAGAAGAGAATGACTGAGGGGTGGAGCAGGGCCAGGGTATTTGATTTTTTTAATTGGCTGGGGAAGTGGGATTGAGATGTGATTGGCAAAACAATAATAATACAGCAAACTGATCATCTGCAGGGTCTTTAAAAGGGACTGGGAAGGGTTGGAGGGGACACACACACACACACACACACACACACACACAGGCTTAAAAGCACCTGCCTAATGGGACAGAATTCCTCTCTCCCACCTTCTACCAAAAAAATGAGAGGAAGCTGGGGAAATGGCCTACTAGGGTAGATATATAATAAAAGAATGACTTCAATGGGAACATTAGGGAAGTCTTCCTGGAAGAAGTTATGAATGCTCACAAATTGATGGAAAGGGCAGTTTTGATTTGGGGAGGGAGAATGTGGATAAAGAAACTCAAGAACCAGAGCTTTAAAACAATTACTTGTGTCTCCAGGATTCCTAGTCCCCCAAGGCTTATCCTGAGAACCTGGGTTTGGGACAGGGCATTGGCTCATTCTCATCTGATCCTAAATGCCTTAACCCCAACAGGTGTGCACCAATGAGATCCAGTCATCTTTAGTAGAGGGTAGTTCTGCCCTGAGGAAAGAGCAAGGTCTCCTGACCTGGGAAGAACCTTTCCTGCATTCTGGTCTGACCAGCAAGTAGGGATTCCTTACCCTGACTCAGCAGGGAGGGGTGACTTCAGGAGGCCTGCCTCACACCTGTATTCTTTCTTCTGGGACATGGCATAGGACATTCCAGGGGCCCAGAATACCTACCCTCTCCATCAGGCTATAGTGGAGCCATGGCTTGCCGCCTCTAGAAAATTTTCTCAAATTAACTATTTCCAGATGAATCCCTTCTTTTTACTATCAACATCCCCTCTGTCTTATGTAAGATACTGACACTGTTTGTTGGCATTTGCCCTCCTGTCACTTCTTCATTTCCTGGAGCCACTATCCTCTCCCCAGTCTAGAAAGAAGTCCTTACATTTGGGGGACTCCCAAGCTTAGTTGGGGCTTTTTTGTGTGGGCAGTTACTCATCCATTGGGTAGGTATAAAGATGAGGCCACTTTGGAGAATCAGAGGCTGAAAATGGAATTGAAATCTGTAATATTATGACAGAATGGGAAAAGAAGCCCATCTACTTAATCAGTGCTGGTATTGAGAACTTAGAGCTTGAAGGATTTTTGTAAACACATCCCAGGAAGTCCTAAAGGTGCTATAGGCTGAAAAGAAAGCCTCAGGAACTAAACTGGAAAGGCTATTTCTCCATCATGGCCATGCCCAGGAAGTGACTGGGACATGGAGTTGGAAACAAAACTACCACCCCTTCCCCTGGGGTTCTTTAGATCTAAGTGTCCAGTCATCTCAAAAACACTCATTTGATAAAGTTAAGGAATAATAATGTTGATGCACATCAATAAGACACCTGCCTTCCCACCCTTCCAGGCCTATCACAAACCCTCTGAAAACTGCCATTTTTAAATGACATCAGGCGGTAGATAATCTACGATCTTAGACTATTAGGATCAGAAGGCAAGATGCTACCCAACAGGACCTGGCTGACCAGGCCAGACTCTCAGCTAAGGGGAAATGTCTATTCTTTTCTTTTTATTAGTTTACTTTTAGTTTTCAACATTCACTTCCACAAGATTTTGAGTTCCAAATTTTCTCTCCATCTCTCCCCTTCCCCCACCCCAAGATGGCATGAATTCTGATTAGCCCTTCTCCCACTCTACTCTCCCTTGTATCACCCCTTCTGTTTTGCTGTAGGACAAGATAGATTTCTATACTCCATTGCATATGTAAGTTATTTCCCAGTTGCATGTAAAAACATTTTTTCAACATTTGTTTTTAAAACTTGAGTTACATATTCTCTCCTTTCCTCCCCACCAACCCTCATTGAGAAAGCAAGCAATTCAGTATAAGTTATACATGTGTAGGCATGCAAAACACTTCCATAACAGTCAAGTGGTGAAAAACTATATTTACCTCCATCTTATCCCGCCCCATATTTATTCTGTTCTCTCCTTTGACCCTGTCCCACCTCAAAAGTGCTTGCTCCTGATTACCCCCTCCTCTCATTTGCCCTCCCTTCTATCATTCCCCTCCCTTATCTCCTTCCCCCCTACTTACCTGTAAGGTAAGTTAGATTTTCATACCCAATTGAGTGTTTGTTATCCCTTCCTTAAGCCAAATCTGATGAGAGTAAGGTTCACTCATTCCCTCTCACCTCTCCCCTCTTCTCCTCCATTGTAAAAGCTTTTCTTACCTCTTTTATGTGAGATAATTTATCCCATTCTACCTCTCCCTCTCTCTTCCCAATACATTCCTTTCTCTCTCTCTCTCTCTTTCCCCTTAATTTTATTTTTTAGATATCCATATTCAGCTCACCTTGTGCTATATGTATACACACACATGTATGTATGTGTGTGTATGTGTATATATATATATATATATATATGTGTGTGTGTGTGTGTATATATATGTATATATATTCTTTACAACTACCCTAATATTGAGAAAGGTCTCATGGGTTACAAATATCATCTTTCCATGTAGTACTGTAAATGGTTCATCTTTAATAAGTCCCTTATAATTTCTCTTTCCCATTTACTTTTTCATTCTTCTCTTGATTCTTTTATTTGAAAATCAAATTTTCTAGTCAGCTCTGGTCTTTTCATCAAGAATGCTTGAGGGCAGCTAGGTGGCATAGTGAATAGAGCACTGGCCCTAGAGTCAGGAGGACCTGAGTTCAAAAGTGGCCTCAGACACTAAACACAAAAACTAGCTGTGTGACTTTGGGCAAGTCACTTAACCCCAATTGCCCTCCAAAAAGCAAAAGTTAAAAAAAAGAAAGAATGCTTGAAAGTTCTCTATTTCATTGAATATCCATTTTTTCCCCCTGAAGTATTATACTCAGATTTTCAGGGGTAGGTGATTCTTGATTTTAATCATGGCTTTTTTGACCTCCAGAATAATCATATTCCGAGCCTTCCAATCCTTTAATACAAAAGCTACTAAATCTTGTGATATCCTGATTGTGTTTCCATAATACTTGAATTGTTTCTGGCTGCTTGCAATATTTTCTCCTTAACCTGGGAACTCTGAAATTTGGCTATAATGTTCCTTGGAGTTTTCCTTTTGGGATCTCTTTTAAGAGGTACTCAGTGGATTCTTTCAATATCTGTTTTCCCCTCCAGTTCTGGAATATCATAGCAGTTTTCCTTGATAATTTATTCAAAGATGATGTCTAGACTCTCTTTTTGATCATGGCTTTCAGGTAGTCCAGTAATTTTTAAATTATTTCTCCTGGATCTATTTTCCGGGTCAGTTTGTCCAATGAGATTTCACATTGTCTTCTATTTTTTCATTCTTTGGGTTTTGTTTTATAATTTCTTGATTTTTCATAAAGTTATTAGCTTCTATTTGCTCCATTCTAATTTTTAAGGAATTTTTTCTTCAGTGAGCTTTTGGACTTCCTTTTTCATTTGGCCAATTCTGCTTTTTAAAGGCATTTTTCTCCTCATTGCTTTTTTGAATCTCTTTTGTCATTTGAGTTAGTCTGTTTTTTAAGGTGTTATTTTCTTCATTTTTTTTTTTGGTCTCCTTTAGCAAGCTGTTGACTCATTTTTCATGATTTTCTTGCTTCACTCTCATTTCTCTTCCCAATTCTTCCTCCACTTCTCTTACTTGATTTTCAAAATCCTTTTTAAGCTCTTCTATGGCCTGCAACCAATTCATATTTTTTTTGGAGGCTTTGGATGTAGGAGCTTTGACTTTGTCATCTTCTTCTGAGTGTATGTTTTGATCTTCCTTGTCACCCAAGTAAGAGTCTCTATAGTCTGATTTTTCCCTGCTGTTTGTTCATTTTCCCAGCCAATTACTTGACTTTTTAGCTCTTTGCTTCTTTGCTTTAGGACTTTGCTTCTAGAGTGCAGAGTGCACTGTGACAAGCTTCAGGGGCTTTGCACAGCTGTTTACGGAGATATTTCTCTAGGGACCTGTAAATTTAAAGAACTTCCAAAGTTCTTCCAAAGTTGTATGATCAAAGGAGAGGTATTTACTCCCCTCCTAGTCTGAGAGTGACCACAAGCATACTTTCTGCCTTGGAATTGTGAGGAGGATTCCCTCTCCAGTGCCACCACCAGCTCTATCACAGGCTCCTCATTGCCCCAGTACCACCACCCAGAACTGCAACCCAGATCCAAGCACTAAGGAAGCAAGAGAATCCTGCCTCAGTGCCACCAAAGAGATCCCTGCAATCCCCCTCTGATCGGCTGCTCAATTCCCCCAACTTGTGTGGGCAGAGAATTCCAGAAGCAGCCACTACCACTGCTGCTGCCACTTTCTCCACCACCACCACCCCAAGTCTGGGACTTCACCACAATCCTCTCTCACTACAATCCTCTCCCACCTACACCTGACAGACCTTTCCTACTGACCTTCTAAGTTGTCTTTGGTGTTTGTGGGTTGAGAAGTCTGGAAACCGCCACAGCTGCCAGTGATTCAGTGCCCTGAGGTCTGCTCCAACCAAGTTTGTGCTGATGCAGCCCATGATGGACTGCCTTCTTCTCTCAGATTGGTGCAATAGATGTTCTGTCAACCTTCCAGGTTGTGTTGGGCTGGAAATTTGTTTCACTCTGTCTTTTTGTGGGTTCTGCTGCTCTAGAATTTGTTAAAAGTCATTTTTTACAGATATTTGCAGGGGTTTGAGGGAGAGCTCAAGCAAGTCCTTGCTTTTACTCTACCATCTTGGCTCTGCTCCCGCAACAGTTCCTTTTCTGAGATATGAAATGGTCATCACTTTATCCAAAGGCCTCGGAAGGATAGAGGGGAAAGTCAAACATCCCTAGGGACCTGCCAAGTTGATATTAACCATGAATGACTACTTTTTAAGACTTACCATTCAAACCATTCCAAATCCATCTAACTGAATTATCCTTTAGTCTGTATCATCATTCCATCTGTTCCACAAGAAAATCTGCCTTCATTTTCTTACTTCACACTCAGTTCTTGGCTTCTTGCCCCTTGCAATTTGGCTTCTATCACAATCAATCATTTAACATTTATTCAGTGTCTACTACGCTAAGTGAAAAAAAAAAGCCCTTGCTCTCAAGGAGCTTACAATCTAATGGGGGAAGTTAAAACACAAAAGGAAGCTGAAAAGGCTGGGGGGGGTACCCAATGAGGGGGTGTGGTGGAGAGGTCAGAGAAATCCCAAAGTAGTACACACTCAAATGAGAAATGAGGAAAGAGGTGTGTTCTCTGTCCTGAGAACATACACCCATGTAAATGCAAGTATGACATAAATCTAATTGTGCCTTTTCTATCCTGTCTTCCTGAAAAGTTAGGTGTAATAAACTACGTAGTAATCATTTCTGACAGATGTTGGAGTAGCTATCTGAACACTTTAGAATGGAAAGCTTCAGCCTTTCTTGATAGCCTGTAAGTTTAAATGTACTATAGTTTGTGGTTTAAGAGAATCACTGCGTGCTGACCTAAAGAATTCTTGGTAGTTTAATTGAAACATTTATTGAGAATCTATTGGGATAGGTATGAGCATGTTAACATGGGAAAAGTAAAATCATAACAAAGTTAATTCAGAAATTTGTTTTGCATGACTGGATGCATTTGTAATTTTTTTTTTAATTTTCTTACCTTCTCAATGGGTAGGGGAGGACAGAATTTGAACCTTGAAAAAAATAAAATTGAACTAAAGCTGAAAAAAAATTAAAACCAGGCATTAGTTTGATCAATGTCTAATTAACCTGGAACCTTAAATGAGTGGTCCTGACATCAAGTACCATAGATATTCAAAAGAAGGATTACTGTACTACACTATGAAGGCTTTCTGGGAACATAAACTCATTACTAGTAGAATTATTTCATTCTTTATACTTTTATCCACAATGTTAGGCATATAGTAGGCACTTAATAAATATCAGTTGATGGAGAGGCAGGAATTAATGTTTTGTAAAGTAATAATAATAATAATGGGGGAGAGAGTGATTGAAGAGAGCTCTGAATGCCATGCTGAGGAATTTTTAAAAATATTTATTATAAATTTAATAGCCAACAAAAACAATATATTTACAAAATATGTACCAAAAGTTTACCCTATGATAAGGTGCATAAAAGATAAGCAAACAAAATGCTTTGTGTCCTTTTCCGGGCCTACCAAGAATAGGCAAAGGAATCTCTCCTTTTTCTTTTAGGAAATGGAAAAAGACATGTACTGGCTGGTTTGGAGGCAGGATACTGATGGTAGAGAGGTCAATGAGGAGACTGCTTAACTTGTGACTCTGATCAAAGCACCTCTAAACTTTGTAATATTTTGATGTATTCTGCTGTATTCAATTTGGGTTACCTGCAGGTAGCGCACATGGTTGATTAAGAGGAAAGAGAAGAATAAGGACCAGGATCTGAACAGACCTGTGAACAGCCTAACATTGAATTTGGAGTGTTGGTTTAGGTGTTTACCTGTATGGTGCCAGACTTTGAGTGAATCACTCAATTGACTGAATAACAAAGTTATTCAAACATTTATCAAGTACCTGTGATGTGCAATGCTTAGTGCTAAGTGCTAAGAGATAACAAAGATTATGATCTAAACCTCCTTTTTTGAATTTATAGTGACTTCCCACCAAAAAAGTCCCAAACCTTCAGAGTAACCACTCTCCCCCAGTAACTCCTAACCAGCTCAGGGTCATCTTCCCCTTCCTGAAAACCCACATTGCTTAACCTCTAATGCCGTGTCTTCACCTTCCTAGGCACTGGATTGGGGACTGAGAGATCAACAATTTTTAGGTGAGAAAGCTGAGACCCAGACAACTGACTTCCTGAGGTCACACTGGTGGAAGTGGAAGATCTAAAATTTTAAATCAGAACCTCCAACTCTAAACCTGGTGTCTACATTCAGACCCATCCTAGAGCCTACAGTCTTATTCCCCTTTCTGTCTCTTCCCAAGTAGACCATTAGCCTCCAAACAGCAGAAGTCATAGATATTCTTCCTGCCTTCCCCACAGAATAAGGTTGTTATAACAAGGAACTGTGGGGAGGCACCTAGGTGGCACAGTAAATAGAGCACTGGCCCTGGAGTCAAGAGGATCTGAGTTCAAATCCAGCCTCACACACTTAACACTTACTAGCTTTGTGACCTTGGGCAAGTCACTTAACCCCAACTGCCCTGCCTTCTCCACAGCAAAAAAGAAAAAAAAAAGAAGAAACTATAACAAGGCAAGGTGTAAGTGCCTGATAAAGACGTGGTTAATTGCCTTCTCTTTGAAAATCTTTTCTTCCCTCCTCTTCTCAGAGCCTGAGAAATCCTGACAATGGATTTTCTTGGATTTGTGCCTTGAAGAGATTGAAGATGGAGTTGGAAGAAGTCTGAAGAGCTCCAAGTGTTCAGATTTCTAGCTTCAGGTTTTCTGGGCCTCCTCCCAGGCCAGTACTCACCTGGCTAGGGAGGAGCCTGCCCACCTGAGGCTGTCCCTTACCTGCCCCACCCCCAGCCCTGGGAGGAGCCTGAGTTCACAGTCAGCTGAGCCACTTAAGAGAGAAATACTATTAAAACCTGGGCTCGGCCAGATTTCTTCCCGGCCTCCTTCTTCTTTTGGTCTATCTGGATTTGGCAGAAGCCAGCACTGGAGCACTGTGACCCAAGAACTAGGAGCCCAAAGCCAGAAATTAGGAACCCAAGCTCACAAGGAATAAGGACTACCACGAACCAGCGCCAACCAGGTGTTTGGGACTACAGACTCTTAAGAGGTTTGCTCTAATTACCGGGGAGGATTGTACGGGGACTCTGAGGAGGGAGAAATTGGTGGTCCTGGATCTAGTGCTGGGAGTGAGTGGTCCCCAAAGGATCCTCTCGCCCCTGCCAGGCTGAGCAGTCAAGTCCACTATCAAAGTCTCAGAGAAATTGAGGCAGTCAGTTTGGAAATAGGTGTTTTTTCTTTTTCCTTCTGAATTTTGAACTCCTGAAACTCTAACCCTTAACCTCAAGCCTTGAACCCTGGTCCTGCCTTCCTAAAAAGATATGGCTGTGGGCACCCAGGAGCCAGAGTCAACTGAGACTGTGTCTAGATCCCCAGATGAAGAGGAGGAAATGGAGAACTTGGCCCCTTCAGCCCTCTGCCCTCCTGAGGCTGCCCCCACAGATAGCAAACCCCTATTGGGGGCTGGAACCCAGTGGACTCTGCAGTTACTGGAGGATGTGGAAGATGAGTGCCCTATCTGTACAGAACCTTATGGGGTAGATGAGCACCTCTTGGTGTTGTTGAACTGTGGACATGGACTGTGCCAGCACTGCCTAAACAGGCTCTTGGGCACAGCTCCCAGCACTGACTTGGGCCGTGTGCGTTGCCCATTGTGCCGTCAGAAGACTCCTATGTTGGAGTGGGAGATCTACCAGCTTCAGGAAGAGTTGCTCCAGGCTGATGGGCCTCAACCCCCCCCACCTCCCAGCCCCCCAGCCCTTCCTCCCCGAGGGACTGGGCTCTGGGCTTCCCTGGAGCACCGCTATCACTTTCGAGGGAACCGAGGTTGCCTCCCCTTCTTGCCTTGCCCACCCTGTCTGATTTCGAGGCTCTGGGCCCTTCGTGACAGGGGCCCCTGGGCCCGTTGCCTAGTCTTGCTGACAATGCTAGCCCTGGAGATGTTTGGGCTAGTACTCATCTTTCTGCCCCTCCTACTGCTTGCCTTGCTTTTGATCCTACTTAACCATCTAGGTCACTGACCCCCCAGCCGGGACTCAAAGACCTTTTGAAGGGGTAGGCCTACTTAACACTCACCAATGATTTGCTTATCGAAGGAGTACTGACCAGAGAGACTTGAGCACTGCAACATCCTATCGCTGGAAGGATCCTGAACTGACTGAACTGACATTACATCTGAGAAGATCTGGGGGACAATTCTTCCAGGAGCTGATGGTCACTGATTAGAGGGCTTAGACTTTGATCACAACTCCTTCAGCTGCTCCCTTGATAGTCAAGACTGAATAGGGGAAGAAAGATCGGGATTACTGAAAGAAGTAAGTTCACAACCTGGATAATTTATAGAAATGATCATTTACATAAGTGAAAAGAAGGGGGAGGGGGAGAAGGCAATACATTGAGGTGGTGGGTGTGGAAGGGGCAGCAGGTATGGGCAGCCTGAGTGGAGAGACAAGTGCCTTCTTAGGCTGGGAAGTATAGAGTTATAGACCAGCCAGGTCGCTTGGGGGGAGGGGCAGAAACGTCCTTCTCTGCCCCTCTCCTTGTCTGGAGGCGTCAGATAAGGGCTGTGCAGCTGGTGTTCCCTGAAGGTCAGCCAGGCTTGGGCTTGAAGGTGGGGAAATAGAAACTGCTCCCACCCAATTAGGGTGGAATGTCAGGCCTCAGACTGGTAGATGGGAGATCTCTGGGGAAGAACTATACTCTGACCATAAAGGCGCATGCCTCCTCTAACAGGGATATGGCCAGCTGTGGTGAACACAGAATTTATCTGGGTTCGAAAATGCCAGAGGGCACAAACGGACCTGGACTGAATTTCAAAGTGACCCCTTCTGCAGCCACCTAATTCTCCTGGAACTTGTTTCCCACACACATATACACACCCCAGATCATAAAGAAGAGCCCACAAGCTTTGGGGCCACAGACACAACAATGCTGGACAGGAGGGAGCAGCAGTCCAATGTACTGAATGCAGGAGGTGAGAGGCCCATTGTACCCTGCTCTCATTAAACTACATCTTAAGAACTATATTCAGGATGATGAAAAGCTGGAGCGTGTCCAGAAGAGGGCAACCAGATGTATGAGAGGCCTGGAGACCATATCTTGTGAGAACTGGTTAAAAGAATTGGAGAATGGTTAAACAAATGATGATACATGAATGTAATGTAACATATCACTGTGTTGTAAGAAATGATGAAGACAGAGAAACATGGAAAGATTTGCCCATCTGTTGCAGACTTAAGTAGGAAGAGTCAAGATAACAATATAGACCACCAATTCTCAAACTTTTCAGTGTCAGGACCTCTCTAAGCTCTTAAAAATTATTGGGAGCCCCAAAGAGCTTTTGTTATGTAATATCCATTGATATTTATTATATTAGAAAGTAAAACTGATAAATTTTGAAAAATATTTATTGATTTAAATAACAATAAACCTGTTACATATTAACACAAACTAAATATTTTCTAGGAAAAAAACTATTTTACAAAAAAAATTTAGTGAGAAGAGTGGCATTGTTTCACATGTTTCTGCAGATCTCTAATGTTTGGCTTAATAGACAACTGGATTTTCACATTTGCTTTTGCCTTCAATCTGTTGTAACGTTGTTTTAATGGAAATATTTGAAGAAAATCCAGCCTCATTCATAGATGTAGTTGGAATAAGGAGGAATATTTTGATAGGCAAATAATGTCTTAATATTATTATGAAAATAGTTTTGACCTTGCAGATCCCCTGAAAGGGTCTCAGGGACCCACAGAGGTCTGTGGACCATGCTTTGAGAACTGCTGATATACATAACTACCACAATGTAGATGGAAAGAATAACCACAAAACAACCAAGTGTCACAAAATTACAAAGAACATTCATGGCCCGCCAAAAAAAAAAAATGAGGACATCCCTACCCTATTCCTTTGCAGAAGTGGGCTGTCCACAGGTGTGGTACATGTATTAATCAATTTTGATTTTTTTTCACTTCCAATTGCAAGGGACAGAGGAGGGGGAAGGGAAGGGGACAGCTGGAGAGATTCTGTTGATGTACAAAAGACACCAATAAAAGTATTTTAAAAATAAAAATGTTAGAACCAGAAGGATCTTTGTTAATATCATCTAGGTTCTAGCCCAACCCCTTCATTTTCCAAAGAAGAAAACTGAAGCCCCGAGAAAAAAATCAACCATTTCTGGGGTCATGGTTACTGTCTTGAAATGTCATTAGGAAGGGTTTAGACTTATTCTGTCCCGAAGACAGAGCTAGGCTAATGACTAAATGTTTTAGGGAGAGTTTTCAAATCAATTCACTTTTCTAAAAATCAGAGCTGTTCAAAAATAGGCAACCTTTGAGGTAGGTGTGCTTTCTCTCCATCACTGAAAGCATTCAAGCAGATAGTGAATAACACCTCCCCCCAAACCCACCCCCAAGATGTAGAAGGGAAGGTGATTAGACTCAATGGTCTCCAGAGTTACTTCCTACAGTGAAATTCTATGGCTTCTGGCTGCATCTAAACTCCTTCTGCCCTAACAGATGCTCTGGTTTTCACTTAAGAGGGTGCAGGATTCAACCAACTGCTTAACACACTGGCATTAGCATCAGGGAGAATATACTGAGTGGGTACAGTGCCTGGTGTGTGAAAACCAGGCCTGGGTGCGAAGGATTTCCACACTCCAAAGCAGTCATGGTCCAGCTCCATGTGAGTTACATTGCTGCTTTGTCCCTATATGGCTCTACCCAATCTCCCACCCTCACCAGCCCAAAGACTCTTGTAATTCCCTTTCCCTATCTGGACTCAGTTCCTGCCCCCAAAAGGTAGCTCTAGGGTAAAAAGAGCCTGGCCCTTGGGTGCCTAGGAATTAGAGGTGAAATCCAGTCAGAAAGCTTGGGAATAATCAGCTAATCCCTTGTTCCATAACCCCACCCAGGTTTCCCTCTCTCCCTCAGTGCTGTGGGGTCTCACTAGCCTTAGAACTGGTTTATGCACCTACCTCCCTTATCCCATCATTAGAGCTGCACTGACACCTCCACCCCACCCTTCCACCCTCTTCTCCCAAGTTCAGGCACCGACAAGGTTGGAATTTTTCAAAGAGTCTTTACTAGGAAACTCTGGGGCAGAAGAAGGAAAAAAACACAATAGCAGAGAAGCAGATGAGTTTGCAGAGCACGCATTCCTGATCAGAGCAAATATTGGGCCCCAGAGCAGCTTCTATGGAGTAAGTTACAGATCACCTGCTCCTGGGGGACAGCAAGGGGTGGTAGAAGGAGCGCTAGACTTAGAATTCGATGATTGGGGTTCGAGTCCCTTGGGCAAAAGTCCTGTCACCTCTGAGCCTGTTTCCTCATCTGTAAAGTGGGAATAATACTTGCATTGCCTACCTCACAAGGTTGTTGCGAGGAAAACGCTTTGTAAACGGTAAAGTGCTATAGAAATCTGAACTGTCCTTAGCAGGATTTATTGACCTTATGCTTGCCCCTGCCGCTGTCTGGGGCAAGATAAAAAGGTTTACTACACATGACCCAGGGGAAAGAAGAGATCAGCAGATCCCTGGGTTCAAGCACAGCAGTGGTAGAGGACCAGAGTTTTAAGAGGTCTCCCAGGCAGGAGAGGGATGAGTGGCTGCAGTCCCTTCCTGCTGGGGAATCCTTGGTTGATGGAACCAGCCCAGACATGTAAATGAACTGAGAGGCCTCTGGACCCAGCTGTCCATGTTTCCCAGGCTCATACCCACAGCCCAACTTAGCACAGCACACAAATGGAGCCTAGTTGCATGCTGACCTGAGACTCCAGGGACCATGTCTTCATTGCTGGAAGGGAGAACCTGGGACCCAGCCCTGGGCAGAAGGGTTCCTGGGGAGGATGAAGACCTGTTAGGTTGAAGGGGCTCTGGGTTGGGCCTCATGGGCCTCTCTCCCATGACTACTCTGCTGTAAGGGAGAAGAGAGAAGAGAGGAGGGAGGAGGGAAGGAGGGAGGAGGGCTACAGGCCGGGCATAAGTCCACCTGGGGAGAAGGGTTGTGCTGTCAGAAATGGTTCCAGTTAGCAATTGAAATGGCAACTTTGGCAAAGTTTTAATGGCAAAACTGATTGCAGAGACCCCTCCTTGGAGGGGTGGGGAATGGGAAGCAGTAGGGCAGGGGCAGAAAAGCTTCTTCCTAGGGGCTAGCATGGCCCCACTTCTAGGAGAAGCAGTTTCAGAGGGTAGGCAAACACCCAGGGAAGTCGGAGGAAGTGAAGATCCCAGGACACGTGGACACAGGGAACATCTAGGTTGCAGCCCTTTTCTGCTGAATGCTCTGGGATGTTCCAAAAGGCTGGCATCAGTCTGTGCCTGGCATCTGGAGGGACCAAGGGGAGCAGAAGTCCTAGCATGGGGGATCAGAGGATAGCAGGGACAGGGGTGGGCACTACATGATAGCACAGGAGGACAGCGGATTCCGGACGTGGCAGGTACAGGCAGCCCCACAGTACTGGCGGAAGGTCTGGTAGCAACTACCCTCAGCCTCACCACCCCACTGGCCAGGTGGGGCAGTCAGTGCTTCTGGTGGCAGGCGACTCAAGATGGATGTATTGACAGCCAGGGCAGCCAGTCCATAATCAGTGAAGAGCACAGTCTCCCTGCGGCAAGTAGGGCAAGAGATGAATTTGTACTTGGGGCAGGACTCGTAAAGGATTTGTAGACACTGTTCGCACACAGAATGCAGACAGGAGAGCACGCGCGGACGCCGCTGGGTCAGGTTGTATGTGTGCCCACAGGTTGGGCACTCCAGAGGCTCCCCGGCTGGGCCAGGTCGTAACACATACTGGTTCACAATGACCTCATCACTGGGAGCTACTCGGGGGAAGCCCAGCTCAGCACTGCTCTTCCGGGGCCTCCTGGGTGGAGGTGGTGTGCGAGGTACCCCTTCCAGGGCAGGGACATCCCCCCCACAGGCCTGATTGACAATGATCTCCGTGTCAGAAGGCCAGGCTCTCTTGGGGGCCAGGGCAGGAGCAGGCCTGGGGGTAGGTGTATAGCGGGGGGTACCGGCCTGGAGCTCTGGGAACTTCTCAGGGTGGACGATCTTCATGGTCTCCATCTTGAGGATGACCTGTGGGCCCTTCAAGCAGGACATGAGGAGGCCGGGCCAGCCGCTCGCCTCGGGCCCAGGGGGCGCCGGCATCCAGCTAGTGGCACTTAGGCCGGTTGGGCCCTGGGTTGGGGGTGCTGGTGAGGACCCAGCATCGGAAACAACATCCTGGCACTGCCAGGTTTGGGGTGGTCCCCGGCCACCCACCTGACTTCCAGGGGCCACCGGTGAGAATGTATGGGGACAGATCTGGGGGGGAGACCCCCCCAGGAGCCCCAGCTTCCTCCCAGGGCAAGTCTCAGGAGAAGGGGAAGTGACAGGAGGAGTAGATGTAGGGGATCCCCAAGGTATACGTGCCTCCCCCAGGGCCCCTGCCCTCTATCTGAGTAGGTATGCAGGAGGCTTCTTCTCTGGTCTGAGTCAGTGGTCCCAGCAGCCTGGCAGCTGGACAGCCAGGCACTCTGTTGCTGCCATGGCTCCAGGGCGGGGTTTCCCAGGGGGGCTGGTTACCTTACCCTCCCACCAGTCATGGGGCACCAGGGAGAAGAGGAAAGAAACTGAAAACAGAGACCAAAGGGTAAAGGAGGTCACCAGGCTGAAGGAGACGTGACCCTAGAACCAATTGCCTGACCCCTGAACCACCCCCATCCCAAAACCTGGGAACGTGACCTCTGACTCCCAACCCCGGTCCAGAAACCTAAGGACCCCCTCCCCCCTCCAGCCCAGGTGTGTGCTCCGCCCCCAAAGCCCTAGAGAGATGGAGAAGGGCCAGGGAGGGTTAACCGCGTACCCCCCCCCCCCGGCAGATAGACCTCCGACTAGGGCAAGCCAGAGGCCGTAGGGTCTGGCCGCGATGGTTGCCCCAGCCCCAGGCCGCCCTCCGCCCTAACTCCGGCCCCGTAGGTCACCTGGCTCGGTCCCCCGCGGCTCCGATGCGGCCTCAGGCCCGGCCAGCCCGGGCGCGCCTCCGCTGAGGTTATCTGAAAGGCAGAGACAGAGGGGATGCGCCGCCTGCAACCCGGCTCGGCCCGAGGCGGTTCTCTAGGCACGGCGCGCTCCAGCAGCTGCTCAGGAGGGAGAGAGGCAAGAAGAAACTGGGCCCGGCGTCTGGGATGCGGCGGAAGGATGCAGGAGCTTGGCCCCGGGGCGGGGGCGCGGGCGGGGGGCGCGGCGCGGCCGGCTCAGCTGGGCTCGGCGCGGCGGCGGCGGCGGCGGCGGCGGCGGCAGGTGCGTGCGGAGCCGAGCGCGCTCTGCGGCGGAGACGCGGGGACCGCAGTGAGTGCGCGCTGCGCCTCGCGTCCCCCTCGCTCGCTCCGCGCGGCTGCAGCGCCTCCCCGGGCCCCCGACCTGACCCCGCCCCCAGCTCGCCCAGCCAGACCCTCCTCACCGCCCCCGCATTTCACACCCCCACTGCTTCTGCTTCCCTCGCCGCTGTAGTACCCCCGCTTCTCATAATAAGAGGGAAAGTGATTCAGGCCCCTCTAGAAGCCAGGGAGTTGAGATTCTCAGGCTGAGCCCCCACCCAGTACACAAACACTCCCCCTACACAAACATATTTCATCTCCCTCAGTTCCAACAAGAGGCCATCAAGTGTCCCGAAGGTTCCCCTCCCCCAATCTCCAAGGCCAACCTGGAGGTGGGAGGTGGGAATGGTTCTCGATCATAGCAGGAGTTGATGCCAACAGAGAAACCTGTCACAGCCCTGGCTCTTCCATATCTTCTCCTCTTCTACGACTGCACCCTTAGTCCCATGAATGAACACACACAGACACAAACTGCTGGGTGTAACGAATCACATCTAAATTCCAACTCCAGGGACTCTAGCTCCCACTCCCAGGCAAGGCCTCAGTCCTGGGGGGGGGGTCAGCTCCAGGCTCTGGGAGCCAGGCTCTGCCACAGGAAATCCGGGCTTTCTCCTCCCAGGCCACTGGCCTTCCACACACAATGCTGCCTAGGGGAGGGGGAGGGATGACTGGGGGAAATGGGGGACCTGGCCAGAATGGTTTGAAAGGAAATTTTTTTGTGTGGCTTAGTGGGGAAGGCTTGGGATGCAAAGCCACAAGTGATATCAGGCCATCAGGAAAACATTTCTGTCCCTCTCACCTGCACTTCTTCCATCATACTTAAATGATCCATTAGCTGAATTCAAACCTGACCCTTTCCCCTGCTCCCCTAGTTGTCTCTCCAGCATACTGTATGACTCACCATAACCCTCTATTCTCTCTGCTGAATGCTCCTCTGCAGCCTTTTAGTTCAAGCCTACATTTTTTATTTCTGAACTGAGGACTTAGAGACTGGACAGAGGGAGGACACCGAAGATCCTAGCGGGGTGGCCAAGGAAAACAGCTTCTGAACTCTGTCAGGCCAGCCTGAGGAGAAAGGTTTGCCTCAGGAGATTTGGACCCTGGGAGTCAGCAACTTGTCAGCAGACCCTAGAATCTGTGTTTAGCTCACACATGAGCCATCTAGGAAAAATAAAATTTGAACTGAGGGGAAAAAATGTAAGCTGTCATAGGAATTAGAGTAATATTTAGGACTGGAATTATCACCTACCCACTGACCTCCTTTTACAAGTAAATCTCAGACACACTACTACAAACAGAAGCCCAGAGAGGTTAAGGTCCTCCATCTATGATCAACCAACTGTTCTACATCCTCAAACTTTTCAGCCAGTATACCTACCCCCTTCCCCAATTTAATTGAAATCAGCCTTTCTTCTAATCTCTTGTAACCTTCTTCATTTAGAAACACTCCTCCTATTGCCCCAAATTAGAGACCAAGAAAAAGGGTTCTCACTCCCCATTGCATTTCCAGAGCATGTCTCTACCATTAGCTCTGAATGACCTTTCTTCTTTCAAAGTCCTTTCAACTCCCATATACTTTCCTTTCCCCATCTTGGTGACTAGAACCTTCTGACTTCTAGATCATTGTTTCGGCTTTTTCAATTTTTTAAAGCCCTACCCACCTTAGCCTGTAAACAGCTGCCATCCTGTTAAGAATCATAATTTTACCTCTTGCCCCAAACATAAGGCTCTACTTTATCTCTACCTCAGGATGCCTTATTCCTTAAAGGAAGATTATCACTTAAGTGTGTAATCCAAAACCCATTGGCATGGGATTCTTTATCTGGCTTATGGTCTTTCCAAACTATCTTCTGCCATCATTCTCAGTGATTTTAATATTCCTGTTGACAATGCCACTAGGAACCTGATTTCTTAATTTGTCTATAATCTCGACTCCACCCAACAAGGACTTTACCCTTGTAATTCAGAATTACACCATTTCAAAGATTCTAGCCTTGGAATTCCACTTTTCAAGAACAACCTTCTACCTCCCTCACTTTCTCATTCATAACTCTTCATCCCCATGAACTTCCTTGAACCTTTCCAATTCTCCCATTCCACATCCTCTACTCTGGTTTTATTTGCCTCCATACCCAAGCCTTGACCCCTTGGTTTGCCATTTGAATGTTTTACTAACTACTATCATAGAACTTCTTGCTTCCTTGATATTCCCTGTTCCTGGGCAACCTTTGACATCTGGTTTTTTATTTTGTTTTGTTTTGCTTTTTTTGCTCCTGTTCCAGTGCTGCTGAAAGTGCTTGGAGAAATTAATGAAATTTATTAGATCATAGATTTAGTCTTGGAAGGAATCTTACAAGTGCTCTAATCAAAGCCAAAGAATACATTCTTATTGTCCATTGAAAATTATGAATTTAAGGTTTTCAAGGAATATACTTTGTAGGGAACCTTCAATATTTCTTCAGAAATGTTTTGTCAAAATATATCAATAAATTAAAAAAACAATTCACGGTACATAATTTCAGTTGACAGCTTGACAATCCTGTTCTACACTTAGCAACTCTTTACTCATTTCCAAAAGCAACACTTCCTTCTGTCGTCTCACCTCCAAACAACCATACCATAACTATCCACGGTTACAGCCAATCACTTAGTCTCTTTCTCCCTGGAAAGGGTCGAGGCCATCCATCTGCACTTCGTCTGCTCTCCTTCATTCCTCAAACCTTCTTAGCATCATTACCTTTTCTTCTTTCCCTCTGGTCATAGAAGAGGAGATGTTTCTAGCTTTCACTATGGTTAGCCCTTCTTCCTGAACACTTGACCCCATTTCTTCCAGCCTCCTTCAGTACCTTGCCCCAGCAGTCATCCCTTTTCTTTCACGCATCTTCAATCTCACATTCACCAGTGACATGGACAAATATTCACTTTAGGAATATCAACTTGGTAACTGTATGGAAGATGAACTGGAGAGAAGAGAGACTAGGTGTTAAGAGACCAATTGGGATGATAATTGATAGTCTTGGGAAGAGGTGATAGGATACTGAAATAGGCAGTTGTGGTGTAGGATAGGAGAGATGTTAAGAAAGTAGAATTAGCAAGATTTAGCAACTGATTAGATAGAAGGTTTAACAGCACAGAGCTGACAATTCTTAAGTTTTGAATCTGGAAGACTCGAAATAAAAAGGAAGTGTGGGTCTGGGAGGAAAAATAGTGAGGATTTTTTTGGACATGACGAATTTGAGTTTTCTGTGATCATGCAGTTGGAGATATCCAGCCAAGCAGCTGGTAGGAAGCAATCTCAGGGGAAAGATAAGGGCCAGATATGTAGATCTGAGATTTATCTGCATGGAGATGATAATTAAATTCTTGGGAGCTGATGAAATCATTAATAGAGAAAGAGAGAGGGGGTAAAAAAAAATGAAAAGGAGACAGCCCAGGACAGAGCCTTGGGGTACACCCATGCATGGCAATGGAGGGGGGGAATGTATGACACCTTTGCAAAGGAGAATGAGAAGGCTTGGTCTGACAGGAAGGAAGAGAACCACAAGGGAGAAGTGTCATAAAAACCTAGGGAAGAGAGGTACCCCCCCAAAAGTAAGGGATGTCCAACAGTATTAAACACTGCAGAGAAATCAAGGATGAGAATGAGGACTGAAATATACCACTGGAAGAAGGAGGAGGAGAAAAAGGAGGAGGAGGAGAAGAAAGAAACCATTTGGGATTTTAGTGTTAGGGGAGTTCATCATTTTATTAGATCTCATCAGTCTTGGTACTCACTTCATCACTACCCTCTGAAGGGTAGGACCATAATCTCCATACCTTCATTTAAGGAAAGGGAGAGCACAGCTGAGACATCTGATTTCTCACCTGGCTGAACTACTTTTAACTTCTTTGATTGACTTTTCCACCAGAGCCCCTCAGGCACCTGTTCTTCCTTCCCTTTCCCCCTAATTTTCAGCTTCCTTTTGTGTTTTTTCTTCCCCCATTGGACTTCGAGTTCCTTGAAGGCAGTCACTATCTTTTTTTTTTTCATTTAGCACATAGTAGGCACTTAATAAATGTTTATTGACTGATTAGAGTCCAGTCTTAACACTTTATGCAGCTCTGCCTCATTTAAATCCCGTTCACTTGCAAGTCTAGACATCAGCCTCCTGAAGTCATTGGTCCTCTTTAAGAACCAAGGAGGACCAATAATCTGTAAGTAGTAGCAGCTGCCCCCTTGGGGACCCAACTGGCCAGTTCTGGTTGCTATTTCCTCCCTCCTCTCTCTCCTCTTCCTCCTTCCCATCCCCACTTCCTCTTCTCCTTCTGTCCACATGGAGAGAAATACCCTTATGTGTGGGTGCTCTGCTCAAAGGAATATAAATTTGATCACTTATTCTTTGCAAGATATTTTGGGATTTGGAGGCTAAATTTTTTTTCTTTTCTTCTCTACTTATTTATTACATCATTCCCTACCCCCCCCCCCAAAAAAAAACTAGGACAATTAACTCTTTTGTCCCATGTAGTTTTCAGTTATGACTTCTTGAAATACAGCTCTGAAAAACTAGGCTTTGACAAGCCCATTGGCATTCATAAAGACTATACCTTTAAACCCAAATTACTCTGGCTCTCACTGATTGGTCAATAATAGTTCCCAGTCCAAGCCTCACTTCTTTATTGTTTGGGTTTTAATAGCTCTGAGTAATTATAAATAATAATTTTTTCTATTGTGGCCAGAAAGTCTGGCCACATAGATTCTTTTGTGAAGGCAAATCTTTTGCTTCAATTTTACTTAGCCAATAATCACTGAATGGGTATAGTCTCAGACAGACTGAGACCTGGGAAAAACATCAGCTTAAAAAGGCCAAGGTCTTCTCCTGCAAATTAGGGGCCATCCCCAGTCATCCTGACCTATGTCTTGCCACTGGACTCTAACTCTGGAGGAGTGAGTGAGGCTGATGACTTTGTACAGCCCTGCCCTACTTAAATCTGATTCACTTGCAAGTCAATGCATCACCTTCCTGATGCCATCGGTCCTCTTCTCAGAAGGAAGGACCAACCACAATAACACCAATCTGATTGATTAAATGATTGAGTGACTGAAATAGAATCCAGATCACAGAGATTTGAGAACTGAGTGTGAGGTGAGAAAGTGAAGGCATATTTTCTTGTGGAAAAGATGGAATAATATAGACTAAAGGATAATTCAAATTAGATAGATTTGGAACTGGGTGAATGGCAGGACTCAAAAAATAGTCATTAATAGTAAATGTCAACTTGGCAGATCCCCAGAAATCTGTGCTCGGCCCTGTGATGTTTAACATTTTTACCAGTGACTTAGATGAAGGTATAGATGAATGAATGAAAAAAAATTATTAATCACTTATTATGTGCCGAGCATTGTACTAACTCTTAGAGACACAAATATAAAAAAAAAAGAGATATCTCTTAACTCAAAGAGCTTATAATCTAAAGGAGAAAATGATACACATAGGTGGTAGCCAGGGAGAAAATATTGTGGTACAGAAAGCTATAGGGATCAGGGGTAGTGAGTAGAAGGGGGCTATAAGGTAGTAGATTGACTTTATTTGACCATGGTTCGTGTTCCCAGAATTGAAGATCAAGTGAATACACATGGCTGTGAGACTGTTGGTTAAGAAGATATGAAAGAAGAAGCCAAAGAGGAAAGAGAAATTTTAGTTGAGTGATGGGTTCCCAAACCAGATTGTAAGGGGCTGAGAACTGAGTGAGATGGGGAAAAAATGGAGGTATATTTGCTTGTGAAAAAGATAGAAAGATGTGGACTATCTGATGTCGAACTTACTAAGTTGGCAGATGACACAAAGATAGAAGGGTTAGTTGTCATAATGGATGACATTCAGAAACCCAAAAGACCATGACAGGTAGGCAGTGGTTCTCAACCTTCCTAATACCACGACCCTTTAATACAGTTCCTCATGTTATGGTGACCCCCAACCATAAAATTATTTTCGTTGCTACTTTATAACTGTAATTTTGCTACTGTTATGAATCGTAATGTAAATATCTGATCTGCAGGATGTATTTTCATTGTTACAAATTGAAAATAACCCACAGTTTGAGAACCACTGGGCTAGAGCATGAATCTGATAAGACTAAATTCAAGGTACTACTTTTCCTTGCCATTTTTTCCTCTCCATCTATTCCATTTTGTACCCATAGCTTTATTTCTTCCAAGTATTCTTTTAGTCCTTGTAGGGAAGACATTTTTTTTTTTCTGAGTCTCTACCTGGATTTGTTGAGGCATTACCATCTTCTTCTGTCTTCTTCTGGATTCACCCCTGGGACTTCTTTCAGTTCTATGACTGAGTGTAGACACCTTTTTCTAGGTGTTAGGGTGTAAAAGAGAGGAGAGATCTAGAATGATAGCACAAGGGGATGGTTGGGTCAAGTGAGGGTTTTTGAAGGATGGGGGCAATCTAAACTGATTTGTAACCAGGAAAGAGACAGTGAATAAGGAGTGGCTGAAAATTAGGGATAGAAAGGGAATAATTTATGGGCAAAGCTGCTGGAAAAGATAGAAGGGATGGGATCAAGGAAGAGTACAAGTAGTGGAGCTGACATTGACAAGAAGAAAAGCTACCTTATTTTCTGAAACTGAAGCAAAGGAGAGAATAGCAAATGATGGCAAGGTTATTTAAAGTGTAGAACTGGGAAGAAGAGGGAACTCCCATAAAGGGCCTAAGTTGTTGGGGGTTTTTTTCCCACTAACATCTACAGTTATGTTCCCTACAGAGAGAGGGAGAGGGAGAGGGAGAGGCAGCTAGGTAATGCAGTGAATAGAGCACTGGCCCTGGGTCAGTAGGATCTGAGTTCAAATTCGGCCTCAAACACTTAATGCTTACTAGTCATGTGACCTTGGGCAAGTCACTTAACCCCAATTGCCCTGCCTTCCCCCCCTCCAAAAAAAAACAAAAAAAGGAACAAAAAAACCCACATAATTTATTGATGGACATCCCCTCAGTTTCTATTGCTTTGGCTAAAATAAAAAATGCTTGAATATTATATGGGTTCTTTCCCTCTTTCCTGGATAACCAATTCACAAAAAAAAAAAAATGGGGAAAATGATAGTACTTTACCTGCCAGGGTTGTTGGGAGGATCAAATGAGATAATATTTGTTAAGGGCTTAGCACAGTGCCTGTAGTAGGTGCTTAATAAATGCTTAAAAAAATATATCAACATGTAAATTGAAGTTCCTAAGTATAAGGGCAAGTGGAGTTTAGAGGAAGTCTGTGAGCCAGATAATGAACTCCTAGAAAAAACTGAGGAATTGTCATAGACAACATGTGTGGGATGAAGTGAATTTCAAAGACAGGTTACTGTGTGATGGGGAAGGCAGGACCTGGAAATGGTTGTGAGGATAAGAAGCATGCCTAGTGTGTTATGACACACATGAGAGAAGGTACATCAAGGAGAGAAGGCACACCCAAGAGGGTGGCCAGAAATACAGTGCTTTCTGGGGAGACAGGGGAAAGGAAGGGAATAGGCATTTAGAGAACACCTACTGTGTGCCAGGCACTGTAATAACTCTAAGAGAGCCAGATTTCTGTGATTTTGAAGAGAGAGTGTGAAAGGAAGTGGAACATGGGAGCAATAGGGCTAACCTATGTGGATATGAGGGAGAAGCGAGTGGTGGGAAGGAAAGGGAGCTTCCCTAAATTTCCTTTGACTTTGAGTCACAGGGATTCTGAATAGAGTGTCTATCAATGGTTATGTGCAGTTGTTATTGCTTAGCACTCATTACAATCTCTTTCTCAGAAAGCTCATTTACTCCCCACTTCCCTCCAGCTATAACTAGCCCTATTACAGCTGACTCAACGTGTAGATTTTATCATCCATCTTTACCTCTCTTCGGAGCTCCGGAATTTCCACATGCCTACAGGAAATGAGATCATATTTGTAAAGTCTTAGCCCTGTGCTGGGCACACAGTAGGTGCTTAATAAATGTTTGCTTGTTTCCTCTCCTCTCTCCACCTCTAATTCAACCTGCTCAAAACTGAATTTGTTATCTTTTCCTCTAAACCTTCTCTGTCTTACTTCATTTTTCCCTCTGTGACACCACCATTCACATAACCTTGGGATTACCTTTGTCTCTTCCAATTTGGTACCAGTTTCTATCAACTCCATTTCTACAATATCTCTCATATATAGGTGTGTGCTGGTAAATGTTTAACACCTGGCTCTCTCATGGGGAAATAAAGGTGAAATACACTTTTAAGCTAATCTTAATTACTAACATTTTCTCCATTATTTTCTTAAATTTATATAATAAACAAAACAACAAATCAAGCCCCAATTTGTAGCATTTGCTGAGTTCTGAGGTGTAAATGCTGAAATTTAACAACTGGATGTCCTGATCCTGTACAAACTGTTTCCAACACACCCCTGTGTCACATCCTTCCTCTTTTTCCCTATTCTATCATCTCTCTAGTTTCAGCCCTTATTACAATTATTCTAGAATACTGAAACAGTTTCCTAGCAGGTCTTTTGATCTCCACTTTTTCCCTACTCAAAAGCATTCTATATACAGGAAAATCTAAAAATTCTGGAAGAAAAAATCTTTCTTACCCATGGATCTCATGATGTTACTCCTATGCTCAAAAATCTTCAGTGAGTGCCTGTTGCTTCCCTTCATACACTCTGTCTAACAATTAAGGTCCTAATTCCACCTTTCCTTTCTAACCTGAGATCTTCCTCTTTAGATCTCATACAACACATAATTTTGTAAATGGTCTATGCACCTTGTAACATTGTTTATTATAGCTGTGTTGGTATTCACCCCCATATTATACTACAAACTCCTTGAGGGCAGGGATTGTGTCATCTAAACTTTGTTTTTTCCTCAGCACTTTGGCTTAGTGTTCAGTACTTTGTAGATGCTTAGCAAATGTTTGTTGTTGTTTTTTTGTTAATCCTAGAGCCTAGAGGCAAGAGATGACCATCAGCACCCAGATTCTGTTTTACTGGGGTTAGATATGCTGAGTTGTCTAGCAGACAGAAGTGTGTATATGGGATTGGAGACTGGGAGTCTGAATCCCTAAACTTTGGTCCTGCCTCTGATACTCAGTTATCAGCGAGTCTTAATCTCACATTGAGTCTATTTTTCCCTTTTTCAATGAGAGCTAATGTCTGCCCTAAATATCCTGTCCTTTTTTTAGGCTGCCAGAAGATGTTGTAATGGGAATGGGCAGAGACAGTCCTGAAAGATCCTCCCTTGGAAAAGCCCAAACTCCTCAGGCTCTTGATCAGCTCAGGATCTTTTTCCTTACTGGTATCAATAGCATCTTGTGACAGTCAGTCAACCAAATATGGAGCCTTTAGACAGGATGAGACCAAGTTCTGTCCCTTGGAGATCTCACATCCTTTGTGGTACAGACAATGATTCTTGCAGGACAAGGAAAAGATCACTATGTGCTGAGGAAACAATGTAGTAGAAGTTAGCACTGGAAGATAGAATTTGAAGGTCATAGGGAGTCCTGACATTGGCAGCTTCCTAGTCATATGACTGTGGACATATCATTTGGAGACATCAAGATTCCCTTGTTCTGGTGTTACCATTCAGATTCTGAGACTCTATGAATAAGTTTCTTTTTTATTTAAAATAAGGATAACAATATACTACCTATTTCACAAGGTTGATAGGTATTTTTTTAATTCTAGAGAGATATAGAACTTTTTTTTAACCTTAGAGAGATACTGAAATGTGGATTATCATTATTCACAAAGGGGTGGTAAGACAAAAACCTTACAGGACAGGCAGAGAGAAGGAGAAAAGAAATTCTAGGTTAGAAGGAGGGCACAAATGAGAATAGATGAAGATGAGTCCCAGAAAGATTAAGTGATTTACCAAAGATCATACAGCAGAGCCTCAGTCTAGGCTAAGATTTAAACCCGGGTCCTTTAATCCCAAATCTAAAGCTGTTTTCAATTTGCCATTTCATTTCTGCCCTACCTCTATTATAGGGTGGCTATGAGGACCAGTCAGGCAACAAGCATTAAATACCTGCTGCATGCTAGACACTGTGCTAAGCTTTGGGGATACAAAAAGAGGCAAAAGATAGTCCCTACCCTCAAGAATCTCACCATCTAACGGGGAGATGACCAGCAAATATGTAAAAACCAGCTATATGCAGGAAAAATTAGAAATAATTAAGAGGGAAGGCACTAAAATTTGAATGGGGCTGGAAGAGGCTTTCTGCAGAAAATAGGATTTTAGATAGGGCTTTAAGGTATTCAGGGAAGCCAGTAATCAGAATGGAAGAGGCTTTCCAGGCATGTGGGGCAGCCAGAGAAAATGTTCTGAGTCAAGAGATGGAGTATGTTGTTTGTGGAATTGTAAGGAGACCAATGTCACTAGTTCAAAGAGTATCTGTCAGGTGGTAAAGTGTAAGAAGAATAGAAGGGGAGGGTAGTAAATTATGAAGGACTTTGAACACTGAACAGGAATTTTTAAAAATTAATTAATTTATATATATAAAATATATAAATATATATTTACATATTGTATTATATATAAATATAAATTTATATATTTATTTTTAGTTTTCTACATTCACTTCCAAAGTTTTAAATTTTCTCCCCTTCCCTCCGCAGATGGCTTGCAATCTGATATGGGCTCTACCATACATTCCTATTAAACACATTAGTCGTGTTGCATAGAAGATTTATAACAAATGGGAGAAGCCATGAGAAAGAAAAAAAAAAGTCTCCTTCACTCTGCATTCAAACTCCATAGTTCTTTCTCTGGATGTGGATGGCATTTACTATCATGAGGCCTTTGGAATTGTTTTAGGTCCTTGAGTCACTGGGAAGGACTAAGCCTATCAAAACTGATCATTGCACATTGTGGCTGCTTCCAAACAGAAAATTTTTGTATTTGATCTCTGAGGCAATAGTGAAACACTGGAGTTTAACTGAATAGGGAGGTGACACTTTCAGACCTATGCTTTAGGAAAAACACTAGTGACTGAAGGATAGATTAGAGGCAGACCGACCAGCAGGCTATTGCAATAGTCCAGTCATGAGATGATTAGAACCTGTATCATGCAGTTATCAAAGAGAAGGGGGCTTGTTGTCGTTCAGTCGTGTCTAGCTTTTTGTGACCCATTTGGGGTTTTCTTAGCAAAGAAAATGAAGTGATTTGTCATTTCCTTCTCGAGACCATTTTACAGATGCCGAAACTGAGGCGAACAGGATTAAGTGACTTGCTCAGGGTGTCTGAGGGTGGATTTGAATTCAGGTCTTCCAGACTCCAGGTCTATCCACTGCCACCTAGCGGCAGAAGGGTACTTATTAGATATTGCAAAAGTGAAATCGATCAGCCTTAGCAACAGATTAGCTATAGGGGGGTGATAGAGTGAGAGAAAATGAGTTAAGGAAGACAAAATGAGATAATGGCTGCAAAGACCCGAGTAAACTGTACTATAGAACTATCCTCTATCCCTATTACTGATGGCTGGCTGTTCTGGTCGGGTGCTAGGCCTCAGCAGGCATGAAATTTCAGTAGTAGAATAGATGAGAGGCGCCAGGCATATAGGGCATGCAAGTTTCTCCCGAGGCTATTGTTCCCTATCTGAGGGATTCCCCCTCCCTCCCGCCGCCGGGGAGTACAGCACCTGGCACATTTATAAAAGGAGCTTAAAATAAATGCTTTTTTCATTCATTCATTCCAATGCCTCTAGTAAGGCTTCCATAATAGGAAAGGTTTTTAGAGAGTCCAAAGGGCCTGACGAAAGAAGGGCCCGCTCTAGGTATTGGTTTCCCCATCTGTATAATTAAAAGGCCAGATAACCTCTAAGAGGGGTCTGCTAATGCTGAGCCCGTCTTCCTGCCCCTCCTTCGCACCCCACTGGATGACGGACTCCCAGAAATGCAAACCCCACCCACAGTAACTCTGCGAAGGCACGGCGAAGGCCGAAGAACCCTTGTCTGAGGCTTTAGGTTCGGTGCGGGCCCTCCCGCTCGGACACCAAGGCTTAGCTCCGCCTTCCTGTCCCCCCCCCCCCGCCCTTCCCCGTAGACCCCGCCCCTTTCGTTCAGAAGTCTCCCATAGACTCCCACAGGCCCCGACCCTTCCAGACTCCCAACTATTTTCCTTCAAGTCATAGATGGGCCGGGAGCATCTTAAATGAGAAGCTAGGAGCATCAGAAAGAGGGCGGGGGCAAAGTGGAAGTATGTCCTTGACAGAGTGGCTTCTGGGAAAGCGAGTCGGCTTGCGTGGAGGCTTCTGGGAAATGAAGTCTCAGTCCCTGCGACTTTCGGCAACATTCGCGTCGCTCTCGTCCTGCGCAAGCGCACTGAGAGGTTGGGCACGTAGGGTTCTTGTTCCGAAAGGATGCAGGATTGGCGTTTACCCCTTGGGGGCGGGGTGAGGCTGGGAAATTGTGCGGTGTGTGCCTCCCACTTGCGGGGGGACATTCTTCCTCCTAGCCGTTTTCTGAAGTGTAAAGGCTCGCACTGAAGTTTAATCATCGGATCTCCCAGTCCTGTACAAGCGGGCTGCAACACACCCCTGCGCCCCCAAACAAGCCAGCCTAGAGCTGTCCTTTCTTCCTCATCCCTATATATCACTCCCAAGCTTTGGGCTGATTCCCTCCTCATCCTGAAACAGTGACCCTCTGATTCTGGGGCTGCCCCTCTGACCCTGCCCCTCCATCTTCGGACTAATTTTCTCCCGTTTCCTTCTCCTGAGGCAGACCCCTGAATTTTGGATTTATTAGTCCCTAATCCAAAAGTTGACCCCAGGGTTGACCCCCTCACTCTGGAGCTGACTCTTCTCACAATGGAGCTGCATTTCCATGTTTCCCCCCCACACACATTTTGGGCCTGATCTTTTGACCCTATGGCTAACTCTGGGGCTGACACTCCCCTGACCCTGACTGACCCTGGAGCTGACTCACAAGGGAGCTGCACTTCCCTGCCCCTGCTCCCACCCCTTCCCCTTTTGGGCCTGATCTCTTGACCCTAAGGCCAACCCTGGGGCTGATCCCCCTGACTCTGACAGATCCTGGAGATGACTTCTCACTAGGGAACTGGTTTGCTTGGAATATCGTGTCTGTGGGGATCCTCCCTATTTGAGCTGGGAGGATTTCCTAGTGTTTTCTCCTCCTCCTCAAGACCAAAGGTAGAAACCCTCTGGGGAGAAGGACTAGGTGGTCCTGAGGGTTCCAGCAGTCTGTGCCTACCCTCAATCAATCTTCCAGGGTATTGGAAGCCTTTGGTAATGCCTAAGGGAGGTCCCTTCTTGCATTTGACTCCTTCCCTTCCTTCCGTTCTCCCCCTCCATTCTTCTTCCTCCCTGTCCTCCTCCCCTGTCAGCCTCTCCCATCCTTGTCTAGCTGGCTAAGCCTCATTCAATTGTCTTCTCCACCTAGAGGAGTTAACTGGGTGGGCTCCAGGGCTGTGGATTGACGGAGAATGCCATGCCAGGGAGGGGCTGGGGATGCCTTAGAAGTGAGCCAGCTCTGTGGGTCACCAGAGACCAATGACCTGAAGGGTAGGAAACCCCTTCTGTGCTGAACCCACTCTATTGGACACTGTTATAGGGGAAGACACACCTGATCCCTTAAAGGATAGCTGGGAGTAACGGCTGGCAGAACTGAAGCAGAAAAGAATCCCTCTGGAGCTAGTATTCTGAACCCACCTCTGAGTCCCCCAACTCTCTATTCCTAAGATTCCTGCACCCACCTTCCTGAGCCCCACTGGGTTTCCTCTGCTCCGCCCTGGTCCAACCCCTCCCAGGACCTCCCCCGCCCTCCCCCAAAGGAAAAAGGAGGAGGCCCCACAGAGTTCAACTCAGCAGACACCTATCCTGATCCCAGAGTGTCACACGGGACAGGACCCACAGAGAACACTTGCCTGTTTCAGCGGAAGGTAGGTTCATGAGCTTGTCTGTGTTTGCCCTCTCTGGGACACAGGCCAGGTGCTTGGGGCATCCCTGGGGTTGCTAAGCTCTGAGAAAAGGTTGGCAGTGCTCTCCCTCTCCAGGACATTTCTGCCCCGGTGAGTGGCTGAGGACATAGGGACACGGAGAAGTTGCGGGTCAGGAAAGAACCTTACCTTGGGAGCTAGAAACTCCTCTCTGTGTAGACCCCACATACTGGGAGTGCAGAGGCAGGGATATAGGGGGAGGAAAGAGGGAAACAGTGTTTTCTGTTAAGAAACCAGATACACAGTTCACCCACTGTCCAGTGCAGGACTTCAGCCTGTTTCTTAATTGACTCATTCCCTAGATTCCTAGCCCTCATCTCTGACTTCCTTATAGAGCCTTGTCCCATGGAAGTAGAGTGAAGCTCAAAGATTTGAGGAGTGTTCCTCATAGATTGTCTAATTCATACATTGTCATACCTGCACCTGTATACTGTCATACTCATATATCCTATTCTGTCACACAAACTGTCCCACACTCTTGTGTGGTCCAAAATTCACACACATATGCTCACATATATATTTGCACATACACATGGTCACATGCATACGCATTTATTCTCAGATACTTACGTGATCTGTCTTACAAAGCTGAGTGGTTCTACTGGGAGAGTTAAGGCTCTGGTCAGGGCTGAGAGCTCTTGGTGAGCAACTTTGGTCCTGACTGGGAGTTAGGTCTGTCTCCAGGTCTGGGAAGCTCTGATCTGGCTGCCCTTCCCCCTCTGTACTGGGTAAATATTTGTGTCCTTCCTCAGCAGGGCCAGATCAAACCGCTCCTCCCTCCCTCCCTCCTTCCCTGCCACTTCCCAGAAGCTCCATGGACCCCCTTGAATCTGTGGTGAAGAACCCATACACCAGCATTAACATCCCCCGCGCCCACCTTCGCCCAGACCTAGAACAGCAGCTGGAAGAAAGCCAGAACACTCCATACCCTGGGGCCAGGCCTAGCCCTGCACCCGCTAACTCCCTGCCAACAGTGGGTGGGTGGACCCAGGAGGAAGCCAAAGGAGGGTCTCGAATCCAGACTCAGGCGTCTTGGCAACAGCCAGGGAATCCTTACGCTGGCTTACAGCACACATCAGGGAGCACAGAGCCACCTTATACGACCGTCCCACCTGCCCCGCCTGGAGACGACATTGCCCATCACTGCTGCTGCTGCCCCTGTTGCCGTTGCTGCCGCTGCCCTCGCTGCTGCCGCTGCCACCGCTGTTGCTGTGTGGTCTCTTAGCTCCTCTGAATACCTAGCCCAGAGGAACCCAGACTGAAGGAGACCTATGCTGTGATGCAGCTGAGCTTGTCATTCGAGGTAAAAAGGCACATATCATGCTGGGTGGCTCCCTCTTGGATGGCATTAAGCCACCTCTGGTCGAAGGAACTGCAACTCAGGATAGAGGCTGAAGTCATTAGAATCTGATGCATTTGAAATCATCTTCCTATCTCCCTCCCCAAGTCATCCATCATGACAGGACAGAGGCCTAGGCAGAATCAGGAGCTCAGGAATCACAGAATTTCTGAGTCCAAATGAACCAAAGAAATCAGAGTCCAACTGTATTCTTGATAAATGATGATCTAACCGCTGCTCAAAAATCACCTGTGGCCAGAAGCTCACTATTTGCCAGAGGAGCCCATTCTGTCTTTGGCCAGCTCTGATTGTTACATTAAATGGCAATATTTCTCAATATAGTTCCATCTATTGATTTTAATTTTACCCTTTGGGGCCAAGTAAAACAAGTCTGATTCCCTCTTCTCCATCACAACTCTTCAGATATTTGAAGAAAACTATTATGTCCTGGAAGGATTATTCTTCTCTTCTCCAAGGTAAACAGACCTGGTTTCTTCAACTGATCATATAGTATGTCATGGTTTCCAGGCCAGTTTGCCTCCTCCAACTTGTTAATGTCCTGTCTAAAATATGATACCCAGTGAATATACTGTTGTTATAAAATTTGGGAATGAGTTCAAGGGGGAAGGGGGTGTCTATCATGAGAAGCTTGTTGAGGGGGTGTCAGGGAAATCAGAAACCAAGGTTGGGAGAGGGAAGATCTCTACCTAAGGTGGAAGAAGGTTTTCAAAGCTCCCCTCAGAATTGTGGCAGCCTAACCCTGTGCCTATTGAAAGCCTCACAGACCTAGGGCAAGCCATCAACACTGGCAATACTTATTACTGCTGGCTATCTACCCACTAGAATCCTGAACCAGTGGTGGGAATGAGAATGATTCCTGTCCTCACACAGCTCCACCCAAGAGTCCTATCAACCCATACCCTACCTCACCTGGAGTAAGGCAGTTGCATCAATAACCAGTCCCAGGGGACTTTTCACTTCTTCACTTACCCCTGTTGTTCCTTTGACAATAAACCTAAACAATTTGTTTAGCTCTGTCTTCACCATTGCTTTGCTTGATTATCCAAAGACCAGATAAAGCTTGGAAGGGCTGGGCTTGGAATCTAGGGTCTGGGAAGGTTCACTTGGAACTTAGAGATTTGTAAGAATTGGGTTTATGACCAGAGAGGAAGGGATTCTTGGGTTTGAGAAATATAGTTCACATTTGTATAGCACTTTAAAGCTTACAATGGACTTTCCTCATTACAGCGTTATAAGGTAGAGTAGACCAAGTATTATTATTACCATTTTAAAGGTAAGAAAACTGTGACTCTGAGGCACTGTGATGCTCACACATCAGATCACGTTATTAGTATCTGAACCTTGCTTCCATTTTGGCTAGGGCTGGATCAGCCTAAATCTAGAGGTGGATTGAGGGGATGGCCAAAATTCTTCATGTCATTAGGTAGCAGCTCAGACCCACAGCTCTCGGCCACTGCTTCTCTTCCACTAGCTGGCTGGCTAGGCAGTAAAAGCTCTGAGGAGGGACCCTGTTTACCTCCATCTCCCCTTCCTTATCCTCAGGTCTCTTATGCTTGGCTCTGCCCTGACCCTGTGACTACACTGTCTTTGGCCTAATCTTATAACCTGTCTCTCAGCCTTAGAGTCAGCAGTGAGGAGGGCATTGCATTGGAGGTTACCACCCATCTACTACGAGGAAGTAATGGGGCTAGTGTCCAACCAACCTGGCATATGAATGTGGATGAAGAACACGTGTACGGAGTGTCAGATTCACAAGGGAAGACTAAGATAGCAGAGACCAGAGGCCCAGGGGTCCCAGAATACAGAAGTGAATAGAGCTGGGCGAGGTCAGTCTTGGAAGGCTTTCTGAGGGAGGTGAGTTTTGTGCGGTAGTTTGGAGAGAAGCTGTCACATTGCTGTCATTAAAGGTCATGAGGGAAAGAGATTTCCTAATGGTGAGGAAAAATAGAAATTAGCAAGCAGGGGTTGAAGGACTGAGAGTGCAGAAGCCGGAGTAGAACCTGTCTAGGTCAGTGACTCATCTTTTAAATCCTTGGCCTGGGTGGAGAATGATTTCCTAGTTTCCATCGAAACCTTGGTTTCCTCTGACCCTACAGTCAAGTGGTCCCACCCATTACCAGCCTCTGCTTCATGCCCTCTCCACTTCCCACCTTCCTTCCTTCCATTCCTACCAAAGTGGGCCTAGGACCTACTTTAAAAGGTTGAAAGAAACCTTAGAGATCATCTAACTGCACCCTCATTCTACAAACAGAGAGCCTGAGGCCTGAGAAAAGTGAAGTGATTTATCCAAGGTCACACAGATAGTATTGGTGGCAGAACCCAGATTTTTAAATTTCAAATTCAGTATTCTTTTCTGAGAGAAGACAACCGTAGGGCATCCATGCCCCCTGGGTGGTGAGTTGCCAAACCACCACTGTGGGGGTTTGACAGACATTGTATGAGCACCCCTGCATGCCTATCTTCATCATAATCAAGAAACTCAGGAAACATGGAGAAGCACTGAAGGAGACTATAGTTCTGAAAAGAGAAGTCACTCATATGAAACATCAACTAGGACAGTATGGGATTGAATTTTGAACTGAGCAGACCAGACAATGATGCAGTAAGAGCCAGGGGAAGTAAAGGATGATAGAAATCTCTTCTGATTCCTGCATGGTGGTGGGTCTTGAACTGCATCTTAAAGGGAAAGAAGCAGAGGCAGAGAAGGAGGAGAAGAGACAGACAGACAGAGAGAAAGACAAAAGGAAGGGCATTACAACAGGGATAAAAATAGCCCTTATCATTGTCATCATTGTCGTAGCTCATAGTCATAGCATTTACTATGTACCAGGCGGCAGCAGGATAGAGTGCTGGGCCTGGAGTCAGGAAGACCTGAACTCAGATCTGGCTTCAGACAGTCACTAGCTCTGTGACCCTGGGCTAGTCACTTAACCTCTGTTTGCCTTAATCTGCTGGAGAAGGAAATGGCAAAGCACTCCAGTATCATTGCCAAGAAAACCCTATGGTTGTTATTGATGTACCAAGGGGTCATGAAGTGTCAGATATGACTGAACAGCAGCTATGTGCCAGACACTGTGCTAAGTGCCTTATAATTATTATCTCATTTGATCCTCACAACAGCTGTTATTCCCATTTTACAGATGAGGAAACTGAGGCAAGCAGATTAAGTGACTTGCCCAGGGTCATACAGCTAGTCCATGTCTGAGATTGGATTTGAACTCAGATCTTCTTGACTCCAGGTCCAGCACTCTATCCACTGTTTTAGGAATACAGGGTACTTGAAAGGAATGCTGAGTGATGAAGTTGAGTTTGGAGCCAGATCACAGAAGGCCTTGAATGCCAGATTTGGGATTTTGGACTTTGTGCTGTGAGCAATGAGGAACTGCTTACATTTCTTGAATAGTAAAGGAACACCATGGAAGTAAGATTTGAGAACAATTAGTCTGACAGGACACGCAGGATGAACTGGTCTCTTCACATCTAACAGTCATAAGGAAGCAATCATTGTCCAGAGGTGCCTGTGAGGTGTTCACTGTGTATGACCCAGGTGTCAGGAATCTTCATGGATCAGGACCCAGAAGACAGACTCATACCAACTGCTCTGCCAACATTATTGAGAAAGCACTATCCTTTCTTCCCCACTACTAACATACACCATCTTCTCTCACCTTGATCTTGGGTACCCCTTTTCTTCCTGCCTTTCCCTGTCCCCGTGGCCCATTCAACCAGCCACCTTTCTAGGCAGGAACTCCCTTCTCACCCTCCACCCTGAAAGCCCAGCCTAGGAGAGAAGCAGCCCCACCCAGACTGAGCCACAAGAACTAGTCAGACCAGTTTGGGGAGAGTTTTGGGGCGGGCTGAGAGAGGGGAAATGGGGGGGATAAGGAAGGAGGGACTGCCCTCCCCCTTCACTTTCTGCCAGATTCAGAGCAAAGTTGGCTCAAAGCAACTCTTCAATTCCCACTACAGAAACTCCTTGAATTAAATTGAAACGCTGACTTAGAACCTAACCCTGACCCTACACCAGCCTGTTT
This sequence comes from Pseudochirops cupreus, assembly GCA_028627135.1. Taxonomy (NCBI): domain Eukaryota; kingdom Metazoa; phylum Chordata; class Mammalia; order Diprotodontia; family Pseudocheiridae; genus Pseudochirops; species Pseudochirops cupreus. The sequence goes on from CM053581.1 coordinate 215,062,243, forward strand.
TGGAACAAGAGCTCTGCATGTGATCTGAGGAAGGGATGGCCAAGATCAAGGCCAGGGGGCCACCAGAGCTGATCCACATTCACAAGCCAAGAAATAGTGTGGTGTATTGCTTAGAATCAGAAGGGGATTCAAGTTCTGTCTCTAACATTAGTTATGTGATCATGAGCAAGTGACCTTAACCTTTCTGAGCCTTGATTTCCTCATCTGTAAAATGGGTATGATGTTTATCCTAGTTACCTCATGCAGTTATTGTCAAGAAAGCACTGTATATAACAGCAATGTTGTGTGACAATCAACTTTTGACAGACTTAGCTCCTCTCAGCAATACAGTTATCTAGGACAGTTCCAAAAGACTCATGATGAAAAATACTATCCACCTCCAGAGAAAGAACTATGGAACCTGAATGAAGATCAAAGCATATTATTTTCTCTCTTTTTCTTTCTCATGGTTTATTCCCTTTGGTTCCACTTCTTTACAAAGTGATTAATACAGAAATATGTTTAATATCATTGTACTTGTATAGCCTATATCAGATTGCTTGCTGTCTTGGGAAGGGAGAAAAAATTTGAAACTCAAAATCTTATAAAAGTGAATGTTGAAAACTATTTTTACATGTAATTGGAAAAAATAAAATACTATTAAGTAGGGGAAAATGGTATCTATTGTTATTATCATTATTCACCACCTGACCATGTATACATGTTAAGGGGATATGCCCCACTCAGATTCAGCTTTTAACATGACCCCTCCACATGCTCTGCATCTAACTAATGCCTGCTCTGGTGTCTTCCCCATTACAACCTTGCCATTCACAAGTTCTCCCATCATACTTCATGGAGTGATAAATGGAAGGTTCTGCTGATTGTGTTTTTCCCTCATTCAGGGGATCAAGCAGGGGTGGGCAAGCAGAGGGCCCTAACACTCCTTATCTCTCTCGGGCCATGTGTCTGGGAGCTGTGGTGGAAGATCTCATTGCAGGGCTTTCGTGACTGAAAGCGGAGCTGGCTCATCCTGAGCTCCTGGGTAGTAATGTGAGCCCCCACTGGGGGAGGGGGAGCCCTGGGCACCTTGGGTACCCATCAGACTCCCTGGGATCTGGCCCTGGGGCCAGACACATGCAGAAGCACAAGGTCCAGACCAGTGGTCAGGGAGCAGGTAAGAGCTGGGAGTGGAGTTGGAGCTGGGGCCGGGGCCAGGGAAAGCAAGGGAGGGAGGGAAGGAAAGGCCTGGGAGCTGGTGTCTAGGAGAGACAGAAATGAGAGAGATGCAGGCAGAGAGGCTCAAAGGTTGGGCCTACAGTCAGGAATTGTGTGGTACTACAGCAGTGCTATAAAGTGGGGGGATGGGGAAAGATTGATCTGGATTGAGTTATAGACTCATTCCCTGGTCCCTCATCAGCTTTGTAAATACCCTGGGCTAGAGAACTGGGCTGCTCAGGAAGCCCCTGAATGGGCCAAAGTAATAGATGATCCGAAAAGTTTGTCTCTCAGTTGGCCATGAGTGGCTTGCCTGGATAGGTAAATTTCCTTTGTCCCCAGCTCCCTTCTAGGCAAACCCTAATTATGGGGGAAATGAGTTCAGGAGCCAGAGACTCAAAGCATCAGCTGGAGGTAAAGCTACTAGAAACTGGTAGACAAATCCTCCCACCGACACTACTCTTGGGCAACATTCAATGGCCTGAGGCTGTAGCCCTAGACAACTGAGGGGAGAGTAAAGAGAGACATACTGAACTGGAGGGTTGAGGCCTTGAGGCACTGGGTGAAGGAGAGAGACAAAGAGTCCCGGGATCTGAGCGGAACCAAGTAGTCTAAAAGCCACTAAAAGTGGCCAAAAGGCCAGTAGCAAAGAGCAAGTCAGGTGGGGGATAAGCCTTTGGTTCTTAAAGTCTTCTGCTAAGATCCAGGAAGCATAAGACAGAGATATATTTTCAGTTTAGGTCTTTGGAGGAGACTTGTAAGGGAGAAGCTTGTTGACTTAGGCTGCTGCTAGCCATTCTAATACCTTGGGCAAAGCCAGTAGGAAAACTTCAGGAAGTAGCATCAGGGTAAAAGGGCCCAGGCACTAAGCACTAGGGGAGGAGTGCAGTGGGACCACTGGGGATCCCAGTGTCTAGTGAGAAAGTGGAGGTGGCTACCCTGCCTCTATGGAGGCCCATGAAAAAGTCTGGCAAAAAACCATGGAGTACAGGAGTACTCCGTTGGGGATGAAAGGAGAGAGGGTTCTCCTCTGGATGTCAAATGCCATGAAGTAAAACCCCAGTTATTCTGCCCTATTCAGGTTCTCTTGTTGGATTTCCCAGAGGGTTCTGGGGGTCTGAATAAGGTAGAGGAAGGACTCAGAGGGGGAAGACAGATTCCTGAGATTTAATGTTAGTTCAGCATTTGGGAGAATCACATTCAGGGTCTAAGGGCTCTCTAGAATGAATGTTAGGGTGAAGGGTGGGGGTTTTGCCAATGGCGAGAAAAGGTCTACATAGAGATCCTTTGATAGGTCAAAGATCATCAGTGAATGATACATACCTATCAAGGTTGTTGTCTCTCTAACCATATTGAATGCCAAACGGCAGGAACCACATTTCTGGTCTCTTCCATTGGCCCTAGCACAGGAGTTGACAGAAATCAGGGCTCTTTAAAGATTTATTGACTTTTATCAATTTGACTTTGGAAACAGAGAAGTCTGGTTTGGTGGGAAAGGAGGTAGAATGTTCAAAAAACATGTGGCAGAACAGTCATCCCCCAAAAAATCTCCAGTGGAGGTCCCAGCTCAGCAAAGATTTTGTGAACCTAGCTCCCATTCTCAACGTGTGTTGAATTCTCCTGAGTCCAGGAAGTGAGGTGGTCAGCAGGACTGTAGTCTCCTCCTCAAGGACAAACCAGAAGGAGGATGTCTCTGTTCATAATCTCCTTCATTTTACCTTCACTACTCTCCCTGTACCCAAAAAAACTGCCTTTAGAATGTTTCTGTCAGGGACTCCATAACTACTCCCCCCAAACTTTCCTCCAGGTCCCTGACCCCTATTCTGGTTTTCCCTGAACTCTTCACTCCTCAGCCCTCCAAGACTGAAAAGGGAGGAGTTGGTGGCTTTCCTTGTCTATGTCCAGTTTGGAAATAAGATATCTGCAGTTCTTCACCCAGGCTATATGTCTTTTAGTTGTATGTGTGTGTGTGTGTGTGTGTGTGTGTGTGTCTACTCTGTGCATATATGTTCATAGGACCAAAGGATTTAGAACTATAAGGGGCCATAGTGATCACTGAGGCCAGGGTCACCCAAGTGGTAAGTGTCAGAGCTAGTATTCAAACCCAGGTCTTCTGATAGTGGGCCTAGTGCTCATTCCACATGGTTTTGCCCATGTCGGCCTGTCCTAAACCTACAAAGTATTGCACAGTCCTAAGCCCCGTCAAATGGATCAACAGTAGAAATGGGCATAGTTTTTTTAATCAACAGAAATTACATTAATGAAGGCACATTGCTGTCTGTTTTGCTCTTGTACCCCAGGGACCATCCGACTTGCTGCGGAATCCTGTGCTTGTTGTCTCCTGCTATTAGAATGTGAGCTCTGTGATAACAGGGACTGTCTTGTTTCTCTCTCTGTATTCTCAGCAAGTGTTTAATAGGTGCTTTTTCATTCGTTCATCCATTCATTCATTCACAGTAGTTAAAGCACCAGACTTGGAAGTCAGGAACATCTGGCTTCAAATTCTGCCTCAGACTTGCTAGATGTTTGATCATAGGCAAATAAATCATTGAGCCTCTCTCAGCCTCAGTTTTCTCATCTGTAAAATGGGAATGATACTTGTAGTGTTTCCTGTATAGGATTGATACAAAGATCAAATGTGTGGAAAATGCTTTGCAAATCAGGAAATGCTGTATAAATGATCAACAGTGGTGTTTCTTTCATACGACTGTCTCTGACTTCATGTCTTCAAGACCGTTGTCTGTACGTGTGCATGTCCCCTGAGAACAGGGCCAGAACAAAGAGATGTAGTTAGGGCTTTGGAAGGTAAAGTTTGGGGTAAAGAAATGTCCCAGGACAGGAGGGGGCTGATGAAGTCAAGACCTTGTACCACATCTTGACACTAGCCCTTTGTTGGCTCAGGGATCCAAGGTAATTGGCAGAATGAGCCCTAGGTCCCCAGCCTTGGTCTTTCTTTCTCTCCACAGAATGTTGCACATAGAGGGAGCCACTGACACTGAAGCCATCCCTGCTAAGGAGAAACCTTCTGAAGTGGGGGTCCACCGAAATGACTGCATCATCTGCTATTCTTCCTATGACCTGGCCGGCCACCTTCCACGCCGTCTCTACTGTGGCCACACCTTCTGCCAGGCTTGTGTCCGGCGACTGGACACACCAGCTCACGAACAGCGATGGATCCCCTGCCCTCAGTGCCGCCAGAGCACACCTACACCCAGAGGTGGTGTGGCCATGCTGGACCTTGATCTGGCTGCCTTCCTGGCTGTGAAGGCCGAACGGGAGCCCCCTCGGGGACAGTCCTGGTCCCCCGCTCCCCACAAAGGAAGCCCTCCCAAGCCTAGCTCTGTGATTACCCAGCAACCAGCCAGCCATTGTCCAACCCTAGGCCCTCAGCCCCACTTCCCCCAACAGGGTTGCTGTTGGGGCTGCTGCCTATGCTGTGAGCCTGAGGGTACCCCTGAAGTCTAAGTCCTGGCCATAGGTATACCCAGCTACCAAACATATCCTGCCATGGAACAGTCCCTAGCCACAAGATCCAGGCAGTGTTCATGGGAAGCCAAGGCTGGACCCTTGAAGTGGCCCATGCATGGAGTTGAAAGTAGGGATTGGAGCTCCATCCCGTGCAGACCTCATCATAGCTCCCTGGCTTTTCTCACTAGGCCCCAACTCCCTTGCCAGTTGCTACCAATCTCTTCTCAACACTGATTCACCATCCTAGGCTCCCTACCAGAACTGTGAGTTGAGGTTCTTTGGAGAGTTCTAGTTCCTCAAGGTGGCAAAGGGCCTCTGGCCATAATGGCTCCCTTGGCTGCCTGGTTCCCCTAGAAAACTCAGCCCCTGAAAAAGATAGGGCTCTGGACCTGGAACCCCAAACCCATAATTAACACCTAAAGGCTATGTTGACTTGTGTCCCAGGAGAGGCCACTACCTGGATCATGAGGGTAGGGCTACCTAGAACCATGGCTGAGATCCCTGCAGTTTGGGATAGGGCACAATGGCTATGTTTACAACCATTTGTTCTGTTGGTTTTTTATGTTTTGTTTTTTACTAAAGTGTGACTATCTACTCTGGTCTCCATCCCCCAACTGCATGTTTGTCTGAAGTCAGAGTTTGTCTCTGATTGAATAAGGATCCTTTTGGCCCCAGTGTGTCACCAGGTTTTTTTCTCCACAGAGGGAACAAGACAGGCAAAAACAGTAAAGCTGTGAATGACCCCTTCTGTCTGGAAGCTGCTGTCCCCTCCGAGTTTCCTATAGGAAGATTTTATTGATAGACAGGACTGGTATAGAACCTTGAACTCTAGACACTGACCCGGTAGACCCTGACCTCTAAATGACCCCTAGACACTAATCCCCAGACACAGTGACTCCTCAGAAAGTGATCCAGGATGCTGATCCCAAGATGGACATTTGATCAATTCCTGTGTTGTCCAGAAGGGGATAGTACTTCCTCCTCTTTGGCAGGGCTTTCTTTGAACCTAAGTCCCAGGATGATGCCCTAGGCTGCCTGGTTGTGGAGGGGAGGGAAAGGCATCCAAGGGAATGTGCTGACCCAAGAGGGACACAGATCTGCCTCACCCACCAAGTCCAAAGTCTCATATGCCCACAGGGAACATGCAGAGAGTGGGGACTCCCCACAGGCTGGCCCCCTGGAGAGTACATCTAAACCTGACCCTGGCACAGTTGGCGGGGGGGGGGTTCCTGGCCGTTGATCTTGCTGCCCCAAAGAGAGGACTGATCAGGGAGGGACTGACCCCTAGAAAAGGGAACACCTACCAGAGATTGTGCCCGAAGGGCACAGGTGAGGTCTACAACAAGGCCAATAGCCAGGCTCAGTCAGAATTCAGTCTATAACCAGGGTAAGACTCAGTCTACAATCAGGGTTCCAAATAGATCAGTAGTTGAGGTCAAGCTTCAGTTTGGGACCAGGTTTAAGCACAGAACCATAAAATATCAGCACTGCAAAGGACGTCAGAGACCATGCTATTCTAACTCTTCCTTCTCCAGGGATAGAGAGAACTGATTTCATTCTAACTGTGGCCCCAGCAAGACCCACCTCTAAATCTGATACTGATTCCATTAGTGACTCTAAACCTAGTACTGACTCCATTCCAGGTACAGATATCCACCTGGATTTTCCTTTTGTCTACCTTTCCCTCCTCCAAACCCTGACCCATTCTTGCCTCAGAATCATACTACACTCACTCTCTGATATCCTTCGCCTTTCCTTGCCCCAACCTGGGTTCTGAGAGCAAAAGCTGCTTCTGGTTTGCCCGCCCTGATCCCATTCTCCTTTCAGAAAAGTGGATGATGCCCTAGGGAGGGTGAACAATGGACAGGGAGATAGCAAGAAGGAAGGGCACATATGCTGCTCAAGATTAGGCTTCCATTTATTGGCAGAGTGCTTTGCCGCAGATAAGATATGTGGCATCTGTGAGGTCAGGACACAAACACCTCAGAGCTGGGTTGCCTAAATCCATATCTTTCTCTTCATCCAAATATTCTGGGGTTGTGTAAAGAAAGCCAGAATCAAAGGAAGACCCAAGATGGACCTGGAAGTCCAGAATATCAACCCTAGCTTCCTTTGCCCTCCACCTTGTCATTGGGGTAGGGATAGATAGAAGCCAGGCTTAGTGTTTACAATGTTCACGTTCAGTCATGGTCATGGTTATAAATATATGTCCACTGACTTCTCCAGATTGGGGAAAGGGATAAGTGTCATCAGTGATTACCTGTCAGGGAAGGTCTAGGAGATCCTAGTTTCCAGGTAAGGGGGAAGCACCCAAACCAAGAGAAAGTAACCCTCTTTCTGGGAAGGGCTTGGGGGGTAGGGAGCTTGGACCATTAGGGGTGTCTGTAGCTGGAGGACCATGTCAGAAATGTGATGTCTCACCCAGGGAGTGGGGGACAGATTAGCTCCCTGGTAAACATTAATGGGGCGGTGCTTATAGCGGGTCATGTGTGAGAGAAGCTGGATCTTTGACCTGAAGCACTACCAGCCTGGTCTACAGCCTCCTAACCACTTCTCAGAGGGTGCCTTGGGGCCAAGAGGCTGCTCAGGTAGGTGTCTTAGGGGCTAGGGCCTGGGGCTTGGCAGGGCCAGGAGATTGTGTATATGAGAGAGTGGGCTGACTTTCTCTCCCAGGTTACCAGAGTTTATCCTCTCATCCCTGGCTACCCAGTAATTGATGGTAGGAAAGAAGTACAAGGAAAGGAAGAGGTGGCCAAGAAGGAGAGGGGTAACAGAAGAGAGGAGCAGGACATGTATTCCTCCATCTCTCCATTTCTCATAGCAGCTGAGAATGAGAGTGGTGGTGACAGAGGAAGTACACCTCCCTCTTGCCTTGTAAAATCTCAGAATCAGGCAGGACGTTGCTGCTGACTGTGACATGATATGACATGATGTATGTGCTTGTGTGTGAGTTGGTGGGGAGGACCTGGGCTATGGGTGGAGTTGGTTAGCCAAGGGGGATAGAAACATCTGAAAGCAGCATGGTCTGCTGGAAAAGAGCATTGGCTATGAGATCAGAAGATCTAGGACTGAATCCTACTTACTACCTGTGTAGTAAGTGATACTTACTACCTGTGTGACCTTGGACAAATCACTTAACCTCCTTGGACCTCAGTTTCTTTAACTGTAAAATGAGGGAGTTGTATTGGGAGGCTTTTGAGGTCCCTTCCAACTCCTAATCTCTGATCTTATGAATCTTATGGGGGTATAGAGTAGAAGCACTTGCCTCAGGGAAATCAGGCTATTTAGCAGCCAGGTTTAAGATTAAAGATGCACAGTACAGCTTTTTTTTTTCTTGGTGGTGGGGAGTGAGTGTGGGGGGATTAGGATCTTGGCTTTCTGGCAAATGAGTAGGGGCTGTGACATCTAGGTTCCTTCGTGTCCTCCCTATATCATTCTCTAGCCCTAACCTGTGCCCCTTATTGAGCATATAATCCAAGAAGTGCAATGATAAATTGTCAGCAGCAGCATCTCAAATGCCAAAGTCTAATTTAAAACCATCTGTGGTGTCTTTAATGACACAAGATAGGATGGTGTCACTGAGTTCCTCCACTCAGGGCCAAGTCCTATTGTCACCCTCTTTGCCCTCCATGCCCTCTTCTCCACCCTAACCCTTGTCCCAACCTGAAGATAGCTTGATCTGACTATGTACAGCTTGGAAGAATTGGCAGGAGCAGTTTAAATAAAGGGACATCTGGATGGTCCCAGACCCTAGGAAGACAGGGGGAGGGATGGATGGACAGATGAGACCATGGGTTACCTGCAGCCTCTGAATTTCTCTCTTGTAATATAGCATCATTACTCCTACTGTGGGTGTGGGTGTGGGTTCTGGCTTGGAAGGGTGTAATTTTAGTGGACAGGAGGGAGAAAAACACAGACCTGAGGCCAATGTAGTTATCCTTCTGTGGATGTGAGGAGCAGATGACGTAAGATTTCTGACTCCCATACGTTCTCTGCCAAGGAAAGAAGGAATCCTTCCGACCTTCTCTCATTCTTTTCATTTCCCGCAGCCAGCCTGGGACCTGGCCCTGTGCTGACCCCTACCCCATGTCTCACTCTCAGCCTGGCCACAGGGCCCCGACAACAGTCAGTAGCAGCCTTGAGGGCCAGAGAACTGGAAACGCAGGTACAAAAATATTCTTCTTCCACATCCTCTCCTCTCCTCTTTCATTCTCCTCTGTCTCTGTCCTTTGACTCTCTGTACCCTATCTCCCAACTGCTCCATCTCAGCTTCTGCCATATTTGATCCCTTTCCTGGACCATCCTGGAAGGTTTGAAATTTGGGGCAGTCCTTGTCCTGGGGTCCAGCTCAGCCACCCATCCTGGCTTTGACTCAGACCCTCCACAGGGATGGAAGAATTCAGAATGCAGGTCCCCAGCTGGGCTCCAGACCTGGAGGAAGAGGGGGAAACAGATCCTTGGGCCCTCCCACAGCTGAAAGTATCTGGCCAGTCCTGGAAAGGTGAATTCTGTTCTTGTCTAGTTTCTGTAGTAGAGGAGGGCAGAGCCAGTCATAGATAAGGAATTAAAAGGGGGCAGGGAAGTATCTGACATTGGAGGATACATCTTGCAATCAGGGAAGAGAATTGCAAATGAATTCTTTGAGTTTTGATTCTGGAAGAGCCTGTGTATCCCATATTCATTTTACAAATAGGGAAACTGAGTGTATGGGGATAGAGTGATTAAAGTTGTGGAACTGGGGTGTGGAATAGTCATGTAGGTAGGGAGTCAGGTTAGTAGATGAGAACATGAGACAAGATTTAGGGTTGTGAGGTAAAAACAGGGAGGGAATGGGAATATGGACAAAGGGATTAAAATTGGTGAAGAGGGGTATTGCACAGGGATGGGGGTGGGGATTAGTAATGGAATGGGAATGTCAGGATGAGAGGGGTGGGGTTGGGATATAGGAATTAAGATTATCAAATAGGAGTAAGCATGGGAGCTCTGGGCAAAGGGAAAGTGCCTACTTTGTTCCCTCAGAGCTAAACTGGGCAGGTCGGCTGCAGCATGTGGTCACTGGTGTTCTGAAAGGTGTTGCACTCCTTGGCTTCCTCTACCTCTTCATTTGTTCCCTGGATATCCTCAGCTCTGCCTTCCAGCTGTTGAGCAGTGAGTGACCATGGGCATGACCAGGAGAGGCTTAGGAATTGCTCATTTTCTTAATTACTTTTTTTCCCCTGTTTACAAATCAATTTTCTCTCTTCCTCCCCCTCCCCCAGCCCCCACCTCACCATTGAAAAACAAAGAAAAAAGAAACCCTTGTGATTTAAAGCTGGATAGTCAAACAATACAAATTTCTATATTGGCCACATTTTAAAGAATACATCTCATTCTAAGCCCCGAGTCCCTTCCCTGTCTGGAAGGTGGTGGGTAGCTTGCTTCACCATGGATCTTCTGCAATCATGGTTGGCCATTGGGTGGATCAGAGCTCTCTCAGAAGTCTTTGAAAGCTGTTTGTTTTTCAGAGTTGTTGCTTTGGTGTAAGTTGTGCCTGCTCCCACTTCACTCTGACTGCTCATGCAAGTCTTCCCAGGTTCCTCTGGGATCATCTCAGGGCTTACTTCTTTAACACTCTCAGCCCTTCTCTCCCTCCCTCCCTCCCTCCCTCCTACCCTTTATCTCAGGCAAAGTGACTGGGGACATCTTTAAGGATAATGTAGTGCTGTCCAACCCTGTGGCTGGGCTGGTCATTGGCGTCCTGGTTACCGTACTGGTGCAGAGTTCCAGTACCTCCTCTTCCATTGTGGTCAGCATGGTGGCCTCAAAGTGTGAGTGACTCTGATCTTCTACTGTGCTCTCAGGTGACCAACCTCTAGTTTCACAGAAAAATGGATGGATGGGGAGAGGGTTTTGTGGGAAGACTGGGGAATGGGGGTGGAGGGACAAATGGCCCATACCCACCCCAGTCTCAGGGCTGAGGGTCCAAGAAGTTGAGCTGGGTTTTCTCTTCAGTGTTGACTGTTCAAGCTTCAGTACCGATCATCATGGGAGTCAATGTAGGCACATCTATCACCAGCACATTGGTTTCCATGGCCCAGTCGGGTGCCAGGGATGAATTCCGGAGGTGACTGGGGAGAAAGGCTTTAGGGGGCAAAGGAGGGGGAAGTCCAAGGGCCAAGGAGGGAGAGACTGGGGAAGATCCTGAAGTCTGGGCTTTCTAGGGCCTGGGAGGGAGGTCTCTGGTGGAGACTATTACATGGGGTCATGTGAACTTGGTATTACAGAGCCTTTGGTGGCTCTGCTGTCCATGGCATTTTTAACTGGATGACAGTGCTGGTGCTGCTGCCCCTGGAACTTGTAGCCAGAGCTCTGGAGAAACTCAGTGGTCTGGTGGTGGGAGCCTTTCCTCTCAGCCCTGGGGAACGGGCACCTGACATCCTGAAGGTGCTAACACAGCCCCTCACTCACCTCATTGTGCAGGTACCTTCTAAGAGAATGGGGGAGAGGGATCAGAATCTCAGGGTTACTGGGTTCCCCTATGAAGTTTAATTCACTTCTTAATTGGATAGTTGCCATTTAATGGAAATAACTTAGTTCAATGTTCCTAAAATTAACCTTGATAAAGTGGTATCTTGATTTTCAAAAAGGGAGAAATTTTTAGAATTAGGGTTTGTTAAGTCATTGTCTGCATCACAGAGAAGCCAGGCTGCTTCTTGCATTAACCTTAGTTTCCATGACACAGCTCTGCTCTAATTAGCTTCCTATCCATCTGAATTCAACTTCTGAGCCTTCATTGGTTCATCTTTGTTCCCCTCTCTACTATCCACAGGGAACCCACAAAGGTTCTGTTCTTGACTCTTCTCTTCTTTCTGTGCTTAATTCCTTGATGATTTCATCTCTTCCCATGGCTTCAATTTTCAACTCTATGCACATGACTCTCAAATCTATATAATCTGTATTACATTATATCATTAGTGAGGGTGAGAACTATGTCATACCTCATGCTATATCCCTAACATACAGCAGTACCTTGGACATTGTAAGCCTTTAATAAGTACTTCTTGAGTTGAATTGTTTATCTAACTCTGTTTTCTTCCCTTGCGCTCCAGCCCAACAGCTCCAACTCTTTCCAGTTTACCTCTGCCTTGAAGTGCTACCATGTGACTCAAAGGAAACATGTCTCAAACTGACCTCTCATCTCTCTCTCAAACCCACCCTTTCCCCTAGTGTCTCTGCTTCTATTGATGGTAACACTATGCTCCCAGTCAGCCAATCGACTTTAACTCTTTCCTCTCTTCTACCTCTCACATTCAATCTATTCCCAAGTCCCATTGATTGGAACACAACCTCTTTTCCATCCATTTCCTTCACTTCTCTCTATCCCCACTACTCTTTTTTTTTTTTTACCACCCCACTACCCCTATCTTGGGCTACTGTCATATCCTCTGACTTGACACTCCCTGCTTCCAGGTTTTCTTCACTCCTTTCTTCACGCAGATGACTAAGGCATCTTTCTAGTGTACTGCAAATGACCTTATTTCTCGGGTCATTTTTCCTGTTGCCTAGAGGATCCAGTACAACCTCCTTTGCCTTGGCATTTAAATCCCTCCACAAAATGATTCCATCCTACCTTTCTAGCCTTACTTCTGTAACCAGTAGCCTAGAAGCCCACAAGCTCTAGACTTACACAGACCAGTTCAGGCTTAGAAGAATCTTTGAAAATGTCATGTTCTCTTTTGGTTGATGCTACCACCTCTGGGTAGCTTTCTGGGAAAGTCTCCAAAGATAGCTTTTTTCTAGGTGTATTTGGGGCAGCTAGGTGGCACAGGGAATAGAGCACTGGGCTTGGAATCAGGAAAACTCATCTTCCTGAGTTCAAATCCAGCCTCAGACACTTAATAGCTGTATGGCTCTGGGCAAATCACTTAATCTTGTTTGCCTCAGTTTCCTAATCTGTAAAATGAACTGGAGAAGGAAATGGCAAACCATTCTAGTATCTTAGCCAAGAAAACCCTAAAACAGGGTCACAAAGAGCCAGATGTGACTGAAATGACTTAACAACAACAAAAAGGTTTGTTGATTCTTATTTGGAGGTAGACTATCCCTAGCATGATTTGAGTTAAGGCAGCTTGTCCAAGATTGTGCTACATAAGTATATCTTCAGCCTATCTCAACTGAGAGATACTGGTTGTGGCTTTCTGTATCTTATCCATCTTCTGAAACTCCAACACAAGTCAGTAGATAGACGTGGCTCTCATCCAAACGTTGACAGGTCAGTGAGTTCACTTTTAGAGGCCGACACAAAGGTTATTTCCACTCAAGAGAGTGCATACTCTGGAGCATAAGCCAACCAAATCGTAAAAGACAGTGTGGCGTGGTAGATGGGTGCTGAATTGGGAGTCAAGAAGACGCGGGCTCATTTCTTATCTCAGACGCTTACTGACCATCCATAAAACGAAGTCGCTGGACTTTCTGATTTCTAAGGTCCCTTATGGCTCAAAAGTTTATTATGGTGTGATCCTGAGAGTCACCCCAGACACTTGGAAGGCATGTAGGGGTGGCTCCAAACCACCAGGTCCGTCCGTTTTGGAGGCCCCCCGGCAATCGCTGAGGCCGAATCAGGGGTTGCCTTTCTTCCTTTTAAGGTGCCACCCTCTGTGCAGAGGTGGCGGCGGTTCTTGTTTTTGTTATTATTGCTGCTGCTGTTGCTGTTCAGCCATTTCAGTCACGTCTGACTCTTCATGATCCCATTTGGGGTTTTCTTGGCAAAGATACTGGAGTGGTTTGCCATCTCCTTCTCCAGCTCATTTTACAGATGTGGGAACTGAGGCATAGACTGACGTTTGAAACAAAGCTCTTCTACTTGATTAGCCAAGCCTCTTACATTTCAATCTCTCACATTTCATACAATCCCATATTCTACATTCCAACAAATGAGACCACTAAATATTCCCTAACCTCTTCCTATACTCTTCTACCTCTGTGAATTTACTAAGGTTCCCCCCTCTTCCAGCTCTCTCTGGAATAAGCTGTTTCCTCAGTGTCATCTGTCAAAATCCCTTATTTCTTTGAAGTTGTATCTTAAATGTTACCTTCTCCATGAAGCCTTCACTCATCTCCCAAATGAAAGTGGTCTCTTCTAACCCAATTTTCTTATTTTGTCTGAATCTCTTCTTTGAACTTACCACATTCTCACTTGTCTCATAGTTATACGTATACTTGTCTCTTCCCCATTTGGACTTAGGCTCCTCAAGGGCAAGAGCTATCATTTTTCATCTTTGCATTCCTACTGCAGAACACAAGGCTTTGCACATTGTAGGAGCTGAGTTGAATGAATGACTGAATGAATGGGCATTGAAGTCTCATTGTATTTACTGATTGATTTATAGTTATAACTGTGAAAACTTTCCCGTCTTTTCCCTCCTTTGAACTCTTTAAATGAAGTGAGGACACTTGGCCAATTATGCTGGTTATTTTTCCAAAACATTTCTGATGTTTATCAGGGGGGCAGTTCTAGGAAATCATGGGGAACCTCTTTGTGTGTGTGTGTGTGTGTGTGTGTGTGTGTGTGTGTAAGGGAGGAGGGGAGAGAGAGAGAGAAAGAGAAAGGGAGGGAGGAAGGAAGGGAAAGGGAAGGGGAGGGGAGTTTACCCAGCAGATGGCTGGTGTCAATGACAGGACTAAGGCTGAGGCTAGCCTCCCTCATTCATTGTTCTGACCTGGTCCTTCACAGCTGGATTCTAATGCCATCTCAGAAAGTGCTACAAGCAACGTGACCAACAGCATCATCAGGCAATGGTGTAACACAGAGGAGATGGTGAGGATACATCCTAGGTCAAGCAGACCCCTATCTCCCAGGCATCATATGTCAAAGAGAATCCACTTCTCAGGGTTCCTCTAGCCCAAGGTTCTTAACATGAGGTCCATGAATCCCTAGATTTGAAGGAGTCCATAAACTTGAATGGGAAAAAAAATTACATCTTTATTTTCATTAATCTCCAACTGAAAATCTAGCATTTCTTTTGATTTAAAAAATACCATTCTGAGAAGGTTTAACCAGATTGTCACTGTTCATCCTGGCCCTCTGACCCTGGACCCCTTCTCAATATAGCTCTGATCCCTGACCCTTACTAACCTGGACCCCTGACCCCAGAACTTTTACCCAAATGCAGCCTCATGTACCCCGACTCTCCCAATATTGCCCTCTGACTTGTTTCTAACCCAAGTCTGTGACCTCTAACACCTCCTGTGACATCTGACTCTAACCTAGACTGTGGAGAACATTCCTGTGAGGAATGTTAGTGAATGCAGTACGCAGTTCTGCTTCCCCTGCGGGGCCCAGCTCTGCCAAGAGAGGAATGTCACAGTCAACATGGAGCCTTGTGAGAAACATCCCTCTTTAATACCTCCTTGACTCCCTTCCTCATCCCCACAGGCCCCTTTTCCAGCCCTAGCCCAGTCCTTGCTGACCCCTACGTCGCTGGGGTTGGGTATGCCTCTCCTAGGTCACCACCTTTTTGTGGGAACCTCCCTTACTGACCTGGCCGTTGGCTTCATCCTCCTGGCTGGCTCTTTACTGGCCCTCTGCTCTGCCCTTGTCCTCATTGTCCGCCTACTCAACTCCGTCCTTCGTGGCCAGATTGCCCAGGTCATTCGAAAGGTCATCAATGCTGGTGAGGGGGAACTGAGATTGGAGGGGAGGGGGCAGTCGGAGAGGGTGAGATGGAAGGCAGGGGCAGAGTAAGGGGCAGGGGCAGAGAAAGGGGAGTCACCATCGGAGAGAGAGATGGAGATTGGACAGAGTTAGTTTAGAGATTGGGAAAGGAAGCAGAAAAATCAAGGCAGCACAGTGTGTGGATAAGAACATAGGACTTTTTGAGTCAGGAAACATGGGCTTAAGCTCTCTGCCACGAAACCCACTCTGTAAGGTTGAGAAAGTTACTTGACCTCTCTGAGGCTCATCTGTAAAAGGTGGACTATAGTAACTGAATTCTCTCTCTGGAAAGATTTTAGTGAGAACCAAAAACAATAATGTAAAAAACCATCATAAACCCTAAGGTATAATGTCAGAAATTATTACTATCATTATTACTACTAGTAGTGGTAATACATCGTTACCAGTTTGGTGAATATGGGCATTCCCTGATCCTTAGTTTCCTCATTCACAAAATGGGGAAAATCCTATACTAACTACCTTATAGGGCTGCTCTTAGGAAAGTGCTTTATAAGCTGTGAAGTGCTATATAAATTGCAAATTCTAGCCACTAATATTCTTACGGTAACTTTGATGTTTCCTTCCTCTTGATTCCTGCAGAATTCCCTTTCCCCTTTGGATGGCTCACTGGCTACTTGGCCATTGTGGTTGGTGCTGTTATGACCTTTGTGGTCCAGAGCAGCAGTGTATTCACTGCCGCTATTGTTCCCCTGATGGGTAAGTAGAGAAGCCTCACTGTGCCAGTGATGGTACTTGGGATGGGCTAGGAGAGACATGTGAGATCCTGGTTGAATTCAATTTAGTTCAGCTCAATAAACACTTCCTAAAACACTATTCTAGGTGCTGAGGATAGGAAGACAAAAAAGTCAGTTTCTGTCCTCCAGGAGCTTACATTCTACTAATTACATTTCTATGGATAAGTAAATCCTAGAAACTTGGAGGAACACTGCCAAGGGAAGTTGGTGGGTAGGAAGGCAAGGAAGTCAAGTACCAAAACTGATTGTATCTGGGAGTAGAGTTGAGCCTTGAAGGGAATTAGGGATTCTAGGAGGCAGAGTACAGCAGAGAGTGCATAAAGATGGGAAACATGTTCCTGTGCCAAGACACAGAGACAGGAGGTGGAAAGTTGAATTCAGGGAACAGCCAGTAGACCAATTTGGCTAGAATAAATCAGGGAAAGGAAGAGACTGGAAATAAAGAGATCTATTAGGAAGCTTTTCAATAGTTCATTTTGTTGGTTATGAGAGTCAAAACTGGGGTGTCCATGGGAGTGGGGTGAAAAGGGCAGCCTGAAGAGATGTTGTTGCTCAGATAAGATGGAAGCAGAGATGGTAAACTTGGGCAACAGCAAGAGTGGTGGTACTTCAACTGGAACAGGGATGGGCTTAGTGGGGAAAACAATGAATCCCTTTTTGGACATGCTAATTTTGAGATACCGATTGGATGTATGGGTAGAAGCTTCTAGCAGCTAACTGATAATCAGAAATTAGAGTTCAGACAAGAGATTAGGGGCAAATGTATAATTCATTCATCAAACACTTAGTAAGCATTTAGGAGATACAAAAACAAAAATTAAACAGTTCCAGTCCTTTAGGATAGATATAGATACAAAAGAGATATTGGTTTGGGAGTCATGTTTGTGGTATAGATGCTAAATGAGTATGTGGGAGCTGATGCAATCACCAAAAACAGGTGTAGAGAAGGAAGTGAAAAGAGCCCAGGGCCAGCCTTCAAGAGATGTACATATAGTGAGTTGGGAGATGGTTGAAGTTGCAGCAAAGGAGACAGGAGAAGGAGTGGTCATATAGACAGTAGGAGAACCGGGAAACAGAACTGAAGTCAACAAAGTACAAAGTTAAAGGATGCAGAGAGGTCAAGCAGGATAAAGCTTGGGGTGGCGGGGGGAAAGGGAGGGAACAATTGGATACAGTAGTTATTGCTGGTAATATTAGAAAGGGCAATGAGAAGTGATAGGGTTGTGAATCAGATTGCAAAAATTAAAATTCAAGTGTCAGTACAGGAAATGGAGATACTCAATATGGATGACTTTTTTTCTAGGAGTTTGGCTGTTAAAAAGAGAAGAGGTATATGATAATTTCTTAAGGAGCTGAATAGCTTTTAAGGATGAGGAAGACCTGGTCATGTTTGTACTCAATAGGGAAGGTACAAGTAAATGAGGGATGAACTGAAAATGAGAGAAGGGGAACGATGAAAAGGACAAGCTCCCACAGAAGCACAAGTAGGATGGGAGGTAGCCTTGGCAAAGAAGAAGGTGACGTCTTTCTTAGAGAACGGAACAAGGGGGTGATGGTGAACATCTATACTTAAAAAAAAAGAGATAAAGTTCTTTGCTGAAGGGATGAGGAAAGAAGGTGATGCAAGGGATTCGAGGAGAGAAAATATTGTTTTCCATAACCATGGAGAGGGTGATAGAGAATTAATCAGTGAAGAATAAAAAAGTTGCCATGCCACAGTTAGGACCCAGTTATGATTGGATAATATAAATTTATAGTAGACTCAGTCAGTACAGTTGTGTGACTTTCTCTAGCACAATGTGAGCGGGAATAGAGAAAGAACATGGTGGGTATAACCCAGGTATGGAGTTTGGCATGGTCAACAAAACAAGAGCATTAGGAATCAAAGATAAAGAATAGTACATAGTTGAACTGATGCAACAATGGATCCAAGACAATGAAGGGAGGAAAGAGAAACCAATCTAGGAGTTTTGATTAACAGACAATGAGACATAAAGAGACTGGTGGTGATGGTGAGAAGACTGGATTCATAAGGAGGCAAAGGTAGGGACTGAAAGATAGAAGGTCATGGTCAGAGAGCAATTTGATAGTTCAGGATCATGGGAAGTAACACAATGATGGGTATTGAATAAATGCTTGTTGAATTGAATTGAATGGCTGATGGTGAGATCTAAGATTTGTCCCTCCCTGTGGATGACTGAGGTAGAATGAAGATACAGGTTATGAAAGTTGAGAGAATTAAGGATCTAGGATGCCAGGGTATTTTAGGGGGCATTAAGATGTATATTGAAGTGGTGGCTAGGTGGCCCAGTGAATAGAGTATTGGCCCTGGAGTCAGGATGACCTGAGTTCAAATCCAGCCTCAGACACTTAACACTTTACTAATCGTGTAACCTTGGGTAAGACACTTCCTCAAGGAATTCAGTACCTGGTTCAGTCCTTTTTTCTATTCTAATCTCTGCTTTCTTACCTAGAGACTTCAATATGCACACATACATATAGACATACATACATACATACGTGTGTGTGTGTGTGTATATATATTTATTTATTTATTTGTTTATTTATTTTGGAGTGGGGAGGGCAGGGCAATTGGATTTCTTCATGAACAGGTTTTGCCAGGCTAAACTAATTTCCTTTTTGACAGAGCTATGAAACTAGTAACTCACGGAATTACCTAAATTTTAGTAAAGCATTTGAAAAGGTGTCTCATGATATTTTTGTAGACAAGATTGAAATTCATAGACTAGATAGGGGTTCTTAACCTTTTTTGTGTCGTAGACCCTTCTGGCAATCTGGTGAAACCTGTGGACCTCTTCCCAGAATGTTTTTAAATGCATAAAATGAAATACATAAGATTACAAAAGAAAGCAATTATTCTGATCTACAATTATTTAAAAAAAATTTTTTAAACAAGTTCACAGATTCCAGGTTAAGCATCCCAGGAGATGAGACCCAGAATTGGTTGAATGCCTGGACCCAAAGAGGCAGATAGTTTGATCTTGTAGTGGGCACTCAGTGCCTGGATCTTTGCTGTGTAATGTCTCCCTTTTGCAAGGTCTGTCATTGGAGTGGAAATTTTAGTTCCTTTGCATTTTGAATGTGCCCAGTGGAGTCAAACTCAAACAGAAACAGACCCCTTTGGACTGTATGTTGATTTAGAAATCCCAAATGAACATTATCATGCTGTGTAGTATTTTTTACTTATTTTGTTAAACATTTTCCAATTACATTATAATTTATTTGGGCTGCACTCAGAAGTTTTGCTGGACTACAGTCTAAAAGTTTGACACTTCTGTGCTAAGCTCTTACCTCCTAGAATTATCATAAGGATAAAATGAGACAATTGTTTTAAGGGACTTTGTAAACCTGAAAGTACAATATAAATGCTAACTGTTATTAGTTAACTGTCATTTGCCTTGCAATATTTATTAAGAGAGTTCTATAATCTCTTTGTGGGTTTAGTATTCATATTTCTTTCTAGTTTTAGGGTCCCCTCTGTTAAGTTTTTTTCTTCTTGAAATCTTTGGGGTTTCAGCCTTTCTCTTTATATTTCCTGGTCATCCACTTTCTGATTTCTCTTCCTTTCCTGGAGAGTACATTACTGAGCCTGGACTACAAGGCTCCCTTAGTCCCCTTCCACAGAGAGAGACTTAGATTTCATTGACGGTTGTCCCTGCCTTTGAGAGCTTTTTAGGGAACAGGACCGGCCCCAGCTAAGTTTCAGACCCCTTTCCTTCAGGTCTGGTACAGTCATTCATACTAGCCTGAATCCTAGCTCCTTCCTTGGCTCTTCTCTTTTCTGGCTGAGCTGAATCAACACCTACTTTTTTGTAGGGTAGAGAGAGGGTGTAGAGACAGTTCCTAACAGTTTCTGTAGCAGGCAGAAGGTAGTACTAGTTTCCCCATTTTCCTTCCCTCCTTCTCACACAGTGGGAAAGAATCGGTATTTGAGGTGAGAGGAGATGGGCAGGGGGATGATAAGAGATTCTAATATGGGCTCCAGATCCAAGCTTGTGGGTCAGGTCAATTTGTGTGTCCTTGCTGGGAAGGTGGAGGTTTGTGGTGAGCACTTTAAAGATTAATACTTTACAATGCTTATTCACAGAGATTTTTATCATGTCAAGGTTCTTTCTTTTTTGTCATGTGGGTCCAGCTGTAACTGCTGCATACCTGGTACATAATTGCCTTTTTTTTTTTTGAGAATTAGCGTAGATTGGGGAAGATGTTCAGTTTGCTATCCTGTTGGTCTCATGACTGGAAAGTTTACCTTTGCTTTGTAACATTTTCCCAATTATTTGGATAAAGGAATGGATGACCTGATTATCAATTTTGTAGAGGGTTCTTCAAGCTGGGAAGAATGGCTAACACATTGGATGACAACTTCAGGGATCAAAAAAAAATCCAGACAGGCCAGAATACTGGGCCAAATCTAAAAAGGTGAAATGCAGAAGAGGTAAATGTAAAATATCTGAGCAGCGAGGGGCTGCAGTGGGTAGAGCACTGGGCTTAGAATCAGGAAGACTCTCATCTTAAAGAATTCAAATTCAATCTCAGACATTTACTAACTGTGTGATCCTGGTCAAATAACCTAACCCTGTTTGTCTCAGTTTCCCCATCTGCAAAATGAGCTGGAGAAGGAAATGACAAACCACTCTCATACCCTTGCCAAGAAAACCCCAAATGGGGTCACACAGAGCCAGATGTGACTGAAATGACTAAATGGCAACAACAAATGTAAAATATAATATTAGGGTTCATAAATCATCAAAAGTGTAAGATTGAGAAAATGTAGCTATGTGGCAAAACCTCAGGGGAGTTTTAATGAACTGTAAATTCAATATGATTCTATAGTGTCATTTGGCAGCCCCCCTCCCCGTCTCGGCAATAAGAGGAGCACAGTGTCCGGGACTAGGGTTGTGTTAATTCCTCGGTATTCTGCCCTCATCAGAGCACTTTTGTAGTACTTTGTTTCATTCTGAGCAGATTTTAGGTAGAACATTCCTAAACTGGAAAGGGTCAAAAGAAAGGCAACCAGGATAATGAGGGGCCTTGAGTTCATGCCACATGAGGATTCGTTGAAAGAACTGAGGGGTGTTTACCCTGGAAAAACTAAGACTTGGGGATGGAAGTGGGCACAATAGTTATCTTCAGATATTCATGTGGAAAAGGGATTATCAGGCTTGTTCTGCTTGAGTGTAGTTCCCAGAGTTCAGAACTTGGAGCAATGGGTGGACTCTGCAGAGGAAAAATTAGGCCTGATGTAGGGGAAACTTCCCCACAGTTTCAGCTGGTCAAAAATGGAATAGGCTTTCAGGATGGAAGGAGATACCTAAACTCAGAGAAAGATATGGAAAGACTATAGTTTAAATGGAGATTGAAGCAAAACACGCTATCGTTCTCTTTCATGTCTGGTTTTGCTTTCTTTTCCCAGTGATCACTCATTGGTTACAACCCTTCTATATGACCAAACTATTGTACAATGCGAAAGTATCTGCAGATCCTGTACGTGACTGCACGCCACCATGGGGGGGGGAGGGGAGCAAATCTGAAACTCGAGTGATTGTGGAACCGAGTCTTGTAAATTAAAAGTAAATGAACAAGTCATTAAAAAAATTGGAATAGGCTTGGAGCAGCTAGGTGGTTCAATGGATAGCGCACTGGCCTTGGAGTCAGGAGAACTTGAGTTCAAATGTGGCCTAAGACACTTACTAGCTGTGTGATCCTGGGCAAGTCACTTAATAACCCCAAGTGCTTCCAAATAAAAAAAAAATGGACCGGGCTACTGTGAGAAGTAGCGGCTTCCCTCCTAACGAAGCCTTAAAGCAAAAGCTGAATGACCTCGTTAGGTGTGTCGTAAAAGATACTTTCGTTTACATATGGGTTGAATTAGGTGACCTCTGAGGTTTCTTCCAACTTCAAGATCCTGGGGCAGTAACTCTCAGCTATAGGAATTAGGGGAAGATGGAGTGGGAGTTTGCTAGCCATAAGCTAAGGAAAATATTAAAGACTGATACTCCCACCATCCAGGGTCTTATACTGAAGGAAGATGGCAGCAAAGAGATGTGGTCCAGAACTTCAGCAGAAAATACCTGTGACGGGGTCCCCAGGGCCCCTCTGAACTGGCACTTCCTATGCCTCATCCCAAAGTAACAAGTGGTGATGCACACAGAGGAAATTTAGAATCATTTGATTGCAGATTTTGAAAGTTGGAAGGGACCTCTGTAGTGGTCTAGTAATGCAAAAAGAAAAAGAGGGAGCTGTCTCTCAAAGCAGTTCGTTTTGTTTTTGAACACCTCTGAGTTCCGAGCTCTGAGGAGCTTTTTTTTTTACTTTTCAGATCTCAATTTGCTTCTTTGTAACTTCCACCTGTTACTTCTGGCTCTGCCCTCTGGAGCCAAACAGAATGAATCTAATAATCCCCTTTCCAGAG
Source organism: Pseudochirops cupreus (assembly GCA_028627135.1). Taxonomy (NCBI): domain Eukaryota; kingdom Metazoa; phylum Chordata; class Mammalia; order Diprotodontia; family Pseudocheiridae; genus Pseudochirops; species Pseudochirops cupreus. The sequence continues at coordinate 215,084,789 of CM053581.1, forward strand.
GATAGCCCTTCAAATATTTGAAAACAGCTAGCATGTCCTCCCCCTGCATCTTCTTTTCTCCAGGCTAAAACATTTCCAGTTCCTTGCAGCAATGCCTATATGACATGGCCTTAACCCTACTCAACTATAGCTCTGTACCATACTGAGGAGGGAGAGAGATAGGTGTTTCAGGGACCCCACTGACCAGGGTCCCTTGGTGGGTGGTCTGGAATGAATTCACAGGACCCAAGCAATCTTTTAAGTGAGGACTATAAAAGTTTATTGGTATACTATACAGCAGGCAGGAGGTCTTAGGGAACCTGCAACCTTAAAGGTATAGTTTTTATAGAATAATCCATAATATAACCTGTGCCAATTATGCTAACTAGGTGAGTAAGGGTGGGATTAGGGAGGAGTTAAGAAGTGGTCAGTGCTTAAAGGAACATGCATTTTTAATATCTACTGTGCAGGCATATTGCCCATAATTCACTGGGAAATAGCCCCAGGGGAGGGCTGCATGGAGGTGTGGTTTTAGGCTTGAACCATCATTAAGTCAACTAGTGGTTAGAGCTTACTGAGAAGTACCCAGTCTGCTACCTATCAATGTCCTGTTTGACAAGATGGATGTTGGGAGTATACATATGTCCCAAGCTAACGAGGGATCCAGGATGTGCATAATGGGACTTAAAGATATCCAGTGAAGGATTCATAGGTACATCTGGTTATTTTACTAAGGGGAGATAAACATTTCATGAATGGTTGCTAGGCAGAGTACTAGCAGGGGGAAGAGGCAGAGATAATGCTCTAAGGCCAGGGAAAAATGTGATTTTGCAAACTGATGTGATTTTATAAACTGGGGTTCAAGCACAGGCACCCAAGCACCCCATCAATACTAGCTTCTTTTTTCTGTACAGTCTCATGATCAATATACTAAAACTGTGTCAGTTAGAACTTAACAGAGTGCTGCTCCTGATGAAACCTGACCAGGGCAGAGAACAGTAGAACTACCAACTTCTTCTCCTTCTTCTTCTTCTTTTCTTCTTCTTTTCTTCTCCTTCTTCTCCTTCTTCTTTTCTTCTCCTTCTCCTCCTTTTCTTCTTCTCCTCCTTCTTTTCTTCTTCTCCTCCTTTTCTTCTTCTTTTTCTCCTTCTTCTCCTTCTTCTCCTTCTTTTCTTCTTCTTCTCTCCCTTCTCCTTTTCTTCTTCTTCTTCTCCTTCTTCTTCTTCTTCTTTTCTTCTCCTTCTCCTTTTCTTCTTCTCTTCCTTCTTCTTCTCCTTCTTTTCTTCTTTTCCTCCTCCTTCTCCTCCTCCTTCTTCTCCTTCTTTTCTCCTCCTCCTCCTCCTCCTCCTTCTCCTTCTTCTTCAACTTGAAGTCCATTAAAACATCCAAAAATCTTTTAGACAAACTGCCATCTGACCTAGTACTTTCCTCACCTTCTACCTGTAGTAATGTAGGCTCTGAGCTACTTTACCAAATCACATTTGTTCTAGTGGGTCAGATCCCCAAAGTGAGTTTACTACTTTTCTTGGGGTTCTAATGGCAAAACTCCGAAAGCTTAAAGACATCTAATACTGTTGTTATTGAGCCCCTATCTGATGTGTTCCTCCCAATATCAATGTTCATCAATTAGCATCTCCCCAAAATCAACTGACCATTTGATCTTTCCCTCATATGAATTTACCTACTAATACCAATTCGCTTTCACAAAGCAACATTTACTGAGAAGGAACCCTCTTCTCTCTACACATCTACTCATCTCCCAGAGAAAGTAAACTCCAACACAAATTGAACATTCGACCAAATCCACTTCTGGGAGAAGCATAAATGATGGACAAATCACTCCCTTGCTTAAAGGACATCACATATTAACTGCTGGGTCAGTTCATTGTTGGACCGGGTCCAGCAGGTCTTTTCTCAGGGCTGGCTCCTCACTGGACTCAGCTGCTGTTGCTACTGTCAGATTCTGCTTTGGACTCCAGTCTCTGGACCTCTGGTAGCACTTGCACCTTTTGAAGCTCACATAAGGTCATACATGGGTCATTTTCGTCTCTGATACTTACTCAGCTAAGACCAGAAAAGACTGGATACAACAGAGACAGAAAGAGAGGTGGTGTATTCATGCAAGGTGGGGAAAGAAGGCAGCCGTCAGCAGAAAGCAGGCCACAGCCTCTAATAGAGCGGCTACCTCTATCCTAACCCAGGTACTGCAGTGTTTTGTTTTGTTTGACATTAGCAAAGGAGTTATCCATCAGTTTCCAGCCTTTTGTACGCCTACTCAGTTCTGGCTCAGTATTCAATTATATTTTTATTTATTTTATTTATATACCTGTGCATTCAATTTAGTCATTTTTTAGTTGTATCTGACTCTTCGTGTCCCCACTTGGATTTTCTTGGCAGAGATACTGGAATGGTTTGCCATTTCCTTCTCCAGACCATTTTACGGATGAAGAAACTGAGGCAAACAGGGTTAAGTACCTTGCCTAGGGTCATACAGCTAGTAAGTGTCTGAGGTCAGATTTCAATTCAGGAAGATGAGTCTTCCTGACTCCAGGCCCAAGACTTCACTGCACCACCTAGCTGCCTTGCATACCTGTGCATACTATGAGACAAAGAATGGGCCCCTCTGTAACACTTCTAGACGTAAGCTCACCAAGTCAGGCAGAGATATATTACATGCTCTAAGGATTTAGTTCTTAGAGTTTACTTAGGAAATTGATTAAAAAAAAATAATACTGAAGTATAAGGATTTCCATTTATTCTTACTGAATTTCATCTAATTTGATTCAGTTCAATACTCTAACCTGTAAAGATCTTATTGGATCTTGACACTCTCATCTATTGTGTTAGCTATTCCACCCAGTTTATATCATGTATATTTATTAAGCATAAAATCTTTGCCATTCAAATCATTGATTAAAAAAATGTTAAACAGCAAAGGGCCAAGTGCAGATTCCTGGGCTATTACACTGGAGACCTCCTGCCACACTGACGTTGAACCACTAACAACCACTCTTTTAGTCTGGTTCTCTAATTAATTCTGAGTCATCTAATTGAATTATTGTCTGGTTCACACCTCTCCACCTTCCTCACTAGATCAGTATGAGTGAGTTACTTTATTCAAAACTTTACTGAAGTCCAAGTAAACTCTAGAGAATTCTCCCCGTCTACCAGGTGGGTAAGATTGTCCTAAATGGAAATGACATTAGTCCACCACAACCTGTTATTGAAGAAGCCACTCTGGTTCTCTGTGTTGAGCTACTGCTTCCTTCTCTAGATAATTCATTATCTGCTTAATGGCCTCTTCCAGAATTTTCTCTAGAATCAATGTTAATCTCATTTAGCTATAGTTTAAGATCATTCCCTTCTCTTTTTTGAAAATCAGAAAAACTGGGGCAACTAGGTAGTGCAGTGAATAGAGCACCTGCCCTGGAGTCAGGAAGACCCGAGTTCAAATGCAGCCTCAGATACTTGAGACACTTATTAACTGTGTGACTTTGGGCAAGTCACTTGACCCCAATTACCTTACCTTCCCCCCTCCAAAAAAAAAAAAATCAGAAAAACATTTGCCTTTTCTCCAAGCCTGTGGTTCTTCTCCTATTTTCCATGATCTTTCAAGGATTGTTGACCTTGGTTTGAAAATCACGCCTGTTAGTTTCAGTACCTAAAGATGTTGTTCATCTGGACCAGAAAACTTAAATGTATCAAGGGCAACTAGGTATTGTGGATATTAAGCTAGATATTAAATCTCCTTACTTATCTTGGATATTAACTCTGTTAGCTATTTTTGTTCCATCATTTCCAGTGCAAAGGTCATTTGCCTTGGCAAAGAAATAAGAATTGAGCAACTCTGCTCTCTCTTGTTAGTTTATCATCTTCCTGTCCATTTTTCAATGCTCCCTTTTCTCTCAGTAGAGCTTTCTTCAGCTTTCTCTGCCAGCCTCAGCTCATTATAACATTTAGCAATTCTTGGCATTTATTTTTTTCAAGACCATATCATGTTCCTCGATCCATACCTGTTATGTGGCCTTGTTTCTGTCTTCCGTATATTTCTTTTTAAAATCTGAATTGGTTGGTGAATGCTCCATGCATCCATATCATTCTCTTCAAATAAATCTTTTTCTTTCTTTTTGGAATTGTTTCCCTTTGTATCATCAGACTTTATTCCTATATAACTTCTATCTTTCTATATAAATTTTTATTCCATTTTTAGTCATCTGTACCCTTTGAGATCTACTTTCCCCAAATCTAGGGAACATGTTAGACTATGCTCAAATTTCTTCTCCTTCTCTATCAAAAACTCTAGGAAAGAATAGTCATTTTTCTCCAGTTTCCCTATTGTTCCCACTCTCCATGTTAGTGAGAATTGGATCTAGAATAGAATTTCCCCTTGCTAGGTCCTCCACATTTTGAAGGATGCAATTATCACTAAGGCAAGTCGAGAAGTTATTAGTGTCTCTGGATTCATTAGGAGAGAGAACTCCAGCAGAAATAGAGATCATTAAGTCCCTATCAATATTATATTATACATCTGTGCCAAGCTAGGAATCCATTTCCCAAACTGCTCATCATTTACTCTTTGTTTCCTGGTGGGCTGCAGTATATACTGCTATGACCAATTCACTTCTGGTTTTCCCCCGATATTGAGAAGAATCACCCAAATACTCTACCATGCTTCCTCCCTCTGGTGTCTGGATTTCCTCACCTACCTTCTTAATCTTCAATACTACCCTCTACCCCACCTTTTATCTATCTTCTTTCTTTTTGTATATGAAATACCTTTCTAGAACTTTAGTCTATGCATCCCTTTCATCACACAAGTCTCAGCAATATCTATGAGGTCTAATTTCCTTCCTCACATTAAGACTTCTAGTTTCTCTTTTTCCCACCTAAACTTTAGGCATTTGTATATAGCCACTAGATGCCATAGGTTTAATTATTGGCTCCTTTTTTGGATTTTGAGTCTTATGGACATCTGGGCAATTGCCATTCTTTATTATAGCTTCTCTCTATGACAGCCAGCTTGTGGTATATAAATAGCCTTTTCTCTCCCCCATCGCTTTTTTGGCCTAAAGACCTTTCAATTAGATTTGCAAGATACCCAGTAAATACATTTTTACCAGTCTTGGTTAGGTGTACTCCATCACTGCCTGGGAATCCATCTTCCTGGTATTTTAAGCAGTGGTTCAGAAGTCCAAGTCACATTTTCATATACCACCTTCTTGGCCAGTTATTCACTTCCCAAATTAGCTGTTCTTCTCTTCCTCCCCTTCATACCTTCAAAGGCAACAGTGAAGAAAATACAACCTGTGCCTCTGTGGTCTTCGGTTTCTTGCCCAAGACTTCATAATGGTTGGCAATACTTTTTAGATTCCTTTCGGCAGTGTCATCCATGCCTGTATGAGTCACCTGAAGTGGGGAATAGTCATTTGTTTTGTTAAGTCTTGGGAGGTTCTCTATTAGGATATTGGATATATGCCCTGGGAAGACAACAGATCTGTCTATTGTTGCCCTTGGGTCGACAAAAAGAGGCCTCCGGACTTCTGAGTGGGCAACTACCCAATATAGCCATGCTTCTCTTCTTCCTCTGACCCTCAATGGGAGATCTTTCACTTGATGGCTTCTAAGGGAAAGCCTATGACATCATCTTTGAGAGGACACAAAGCTGCTTCCTCCCCAGAGCACCCAGATCCTTCCTCTTCAGGAAGAGCCTCAAATCTATTTTTAAGCTCTAAGCATACAGCTGTCCTTTCCCTTTCTCCTCTGTGCAACATTCCTCTACTCTAATATCATAACAGAAGTCAAATCTTCCTTCTTTCATCTCTGAACCTCCACTGCCCCCCATTTTTCCCCACTGAAAACATTTCTGTTTTCTTTAGAAATATTGTCCCTAACAATCTGAAGTGAGGTGACAGGTTCTTCAAATCGTTTTATTTTCTCCTCCAGGAGAGAGATCAGCCTACTCCTGGAATACAGATTATAGTCACTCAGCTGGGGCAGAAATACAAACATTATTCAATTGATTCAAGTCATTACATATTTTTACCTACTCTGCATTCTGGTTGAGATTTTCAGCCTTTTTTTTTTTTAACAACTTGTGGATATTTACATCTCACCTGATTAAAACTTTTATTATTATTTGCCTATTATCTCATATAATCTCTTATATTATTATTTACCTATTATCTCATTTTAGTAACTTAATAGCCCTATTAAACTTCCTTTCCTTGTAGTCTCAACCACAACAATACAATTAAACCTCATCTCCCCTTGTGCCTTGAATTAACCTTTTTCATCCATTTTCCCTATCTGCTAATCCACTCTGTCAATTTGCTTTACCCACTGATTGCTCAGATTTATTCCACTTATCTTTTCTTACTTTCCTTGCCTTATATTGTCAACTACCTTCTCCTTTTTTCTTCTTGGGTTTCCACAAATGGGTCCTTCTCCACAAATCTCCTTGATACCCTGCTTTTGGAGGAAATACATGACTTGGTCAGGATTGGTTGGTATGTGAGGCCCTAGTCTTGGATGAGGTCTTATTTTTTTATTTAATATTTTATTTTTCCCCCAATTACATGTAAAAGCAATTTTAACAATTTTTTCAAATTTTGAGTTCTAAAATCTCTTTCTCCCTTCCCCCTCATTGAGAAGGCAAGCAGTTTGATACAGGTTATGTATGTGTAGTCATGCAAAACACATTTCCACGTAAGTCATTATGTGAAAGAAAACACAGACAAAAAACTTCCAAGAAAAAATGAAATAAAGAAAAAGTATTTTTGATCTGCATTCAGGCTCTACCAGTTTCCTCTCTGGAGATTGGCAGTACCTTTCATCATAAGTCCTACAGAATTGTATTGGATCATTGTGTTGCTGAGAGTAGCTAAGTTATTCATAGTAGATCATCATACAAAATTGCTGTTACTGTGTACAATGTTCTCCTGGTTCTGCTCATTTCACTTTGCATCAGTTCATGTAATTCTTTCCATGTTCTTCTGAGAGCATCCTGCCCATTATTTCTTATGGCACAATAGTATTACATTATAATCATATACAACAACTTGTTCAATCATTCCCCAATTGATGGACATCCTCTCAATTCCCAATTCTTTACCACCATTAAAAGAGCTGCTATCAATATTATTGTACACTTTTCCTTTTTGTTTTTTAACTCTTTGAGATACAGACCTAGGAGTGGTATTGTTTGATGAGAGGGTCTGCATGGTTTTATAGCCCTTTGGGCATAGTTCCAAATTTTTCTCCAGAATGGTTGAATTAGTATACAGCTTCACCAATAGTACATTAGTGTTTTAATTTTCCCACATCCTCTCCAACATTTGTAATTTTCCTTTTCTGTCATATTAGCCAATCTGACAGGTATGAGGTAGTAGCTCAGAGTTGTTTTAATTTGCATTCCTCTCAGCAATAGTCATTTAGAGTATTTTTTTCATATGACTATAGATCACTTTGATTACTTTGAAAATTGTCTGTTAATATCTTTGGACCATTTATCAGTTTAGGAATGACTCATTTCTATAAATTTGACTCAGTTTTCTGTGTTTGAAAAATTAAATCTTTATCAGAGAAGCTGTAAAAAAAATTTACTGTAATGATTACCAACTATGTATTTCTGTCTATTCTATTTCCTCCCTGTTTTTCCTACTCTCTCTCCTTTTACCCAGACCATTCTCAAAAGTGTTCTGCTTCTGACTTTTACCTCCCCCAAACTGCCCTCCTTTCTATCAGCTCCACTCCCCTTCTCTTATCTCCTTCCTTTCCTACTTTCCTGTATGGTAAGATAGGTTTCTATCCCCAACTGAGTGTGTATATTATTGCCTCTTAGAGCCAATTCTAATGAGAGTAAGATTCATGAGATCCCCTCCTAGCTTCCCCCATTTTCCCCTCCACTGTAAAAATCTCTTTCAGGCTTCTTTTATGTCACATAATTTATCCCATTCTGTCTCTCCCTTTCCCCTTCTCCTTGTGCACTCTTCTTTTCCATCCCTTAATTTTATTTTTTAGATAATCATATAATCACATTCAACTCACACCTCTGCTTTCTATGTATACTCCTTCTAACTGCCCTAAAAATGAGAAAGTTTTTAGGAGTTTTAAATACCATTTTCCCATGTGGGAATAGAAACAGTTTAATCTTATAAAATCCCTTATTATTTCTCTTTCCTGTTTACCTTTTTGTGCTTTTTTCATATCTTGTATTTTGAAGTTAAATTTTCTATTCAGCTCTGGTCTTTTCATCAGGAATACTTGAAAGTCCTCTATTTCACTGAATATCCATTTTCCCCCTGAGAGATTGTACTCAGTTTTATTGGGTAAGTGATTCTTGCAATCCTAGCTCTTTTGCCATTCATAATATTATATTCCAAGTCCTCTAATCTTTTACTATAGAAGCTGCTAAATCTTGTTATCCTGACTGTGGCTCCACAATATTTGGATTGTTTCTTTTTGGCTGCTTGTAGTATTTTCTCCTTGATCTGGGAGGTCCAGAATTTGGCTATAATATTCCTAGGAGTTTTCATTTTGGGATCTCTTTCAGGAAGTGATTGGTGGATTCTTTCAATTTCTATTTTACCTCTAGTTCTAGAATGTCAGGGCAGTTTTCCTTGATAATTTCTTGAAAGATGATGTCTAAGCTCTTTTTTTGATCATGACTTTTAGGGAGTTCAATAATTCTTAAATGGTCTCCTGAATTTATTTTCCAGGTCAATTGTTTTTCCAATGAGAAATTTTACATTTTCTTCTATTTTTTCAGTCTTTTGATTTTGTAAAATTTTTTCTAGATATATCATAAAGTCATTAGCTTCCACTTGTTCAATTCTAAGTTTTAAGGAATTATTTTCTTCACTGAGCTTTTGTACCTCGTTTTTAATTTGGTCATTTTTACTTTTTAAGGAGTTCTTATCTTCAGTGAATTTTTGTATATCTTTTTCAAAACTTCCATCTCTTCATTGGATTTTTGTGCCTCTTATCATTTGGCTTATTCTGTCTTTTAAGGTGTTATTTTCTTCAGTATTTTTTTGTGTCTCCTTTACCAAATTGTTGACTTTTTAAAAAATTATTATTTTCTTGCATCATTCTCATTTTTCTTCTCAATTTTTCCTCTATCTCTCTTACTTGATTTTTAAAATCCCTTTTGAGCTCTTCCATGGCCTGAGAGCAATTCATATTTTTCTTTGAGGTTTTGGATGCAAGAATTTTGCCTTAGTTGTTTTTTTGTAAGTATATATTTTGATCTTCCTTGTCACCATAGTAACTTCTTATGGTCAGAATTTTTTTTCTGTCATTCGATCATTTTCCAGCCTATTTCTTGACTTTTAACTGTATGCTAAAATGGGCCTCTGCTTCCCAAATGGAGGGTGTACTGTCCCAAGCTTTAGACTTGTTATGTAGCTGTTTTCAGAGGTAATTCTGGGGACCTAGTAAGTTTTGGGCTCTTCCAAGGTAGTATGATCTAGGGAGAGGTGTATTTACTACTCTCCTGTACTGTGCATTGGTTTGTGAGTGACCACAAGCACTCTTTTCAACTTTGGAACTGTGACCAGGGTCTCTCCTCCCCTGCAGTCACAAGCTTTGCTGTGCTAGTGCTCCTCCTCACACTAGGACTAAGACCCAGGACTGTGACCCAGATCCAAGCATGGGCAATGCAACAGAGTCCTGCCCCTGGTGCCAGCAAAGGAACTCCCATAAATCTCTTTCTGACCCGTTGTTCAATCCCCTTACTGTCTGTGGGCTGAGAAGTCTGGAAACTGCCACTGCTACCACTCATTCAATTGTCCCGAGGCCTGCTCCCGGTTTGCTGGGGTCCAGTCTGCACTGTCTTGGCCTGTGCAGGATTGTACCTCTCTCTAACCATGGTGCAACAGACTTTTCCTACTGACCTTCTAAGTTGTCTTGGGATGGGAAATTGTTTTACTCTGTCTTTTTGTGGGTTCTGCTGCTCTAGAATTTCTTTAGAGTCATTATTTAAAGGTATTTGGAGGGACTTGGGAGAGAGCTCAGGCAAGGCATGACTCTACCCCATGAGATCTTATTTTGAGGCACGCGCAGCCTGGGCCTGTGATAGCTGTAGAGGGCTGAGGAATTGTTTATCTCGGATGGTTTGGTGAAACAGGGTTGAGTTGGTAGCTCCTTTACATGTGGCAACAGATTTAAAAAGCCTCCAATTCAGTCCCTTGGCACTCAGTGGTAATGCAGTATAAAAGTATTGTTTTTTGGATGATTTGGTGTGACTTCTAAATACAGGTCCCTTAGGAGGACAACTTCACTTTCCTGTATACTGTGAAAAAGTAGTAAAGAATAGGTTCTGGGCCAGGAGACTTGATGTCGTGAGTAGTCCTCACTTGCCTGGGCACTTGTTTTGGAAGGAGGAAATACTGGGATAGGAGTTTGGTGTCAAGGATGGCCTTTTCCTGGGCCTTTGCCTGGGTATGTAATGGTAATAGAAGACTACTAGAGAAGGAAGGAGAAGGTTCTGAAGTAGATAGGTGAAGATCCTTCTCTACCCCAGGTATGTGTATGGGAGCACCAAGCATGCTTTCTCCCAGAAGTGGCAATTCTTAGGTCTAGCCTCCAAGTGACTCCCATGTTCTCCTCTAGGAGTTGGAGTAATCAGCATGGAGCGGGCATACCCCCTCTTTCTGGGTTCCAACGTTGGTACAACTACCACGGCTTTGCTAGCTGCTCTTGCCAGCCCTTCTGACATGCTGCTCAGTGCTGTCCAGGTATCTTAATGTGTACTCTACAGAGACTCTCAATGCCCTTCCCCTAAAGGAAAACCCTTTCCTTCGGTTTCCACTCCCAGCTTAGGGGCAGAGTCTGGAATGGGAGAAACACCAGACTCACAGTCAGCAGAACAGCACTAAACCCCCAGGATGCCCCATTCCATATTTGACATGGGCTTTCTCCATTGTGTGCAAAGTTTAACTGAGGAGACTAGACATATGAAACCCTCTATCTGTGCCCTGAATTCTATCCCTCCGAGCACTCATCTCTTCTCCCTTCAGAATCTTCCATTTCTCCCTCTTCTCTGGGTCTTTTACACCTTGCTTGAAGCTAGGCTCAAGTCTCCCTGGTAAGAAGGAAAACCTTTCCTTGATCCTACTACCACTTGTGTTTCTTCCTCTCTTTTGCCACCAAATTAATCTTGCACGTGGCAGCATTCTGAGGGGCAGGGATGAGACTGAGGCCCCAGACTTTGCCCGAACCTATCATTGAGTCACCCTTACCCAGGGTCAATCCCAATCTCACCAACCTCTTATCAGACCTGGTTTGTCCCAGTTTATCATTAATTGATTAAGGATTTATCAGAACATGGTGCCTCATAATTATCAGAATATCCTGGGTGGGGCAGGGGTCCAAGAGAAACGTCCTTAGTAACCCCTTGGAAAGGGTAGATTAAGAATAAGTGGGGCCTTTGTGTAACCCAGTCATCATTCATTCCATCCTTTGGGTAGACCCCCTCACCTAAGGGGTCTTTGTGCTCTGGTCTGTTCTATAAAAAGCCCCTTTATGGCCCTTCAAACCTGGGGTCCCTGAGGCAATGGCCCTTTTTGCTCTCATGTGAATGCACCAGAAACTGGTCCTGGGTAAGCAATGCTATTCATGGGGAATTAGCTGGAGATCCCTTTGAGAGGTCTCTTCCCAGTCTATATCCTAATACAGATTTCTCCCTAGGTCTCACTCATCCACCTGTTCTTTAACATGGCTGGCATTTTTCTGTGGTACGTAGTGCCTGCCTTCCGCCTGCCCATGCCCTTGGCCAAGAAGTTTGGGAATGTGACTGCCCGTTACCGCTGGGTGGCCGGTGTCTACCTACTTTTCAGCTTCTTCCTGATACCACTGGCTGTGTTTGGACTATCAATGGCAGGAGGTGTTGTGTTGGGAGCCGTAGGAGGGCCCCTGCTTGGGCTCCTAGTCTTTGTCATCTTCATCAACCTGATGCAGCGGCATCACCCCACCTGGCTACCCCATTGCCTCAGATCCTGGGCCTTCCTCCCCCTTTGGCTCCACTCCCTTCAGCCTTGGGACCATGCCATCACCAGGTGCTGCAAGTGCTGCCCTCAGGCCCAGGACCCACCTGCAGACACCACGGTCAAGGAAGCCCACTGCTTTGAGCACCCTGTTATCCTGGCTTCCCACAGACTATGAAAATTCAGGTTCTTATCACAGCCATACCCAGTCACCAGGCCTGAGGGAAGCGTGGGGAGGACATGGAGAAGTACCTATCTCACCAGTGCGGGTCCACTCAGGACAGGCTACATATGTGCACAGATTCTTACAAAAAGACTGCTCCTTCTGACTTGAAGAGGTGAGCCCTGTATAGACCCAGGGCAGACTTCTAGGATACTACAGTGTCATATTTACACCACACCCTCCCCTCCCCCCTCCATCCTCTACAAACCTATCCTCAGAATCCCCTTTTATTCTTATACAATAAATGGAGGTCTATATCATATGCCTCTTTTCCACTCCCCAGACTTCTGCTTTCCTGACCCTACTGACTCCAGGGTTGGGAGGCTGTTTAGGCAAGATTCACACCTCTAGGCTGCCAGTAGCTGAGTAAGAAAGGGACAAGCCTGGCTGATGCTGCCCCTTACTGGTCAATCAGGGAGTTTTCCAGTCTGTTGTGAGTTGGAGAAGAAACAAATCTGCAATACTGCTAAGTCCTTGCTGTATGTAATATGTAGCTGATGGATGACCCTGTTCCAGAAACTGTCCAGAGTAGAGTCAGCACCAGAGACACAGTCCCATCCTTAGGAATTTTTTGATCCAAGGGGTCCAGGAGTGGGGATTTGGAGATGACTGGGCAGGAACCTGTCTGTGACTAGTGCTATTGAGTGTGAAAAATCCAAGTGTTCTTGGCTAGAAACAGTTTCCTGGGCAGATCTATGCAGGTCCAAGTTAGTAGGTTCTGCACCCAACAAAGAAAGGAATGAGAGAGGGCCTTGGAACCAGGAATAATTTTATATGTGACAATAATAGGCTAATCATCATCCTATTAATTAACATCAATTATTTAATTAATTGTTAAATTAATAAACATTAAGTGCTTACAGTATACCAGGCAACTGTGCTAAGTATTAAGAAAACAGGAAAAAAGTAAAAAAAAAAATAGTCCCTGCATTCAAATAGAATGTATGAATGACATTTATATAAGATTTTAAGTTATACGAAGTGCTTATGTCACTTGATCCTTTCAACAACGCTATCAACTGGGTGCCACAAATTACTATCATTATTTTATAGATGGAGAAATTAAGACTTAGAGAGATAATGACAACTACCCTGACAGGCAAGACGAAAATCCAAATTTCTCTGGATACCAAGAGCAGGATTCTTTACAATATGTAACCTAGAATCTGGAGATAGAATCGATTTTAAAGAAAAGTCATTGTCAAAGACCAAGGTCTGTAGAGAAGAAATAATTTGTCCCACTTAAATAGGTAGCAAGTAGCAGAGCTGAGATTCAAACTTGGGTGTTGATTCCCAAATCTAGTGCCCCTTCAACTATTTTCCTCTGATTCAGCACACGCTAACTAAAACCATCCACCCTCCAAGACCCCATATCAGTTCTTCCCTGAACTCAGCTCTCTGCTCCCCCACTCAAGAATCCCCCATTTCTCCTTCCTGTGGGTATTTACCTCATTTCCCCAGCTACATTTTTAATTTCTCTGGCCCTGCTTCCCCCTCCCCCTTTACATTCTCTGACCTTTCTATTGGGGGACCCCCAACAGATGTAATGATATCATTGAAATAGCTTTTACTGTGTGCTAGACACGATGTGGTAAGTGCTTTTCAAATATTATTTCATTTGATCCTCACAACCACCCTGGGAAGTAGGTGTTAATATTGTACCCATTTTATAGATGGGGAAACTGAGGTTAAGTGACTTGCCCAAGGTCACGCAGATAGTCAGTATCTGAGGCTGGGTTTGAATTTAGGTCTTCCTGGCTCCCAAATCAGCACTCTATCCACTGAGCCACCTAGCTCTCTGTTGTAAGTCTTACCAATCAGAAGCTATGCTGGTACCCAACATAGGCTGTGGTCAGAGGGAAGCAGTATGCTTAGTTCAAGAGGGAAATCAGTGGGCCAGTTTGGATAGGGTGCTTGGGAAAGGGATGGGGGAGATAATCCAATCATTGTCAAGATACTCCTTTGCTCTCCTCCCGCATTGACTCATTCTAGACTTGTTTCTTCATCCGTAAAATAAGGGCCACATTCTTAGGTGATCTCCAAGCTACCTTCCAACTCTAAATTCTGTAACACGATTATTCCTTCTCTTCTTTTAGTCTTTCCTTGAGCTAGCGAGGGCCAGCTAGCACCCAGGCTCTGGCCAAGACCATTCATCATTTTGTGTGGTGTGGAATAACTAAGAAGAAAGGATCATGCCTCTGAGGCATTTCTCTTGATCCTTTAATCCCACAGACACTTATCTGAGTGGCTAACATTGCTCCAAGTTCCCGGATTTATCCAACACCAGAGGGCCCCATTTTACCTACGACAAGCCCAATGCAAATTTAGCAACAGGTCTAGAAAACTAGGTCTTGAAATCAGGGCTTCCTTATGTTTAACCTTCCCCTCTTCTGTCCTGTCACTGGACCTCAATGCATCCTGTTCTGGGCAGCAAAGATTAACCATTGATCACCGGTCTCTTTAAGTTACGGTTTTGGAGGCTGGTTTTCTCTTTTCCCTGAACAATCTTGTTCCTTCAGCATTTTGTAGCCATAAATCTAAGCTAAGTGAGTCTGGGAATTCTACCTCCCTGGGCATGTGGTCAGAGGAAAACCTTCCAAAATTGCCCCTCTGTCTGCTAGGGTGGAACATCATGAGAATAAAATGAGGTCATAAAAAGGGGAGCCCCTACCAAAAGAATGGTGAAGGTACTTTTAAAAAGTATGAGAGCTTGTTTCAAGTTCCTTAATTACCTCTTCTTTTCTCCTCTTGACCTTCTTTCAATTTTCCACAGCTGGGTCCAGCATTGGAACTTGGGACCTGGCATGGTATATGTGAAGCTGAATTGAAAGATGACCTCAGACCAGGGTGTGTTGGCTTTACAATCAGCTTTCCCCCATCAAAAAAAAAATATATATATATATATACATATATATATATATATATATATATATATATATATATATATACAGCACATTTTATGGTTAAATCTGTTTTGTTTTGTTTTTTGAAGGGGGAAGGCAAGACGATTGGGGTTAAGTGACTTGCCCAAGGTCACACAGCTAGCAAGTGTGTCAGGTGTCTGAGGCTGGATTTGAACTCAGGTCTTCCTGACTCCAGGACTGGTACTCTATTCACTGCTTCCTAGCTGTCCCTAATCTATATTTTTAACATTCTTTCTATCAATTAATTTTAGACAATCAACAAAATAATAAATTAAGTTCGAATTTAGTGTTGGCTGATTTCTGTAACTGAAAATGTAACAGTCTTCCTGAGCCTGTCCAAGCAGACCCCAGCACACCCTAAATTGGGGAAAGGGACCCTATTCCATGAAGAGCCAGTTTCAGATCAGCCATAACAGGAATGGATTTCCCTTCCTCTTCTGCTCAGGTAAAGGACTGATCAGGAGGTTGCCCACAGCTCTCCAAACTCCCCACTATAGCATGGAGTGTGTCTCTCCCAGTTACATGCCAGTCTCTCTCTTCTGAGAAAAAGACAAGTTTGCCTTCAGTCATGTTCCTTTCTATCCTCCTTCCTCCCCTTCCCCCCATGCTCAGATCCCTGAACTACAGAGCCCTTCCTTGCCTTACCCAAAGCATGTCTTTTGTGATGGAATATTGCTAACCCACCATCTCCATAATCAAAACATCCCAGTGAATATAAGAAAGAACAGATCAGGGGAAGGAGTGCTCAGTAGGCTCGGTATTTGGGGGTGGGGGGGTAGGGGAAAGACAGGGAGAAAAATTTGTAACTCAAAATCTTGTGAAAATGAATGTTGAAAACTAAAAATAAATAAATAAAATGGAAAAAAAGAAACTTCCCAGTGAATTTCATCTAGCTATTCTATATTGAGCACCTGCAGCATGCCTACTACAGCACACAGCATCTGTGTGCAAGTAACTCACAGAGAAAAAAAGAATCAGAGAGCAAAGCAAGACAGTGTAGGATCGATCAGAGGCTGGATTGAGAGAGTTCAGGTAAAGCTGGAGTCATCTATGAGAGTTTCATGGAGAAGACAGAATTTGAATGTGAAGATTATGTTGGATTTGGATAGGCAGAGAGAATGGGAAGGATGGGTAGAGGACGTCTTGAGCAAAGGAAGAGATGTGAGTGTCAGCATGGGGATTTGTCTGATTGGAGCAGAGGAGCTGTGTTCCATTCAACAAACACTTATTAATTTATTAATCACCTACTAAAAGCAATCAATGAGATCTCTGTAAAGCGTGCTGCTCAATGCCTGGCACAGAGTAGGCGCTTAATTAATGCTTGTTTCCCCACTTCACTACAGACAAGGCCCTGTGCTAAGCTCTGGGGATAAAAGTGAAATAACCCTTGGGCTTGAGAAGCTTCTGTTGTATGGTGAGGATGTACCATATATGCTGACAAATAAATTCAAAGTAGTGAGGGAGAGAGGTGCTAACAATGGGGCAGATCAGGAAGGGCCTCTTGTGGAAGAACGCCTCTGAACTGGGCTTTGCAAGAAGCTAGGATTCCAAGAGATGCAAGTGAGGAGGGAAAGCATCCCAGTGATGGATGGACAGCCTCTGCAAAGGCCTCTAAATGGGAAATAGGATGTCATGCCCAGCAAGTAGCAAGCTGGCCTGTTTGGCTGAAATGTAGACTATACAAGGAAGAGCGGCAGAAACCAGGTCACGGAGGGCTTTAAACGCCAGGCTACAGAGTTTGTGTTTTGTGCTAGAAGTGAATGGGGAGCCATTGAAAATCTTCAATTTTAGAAATATTAATTTGGTACCTGTGTAGAGACCAAACTGCAGAGTGGAAGAATAATTGGGAGGATCTTGCAATGATCCTGGCTAATAATAACAGCTATAACATTTATATAACACTTACTATGTACCAGAAACTGTGTTTATTATTTATAATTATCTCAGCTAATCTTCACAACAACCCTGTGAAGTGGATGCTATTTTCCCAATTTTTCAGATGAGGAAACTGAGGTTAATTGACTTGGCCAGGGGTCATATAGCTAGCAAGTAGCTGAGGCTGGATTTGAACTCAGATCTTAACTCCTGAGGCAGCTAGGTGGCACCATGTTTTATAGAGTGCTGGGCCTGGAGTTAGGAAGACTCATCTTGCTGAGTTCAAATCTGGTCTCAGAGACTTACTAGTTGTGTGACCCTGGGCAAGTCACTTAAACCTGTTTGACTCAGTTTTTTCATCTGTGAAATGAACTGGGAAGGAAGTAGCAAACCACTCCAGTATCTTGGCCAAGAAAACTCAAAATGAAATCACGGGGAGTCGGACATGCCTGAAACAACTGAATAGGCCAGGCCTCCAGGCCAGCACTGTGTCCACTGTACTACCTAACTGACCCTCTGACTGGCTTGTGATGAACAGCTGAACCCTAGCTTGGTGGCTTTCTGAGTAGAGAGATGGAGATTGATACAAGAAATGGATGTAGAACTGACCATGATGAGGTACAGGCACTGGAAACCCCATTGAACTCTGATTGAATCTTCCCATTTGATGAGGCATTTGCCTGAGGCCATAAGCCTTTCATTATAGCTAGGGCCAAATCTCATCACTAGCCCAGCCCTCCTTTGTCCAGCTACCTCCCACCTTAATATCTCATCACTGGAGTCTGACCTCATTTGACTCCTCCTGAAGACCCTCCCCAAACTCCTCCTCTAGACCATCCCTAAAATCCTCCCACAACCTTTCTATATATAAGACCCCATCTTACCTCCATGAGGGGGTGAGAGCGCCAGGGAATGAATTAGTACAGACTCACTCTGTGTCAGATGATTCTGGCCCACTTGCCCAGTACAAGTGACACAGATACCGGAGCTCCTTAAGAGTCTACCCATTATGGTGAACTTTTAATAAACTTTGCTTTTCTTTGACTGAGAGAAGACTTAAGTTGAATTCACTTGGCAGGACCCAGCGTCTTGGTATCTTGGGGTCTCGAGCAACCCTTGAGCAAAACCTAACCCTATATCTCAACATTTTATGGTTCCCTGACCTCAGCAACAAGACTTGATACCTGACTGGACATTAAGGGTTAAGGGAGAATGAAGAACTGAGGATAAGCCTGAGGTTGGAATATAGGCGAATGGGGGGGTTGTGGGGTTTGGGGCAGAAAGAGAAAGGGAAGTTCAGAAGACAGTTAGGTTTTAGGAGAAAGATAATAAATTGCATTCAGACATGTTGAGTGTGCTGTACAACATGGCTAGGTCGATATGTCCAGTAGACAGCTGGTGATACAGAACCAGAACTTAGGAGAAAAATGGGAGCTGTCTGTATCATCTGCACAGAGATGACAATTGAACCTGCAAAACTGAGCTCACAGAGGCAGATGGAGAGAGCAAAAAACCAGGCCTAGGACAGATCTGGCCTCTGAGGGCTCCTGAGGGGTGGGCTCTCCTCTGTGGGGAGGAGGTGGAAACAATAATGATCTACCAAAAGAGACTGAGGAGGAGTGAGTGGTCAGCAAAGAATCAAGTGTAAGCAGCCGCACAAAAGCTAAGGAAGGAGATAATCTGCAGGAAGTACAGTGGGCAATGACCTTGGACTAGATGGATAAAGCCAGACTGTGGCAGGCCTTGAATTTCAGCCTGATTGGGTAGAAAATTTTAGATTCTAGATCAGAAGAGTCAGAGAGGAAAGCTCTGTCCCATTAAATTAAGATAAACTTGTAATCAAACTGATGATGTATTGATGACAGTGTTAACAACCAACAATGGCCTAACAGCTAAATACCCAATCCCAAGCAAAATCTGTACTTTAAACAGGGGTCTTACTAGTTCAAAGATACAGAGTTATTTGGGGGATATGAGAACTTGTGTCCCTAAAATCACATCCCCTTCCCCCCTCCCCAGGGCTGAATATGACTGGCTGTGGAGTGAGTGAGTGTGTGTGTGTGTGTGTGTGTGTGTGTGTGTGTGTGTGTGTGTGCCTCTGAGTGTGTGGGAGTGGGACAGAGAGAAGAAGAAAGGATAGAGAGAGATGGGGGGAAAGACAGAGAAAATGAAGAAGGAGGAGGAAAAGAAGAAGAAGAAGAAGCAAAAGAAGAAGAAGAAGAAGAAGAAAAGAGGAGGAAGAGGGAAGTGAAAAAGGGAAGAAGGAAGGGAGGGAGAGAGAGACAAAGAGAAAGAAAGGTGAGAGAGAGACAAGAAAGAGGATATGAATGTGTGCACATACATTTGTTACCAGGACCATTTCAAAGGAGGAAGGGAGTGGGAAGAGATGACACATATTTAAGGGAAGCTAGGAAGTAATCTGTTCACCACGAGCTACCAGGGTGGAAAAGACATCCCCTAAAGGCAAAGTACAGCCTAAAGTCTATATGGGCTAAGGAGGAGGTGCAGTCTCACTACTTGGGGCTAGGGTGAGGTTATGGGATTATGGACTTATTATGCTTCTCCTGCAAGTTTTAGATATTTATGAACTCTAGTGCAGGAAGTTGTCTTTTCCTTGAGTCATTATTGCTGTGTGTGTGTGTGTGTGTGTGTGTGTGTGTGTGTGTGTGTGTGTGTACTGCCAAGTATGACATGCAAATATTATTGCTGTGTGTGTGTGTGTGTGTGTGTGTGTGTGTGTGTGTGTGTGTGTGTGTGTGTGTACTGCCAAGTATGACATGCAAATTCCACAATTCTTCGAGGTACAGAGCCTGGCTCAGCAGCTGCAGGTGTTTACTCTGCTATCTCTGCCCCAGTTGCAATATAGAGGGAGAATGGTGGAGGGCCCGGTGCCAAGCCTTGGGGACTTGTAGCTGCTTCTTACCAAATTGGCACTTGGGTCACCAGCTGAAAATGTGTCATTGAGTGTCAGAGGGCTCAACCCTGGGAAGCCAGCCTGCTGGAGCTGGAAGGCAAGGAGTGCTGGGGTGAATGGGGGTGAGGTTGGCAGAGGGAATGAGAAGCTCTATTCACTGGCAGGCCCTGAGGGCTCTTCGTTCTGACTCCTATTCAGAGCAATCAGCTTTCCCAAATGCACAGTTGTGTGTGTGGGGTTGTTGTTGTTCAGTCATGTCCCACTATTTGTGACTACATTTCCAGTCTTCTTAGCAAAGTTACTAAACTAGTTTGCTATTTTCTTTTGCTTTTTTTTTCTTTACCCTGGAGAAGAAAATTCATCCAGTCAAATAAAATTTATATAAAGCACTTTGCAAATCTTACAATGCTATGTGTTAGCTCTTATTGTTTAATGATGGTTCTACAGGACAAAATTCTAGGTTTCTGTTTTAATTACAATGCCATTCCTTATTTATGTGTTTGTCCTTCATTTTCCAAGAGAACCATGGCGCATCAGGAAAATGATGACATGACTTGCAGTTGACTTTGATCACTGGTATTGTTCTTTCTTGTAACTCTCCTCCCTATTCCCACTTACTTCCTGTTAAGTTTGATATTATTTTTACATCAAACTTTTTTTGGGGGGGGGTTCAACCTTCTTTTATTTGTTTCAACTAAGAATAAGGTTCAACTGATGTCCATTCCCCTTCACCTCTTCCTTCATGTTTCTATTCTTCTTCCTTTCTACAGCAGTATATTCTCCCTTTTACCTTCCTTTCTCATCCCCTTCTGCCGTCTCCCTCTAGGATCTGTGTTTTTCTTGACCATCTCCAGTTGTCCTGATCTATATCTTCCCACTGGACCCAGATGACTCTGGAGGAAAGAGTGAGGTTGGTGACTTTGCACAGCCCTCCCTCACCTAAATGCAACTCACTTGCAAATCATGGCATCTTCCGGATGCCATGGTCCTCTTCGAGAAGAAAGACAAACCACACAACTCCCTTAATGGGGCCACAGAGTCAGACATGACTAAATAACAACAACAACTAGTAATGATTTAATACTACTAGTAATGTTCACATCATAAGAAATCACAAACTTGATTGCTTGTAATATTTATGTTCATTAATATTAATAGTTTCATGGGTCAACAAGGCCAAAAACAAAATCAGTGCTTTATACCAGAGATGTCAAACAACCATCCTTACTCCCAAGAAATGCCTGAACCATTTAAAAATGTAATGGGGAAATATTTAACTAAATAAATTAAAAATACAATAGAACATAGTATTAGTATGTGGATTTCTAAGTCAAATTGCAGCTGTAAGGATCCTTATACATGGGTTTAGTGACCCCTGTTTCTTTTTGAGTTTGCTTTACATCACTACATTGCTTTTCTTTTGAGAAAATAAGCTGTGTACACAATGACAGACACAACGTATGTGTGAGGACCAACTTCGATAAACTGGACTCTTCTCAGCAACTCAAGGTCATGAGACAACTCTAAAAGACTCAGGATGGAAGGAGATGTCTACGTTCAGAGAAAGACCTAGAAAGAACAAAGTTTAAATGCAGACTGAAGCAAACTACACGCTCTCTTTCTTTTCCATGTTTGGTTTTGTTTCCTCTCTCCCATTGTTCACTCCATTGGTTACAACCCTTCTATACACCCAGACTAATGTCCAATGTGAAAGTATTTGTAGACCCTATACTTGATGCATGCTGCCATGGTGGGGGGGTGGAAGGGGGTAGGGAAGGGAAAAAATTTGAAACTCAAGGGATTGTGGAACTGAATCTTGTAAACTAAAAGTAAACAAACAAATCAATAAAAAAATTTTTTAAATGAAAAAAGAAAAGAAAAGATAAGCTCTAATTGATGTCTTTGGCTTTTTATATCACTATAATTTCCCCCAGTATGTCCCAGACAGCCATATGACAATAGTTTTTAAAGATTAAAAAAATCAGCATAACTGATCAATACATAAAGAAATTTTGAAAATATGTTCAATGGCAGGGTGGAGAGTCCCATGAATCTTCTTTTACTTTAAGATTCCCACTGGGAAGAAGAGATGAGGTCTAGTCCAGCACCCTGGGAAAAATGTAGCACAACCGGGGGTAACTGATTTGTTGTTGTGACTTAGCAAGCTGATTTCCAAACAGAATTTTGTTCAATGCAAAGCATGAACTTAAGCTTTGCTTAGCTAGTAGGGAAAGAAAATAAGAGAACTATTGGTGTGACATTCCTGAATGGTCCCCTCTGCCTTCCTGGGAAGTAGGCAAGGCTTTCATCCCAGGTTTATTAGCCAGGTCTTCTGAGGCCAGGTGGTGGCAGGGCCTTGTCTGTCAGCCCCTACCCCCATCCCCTGTAGGGAGAGGAAGGTAACTCACCCTCCCATTGGGACCTCCTTCCATTTAGTAAACAGAGCTACTGTTGTGGCTTCCATAGCACCAAATAAACAATTGACTGCTATGGTTACTGGAATGCTGCAGGCCTAGACCCAAACCCTCAGTGACAGAAGCCTAACTCTGGGTTTAATCCTACTGCTGCTAAAAGGGCTATTTCAAAGTATCTCCCCATGCCTCTTATTATGGGCACCTGGATTTAAATAACTCATTGGTATCCAGACATTTTCATTTTGGATTTTAATTTCTCAAGTCATACAGGTTGTATGTATCTACTCGGCTAAATGGTCCCAGCTCCCAGGAGCCCTAGCCAAAGGGCTTAACTGGAACAATTGATAAAAACTTACTGCTCCACCCTCAACCTAAGGTCACCCTGGGTAGGTCTCTTGTCTTAGGAGAGGAGCTGAAACCTTTCCAAAATAACTTTTCAGAAGGATAGGATACATAGGTAATTACCCTTAAAATCTCCTAATAGAACTTAGATTCCTCCATACAGTATGGTTTAGTGCAAAATGCACTGGATTTTAAGTCACTTTGGGGTATGAATTCTGGTTTTTCTTCTTACTACTTGTAGGACTGAGGGAGAATTATTTGACTTCTCTGAGACTTAGTTTCCTCATTTATAAATAGCATATCTATATGAATATATAATCTGTATTACACACATCTATATACATAAAGAAGCAGCTAAGTTGAATACAGTAGATAGAATACTGGAGTTAGAGGCAGGAAGATCTGAGTTCAGATCTAGCCTCAGGTACTTTATTAGCCATGTGATCCTGTCATTTAAGCTCTGTCTCCCTCAGTTTCCTCAGCTGTAAAATAGATTTGAAGATGGTAGGATAGCACCTCTCTCCTAGGGTTATTGAGATGAGATAATGTCTGTAAAATATTTAGCACACTTCTTGGCACATAGTGGGCACTTAGTGCTCCCTTCCTTTCTTCTTTCTTCTTGCCTTTCCTTCCTTTCTTCCTCTTTCCTTCCTTTATTCCTTCCTTCCTCCCTAATTCCCTATTCTTTCCCTCTTTCCTTCTCTCCCTCTCTCTCTTCCTCCTTCCTTCTTTCCTTACTTCCTATAAAATAGAAAGATTGAGCCAGATGATCCTTCAAATCTCTTCTAGGTCCAAATTCTACCATTTCAGGTTAAAGGAAGCCAAGCATTTCTCTTGGGAGCCTTGTTTCCCTCATCAGTTCTCCTCAGCATAGTAAGGTTCTAATGTAGTAAACTGGACTGACTGCTCATGAATTGTCCCAAGGCCAGAGCTGTAGAGCAAGGAAGGGGAAAATCTCTCACTATCACTAACTTGGAAGTACTTAAACTCCTCTTGTGTCCATCAAACAAGGAAAGGATGGAGTACCCTCAGTCCTTACAGGAAGAAACTAAGATGTCCAGTCTTGTCTTCACAAGTGGAGGCTAGTGATAAATCAATCTTAAGGAAGAATTTGAATGGATAACTGATTTCCCCTGTGGATCTGCATCTGCTATTGCTGCTTCTGAATGACCTAGTAAAACTTAAGCTTGCTCTGATCTCCTTCTTCTCACTTGCATGACCTTTTCTTCCTCCAACTTTTCACTATTAAATATCTCCTAGTAGCCCTCATCACCTCTCCCCTGGACTATTTGATCTTTCTGCCTCAAGTCTCTCCTTATACCAATTCATCATCTGTATGTATCTACTCAGGCTAAATGGTCCCAGCTCCCAGGAGCCCTAGCCAAAGGGCCTAACTGGGACAATTGATAAAATTGCCTCCAAAGTGATATCATAGGATATCTGCCTCCAAAGTGATTTTCCTGCAGCACACATCTGATTGTTACTTCATCTTAATAAACTCCAGTGGCTTCCTGTTACCTTTAGGATCGAATATAAACTCCTGTTTGGCATTTAATGATGTCCTGCACAACCTGGCTCCTTCCTCCCTCTCCAATTTCATTATACTTCGCTGCCCTCCAAAGTCTTGAAGATCCAGTAGTGATTTCTTATTCTGCATTCTCTCACCTCGGTGCCTTTGCCCTGGCTAACAATCATGCCTGCTCTCTCTCTTGGTCTCATGTTTTCTCCAGGATTCAGTGCCAAGCCCCACCTTCTGCAGAAGGCATTTTTCTTGCTGTTAGCCACCTGTGCTTTCCCATCGTCTGCTTCCTATGCACTGTGTGTGTGTATTTATGTACATCTCTTCCCCAATAGAATACAAGCTCCTTAGGGGCACTTTTGTCTTTATGATCCCAGTGCTTATCACAATGCCTTGGTGATAGTAAAATAACCCCTAGGAAAAACTGGTTGCTTGAAACTCACTAACCCAATTTGTTTCACTTAATGTCTAATTTTCTCCAGTTTTCTTTTCTTTTCTCTTTTTGCTTTTTGGAGGGCAACTGAGGTTAAGTGACTTGCCCAAAGTAACAGGGCTAGTAAGTGTTAAGTGTCTGAGCTCATATTTGAACTCAGGTCCTTCTGACTCCAGGGCTGGTGCTCTATTCACTGTGCCACCTAGCTGCCCCCCTCCAGTTTTCTTGAGGCACTGACTTCCTTTTCTAGGACAAATGCTTCAGGTGATATTTGTGTAAATCAAATACTGAATAGTTTTGGCCTCAGGACACAAACAATATGGCAGCTAGGTGTTGCAATGAATGGAGCACTGGGCTTGGAATCCGGAAGACTCATCTTCCTAAATTTAAATCTAGTGGCAGACACTAAATGATCTAATTATCTTCTAGTTCTAAACTTTATGGTGAGGCACAGAGGTTGAAAACAGGCAAATTTAGGTTTAATGTCCCAAAAAACTTCCTAGCAATTCAAGCTAATTGGACAGCTTGAGTGGAATGGGCTGTCAAGAGATGGTGTGGATTCTGAATTCTGTAAAGTTTTCAAGCAGAGATTAGATGAACCTCTAGACTAGAGCATAGAAAAGGAAACTCTCACTATCACCAGTTTAGAAGCACTTATTCTGTTTGGGTCAAAGGAAAAGATAGAGTGCACAGTCCCTATGGGAAGAAACTAAGATTTCCAATCTTGTCTTCACAAGTGTGCAAGTACAAGGGAAGTTAGTGAGAAATCAATATTACAGAAGGATTTGAAAGATGTGTGATCCTGGACAAGTCACTTAACCCTTTTTGTCTCAATTCCTCATCTGTAAAATGGGGTGGAGAAGGAAATAGTAAATTACTCCAGTATCTCTGCCAAGAAAACCCCATATGGGGTCACCAGTAGTAGGACACACAATGGAAAGGACTCAACAACAGGACACAATGGGCTAATGGGGCACCTACTTGTTCCTGAATATCTGTAAGTAGAATATCCCCAGCCCCAGTCTAGCCATGAGAGAAAACAGGTTGGGTTTTTTTTGGTGTATGAGAGACCACTGAAAGGAACATAAGTGGCCAGCTAGACCATGAACCTAAAGGTTCATCTAATGTCTGCTTGAAGACCTTCAAGAAAGCAGAATCAAATTAGACAGCTCTAAATGTTAGGAAGTTTTCTCTGACATCAAACCTAAATTTGCTCATTTTCAACCTCTATCCGTTGACCATAGGTTTTAGAACTAGAAGATAATTAGATCATTTAGTCCAACTACACACACACACACACACACACACACACACACACACACACACACACACACACACACACACACATTTTACAGATGATGAAACTGAGGCCCATAGAAGTTAATGGACTTATCCAAGGTTACACAGGCAGGAAATAGCAGAGAGATCATTTGAATACAAGTTTTCTGATACCCCAATCCAATGCTTTTCCTACGGTATCATACTGCCTCCCCTTCCCCCCAACACCCCACTTTTAAAAAATGCACCGCACGATTTATTCCAGAGACTAAGAGGTAGGGGAGGGGAGAAGGCAGGAAGGGGAGAGGACAGGGAGATGGAGGAAGAGGGTCTAGAATCCTCCTGTGCCCCCTTCAGATCTTCCCTAATCTGCATACTTTTTGCACAGAGAAAATAATACTGCAGTGTTTGTTTCACAGGGGCCTAAGTCCTCCTTATGCCTCTTCCTGGTCTTGGTGCAAGACTTGTGAAAAAAGTCCTGGAATTTCTGTAAACAGTTGTGGGTCTTGTTCTGGTTGATGAAGCACAGGGTCTAAGGGTTCTTTCTCACACTGCTTCCTTCTCTTCACCAGGCTCACCTTGACAGCCAGCATGCCCAAGGGCGGAATCTCTTCCCCCTTTTTTTTTTCAAGCAGCAACATTGGTCTGGCATTAAAATATATCAGAAATGTTGATTTCCAAGACAGGTTCTTTCTTCCCTCCTTGCTCTTGCCTATAGCAGAGTGTGTGTGTGTGTGTGTGTGTGTGTGTGTGTGTGTGTGTGTGTGTGTGTGTATGAACTCCCATCACCTGAATGTGAATTATTTAGAGTCTATATGCTGAGTCACTCTCCAGAGGACAAATATTGTCCAAATAAATAATTAATTTAGCTAGCTGCAGTCCATTCCCAAGGTTGGTGCTGAATCTGGAATACTAATCACATTTCCTGTCAACTGTTCCGGAATAATACTCTCCAAAGATATAACACAACCCTTTGTCCATGGTAGGTGCACATATTTCATTTGTGTCTCAGGCTGTTTCATTCCTTCTAGGCAAAGAGAAACAGAACACGTATTAAGGGATTACTTGCTCCTAAAACCCTGAGATGGAGGTGAAAGGAAAAATGCAGGGAACAAAGCCAACCCACTAACGGACAGCAGCAGGATTCTGCAGTTGTCTAATAGTTTTTCTTGATCCTTCTTCCCTCTGCTTCTCTTCTCCACCCACCCAGCTTTGTGTACTGCACAGAAGCCTGAAGGTACCAAGGTAACAGGAGCCAGGCCAACAGGCTGCATAGTATACACAGACAAGAGAAAAGAAAGGCTCTCTGGTCACCATAAACAGCCCAGATAGGAATCCCAAAGATAGCAGCTCCGAGTGTAGACTGGAACTTTGGTGGGATTTGCAAATACGCTAACCAACCAGTTTCTCCATTTCCCTTCCTGCAAAACAGGCAGAATAATCCTCTCAAGCAGCACGGAGTACAGGGTTTTCCTCAGCTGGGGAGCAGTGGAAATGATGACTATGTTGATAAAGCAAAGACCAGAGCAATAGTCCATCAGTAATGTAGACTCCTAGATTCATCAGGCCAAGTTACAAATCCATTGCTGTAAAGGCAGGGAAGGGAGGAGGGACAGCCTAATTTCTCTGTGACTCCTTTGAGTTGTTGTACTTCCCTTTCACACTCATTCTAGTTTGTGTAATGGTTGTTCATCTTCCCTACTACATACAAACTCCTCCAGGGTCTAGTTCACTTATCTTTGGATTTTTCTTAGCCTCTAGCTGAGGATCTTGCATAGAGTATGCAGCTGAATTTTAAACTAGCAACAGTGACTTTCACTGCTTAAAAGGTGCTGAGCTCTAAACAAGAAAAGTTTCTCCAACTCAGTGATATTGCTGGGGTATGTGGGAGTTCCAATTTGTACCTCTCACAAAGAGGTAGTTAAAAATAGCTTTCTGCAGAGGCTAGGCAACCATGGCATCATCGGTTATAGCACAGCTTTTTCCAAAGACCTGTATCGTATGGAGGGCTAGGGGTGGGGGGAACCATGCTCCATACCCTGATCCCAATAGTCTGGAAGTAGAAGGGTTGTTGTGGCTGCTTAACTCAGTAGCCTAAGGGCCAGCCTTAGCCTATATTCTCAGGAGGGACTGAAGAGACCAGAGGGGAGAGAGAAGTGTACAGCAGCTGTCCTTTATTGTATTGTAGCATCCTCCTTAAATACCCTAGAGGTAACATGATTAGAGCATGATACTCTTGTGCACTGGAGGAATGACCAATGGAGGACAGGCCGAGCCAGGTGTCTCAGCTGCTGCTCATCAGGCCAGTGATGTCGCTAAAGACTTTCCCCTGAGCTTAGCAACTGGGCTGTGACCTTCAGCACCACAGGTACTTTTAGACTCACACTGGGCCCTACACAGGGTCAAAACCCCTTGTAATGCCAAGCAAAGGCAACTTCCAAGGTTCAGATTACCAGCATAGTAAACCCCATTTATTCAGCAAACATTCACAGAACAGAGAAAGTCAAAATACAGTGTAACTTGTTCCTTTAGGAAGTAAGTTCTCAATTCAATCCAGGTACTACTCTACCCCTAGACAGTACATTCATTTAGTCAGTCAAAAGTGTCTTCTCAAAAGGAGATTAGTCTCCCACCATAAACAAAGTACATTCATTGGGTCAATCACAGAGCACAAAAAAACTCTAAGGCTTCTCATCCCTGAATCTCAAAAGGGGCAAGAGAGCACAAAAGGCCATCCACCCTTAAGTTACAAAAAGGTTAAGCTCAGCATTGAATACCCAAGGAAAGGGCCTTCTTTCATCTTCACTGGAGGCAAGTACTCAGCAATATCAGTTCCTGGGGAGACAATGCTCAACAAAGCCATAGCCAGTGTCCTCATCAAGTCACTCTCTGCCTGTAGAACAGTCCCAGAACCCCTGAAAACATCAG
>CM053581.1:215114101-215139629 GCA_028627135.1 Pseudochirops cupreus
GTATGTCCATGAAGGAGGTAGATGAGCAAATGCTCAATGTTCAAAACAAGAACAGCAGTTACTTTGTTGAATGGATTCCCAACAATGTGAAAACGGCTGTTTGTGACATCCCACCCCGGGGCCTGAAAATGTCTGCCACCTTCATTGGTAACAGTACTGCCATCCAAGAGCTCTTTAAGCGCATTTCTGAGCAGTTTACAGCCATGTTCCGCAGAAAGGCTTTCTTACACTGGTATACTGGAGAGGGAATGGATGAAATGGAATTCACTGAAGCAGAAAGCAACATGAATGATTTGGTTTCTGAGTATCAGCAGTATCAGGATGCCACAGCTGAGGAGGAGGGAGAATTTGAGGAGGAGGCTGAAGAGGAGGTGGCGTAAAGCTGTGCATCAATTATGATATCTGTAAATTATGTTGAAAGCTGTATGAACTCTTTATTCACTCACAAACTTGTTTTTCTGATGTTCATGTCTCGCGTTCTGCACTTGCTGTTTTCCTGTTCTTTGACATCAAATGCTGTACAGATAACATCATTAAAGCATTTTTCATAGTGCATTGTTTCGTCTCTTCTGTTCATTTCGGTAAGCTTTGCGAGTACTGCTGCCAAATGTTAAACCATAAGTCTCCCTCAAAGCTGTAAAAGAACAGAATATGAACTGAGGAGATGATTGATGAAATGTCAGGCTTCCTAGAACAAAATGAGTTTCTATGGCCCTGTGTTTTAATTGCCCTGGGAGGTTCACTAATAAAGTGGCTGCTTTCCCTTAAGGGGAGATACTGAAATGGTCATTAGTGGCGAATAAATAAGCTTTTAGCTAATGGCAACTAAAAGACTTGGCCTGAATTTCTTTGAAGATTTTAAAAGCCTGGGTTTAAAGTTTACACAAGCGATATAGCTTTTAAGGTTGCCATGGGCCTTAATTAGCTTGCAAAGTTTTTCTCAGACTTTCCCATACTTCTCCATATGGCCAATGCCATAGTTTGACATCTGCATTGTAGATTTTTGAGTGTAGCCTACATTTGTTAGCCACATCTTGCAGCCACCAATTTGGTGCAAAGAGCAAAGGAATTTTTGCCTAAAGGTTGTGCCTGACCTGCCCCTTAGTTCTGTGGCTGACACTTAAGAAGCTCATAATGGTTCCAAAATTTGAATTATGAGTTAAGGATTACTTTTTAGTAAGTCTAAAATCTCTGATAATTATGTTAGTTGAGTGACAAAGCTACTGAGGTAATGCTAAATTTTTAGTAGCACATATCTTAAAAAATAGTAACGTATATGCCAGTCCAATAGTATACAGGTAAGTTTGACCCTGCTGAGGAGCCTAGACCATACTACGTTTTTATGAGGATTAGTGGTAAACATAATACAAGGTACGTTAAGGTTTTGTTCTCTTAGGAAGTGAACTAGGGGCTGGACTGACACTCAAAGAAATGAATGGTTTTAAAAGGAGGTAATGCTAGGAAGTTTCTGGGCCAAATTTTCTTTTCAGGTACAAGTCAGTTTCTTATTCCTAAATAACTTATTTTTCTCAAAACGCTTGTCATGTTAGGTACAACTTACATACTTGGTATGAATCCTGTGTAGAAAGGTATTAGTCCTTGACTGTGGTAAACTTTGGTGTCTGGCCAGTGTTGTTTTGGTAGTCTCTCTCCCAGAGGGTAAACAGGGTTTCTTATTAGAAACTGGGAAAATATTCTTTGTTACTTGCAAATGCAGAGGTTTTTCTGCGCATTAATAATATTAAAGCCAACATATTTAAGCTTAACTCGCCTGCCTTTTGGTAAATTGTTTCCTGCCTTTGTGTAAATGATAACTTGACATTAACATTTCTTTTTACTCCAAGGCCCTGTTGGTGCCAGATTCCTATCAGTCTGAGGAAATTCAACTAAAGGCAGCCTGTGGAATGCTGTCACCCATTTTGGCTACAGTAAGTTGATGTTTATCAGGTTGGAATCTCACTGTCCTGCCAAATGGGAGGACAATCAAGAGTGGTGCTTGGGCCCCATTGTTAGTGGGCACCAGGTGCCTGATGGTGTCAGATGCTGCAAGGCCTGTGAGAATTGAGTTTCTGTTCAGGTGCCATCTAGGAAGCACAATAATCTTCTAGCATCTAGAGAAGGATGGTGGGAATAGTACAGAAGAGAATAGGGGCTATCAGTCATTCTCTCCCCTCCTCCCCCAGTCAGGCAAATGAATTAGTTGGGAAGAGAAAGGAAGGGGGAATGGTGGGAAGCAGGGGTTGGACAGAATCTATGCCATAGGGATTGAAATTTTAGGGAGAAGGAGCAATATGTGAACCATATGTAGTCTTTTACCACTGGTATTATCCTATACATTCTCTTTGGTACCCTAGCTACCTGTCCTGTCTACCTTGTACAGGCCATACTCGACCAGTCTTTGGCCCTGGAAGGGAAACAGTAAAGTTAATGTATTTTTGCCAGGTTCTCTTAGACATTAATGCTTTTTCCCCTCAGTTCTACATACTGCCCCCTTCTCTGCTACACTTTAACAGTTTCCTCCTCACCAGAATGGAATCTTGGTTGGGCTTTCACAATTAGAGAGTTTTTCTTCTCTCTGAGGCCAGGCAGCGCTTGGTGACTCCCTGACTGATGTTTTTGCAGCCTCTGCAGTACTGATGCTTCAGAAGATGCTTTAACTTTAGATAAACCTATATTGCTCAAACTCATTGAGGAAGGGGAGGGGCTCAAAGCTTTTCTGCTTTAGAGAATGCTGAGAAACCAAGGCCTTTTAAATGTATTCCTTGCTTTTAGGGTCTTCCAATGCAGCTTAAACTTGTTATTTTAGCTCCTGTCTTACCTATGGGCTAGCTCCACATTGAGAGCAGGGAATAGCAAGATGAATGGCAGAATTTTTAGCTTCATTCCATTTAAAGTAACCCCTAACTTTCCCAGGAAACTAGAGATTTCATATGCTTCCTGAAGCCAGTGCTTTAGAAAGTCTCTAAGGAGAGTAGCATCCCCACAATTGTGTCACTGAGTACAACTGAAGGATGGGGGATGATTTTACTGAGTGTGATATATTCTCATGGGGAGGCCTGCAGGGAGCTCAGGGTCAGGAGGGAAATGCACTAGCAGTCCCTTGTCATACTTCAAGGCTGTTTGCTTTTGGCTTGGATAATTTTTTCCTTTCTTTGTTTTGCAATTACCTTCAGTTCTCAACTGAATTCTTACCTAGCTGCTCCCAGGACCCAGTGCAATGAGACTTAGCACCTCATTTAACAGAGTAGCTCAGTGACTCTCGACCTAATTTACCTGGTTTTTATTGAATTCATCCATAGCCTGCTGGACACCATCTCGATAATTCATTCCCATCACCCAAGTGAATTGTGGTACGAATCCAGCGTAGCCTGTGGGGGCAGATGAGAGAATGTCATTAATCCAGAGAATATTGAGCAGGAAACCCCAACTTCACTTTCGCAGCTTACTGGGATGTCTTTTAACCTGCTTGTGAAATTTAAAATCTGTGTCTCACTTGCTTCCTACTAGCTGTTGTCTACCTTGTAGTTCTTAACTCATTGGTATTTCCCCTGTGAGGCTGGAAAGTGGAGCAGAAGGAGCACTGGACTTTTTTTTTTTGGCACTATCTGTAAGCACTTAGCCCAGTGCCTGGTACATAGAAAGTCCTTAATAATTGCTTGTCAACTGACTAAGAGTCAGGAGACTTGGGTTTGAGTCACTTAGATCCTCTGAGCCTCAGTTTCCTTAACTGTAAGATCAGAGTACTCCTACCTGTTTACTCCAGAGGCTTGCAGTGAGGAGGAAATGTATGTGAAGATGTGTAAACTGCAAAGTGCTATGGAGGTAGAGTATTATTGTTGATAAGCTTCAGTATTATCTGAAAGAATGCTAGGGACGTGTACAGAAGAAACCTGAGTGGAAGGTTTTGTTCAGATGTTGCTTTCCCTGCACAACACAGTTGGCCTCTTGGGGCAAGAAGACAAGGTGCGTTTTGTTAAGAGGTCTGAGCATCTTTCAATATAGCTGTTAAAGTCTGAATGAGCTGGGTTCAATGTTGTGACTCTTAGGAACCAGTCAGGCAGGCAGATGTGAAAGGATAACCATTGCATCACCGTCAGTCAGGGCTTGGCCTCCAGCTTTCATCTTCCTTTTTGAGTCATCTCTCCCCTTCATCTACTGGCATAATTTTGAACTCTGGATTTCCATGAAGCCAAAGTAATGTGTCACCAGCATGACAGACTGGACTTTGTATCTTGCCTGTCTCTATAGTGTGAGAGGGAGGGTAGGTGGGACCTATGCATCTGGTCTGTTCCAGGGCCTCTGGTGTCCCTCTGATACCCACCTCTGATGGCAGAGGCACAGGAGTAATGGGCTAAGAGTGGAGGCAAGGCTGAAGCCCTGAAGGAATGAATGCTAAGGGAAAGAAAAAAATCTAGCTTAGAATCAGTGTATTAGAATCAGTAATCAGTCCTTGGAAAGGACTTTAAAGATCAGATAAACGAATACCTCATTTTACAGGTAAGACACTTGAGGCCCAGAGAGGTGAAGGGACTTGCCCAAAAAGTCTCAGCGAGGTCGTAGCAGAACCAGGACTGAAACTCAGTCATGGCTTCTGGGCTCCAGCCACCCACCCGAGATGGCTTTTTGCTGGATCAAGTTGGGCTTGTCTAGCTTGGGAAGCCTCTCAAACCTGCCGACATCTAGTGTTTCCGTCTGGGGTGGCCGCTAGAACAAGGAGGGTGAAGCTAGAGTCACCTCCTTAGCCTGGTTGAACAGTCATATTCTCCACCTCCTCCCCCATTCCCCTCTTAAGAGTTCTCTTGGGTACTCCTTCCATCCACCTCCCCCCAACCTCTTACATTTTGGATGTCTTGGGGGAGGATTCAACTGAACACTGACAGGGTACCCTCTGTGTACCTGGGGATATGTAGAAGTCTTGTCAAGACAGGGTGAGGTTTTCCACCCTTCCTTTCCATATGCTAGTCGCAAACCTGGGTGACCAAATTCAGGTTCATTGACCTTCTTGCATGGTGGACATGGTGCGTAAGGTGCATAGGGCATAGTTTCAGTGTCTATGCCTGTTGAAAGCATGTACCAATTGCTGTCTGGCACAGGAGTGCTATGTTGCTCTGTCCTAAAGGGTGGATAGTGTCCTCTGATCTCAGAGTCCTTAAAGGGCTGGAATCCTGGGTAGACATGGAGGTGAAAAATATGAATAGGTAAGAGTCTTAGCGTTGTACACAAAGGAGAGAAGGAGGTACATATCTTTGCTTCTCACCTGTGTTATGGGGGATGTGGGGCTGGTTTGAATCCATACATTGTGCCTGGGATTTTTTATTTTGGCTAAGATCCTCAATAAACTTGGGTTTGCTGAGTGGTGCCAACACAGAACATGGGCTCTTATTCACTGCTGGGTCCTTCAGTACCTGTGCAGTAGTCCGGCCATAAGTGTATCCCACCTGGTATCGTAGTTGGGGATAGAAGCCGGCATAGCTAGGGATAAAGGGATGTAGTCAAAGAAAGGAGGATAGGTACCTGATGGATCAGGCAGTGGGGGAGACTGTCACAGTGGCTGGTGGAGACAAGAAAATGATGATGGTAGATTGCCAACATTTTCCTGAGTGAAACAAATTCAATTTAAAAGCCCTTGGAATGGGATCTAGGGGGGGACTTAGGTGGTGCAGTGAATAAAACACTGGCCCTGGAGTCAGGAGGACCTGAGTTCAAATCCATGTGATCTTGGGCAAGTCACTTAATCCCAATTGCCTTGCCTTCCCTCCTCCAAAAAGAAAAAAAAAAGCCCTTGGACATATGTGGGAATCACACATTTCCTAGCCCCCTCAATGGGGCTAGGAAATGAGTTCCAGATTTGGGAGAACAGAACAGTAGTCAGTACACTCAAACTTTCTAAGACATTGGGGAGGATTATGAGTCAGAGAGAAGAGATGGAGGTGAACTAGAGAAGGCAGGGTGAAGTTATTTTGTGCGGTGTTCCTCACCAGAACCTTCCCCAGACTTATGTAGTCTATTTTTCCCTACCTATTAATTTGCTTATTACCCTGTCCCTGACCTGCCCCCCAGCCAACCATACCCCATCCCCAGTCTTCTGAACTTCCCAGAATTCTCCACCATCAATTTCCCTGGCCCAGGGTTCCCTAATCCCCCAGCCTCCAAATCCTGAGCTCCTGACCCCTAACCCCAGTCCTTAAACAGGAGCCATGATAGAATTCTTACCCAGGTATATAGTGTGGCTCTGGTGTGAAAAGGCTGTGACTCTTAGTTGCTATCATTGTAACCACAGTAGGTCCTGAACTGGGTGCAATCTGACTAGGACATCAGACCCTTCTGCTCAAAAGAGATCGTTACCTGGGCAACCATTGTGAAGAGATGGTACCAAGGCCAGAAATAACCTCTGAAAGCCTGATGCTCCCTTTCTCCCACCCCAGATACTCAGGACCTAGACCGTTTGTGTGCTGGTTTAGCTTTTATGCCTCCAGAAGCCCCTCTGCCTTAATCTTAGCCCCCAGTTTTCATGGCCACCTGAAAACTCAAAACTTGATTTTCCCCCCTCCATATTTTATTTTTCCTTGCACCAGAGCAAGGGAATGACAAATCTCATTGTAGCTTTTGGTGATACCCCCACCTTATGTACCTCGTCTTGCTCGGTCAGTTACCACAGTTCCTGTCTCAAACTTAAGACTTTTGACTAGTGGGAAATTTATACTACCTTGTTAGATGATATATATTTCTATTCAGCAATCAATGATTTAGGTTTTGTGGTCTAGGATCTGCTATAACACAAGTCATTCATAGCTCCTCCAAGAAGCCATCCTTTGACCATTGACCATTCTGCTCCATTCTTAAGTTTCCCTTTTTAAAAATTTCTCTGAAATTTCTCTACTCTACCACTTACTATATATAGCATAATATCTTGTATTGCTTTGTATTTTACATTGTGGTCTTGGAAAAAATTTTGCTATTATTATTGCAAGAGCACTAGATTCATGGGAACAAACTCTGATACTTATACTGATGACTTTGGGCAAGTCACTTCTCTAGGTTTCAGTTTCCTCATCTGTTAAACAATAGACTTGGCCCATATATCTGTAAATGCTATGATGCTCCCAGTGGGCAGAAGACCATATCTTAATTCCTATCTTCTCCCATAGTGTAGCCATATACATTCAGCAGTAGGCATTCAGTTCCTCAGTCTCTTTAAGGTTCCCGACCTTCCCCTGCCCCTCCCCCATTTTGTAGAATGTTGAGTGAATTATTGACTGTAGGAGATCCTTCAGGGCCTGCCTGGTTGATGATGCCAGTGAGATATATCTCCTTTCTAAAGGGAAGCCTGGTGTGTAAAGGCCAGGAAAAAGGGCAAAAGAGCTCATTCATTCTGGGACAGTCTTTGAACCAGTGAAATATATTGATTGAGACTGTCTACAGCTGATGAAAGTTCTATATATCATAAAGTGAAAAAGAGAATTGGAAATATATAACAGACCCTTAGACCAGGTTAAATTAGGGTGTCACCAAGGGCACTAAGGGTGCTACCTAGCTGCACCCCCCAAGGGCCTCTCTTCCTTTTTGCTTTTCTCTCTCCTCTTTTCCAATTACCTAGTGTACTGAGACCTCAAGCCTTCCAGAGACCCTTCTGGGCACACACTCCACTAGAGAGAGAGGTTGTTGATCCTGACCTAGAATTTCTGCTGTGAGCCAAGGAGTTTGAGGAGTCAGGAATCCAGGGCTGCAGAAAAAAGAAGTGAGTGAACAAGGAAGCAACATAAAAAGAGAGAAAAAAAATTGAAGAATATTGGGTCCAGGAAGAGGTGAGAAGTCATTATGAGGACCTTCTTCACCCCCATCCATAGAATCATGAGCCCAGGAAGCAGGCTTTAGCCCTTTAGGCAATTTTGGGATTCTATGAAGCATTGTCCCCCTAAGTTGGAAAAACTTTGGTGGTGAGAAGACTATGATTGGATTGTTCAGCTCTGCCACCAAATCCACACCTAAGTCCCTGAATATCAACTCTCCTCCCCATCTTATTCTCTCCAGAACCAAGAGAACACCCTTCCCCCATTCTTCACCATGGCAACAAGAGGGTCCTTGTGATGTGACCATGATGTCTGGCCTGGGGAAAGTCTAGATTAGCCAGCACAGAGGACAGAATATTTAGATCGGAAAAAGATGAATTTTGACCAGAAGGCTGTGAAGTTTTTGGCAAATTTTTATATGAATGGAGGCCAACACTGGACCCATGGTGGTGGTAGTATGCAGACAAGGCAACCAGCACCTCCCAGCAGCCGGTAATTGACCCCAGATTTGGGAGGAGATTGAGGGCCCTTGGGAAAGTGGTGAGAAATCAAGGACCAAAGGTGGATTGAGAGAAAGTGGGTTTGAGGAAAGAAATGTGATGGATATAAAATTGGGGGATCATGTGGGATTTGGATGAGGATGGGGGAGAATGGGAATGAAATGAGGAATGGCTGGGTATAGAAACTAGAATAGGATATGGCTGGAATTGGAAAGAGAATAGAGGTAAAGATAGGATTAATATTAATATTGCCCATTTAGACCCATTTTAAGGGATGTATGGTTAAAGCCAGAAGGTCCCCAGGTAAGGGGTGGGCTAGGGGAATGGGACTCAGAAGGAAAGAGACTAGCATAGATGTTGAAGTTCTGTGCTGTGCATTATCTATCCTGTCCCTTGGACAGGAGGAAGTTGTCTCAGAACCATCCAGTCCTACCCATGCACCCCCAATCTATAGAAAGGTGGGAATCTATGAAGCATTCAGCACCCCAGGATCTTCAAAAACTCCCTATGGCGGGAACCAACCTGCCGCAAGAACCACAACTTCTCCAGGTCGGGAATGTAAAAGAATTCAGTACAAGCAGAGCCATGTGGAGTGGAGGTAGAGTAGGAAGAATGAATGATAGCTCTATCTCCAAGTCTGAAACTAGTTCAATTCTGACCATGTAGGGGTCCAGGGTGTCTAATCTGAACAGTCCATCCATTATCTCAGAGGTGGAATTGGGAGGAGGGTAGCCACAAGGAGAAAAGTATACACACACACTATACATACATACACACACACACACATATGTACATACACACCAAATATTGGAAAGGGAGGGGAGAGGTGCTCCTGAGAAACTCAGTTCCATCTCTTGTGCCTAGGTTTAGAAAGACGACCACCGATCTTGACAGACATGGATATTCCAGGGCCGACACTGTATTCTGCACCTGACGTGAGCATCCGCGAGTCTTCACCACATCCCCACTACAGCATTAGTTGCAAGACACCCACTCAGGGTATGGCCCCCCTACCCATTCCCAGCACATTGTCCTCTCCTGAGCATTTCTCCCATCTCAAGACACAACTTGCTTCTCACCCCTGAACCTTTTGCACCTGTAAGAAAGAGGCAAAGAAGCTGTGCCCTCGGTTGGAAGAGAGTAAGGTAGACAAGTGACACTGGGTATAGGAGGAGGAAAGGAGTTCATCCCCTGTGTATCATCTGGTAACTTCCAATCCAATTGAATAAGTAGCTCTTGAGTTCCTGTTTGTGCAAGGGCACTTTACTGGGCACCAGTGATACACAGATAAAATTAAGTATAAGACCTCAAGAGGTGGTGCATGAGTGAACCTCTGAGGAAGCTAGAGGTGGATGGAAGAGGTGATGAGGAGCATTTGCATCTCAGGCCTAGGGAATAACCACAGGCATAAGCCTGGAGGTGGGAGATGGAATATCATGTAGAGCAGGCAGTCTGGTTTGACTAGGATGGTGAGATTATAATGTGCAATAAACATAGCAAAATAAGCTGGGAGCCACATTGTGTGAAGGGCTTTAAAATGACAAACTTGTAATGAGTTTGTATTTTAGAGGCTCCTATTGGAATTTCTGAAGATTGTTCAGTTGTAGAATGATACAGCAAGATGTATGCTTTGGGGAGGTTATGTGGCAGCTGGATAGGAGAGGGGAAAGACTGGAAGTCAGGAATTCCATGAAGAAACTGCTACAATCTAGACAAGAGGGATGAGAACCTACTCTAGTCTAGTGACCATGGGAGTAGAGAGAAGGGGAATGATTCAGGGGATTTGCCAATGTAGAATCACTAAGACTTGGCAACTGATTGGAATGGTAATGTGAAAAAAAGGAATGGAAGGAAGATGGCACCAAGGTCGTGAAACTAGGTAACCAGAAGCATGATATAGCACTCTTAAGCTGTATGGAGGAGTAGGTTCAAGTTGTAGAAGCTAAGTTCCAATTTTGAATATGTGGAACTTGATACACCTATGGAACATTGTGGAATCATGGGACTAGACTAGCTCAGAGGAGAGATTAGGACCAAATATATTCATCTGAGAATAATCTGCAAAGATTGATAATTGAGCTATTAGAGCAGATATATAGGGAGAAGGGCAGAGCCTTGGGCTATTTCCATGCTTAGGAAGTGGATGAGCTGTGAAAGAGCGGTCAGCTAGGTTAGAGGAGAATCAGGAAAGAGCAGTGGGCAACATCTGGAGGGGAGTAGGAGTGACAAGTGTGGTCAACACTGTCAAAAATTGCAGGAAGGTCAAGAAGGATGAGGGCTGATGAAAATGCTAATTCTTGTTCATTGGTAGCTTTGGAGAGAATAGTTTCATTTGGAGTAGTGGGTGAAGTTGGAGACCAGATTGCAAGGAGTGAGTGGGAGGAAAAAAGATGAAAGCAACAAGGTGGGGGATTACTTTTTTTAGATATTTGACTGTAGACTCCAGGAAAGAAACTACAGAAATCTCCTATTTCAACCAATTTTGCTTGAACTAGATACTTGCTAATATTTGCTCTATCCAAGGGCCCCAGAACAGTGGGAGTAGAAAGAGGAGGTGTTCTTATCCCCTCCATTACCACCATCTCTGCCTATGACAGAATCTTGGGTATGTCCTGATGGTGAGTGAGGTCTCTAGCCCTATTCGGGAGGGTGGCAAAAGAATAGAATCTTCCCCTGAGATGTTAAAGTTGGTGGGAGTGGGAAGGAGCAACACAACTCAGACCAAGGAGATGTGAGGGGGAGTGTTGCCAATCCCCACACTTACATATGCTTCCCTTCAAATCCATGTTATATGTATGTTTGTGTGTGTGTATACATGTGTGTGTGTTTGTGTCATGTATGAAGAGAAATGTGAGGAGGATAATAGAAAGGCATTGTTACTGGCCCATTTGTGGTTTTTTCCCTCTCCCAACCTATAGGTACAACCCTCACCTCTTGCTCTTTGGGGAAGCCTACTGGGTAGGAACTTATATGACCACCCCTAATAACAATAGGATGCCCTCTCACTTTCTGCCCCTTTCAAAGTCCTTGAATCCTGGTTTTCCCCTGAACTGGACCTCCCTTGAAGAAGTCATGAATCAATTGGGCCCAGGCCCCACCTGGTGACAAAAAGTTAAGGTCCCATGGAGCCCCCAGCTTGGAGGAGGAGCACAGCTCCCTACACCCCCTCCCATCTCTATGTCTGTGCATGGGTATGTCTCTTTTCCTTTTCAGAGGCTTAGATTGTCCCTGCCTCTGTGACCCTTCCTTGTCTCAGCTTGGCTGAGCAGCACCTAGGGTGGTGGGCCTAAGGGAAAGGGAGATAAATCTCAGATACTACAGGACCAGTATTCACATCTGCCAGAGGAGCCAGGAATGTTGGAAGTTGTACTCTAAGCCCTCTAGCCTTCACCTTTCACCATTTCCTGTCCCTCAGAGGGCCCTATTTGATATCCTCTAAAAGGCTTGCCTGCTTGTCCCCCACTCTGGTTACCACCGTCTTCCCTCACACGCGCACCCCCCGCCCCAGTACTTCTGCCCATACCTCCTGTCCTCTTTTCCTTCATTGGGATCTTCTTGACTCTCAGCATGCCATTCAGATGGTGGTGGTCGCAGGGCATGGCAAACAACCTGGCTCCAGAGTGAAAGCCCTTTCACACAGAAGGCAGACTTCCTCAGGGAGAAGCAGGTACACATTGCTTTTTTGCCCCCTAAGGCCTGGCCCCCAAGACCCCTGGCTTGTACCTACCTGGGCCCTGCCTCCAGGCTTTGCTTTGTCCCATGACTATACTAAGATTGATGGACTTACTCCCCCAGATCTTGGCCTAGTTCCCAAACTGGAGATTAGAGGGTATCTTGGCAGTGTGTATGTGGGTGGGCCCAACAGTGTGGGATCCTCCCTGGGGCCTCAGGGTTCCCTTGTTCAGATATAAGGCAGGTAGAAGCAAGGGTGGCGGTGCAGGTGGCGGTGCAGGCTTGTATGTGCATAGTTCCAGCACCAGCACCCATTCTACTCACCCTTTGTATCCTGTCTGATCACTCCTGCAGTGGCCATCTCCGTTCCACTACACACAGCCGTGCAGTCTGGGGCCCCAGCAGCCCTGCCGGCCCAGCTTTCCTGCCTTCTCCTTTGGCCATAGGAGGCTGGTTAACAAGGCCAGTAAGTGCAGCCCCTTGTTGTCCTAGGGCCCTATACAATACCCACAGTCATTCTGGTCTGGGGTAGTAGTGGGTATGGGAGAAAGGGACATATGAGTAGCTTAATGCTGTTGCCTCCAGGCCACTCATTAGATTTCCACTACCACAGGGGAAATTCGGCCCAGCCCAAACACTTACAATGTTATCCCAGGCTTTCAGCTTAAGGGACCTCGATCTCCTGCCTTCTCTATGAGCCGTGCCCAGGCTCTCAACAGTTGGATCAGTTCTGGTAAGGACAAGAATATGTAGTGTAATCCCCAGGGTGAGGAGAGTCTCAGGGAACCCGTGGTCTAGGGAGGGTATTAGGGGGTCATCTCTGGGAATGAGAAGGGGAGGAGAGCTTTAGAAACTAAGAAAAGAAACTGAGAATTAGAATCTTTAGAGGCCAATGAAGGAGGATGGGAACACCTCTGAAGACCAAATGGAAAGGAGATTGGGAATGGGGCTTTAGGGTTCTAGTAGAAAGACTGGGGTCTCTGGGGCAAGAAGAGTCTCTGAGACCCACAAGGATGATGGAGACTTGAGAAGAATTGGGATTTCTGGAGACCAGAGTAGGCGAATGAAGGTCTCTGGGACCTGAGAATGTGGAAAGAAGGTCTGCAGGGTTAATCAGAGAGTGGCCAGATTCCAAGTTGTGTGGGGGGTGGAATTCTGGCATCAGCTCTCCTCCTCCTTATAGCTCACACCCCAGGGCCAGCTGCATACTATGTTGAAGATTCCTACAACTCCCGATTCCCGTCAACCCCTGGAGTCCTCATCCAGGGCGAGCGAAGGCCTAAGAGGCATGAGACTGGACCCTTCTGCACTCTCTAGAGCCTGCAGCCGTAGGGCTTTCAAGTCACTCTTTTGAACCTGGTTCCCCCAGTGGCCTGTGCTATACATTAGAACTTGGGACTCCCAGGGCCCTGGGGCACTCTATAGAACCCAGAGTTTACAAATCTCCCCTGGGTTCCTTCCTATCCTCTGGAACCAGAGGCCTGTCTCAGAGCCCCAGCCCTGTCCCCAGCCCAGTCTTTCCTGTCTCTCTTGTTATATAGATTTATACATTTTGTTTTTTCCTAAACTCTTTCTATTCCATTCTTGGCTCCCACTCCCCACACAGATTAACATATATAAATATGTTATATTTATATATATAAATATTTATCTGTTATATATATAAATATATATCTGTTATATAAAAATAACATAACATAAATAAGGAAAGAGTACACAATAACACAATCAGCATTATGAGCAAGACCCACATATTTACAAATGCAGGATAAAAAATGGTAACACAAAGTACTGGGTGCTACTTCTGTCTTCTCGCTTTTGCTCTTTCTTTTTGCTCTTTTGTTATATCATTCTGTCTCTGTATCTGTTTCGCTCTCTGTCTTACCCTAGCCATGATTGTTTCTAAAGCTGACGTCAGCAGCCTTTCAGGGCACCAGACCCTCACTGAAGAGCAAAGCTGAACAACTCTGCCCTGAGAGATCCTCTCTAGAGCCAAGGGGAGATGACATGAAGGGGGAGTGGGAAGGCTGCAGCTGAAGCTGACAGGCACACTCCACAGTGGAAGCTGCTTTCTTTATGTGAGTTAGATCTAGCCCAAGGCTAAGGCCTGAATATTTCCCAGTTGGAGATACTAGATCATATATCTTTAAGAAACCATTCCCTTTCTTCCTTCATGTGATACAGAGTCCTTCCAGTTCAGGAGACTGGTCTTAGGGGGAGGTCAATCAGTTTGGCCCCTGCCTCTGGGCACTCTTGAATGTTGCTTTTGGCTTGGTTTGGCTTAGAGTAATCTCAAAGTCCCTGGGGATGCTGGGATGGATAACTGGGGCTTGGGTTTGCCCAAAGTAAGGTGGGGGGGGAAACAACATCAGGATGAGGGAGTTAGTTGGTAG
Organism: Pseudochirops cupreus; assembly: GCA_028627135.1. Taxonomy (NCBI): domain Eukaryota; kingdom Metazoa; phylum Chordata; class Mammalia; order Diprotodontia; family Pseudocheiridae; genus Pseudochirops; species Pseudochirops cupreus. The sequence continues at coordinate 215,128,457 of CM053581.1, forward strand.
ATGTTCTGAGCTGTGTTTATATGCATGTGCAAAGTTAGTGTGTGTATAAGTTGTTGGCATACTGTTTGTGTTCAGTATTGAGTAAAGCACATACCCATCACCCCCAACCTCCCCTTCAGGCATTACAAGATCCTGCTCTATCTACAGCCTCATTTAACACTGGCCTAACCCAGAAGGGCTCTGAAATAGACCCACAAGGTAGCAGACTTGCCTGGCATAGGAGAGAGCAAGGATTTGGAGAGATGGGAGTGTTGGGTGGAAGCTTTGCTCTCAGCCAACACTGTCCAAATTTCTTACAGGGAGTTGTTGGGGTTGCTCTAAGTCCACAGGGCTTTGGGGGCTTCTTGGTCTGTGGACAAGGGGATCCACAGTCCCTACAAGTCCTGGTTCTGTTGTCTTGTTGTGCTTCTTTGGTAGTCTGGTCCCTTGTCCCTATCATTCTATCTGACGCTGTCTGCCCTTGGCTGGGGGAGTCACTGTGTGCTTGGGAACAGGAGTGTTCTGAGTTCTGCTGGTGTTGGGTAGGTGAGAGAAGCATAACTGGCCAATCATGAAAAGGTTCAGGAGAGCAAGACAGCACTCCTGTGAGAACTTGCCTCACCTACAGACATGTTCCATCGCAAGGTGGGCTATATCAGCCCCTTCTCAATTCCCAGGATGATAGGAAAGGTGCTCTGGAACCACTTTGATTCCCTCCCACCCTGCACGATGCCTGCAGGGGCTGTTACCACCACCCTCATGCTGCTAGGGACAAAAAGTCAAAGTGGAAATCTTTGGGAGAAATGACATCGAATGAAAGTTTATGGAGAAAGTTGATAAACTTTAAACATAAGATAAACTTTTCTGTTTTGTTTTGAACAAGTCATTCTCAGGGAAACCCTGACAATGCATTCTACACATATCAGCTGAGGGATAAATGGGAACCAGCTGCATCACTCATAGAAGACACAGGGAACCTGTCAGGGGCTTTCAGTTCTGGAGCTGGGGTAATGTGCACCCTTTGATAAGTGGTGACCGCTTGTCATAGATTTTGAGCTGGAAGGAACCTCAGAGAGACCATGGAGCCCAATCATTTTACCCAAAAGCAAACTGAATCTCAGAGGGGTTGTGATTTCAGTCACATAAAAGTGGAAGAAATGAGATTGGATTCAGGCCTTATCAGACTCCAAGTCCAGCACTCTTTCCGTCAGGCGTGTGCCTGGGGCTCGCAGGGTCCACCTGGAGTTATCGTAACAGCGATCCTGCCCCCCCAACGCTGCTTTTGGAGACAGCGTGTCTTCTGTGCTATAGAGCCCTTGTAAGATCACCCAGTCTCGCTGTGGGGAAGGTCTTCTAGTCCAGTCCCCACGCGTGAGGTAGGACTCCTCTCTACAATACCCCCATCAGTGGCCACCCAGGCTCCCCTGAAGACCCTCAGGAACGGAACCCTGGAAGCAGTCCGCTCCGCTCCGCTCTTGCCCCTTTCTGATCAGTGAGCTGTTTTTCTTTGTATTGACCTGAATTCTGCTTTGATTTTCCCATTATTTTTAGTGCTGCCCTCTGAAGGCCCAGTGGATCAAGTGAATCCCAATTCCTCATGACAGTCTTTCAGAGATTTGAATAATGTCCTTCCTAACTATCCCTAGTCTTCATGGCTTCAGATTTCCTCACCATTAGGGTCCCCTCCCTCTAGATGTTATCCAGTTTGTAAATCTCCTTTGGTCCTGGGCAGACTCTGGACCCCACAGCTCCATGTCCAGGCTCTATATATGCCCTTATTTCCCTCAGAAGGCTGCCTTAAGGCCAGTCATTCCAGGGTATCTTTCAGGAATTCACCAAAACTCTCTAATCCAAGGTCAAGCTAGAATACCCTGTGCCTTACCTCAGCCTGAGATGCTTATCTGTTTCCAGATGTCATAGCTGTACTGTCCCATTTCAATTCTTCCAGGCCCTCAAGATGGGTCCTGAGGTTCCAAGGGTAACTCTAATCTTTTAGGGGACCAAAAACCTAGCTTGACTCAGAAGGCCTGGAAAGTAGCCTCAATTTCCACAGCTCTTTGGTATGGCTGGTCCAGCTGGCAGAAAATGAGTCCTCAGGAGGTAGCATGTGGTTCCTCGCTTGAATTCTTGCAGAACTGTGCTCCTAGTCTAACTTTAGGCTGTGGTATAACACAGGTTCTCATATGTAGAGTTCTCTGCCAAAATCTGCAGAAATAAGAGGGTGGTAGAAGCCACTTGTGGGCAATGGCAATTGGGGGGTATCATGAACTGGGGCCAGAAGCAGGTCCTAGGTGGATACAGGACTCTCTGGACTTTCCTGACTCTCTGGGAGTTGTGACCCTGGTCAGATCTGTGCCTGGGAAAACCCTTTAGAGCCCCTTTCCAAGCCTAAGCCTCCTGGATCAGTGGCTTTCCTGGTTGAATTTAAGGGCTGGATCCCCATTCATTTCCCAGTTCCAACTCTGTTCCTCCTTTGTGCTCTGAGGTCAACTCAGACTTAGCATGAATCCATGTGATCCATTTAGAGAAGTGCTTTTATCTGATTCTCCGTGGGCTATAAATACTTCAGTGTAAGAATGAAGTCATCTTGGGAGTGGCTGGTATGGCATTGGGAGGGACGTAGTCTTGGCTCTCCTTCCTATGCAGGGGCCCTATATAAAGAAGCTGGAAAAGAACTGGTGGGTAGAAGAGGCACAGAGGCTAGACCTATGCAGTCGCTTAGTGGCCGTCTCTCGGCACAGATAGATATACAGGTGATGCCACCCTGTGCCTGTCCATTCTGTTCCACCATCAGTCCTTTCAGCCTAACCTCTATCCAATCTGGCTCAGTTGAGAGGAAGAGGGGATGCCTGGAACAGGTGCCTGGAAACCGAAGGGTTCTGGTAGTGGGACGGTGGGAGGAGCATGGTTGGCAAATCTTGAAGAAAAAGTTTAGTGAAGCAAGACAGTAATCCTGTGAAATCTTACTTGATCTCAGTCCTGGCCTCATCGGTGGACATGTTCCACCCCCTCTCAATTTCCCTACCACCAGGTCTGACTGTCTAGTTGCTCTGGCTGCCTGTGGGCCAGGACTGGCTCTCCCTTTGATGACTTCTGCCTTGGCCAGAGCTGACCACGTGGAAAACAGTGTGTGTATGTCCCACATATACATGCTCATATAGTGTGTGGACCTCATGCACCTGCACAAACACACATCTTTGTTTGAGCTGCACTGGTACTCTGATGGCTGGTGAAGGACAAATTCTCCCCTTACTTGGCTATGGGAAAAAATGGATATCATACTCATTCTAGCCTGGCCCTGCAGCTCTAGCATAAATAGGAAAGAAGGAAAGAGAGACACAGAGATAGAGAGAGATGGGGGAGGGGGAAGAGAAAAAGTAGGGGGGGAGAGAGGAAGAGAGAATATTAAGGAGAGGGGCAGGGAGGGAAGCTATGTGAATCCTCTCAGGGAAGGAGCCAATCATTAGTCCCAGCAGATTAGTAGAGATAATTGCCTGCCAGTTTGGATGTAGGTAGAGAAGGAGAAAGTCTCCTTAGTGTCTCAGAAGAACGAATTCCTTAGAGAGAACTTGGGAAAAGCTGCCAACAGGGTGGATTAGAGTTAAACATTTCTGTAGTTTCCCTCTCCTTCTCTAGGACCTTTCCCTTCCTAATGCAGGAGGAACTCATCCCCTGTGGGGAGCCATGGTCTGGCCCAGGGATGGAGAACCTGTGGCAGTGCAGCCTTTTCAAGTTTGGGTTCAGTCAAAGGCCCACACTTGAGGACCTGGAGCACCATATGTGACTTCGAGGCTGCAGGTTCCCCACCCCTGGCAGTTCAGATTGGCTTTGCAGGGCCAGGTCAATGCTTGTGGTTGCTTCCTGAATTGTCAGCAGGTAGAAGACCACAATAATAATATGATAATAGCTAACATTTACATAGCTCCTACCATGTGCCAGGCACTGTGGTAAGCACTTTATATTATCGCTTTTGATCCTCACAGCAATCCTGGGAAGTAGGTGCCATTACCTCCATTTTCCAGATGTGGACAGGGAGGCAAATAGCTTTTTAAGTGACCAACCCAGCCCTCAAGAGGGACAAGACCAAGGGGGAAAGCTGCATTGACATTTGTGTGGCCCCTGGGTAATGTCAGAATCTTGTTTATACCAGCAGCCCTCATGGTTCAAGGCATTTTATCTTGGGAACACTGGCAAGGCCTTGTGGTCCTAATGATGCGGAGACAAAGATGGACAAGCAGTGTCTGTGCCCTTAGGAAGCGTAGAGTCTAATGGGAGAGAAAAGAATATAAAAATCAAGTTTAATTACAATGTAAAGGTATTCTATGTTACATTAAATACCAAGTGAATGAGATGATAAATCTATAGGAGTTCTGAGGTGAGAAGAGATTTTGGCAGATTGAGTGGTATTGTGGAAATCGGTCTAGAATGGGAACCATTAGAGATTCTCCAGGCCTACTTGTATCATCCAAGCTTCAAATATGCCTTGGAATATGTACTTGGAGCCAGGGTGGAGAAAATACTCTGCTGAGTAAACAGCACCTGGATCCGGCTGAACTCTACTCAAGTTGCTTTGCATATGAACCTTGGTCTAGGCTGCCTTTTTATCCATTCTGTACCCCACCCTCCCCCTACAAAACAAAAGAGAGAGAAAGAAAGAAAAAGAAGAAAGAGAAATTATGTGGTTCCTCAGCTCTTCTAATAGATCCAGATCTAGGTGGAACAAACATCTAGCACCCGCCATCACACACATCATGCAAACATCCCAGCACCTTCCCCCTTCTCTCCCCAAGGGTCTTGCAACCAGTGAAGTCACATAGATCATCTGCTGGCTTAGAGCTGTCTAGAGGCTGCTAACTTCTACTGTATAACTTTAAATAAAACTTATGCAAATAAACCAATGACTCTATTTGTCAGACCTTTGAATCTAGTACTCAGCAGTGATACTTGGTAGAAGAGGCAGGACTTAAACTGACATTAGGATTCAGACAGGGAGTAGAATTTACACGTACGTATGTATGTGTATGGATATGTGTATCTTATAGCCAATCACATTTGTGTATATATTACAGATAATATTATGTGTATCTATAATAGGTAACATACACATATACACATATGTGGTTGGCCATGTAATATATGCCTCATCTCAAAGTGACGTGATCAGAGATCTAGCCAGGGATGTGCTAGAGCTACCTCCCAGCTGATTGTTAACTTTTCATTGTAAGCATTCATACTTCATAGTCAGCAAAGGCTATAAATTAGGACTTGATTTATTGTTTTGTTGGTTATCCATATGTAATAGAAATGTTAATAATGCAGATTAAACTTAAAAGTGTGTCTTATGGATTTTTTTTTTCTGGAGAGCTGACTGTTAAATTTTTACCTGCACACTGCTGGATCATGTCTACCTGTCTCCAAGGGAAACTATGATTTTCACCTTTGTGGGGAACAGAAGGGCCATAGCTGGGTGGTGGATTCTTTCCGTATCTAACTCCATAAAGTGTATACATACACACATACACACACATCCATACACCTATATGTATGTACAGAAAGAAAAATAATAATTTATATGTATGTATATATACACATATATGTGTGTGTGTATGTATATATCCCTGGCCAGTCATCAGAGTCACAATGAACATTAAGGAACTTGTATATTTTTGCAGGTGCATGAGGTATATACACATGTATGTGGTATACAGACATATATATATATGTGTGTGTATATATACACACACACACACACACACACACACACACACACGTATGTATAACTTTTAATTAACAAAAATATTTTCCTCTCACATCCCTCTCATTGAAGAAAAGAAAGAGAAAACTCACATAACAAATACACATGGTCAAACAAAGCAAATCTCTACATTGACCATGTCCAAAAAATATGTCTCTTTCTGTACTCTGAATCCATTACCTTTCTATCAGGAGGTGGGTAGCATGTTTCAGATCTCTAGAATCACAGCAGGTCATTGTGTTGATCAGAGTTCTTAAGCCTGTCAAAGTTGTTTATCTTTACAATCTTGTTATCATATAGAATGTCTTCCTGTTTCTGCAGGAGTGTTAAGGATATGTGTCAGGGGTGGTGGGGAGGGAAACAGTCTTAGCAGTTTATTGGATTGAAAGCTCTTAAGTCAAAGGATAGGTACAGGGCTTGCTCCTCATGCATCTGCAGCTCCAGGGAGATCCTTCAGCCATTCAAAAGTCTGAGCTTGTCCAAATGGGTATATGGCTTAGACACAAAAGGTGACATCATAAACAAATTAGAGGAGCAAGGAAGAAATTACCTGTTAGATCTATGGATAAGGGAAGGGGAAATGACCAGACAAGAGATAAAGATAAAGAGGGTCACAGAAGGTAAAATGGGCAATTTTGATTACATGAAATTAAAAAGGTTTTGTACAAGCAAAACCTAGGTAGCCAAAATTAGAAAAGAAGCATGTAAGTGGTGGGAGTGGGGTGGGGTGGGAAGTGGGGAGGGATCTTTCCAGCAAGTTTCTCTGGTAAAAGTCTTCTTTCTAAGATATATAGGGAACAGATTCAAAGATTCAAATTTATAAGAATAAGAGTCATTCCTTATTGATAAATGGTCAAAGTCAAGCTATCGATAACCATATAAAAATGCTCTAGATCACTAATGATTAGAGAAATCCAAATTAAAACAACTCTGAGGTTCCATCTCACACCCATCAGATTGGTAAAGCTGACAAAAAAGAAAAATGACATGCTGGAAGGGTTGTGGAATACTTTAATGTATTCTTGTTGGAACTGGTCCAAACATTTTGAAAAGCAATCTGAAACTTTGATCAAAAAGCTATTAAACTTTGTATAACTTTTGACCTAGTGATATCACTACTAGATTTATACCCCAAAGACATCAAGAGGGAAAAACCCATATGTACAAAAATATAGTAGCTTTTTGCAGTGACAATGAATTGGATATTAGGAGAGTGCCCATCAATTGGGGAATGCTTGAAAAAGTTACAGTACAAGAAAGTGATGGAATATTATCATGTTGTAAGAAATGATGAAAGGAATGATTTCAAATAAAACTGGGAAGACTTATATGGACTAATGTAGAGTGAAGTAAGCAGAACCAGGAGAATAATTCATACAGCAACAGCAATACTGTTAAGATAAACTTTGAAAAGACTTAGAAATTCTGATCAGCTCTAGAGGACTCAAAGTAAACCATGCTCCCCACTCCCTAATAGAGAGGTCATGGACTTAAGAGTACAAATTAAGACATATTTTAGGAGGGAAGATGGCCAATAGGGGAATTTGTTTTGCTTGACTATACATATTTGTAATGGAGGTTTTGTTTTCCTTGCTTTTCAGTGAAGGAAGAGGTGGGAGGGAAAGAGTATGGATCCGACAATAAAATAATTTTTAAAAAGTCTGAACTTGCCTTTCTTGACTACCTCTCTCAAAATTCTTCAGCCATCTTTTCATGTTGAGACTCAGTATTCTTTCACCAATCAGAAGTCACAAAGTGCAGCATGGTTGTTGACAGGGGCTGTCCTTACAGGCACAGCTGAAAACGTGGGATAAGTGATAGTAGAGAAGGAAGAGGGAGAACACACCAGATAAGATACAACATTAGCAAAGACAAAAAAGTAGGAATGAATTAGGTTCATGTGGGGAAGCACTGGAAGCCAAAGCTGGAAAGGAACAGTGCAACCTAAGCTACATGAACAAAAAGATGTCGAAAATGTGGGAAGTTATATATAGTCCTGTTGTAGGATCTTGGATTTAGGACAATTTTCATTTTAGGGTTGAAAACAAGTCTTGACTGGAAAGGTGGAGGAGACCTATAAAGTAGGAGAGACTATTGTTGGGAAAAAGGCAGCTAGGCTTCCTACTGGCATGCCCAAGGGTGCAGGGATGGAGGCTGAGTCAGGCTACCTGCTTGCCAGTGAGGGTTGAAAATAATAGTCCAGAATTAAAAATAGGTGAACCACATAATTAAAGAAAATTTACTAGTCTGAGATATTCCAGATTTGTCAATGTATTTCCTCAGTTAACAACAAACTCCACAATTTAGGTTGAGGATTTAGCTCTAAAATTGTCCCTAAGATTGATGAATCACTTATGAGCTGTAAAAGAAAAGTGGGATTACAAGCATTCTTCATTTTATAGACAAACATTGTAAAATAACTTCTGCAAAGAAAACCCCAACTTCATTATGCAAGGGAAACTCTTCCCAGAAAAAATGAATTCCCCTAGTATACTCTAGTTCAACATTTTTGGTGTGATGTATAAATTTGAAAGAAAGTTTCTAGGTAAATTGATCATTTTATTAATCATGCTAGCAATAATTAATACAAGGGGTCAGTGGCACTGTGGAATACCAGACCCCTCATGGAACCCACTCAACATTCATATTCCCTTGGAAGAGTGGGTAATCCTAAGGGTAGCAAGAAATTCTGATTGGTTAGCAAGTACTGAGAGAATGAATAATGAGAGATGGACCTATTCTAACAAGGAGCTGGGGGATGTGACTGATTATGTCGCTTATGGACAAAGAGAGACTATCTCAAGGCAGACTCCCCTCAGCCTTGGCAATCTAGCCAGCCCAAGGGGAACACAAAGGGCCAGAATTCATCTTAGATTAAATTCTTTGTAAGGTTCTTTAGTTGGGTGGGGCAATAACTCATTATCCACCCTGCCCTTTAGAGAACTAAGCTTTGACCTAATTTCCAAATGAGAAAGGGGAAAAAAAATCCTGGGTCTCTCGATTATTAACAATTAGTTATTTAATAATCATTTGTCTCATTGGTGAGTAGGGTGTGGAAAGCCACATGATATACTAGACATTATGGTCATGTAACTATTCCAACTATTGTGGAGAACAATTTGGAAAATTATGCCCAAAGTGCTATAAAACCTTCCATATCCTTTGACCTAGTAATACCACCGTATTTACAGCAGCTCTTTTTGTGGTGACAAAGAGTTAGAAATTGAGGGGATGCACATCAATTGGGGAATGGATGAACAAGTTGTGGTACATAATTGTGATGGAATATTATTTGTGCTGTAAGAAATGATGATAGGGATGGTTTTAGAAAAAACCTGGAAAGACTTATATGAACTGATACAAAATGAAGTGAGCAGAACCAGAACACTGTGCACAGTAACAGCAATGTTGTAAGGATGATCCCTTGTGAAAGACTTAGCTACTCTGAGCAAAATAATGATCCAAGACAATTCCAAAGGAATCATGATGAAAAATGCCATCGATCTCCAGAAAGAGAACTGATTAACTCTGAATGCAGATTAAAGCATATTTTTTAATCTTTATTTTTCTTGTTTGTGTGTATGTGCTTTCTTTTACAACACAGCTAATATGGAAAAATGTTTTGTATGACCACATGTATAATAGATAGCATATTGCCTACCTTCTAAAGGGATAGGGGGAGGGAGGGAGAGAATTTGGAGCTCAAAATTTTTTAAAATGAATGTTAGGGCCAACTAGGTGGTGCAGTAAATAGAGCACCAGCCCTGAAGTCAGGAGAACCTGAGTTCAAATCCAGCCTCAGACACTTGACACACTTACTAGCTATGTGACCTTGGGCAATTCACTTAATCCCAATTGCCTTGTCTTCCCCCCTCCGAAAAAAAATATGTTAAAAATTGTTTACATGTAACTGGGAAATACTTAATGAAATAAATAAAAATACATATTTTTTAAAAAGACATTATAGTCATATACAAATAATCCACTTTTCATTTGCTTCCTTCCCAAGCTATGCATTCCAGGATCCTCCTGGAATCACAGACTCTATTCATTAGGGATCATCTGACAGTATAACCACAACTCTCAAGATTTTCTTCCCCTTCTTCTTTAACTTGAGCACATGTGTTAAGGGGAATTAAGAGTTTGGGGTATGTCCTTGAACTTCAGAATCAACATAACAATGGATGGCCAAACTGTTCCTTGATACCTCTGTCAGGGACAAGACTCTGAGGCTAAAAGGACTACATATCCGATTCAGGGTCCATATAGTTGACAAAATATTTTTCTAATGCATGTCACTTCTCTGCTTAAGAATCTTCAATGGCTCCCTATTTCCTGTAGGATATAGTATAATTTCCCTTAGTCTGGCATTTAAAGCCCTTCACAAACTGGCTCCAGCCTACCTTACCAAAGTAATTGCACTTTACTATCATTCCTTGTTATGCACTTCATGTTTCAGTCAGATTAGTTTATGTGCTATTACCCAAACTTAGTCTTCCATCTCTCAACCCTGTACCTTTGCACAGACTGCCTCCCATGCACAAGCTGAACAACCTTCTCATCTCTTAGGACTTTAGCTTCCCTCATGGTCAGTTCATCCTTTCCTGATCTCCCCAGCTGTCAGTGTTCTCTTCCACCACAAACTATCATGTATATATATGTATTTGTTTGCATCTTGTATCCCCCCAATAGAATATAAGTTCCTTGAGGGCACAGATTATGTTCTGTTTTATGTTTGTATCCTTAGCATCCACCATGATGCCTCACATATAACAAGTATAGCACTCCTTCTGGGCTCATCCTGCTAAGCTCCATTGGAACTCCCCACAGGACAGTTGCTACTTATTCTCCAAGTTCTGAGGGAAACCTTGAAGGGTTGGGTTTTTTACTACTGTTGTTCTTGAGCCTCCATTGGTATGCTCTCCATTAAGAATCTGTCAGCACGGGGGGCAGAGCCAAGATGGTGGTATAAGAGCAGCAACATATCGCAGCTCTCACATAGCCACCCCAAAATACCCATAAAATATGACTCTAAACTAATTCTAGAACTCCAAAACACACACAAATATACTTTCCACTAAAGTCAGCTCGGCTATGAAGAACTATATCAGCACTGCGAACTGAAACCAGCCTGGCCTGAAACCACAGCTGTGTCCCGGGGCGGCTGAACCAGAGGAGCCGGGAGGTGGCTGGATGAGAGGAGCAGAGCCCTGGTTGGAGCTTTGGGTGAACGGATTGGCGGCAGCTGCAGCAGTATCCAGAATTATGTCACTGGGACTTGCGAGGTTGTGGGAGAAAAGCAGGTCTGGCCAAAACGCCTCCAGGGCAAGGAAGCAGAAAGCAGAGGTCCTGCACCTGCCTCCGCATTGCCGCTTCGGAGCTCTCAGCCTGCAGACTGCAGGGGGACCAAGCGATCGGTTCAGAGGCCAAGCACTCTCG
>CM053581.1:215140129-215186047 GCA_028627135.1 Pseudochirops cupreus
AGGGAGAGTCAGAATGGGGTTGAGCATCTCATGGAAGAGAAAAGAGATAATTGTTACAATAGAGGGGGAGAACAGGAAGGCAAAAGGTAAAGAGTCAACCTTCCTCTCACTGAATTTGGCTTAGGGAAGGAATGACATAAACTCTAAACTGGGCATCTTGCCACATAGAAGAGTAGGGGGAAGGAGGATGAGAGGTGGGGTGATGGAGGGGAGGGCAGGGTAGGGGGAAGGGCTGATGAAAGTTCACACTTCTGTAGAGGGACAGGGACAGGGACAGGGTAGAGAGTGGAAGGGGGGGAGCAGGATAGGAAGAAGGGACATGTAATCAGACTCTCACAGCGTGCTCACTGTGGAGCGGTCCTGCGTAATTTCACATGTTCAGCCTGTATTTGATTGCTTGTCTTTCCAGTGGGGGTGGCTGATGAGGGAGGAAGAGAAAGAATCTAGAATCTAAAGTTCTATAATCAAATGTTAAAAATATATATGTATATATATGTACAATTATTATTATTATTAACTATATCCAACTGGAACCTAAGATACACAGGCACTGTGGTAGGGAGATCCATCCTGCCCTACCAGAAAGTCAGAGGGGTGAGGGGGAAGGACATAGAAGAAAATAAATTGGGGGAGGGGTTATACAATGGGATGGCTGTTTTGGGGTGGTGGGTAGGGGAAAGATGGGGAGAAAAATGTGTAACTCAAAATTTCGTGGAAATGAATGATGTAAACTAAACTAAAATAAAATTAAAAAAAAAAGAATCTGTCAGCACTCTCAATTAGCTTTGAGGAAAGGTATTTGCTAACATGTTGTAAAAACAGTTGGGACAAAGCATCCCCCTGCAAAAGAAACCTGAGATACACTCTCCCCAAAATACATACAGTGTCCATGGGGAAAGTGGACATAAATTAATGGTAATGAAGCACACAGGAAGAGAACATGTTTGTCAGAGGGGAAATTGATAACTCTGACATGAAAGTCCTATTCTTTTTTTGTAGAATTCTCATAAAGTTCCCTTTACATGTAGCTCTCCACTAAGGATCAGGATCTTTTAAGAGCCCATAGCTGACATTACTTTCTGCTATGAGGAGTCAAGATGCCTGAATTACTACTATTTTCAAATGACTGTGTGTCTATCTATAGTCACTTCCCCTCCTGGCAGCCACTATTGCTTGGGTGGACATCACTGCTACTACCATTAATCACCTTCATCTACTGGTGGGTCTTCTAAACTCATAAGATCATCACTTCCATCTTGAAGTGTTCATCTATCTAAGAAAAGGAAAGGACAGACAATGAAAGAGAAGCAGTTGTGAACTCCTAGCCACCAAGGCTAAATGGGGAAACTTCACCTGTCAAATAGGAGGCAACTGAGCCTTCCTATTTCAAGACCAAAAGGTGGAGAGTGAGAGATGGGCTGACTGCCCCTTTTATAATCACACAGAGCTCCATATCTGCAGCCCTTGAGTTATCAGTTCTAGCTTGGAAGCCCATTAGAAGACTCCTTGTCATCACACAGAGCTGTTGCACATAATAGGAAACTGGCTCCCTCCAAGTTTCCACACGGTTCTGGGACTGGAATAAGGTAAGGAATATTTGCCTATGTTTCACTTTGCCTATGCCTTGCCCTATAGACCAGTCCACCCATGTTATATCGGTGCTCAACAAATGCTTGATGGATTAGATTGGATTTCTAGTTTTTTATGTGTAATAGTTTGATTGCAAAGTCCCATTTTACCCAGAGGTCTCCCTAATACTTGATCTCCCTCAGTTTAACTATACCTTCAGCATAATGGTTTTATTTGCATTATGTAAGAGGATTTTGAGAGTCAACCTTAGTTGGAAAGTCTTGGGTTCAAGTAGGACCTCTGCCACATACTTCTTTCACATGCCTGGGTAATGACAACATCTCAGTGCCTCCAAATAACCATCAAAGACAGTAGGTTATGAAGCAGGTGATGGACTACTTTGGTAGAAAGAGTTTCCCTCTGCTGCAGTTTACACTGATGACATCATAGGTCTGGGCCAAAAAAATAATATTATTCCATCTTCAACCAATTTTCTAAATTTTAAATTCTGTAAAATGCATTTTCTTTGATAAAGGGATACTTGTGTAACCCCTTGGTTACACAGGATAAACTTGGATTAGGCCTTTTTGGGCTGAATTGGCAGACTCACTGTGCAGCTCATTGTCTAAGGCCAAGAGAGTGAATACGGTTTCCTCAGATGTCACCAGCCTTTAAGGTCTCTGTCTCTGAGACCTCATGGGAGTTCCTTCATCGCCTCTGTTATTAATCCCCGAAGGTAATGGGGTCTTGGCAGCTGCTGTCTTTTGAAAGAGAAAGGAGTTCTCCGGAGGACAAACTGGCCCAGTCCCCTGAGAAGGAGTTCCTGGAGGTATGGTCAGGGGAGGATAGGGAGGTCAGGCCTTTCTCCTGGAACATCTAGTCACTAGTGCCCTCCTGCAGAGCTGGCTGCTGGCAAAAATAACCTGCCCTTTCTGTCTTCTCTCCCTTCCCTAACCTCCCAGTGCCCTGGCAATGCTGGAACTTCTGTTCACAAAGGAAAGATGTGATAAAATTAGCTTGGTGGGAGGGGTTAGGAGCTGAATATCTTAAGTTCCTTGGATATTACTTATTAAACGGAACCTGTTCTTGGTAATGCTTCTCCCCTCAAAATGAAGGTCTAATGATAGTTTCATATACTAGCAACCAGTAGTTGAAGAGAATAATTCTGGGAGGGGGTCAGGAAACTACCTTCCATACCGAGATGTGCTGTTAAATGTTTAACAACCAGATCTTTGGGGGGTAAAAATGTAGATATGACACACTTTTAAGCTTAATTTGCATTACTAACATTTTCTCCACCACAAAACAATAAATCAAGCCTTGGTTTGTAGTCCTATTTCTGAGATGAAAATGTTCACACTGATGATTTAACAATCAGCTCCCCACACCCAATTCAGTCGTTTTGAGTTGGCTACTTATAGTCCCCAAATGTAAACCATATCCCTGATTAGCCCTGCCCTTCTGGACTCAAACATGAGCATGGATTGGAGCTTTGGGCCTGTGACTCTGGTATTCAATGTCCTCAGGGGAAGCGAGGCCCTGTGGTATAATGGATAAGGCACAGGAAAACTTGGGTACAAAACCTGCCTGAGATACTAGCTGTGGGACCCTAGACAAGTCCTTGGACCTCAATTTCTGCTTCTGTTAAATGAGGGATTGAGACCTGATGGCTTGTAAGCTTTCTTCCAGTAAATCTATGATGCTATGTGCTACTAGGAAGTTGAATGATCCCAGCCTGGACCCACAGATTTAGTCCCAATCTTTGAGGTGTGGGCTGGAGTTTTTAGAAGCTCCTGGCTCGGTTTGTAAGGCCTCACTGATATCTGAGCACCTAGGAAGGGCAGGGCAGGCAGGTGTGGTTATAGATTTCCGGTTTTCTTCATATTCCCCTAACTAAACTAAGAGTCACTGTGCAAATGGGCACGACAGAGCCGAGCAGTGTTCCCTTTGGCTAGGCACAGTATGGGAAAACAAAGGGAACAGAAGATAAGGTCTTCACTTTGGAGTAGCTCACAGTCTATGGGGTCACAGTACTCATAAAAAATAGCTAGAGAATGACCTCCCTAGAAAGTCAAGTCAGGATCTAAACAAAAGCAAGATAATTTAACAAAGAGGTACAAATCACAGCTCAACTTTGACATGGGACACCTACACAAATGTGTACTCTTCTTTCATTCATGCATTAATTCAGCAAACATTTAGTGTTTGTCCTATAGATAGAGCAGAGCCCTATTCCTCATAGTGAGTAGAGGTAGAAATGAATGGGGCAGAAATGGACAGTCTCTACCCTCAGGGAGCTCATCACCTAGAAAATACTTAATAATAGAGGTCATAATAGAGGTCCCTTTGGATCATATATGGAGGCTGATTAATCTAATGTCAAAGGAACAGCTATTGCAAAGGCCACAAAGCTGTATTTTGTGTCATTCATTACTTAGCAAATAGTAACTAGTACCCAGAGTGTCCCTGGTATGGACTATTTTGCTGAAGGGCCCTGCCTCTTTCTTACTCTGTCTATGTAAAAAGGTCTACCAGAGCACAGGGGAGAAGTAGGAAAAGATCTTTTGGTTGCGGCTGGAATTGGAGATTAGAGCTCAAATGACAGGAGACTTCAAATAGGTGGAGACAGAGCTGGTACTCAGAGTAAGTAAGGCACTCTGCCACACCTCAGAGGAGAGCATAACAAGGAACATTTTTTTTCATGTTCATAGATTCAGACCCGGAAGGGCCTTTGGAGGTCAAATCCAGCCCTCTCATTTTACATGTGAGGAAACTGAGGCCCAGAGAAATCAACTTGCTCAAGGTCACACAGCTATTAAGTAAATGAGGTAGGATTTGAATACGGTTCTTCTCAAACTGAAGCCCAATGCTCTATCTACCACACCATACTGCTCCTCACGTGACTAATTATACTTGCAAACTTCTAAAGGTCTGAGGTTTGTGGGGGTTTTACATTGTAGCTGCTGTCCCTATTGGTGTAGATGGCAGCCCTTCTTACTTAAAACAGACCATTTCAAGAGCTGCTGTCGCTGATGGCTGGCCCTGTGGTTGTGAGCCTCCCCATATTTCGTCAGGCAGCAGACACAATCTTTCACTGTGCTGCACTTCCATTTGAAGCCTTTCCAGCTTAGAAGAGTTTGCCAATGGTTTGCACTCCACTGACCTAAATTTCAAGAACCCAAGGTCACCTGCAACCTGGCACTGGGAGAGGACTTCAGTAGAATATCGGTCTGTGATTTCATTAGTGTAAGGCACCTCCAGTGAGGAAACTGTCTCTACCTGGGGCTTGCAAGGACCAAAAAGTTTACTGACTTGCCCAGAACTTGAACTCCAGTCTTCCTGACTTTGAGGCCAGTCTTCTATGCAATATTTTTTGAGACTGGATCTTCCTATCTCACTCAAGCTGGCCCTGTACATTCACAGGCCCAATCCTAATAATTATCAAATGAGATAATATTTGTAAAACACTTTGCACAGTGGTGCTTGATAAATGCTTGCTTTAGCAGCAAGGAAGCTTTAACCAGCTCTGTTTTTACAGGCTGCATCATTTCTCCCCTCTGTAGGGGTAGCCTTGTGCTCTCAGGGATTAGTGCTGGATTTAACACAGACACCCAATCTCACTGGGTCCTTAACTGCAGGGCAAAACTCCAGAAACCAAGCAGGGATTACAGTAAATGCCTTTACTTTAACCTGATTGTGTCTATTGACTATTAACGATAGAGGCACTTAAGCTATTGTTTTAGGAGTCCCAACCGATAAAGTACCTACAGCTGGAAGAAGTCGACCCTCCCCCTGCAAAATCAACCCACAAGTGCCAAGTTGGGGAAGAGGGGAGGACAACCTCAAGCCACAAGAGCTTATTTCAAAACCTGATCAAAGGGCTCAGCTACCACTGAAACCAGATTCTTATCTCCTCAAATTCACATGACCCCAAATATTACACAATCACATTACAGATATTTGCTGAATGGAAAGGAAAACAAAAGCTATGTCTCTAAAGTTTCCAAATATGTGCAAATTAACCTGCTACCAGGATTGCCAAAAGTGGGTTCAGAGCTGGTAAAAACAAACAAACAAAACACCTTTTTTTTTCAGGCTCTCCAGCAAAGAGAAAAGGGAGAAGAAAGGAAAGGAAAGGGGAAATGATCAGAGGTGAGGAGAGTATAGGAAAGGAGAGGAGGGGAGAAGGGGAAGGAATGGAAAGTAGGGGATCCCCAAGAAAGCTAAAAATTTGTACATAGGATGTGTATTGTTGTATTAAAAAAAACTCCAAAAAACTCCCTGCTAAATAGAAAAAGGAAACATTTATTCTTAGGAAAAATTTTAAAATTTAAATATTAAAATTTAAAGAAAAATTAAAAATCACATGTATCGCGTTAAATCATATTGCCTAAATATACAAAATGCAACTCTCATAATAAACCATTTATATTCACTCAAAAATGCAATTGCTTTTTGTTTTTCACTAGAATTTTACTTTTATAATTTTGTCATGAATTCTTGTTTAGTTAAAAATTGAGAAAATAGCTTTTAAAAATTTTAGGTGCATTTTTTTTTGGTAAAAATATGTAGGTAAGAATTTAATCTTTGTAATTGTAGATAACTAAAATGTACAAATTTTTTATCATATAATATGTATAAAACATATACTTTTATCATAATAAAGGAAAATTGTACTCCCAAATTCCAGGTAATGATTTTATTCACAAAAAGCTACACTTTAAAAAAGAGCAATTCAGGAAAGTTGCAACTGCAAATAATAAATGAGATTGTCAATGAGAAACAAATAATCGTTTGCATCTGGAGATACTCAGAAATACTCTGTTCAGAGCATAAATTCACAAACTTATTTAGAATTGTGCTTGCAATGAATATAATCTATGAGTGTATAGATAAGAATCAAACAGGTTGAAAAGGTATAGATTGGGTGGGTTTTAAAGGGGTGACGAAAGTAAGAATACTAATAAAACTGTTGCTATACAATCAATAATACTTCACATTTCAAAAAATATATATAGCATAAAGTTTCCAAAGCACTTTCATCACAATTCAGGAAGATAGATAGTGAAAGTAATATTATCTCTATTCCATATATGAGGAAACTGAGAGAGAAAGTGACTCAGCCAAGGTCCCACAGCCAGAAAGTATTCTGTGTGAGAATACTTCCTTAGTGAGAAAGGAATAGAACCAAGACTAGAGGTAATAGCTTTATTAACTCCTTTTTAAAGGGATTTGGGGCAGCTAGATGGTACAGTGGATTGAGCCCTGGGCCTGGAGTCAAGGCACTAGTTGTGTGACCTTGAGCAAGTCACTTAACCTGTTTGCCTCAGTTTCCTTATCTGTAATAGTGATAATAATAGTACCTACTTCCCAGGGTGGCTGTCAGACCCAAATGAGATAATAATCGAAAAGCACATAGTAAACGCTACATAAATGTTGGCTATTATTATTATTATTAGTTTTCATAATTTTCAAAAGACCTTTTTTTCCTCCACCCGAAACAAGCCGATAGTGTCCTCCCTTTTAGATTACCTTCCATGCACTCTGTACTTATGTGTCCTGATTTATTTTTGCTGTCCCCTCCATTAGAATGTAAGCTCCGAGGGCAGGACCTTTTTTTTTGTCCCCACAATTAGAATGGTGTCAGGCACATAGCAAGGGGCTTCAGAAATGTTTGTTGACTGGCAATTCCACAGACCCACAGAACCACGAGAGTCGGATGGGTTCTTTAAGTAATTTAGCCCAATTTGTCCCTAAATGGATGCCATGGTGGGCAGGAAGTATCGGGCTGAGGGAGGAAGGGATTGAGGGCGCTGAGGGAGGAAGGGGTTGAGGGCACTCCGGGTGAGCGGGGGCACAAGCTAGAGGCCTCGTCTGCCCGGGGCGGGAGGGGGGGGGCGAGACCTAGTTCCAGAATGTCAGACACAGTGCAACGCCCTCATTTTGCAAATGAAGAAACTGAGGTACAGGGCAAGGGAAGTGACTCGCCCAGGGTCTCATGGGGAAGTCAATGGGCTGAGGTAAGAAAAAGAAGGAGCCTAGTACACTGATTATCAATTGAAAAGGTTTGGGGTCAGTACGTGGAGGGCCTGGAAAGGAAGAGGTGGGAGGAAAGTCAGTGACGTCAGCGGAAATACCTCTGGGAGGAACATCTGGGTACTTATGCGAAGCCTGGGAGGTCGCTCCTGGGAACCTTGGTGCTAGGATAGTGTTTCCAGGCGGAAGGACGAAGGAAGGACCGGAAACTCCGTGAGACGGGACCGGAGGGCCGGGCTTGCTGGGAGCGGGCACTGGTCGAGCTGGAGGGAGTCGGGGAAAAACCTGGGCCCGGGCCCGGGGCCGGCGCTGGGACTGCGGGTTCCCGAGGGCCGGGAGAGCGTGGTTCTGGGGCAACGGCGGCAGCAGCTGGAGGCGAACGAGCAGATGGGGCGCAGGAGGCAAAGGCTCGTCAGGGGCCAGGCTCGGTGGCTGCGGGGGGAGCTGGGGCCGGGGCTGGAGCTGGGGCCACCGCAGCCTCAGGGGCTGGCGCCGGGGCTTCCTCCATGTTCGCCGGGTTGCAGGACCTGGGGGTGGCCAACGGCGAGGACCTGAAGGAGACACTGACCAACTGCACCGAGCCCCTCAAAGCCATCGAGCAGTTCCAGGTGCGGGATCCCCAGGCCCCTCAGTACCGGCCTCTAAGAGTCAGTGCTTCCTTCCTTTCCAGACCCAGAGCTCAGAGTGATAGGATCTCCGAGGTGTGAGAGACCTCAGGGCTCAGTCATCCAGGCCAACCAGGGCCTGAATTCTCAGTACAACATAACCATCCACCCATTGTGCCGGAAGATTTTTAAGTGAGGAAGAAACCACTGCTTCCCAAAGCCACCCCATTCACATTTAATCAGCTTTAGTTGTTAGCGACTTTTCACTTTACATTAAGCCTAAATCTACATCACTTTCATCCATTGCTTTAAGTTATCCATTCTGGGTCCAAGAAGAACATATCTAATTTGTCTGATAGATGACAGTCCTTCAAACACTGGAAGCTGGTTAACATGCCCCTCTAAGTCTTTAATCCATTCTCAGCATCCCCAGGGACTTAAACCACTAATTGTATGACAACATTTCTAGGCTTCTATCATTCTGATTATTCTATGGATTCTTTCCAGTTTATTAATTCCCTTCTGTGGTGCTCAGAACTGGATGCAGTATTTCAGATGTGATTTGATATTGTTAGTTCCCTCTTTATTTTAAAGTAGCATAAGATTAAATTTCTTCACATTACCTTTTTTTTCCTTCTATGTTGAAATTGAGCTTACTAATCCACTAAAACTCATGTGCCGAAAGCAGGTAATTGAGGATGAATAAAAAAAAGTTTGGCACTGTAAAGTGAGAATAGTTTCAGGACTGAGAAATTCTTCGGATACCAAAAAGGTTTAATTGTTTTAGCTATATTGGACAAAAAAGAAAGATCAAAGAAGGGTTGAGACTGTTGTTAGGATAGCCGGGATGTTGAGAATAGAGAATACAAAAGGCAGAATTATTCAACTTTTTTTTTTCCTCTCAACCAAGGACTTTAGATTCCAAAAGGACAAAACAAAAATTTTACTAGGGAGTTGAAAACTGAGATGAGTAGGGATGTAGTAAGGAAGGACCAGGCTGCCCTTGTTCAAATCACCAGGCCTAAATGAAGTACAATTCTAGGGTACTTAAAGAGCTGGTAAATATTGTTAAGTCACTGTTAGTGATCTATAAAAGACCATGGAGAAAGGGAAAATGTGGGACTAGTGATGTCCCAGTTTGTTGGGTTTTTTTGTTTTTTTTGCTTTTTGGAGGGCAATTGGGGTTAATTGACTTGCCCTAGGTCGCAAGGCTAGGTTTTTGTGTTAAGTATCTGAGGTCGAATTTGAACTCAGGTCCTCCTTACTCCAGGGCCGGTGCTCTATTCATTGCACCACGTAGCTGCCCCTGTTTTTTGTTTTGTTTTTTTTAGTAATTTAATTTCCAGATATGCTCATTAGGAGAGCCAAGAGAAGCTTTGTTTAACTTTGTTTCCTCAGAACACAGGGAGCATGGGGCCCAGAGATGTAGCACAGAACAATGAGCTATTAGATCTAAGGAATGTGTAAACGGCTAGGTTGAGCAGTAGATAAGAGTGCTGGGCTTGGGATCTGGAAGAGCTGGATTTAAATCCTGACCCCATACAACTTAACTTTTCTGGGCTTCAGTTGAGGAGGTTGAGCTAGTTGACATCTAATGCCCAATCTAGCTCTTAATCTATGATCATATACCCCAGAACTAGAGGATTGGTTTTCAAATCACCCTTCAGCTTTTTATAAGTGAAGAAAGTGTGAATAGACCTTTTCCTTTGTGAGTACTACGACTGATTGGCCTTGGGGACTAGATTTAGGTTCTAATCACTTCACAAGTATGTTTGACTCTTTCCATTGCCAGTTGAACTTACTCCCTTTCTCCTCTCCCAAGAGTTCAAAGAGTAAAGATTGACACATAGAGTGTCAGAGCTTGAAGGGCCCTTAAATATCACCTAGCCTGATGCCTTCATTTGGCTAATGGGGAAGTTGAATCCCATAGATGGGAAGTAATTTCAGGGTCACAATGAATGCTAGTGTCAGTCAAGAGTGGAACCAAGGTTTCCTGACCTTCAGGTTGCTGTTTATTTCACCACACCAAGGTATTTATACTGTGAATGAATGAACTGCCCATGGTCAGGATTTAAACCCTGATTTTGATTCCTAGCCCAGCACTCTATACGCTGGGATGACCTAACATGCATTCATTGATATATCTTGCCACTGGACCCAGATGGCTCCAAAGGAGGAAGTGAGACTGATGACTTAGTACAGACCACCCACTCTTAAATCCAATTTGCATGTGATGGCATCACCTCCCTGAAGTCATGGTTCTCTTCAAGAATAAAGGACAAACAACAATCTGTACCTGACTTTGTACTCGAAATTAGAGCCTTGGGCTAGACATTAGGGGACCTGGATTTGGATTCCAACTCTATTACTGTCACCGTGTTATGTATAGGTAAATCACTTCCTCTCTCTGAGCCTCAATTTACCTCAGTAAAATTAAGAAGTTGGACTAGATCAATGAGGAATTTGGAAGTAAATCTAGAGGATGAATTAATTTTTTGTGGGGGTTTGCCTTTGTTCCCCACCTGAAAGGAACAGTGTTTAGTGATAATTGGAGTGATGTTATAGTCACCATCTTTGGATTGTCTTGTGAGGTATGGGTATACTCTTGCTTCTTGTTCATTTTTCAGTCATGTCCAACTCTTCATGCCCTCAGTTGGGATTTTCTTGGCAGAGATATTGGAGTGGTTTGCCATTTCCTTCTCCAGCTTATTTTTACAGATGAAAAACTGGGGCAAACAGGGTTAAGTGACTTGCCTAGGGTCACACAGCTAGTAAATGTCTGAGACCAGATTTGAACTCATGAGGATGTCTTCCTGATTCCAAACCCTGGTGCTTTCTACTTCGACACCTACTTAATACATATTATGTATAATAGCACTTTAAATCATTTAAAGCACTTAACGTACATTATGTTCTGGTTTGATCCTCACAACAATGAGATAGATACCATTAACCTCATTTTGCAGATGAAGACAGACTCAGAGAGATTTTGGCTTGCCTATCGACCTACAGCTAGTAACTCAGAAGGGAAGATTTGAACCCAGATCTCTGACTCCCAAGTCAAGTACTCTTTCTGAGTTTCTTGCTAGTGATTTGTATTATTCAATAACTGAAAAGATTTGGGAAATATTTATTCTCAAAAGACCTTGTTCATAGTTTGTATTGGGCAGAGTTAAATGTGTTTGTTTCTCCTTTTTTTGTGCTTCCTCTATGAGATGAATTTTATTTAACACCAACTTTTGCTTTACTAGACAGAGAATGGTGTCCTACTGCCATCATTACAGTCTGCTCTGCCTTTCTTGGACCTGCATGGGACACCTCGGTTAGAGTTCCACCAGTCAGTTTTTGATGAGCTGAGAGACAAATTGTTGGAGAGAGTGTCTGCCATTGCTGCCGAAGGAAAGGTTGAAGAAAGGTAAAAATCCTGAGAAAGAACCAAAAAGCTCTTTTGGCTATCTCAGTCAGTGGCTAATTATCCTTATTGCCTTCAGACTTTTGTTCTAGTTAACAGCAGTCTGAGTGTAGACATAGGGAACAACCCCCATTTTCTTGATCTTATTCTGTAGTTTTACTTCTTAGCCCTTTCTGCTTGTTAAACTAACAACCAGAAAACTAGAGTGAATCTGTTTTTAATTTTTTTTCCAAGATTTCATATATTTTTATTTCCTTAATTCTCAATTCACAGGTAAAAATGTTTTTAACAGTCATTTTTTAAAATTTTAAGTTACAAATTCCTACCCTCTTCCCTCAAGAAGGCAAGCAATTTAATATGGATTATACATGTGAAGTCATGTAAAAAAATTTCCCTATTAGCCATGTTGCAAAAGAAAACAGACAAAAAATAAGAAAAAAATAAAAATTTTAAAAGTATGCTTCAATTTGGATTTAGAGTAGATGAGTCCATTATAATTATCACCTATTGTATTTCTAGGTACAAGAAGCTAGAAGATCTCTTGGAGAAAAGTTTTTCCTTGGTGAAAATGCCCTCCCTCCAGCCAGTGGTGATGTGTGTAATGAAACACTTGCCAAAGGTAAAATCAAGTAGTACACTTGGGGCACCTGGTAGTCATCTAATCAGTGCTAGCTGACTGACACGTCTTCTTACAGCTTCCAGACAGGATCTCAGTGTATTGGTGTTTGTTAGCTGTTATGGTGCAGATCCAGTTTCTCACTTAGTTTGCCTTCGCTTGCTCTATGAGAACATTTATTATAGTCTGGCTCAAAGAATGCCTTGTTTTTTCCACCTCTTGAAGTAATATGTGTGTGCATGTATTTACTTTGAAAGAAAAATTACAGTCCCCTCCCTCCCCCATCCTGTATTTCTCTTCAATAGTTATATAAAATCCAAAGGATTTTGAATTTTGGAAATTAGAAATTTGGTCTGTAGTCCTTCTGAAAAAGAAATTTTAAGAAGTTATTTGATTTTAGTTAAGAAATGTTAAAATTAGTGCTGCCGTTACTGTTGCTGTTATTTTGCATTTTGGGTACTCTACCTAAATTTTAGGAGGAAATTTAGCAACCTTCTTTGGAGATGGGTTGTTGTGTCAACTGGATTCATAGTATTTCATATAAAAGCTAATCAAGAGAAAACATTGATAACAAGTATTCTTGCAGGTTCCTGAAAAAAAATTGAAGCTGGTGATGGCTGACAAGGAACTGTATCGGGCTTGTGCTGTCGAGGTAAAGCGGCAGATTTGGCAGGATAACCAAGCTCTGTTTGGTGATGAAGTTTCTCCATTGCTCAAACAATACATCTTGGAAAAGGAGAACATCCTGTTCAGCAATGAAGTATCTGTCCTGCATAATTTCTTTAGTCCATCTCCTAAAACAAGACGTCAAGGGGAGGTGAGGACCAAAGGGAAATGTGTATTTACATTGTAATTCCTTACCCTGCTTCTCTGCTTATGCCATACTTCCTATGTGGTATTCTGTCCCCTCCTAATGTCCATCAACTTGGCCTTAAATGCCCACAGGATAGCTTTCCTGGACTTCATTCTGAGCTAATCTGCTACACTGATTGGTGGTAATGTAACAATGCCTAATCATAAAGCTGCTTTACATACTCCTTCTTTAGAGAACAGATGTGATTTTTAACTAGGAATTTGACTTGATTCAAAGGAATGAGTCTAATTTCAAGAATTTTAGGCATGATGCACATCGGGAGGAATGGAGAAGGATGGGAAAATCCCATGGAGGCCTGTGAACGGATCAGTAACCCCGGAGAGGCACAGCATCTTCTAGAATGTGGGAGGCAGTAGCCCCACCTGCTGTTCTCAGACCCAGACAGGCCACCTCTGGAGGAGTATGTTCAGATCTGGTGCCACATATTAAGAAAGACCATTGATAAGATGGACACTTGTCAGATGAGGGGACTGTGATGGTGAGGGGTGGTGAGACCTTATCTTAGGAAAATCATTTGAAGGACCTAGGATTGTTTAGTTTGGGGGGAAAAAATGGTGTGTAAGGGAGCCATGAAAGCTGTTTTTTTGGCAAGGCAGTTGAAGTTAAGTGACTTGCTCAGGGTCACACAACTACTAGGTGTCACATGTCTATCCAGTGTGCCACTTAGCTGCCTCCATGGCATATTTTTATATAAAAAGGCCTGTTATAAGGCAGGGAGATTATATTTGTTTTATTGTCCACCATAAAGTATAACTAGAAGCAGTTGCAGAGGTAGATTTTGGCTCTTTGTTTTTTGTTTTTCAAATTACGTTCTTTTTCAATTAACAAGCATTTATTTTATATTTCTTCCATCACATAAAAAAAAAAAAGAAAGAAAAACCGCAGCCTCAGACACTTTTTAATTATGTGACCTTGGGCCCATCATTTAACCACTGCCTTCCTCAGTTTTCCCATCAGTAAAGTGTTATTATCCAATAACAATATCTATTCCCAGGGTTATTGTGAGGATCAAGTGAGATAATAATTGTAACAAATCTGTCACTGGTTAGGCACCATATAAATTCTAGCTCTCATTGCTGTTACCAGAATACCTTTCTGAGCTTCAAGCATCCCCTGACTCTGATCCTGATTTGAAGGCTGAGGACCATTGTTTCAAATCCTGCCCTGACCCAACCAAAGTATCAGTCAAAAGTAATCATTTCCAGATCCTTGCTCCATAGTAGGTAGAGTCCAGAAGACGAGATTTATGGTTAGAAAAGGACCTCAGCTCTCTGGGCCTCAGTTTCCTCCTCTGTAAAATGAGTGATTTGGACAAGGTACTTTCTACATTCCCTTCTAGGGAACTCTATGTCTTATACTTCTGTGCTACCCACAGATGTGGTCCTACCTTTTATCTTGTCATTACCTGCAAGGATCCACTTTGTTGCCATGGATGATGAAATTCCTTTTAAGATCATAACCTTTTGTCATTCCATGTTTCCCTCAGTGTTAAAACCAGTAACACTCTGCTTCCTCCTCACTGTCCTCTTTCCTGGGCCCTCACCCTGCACAGTTACACAGTCCTCCCTTCCTTCTGATCTCTTGTGAGGTGACCCAGGTCAGCTGTGCATGATCCTCCGAACTGGTGTGTCAGACTCATACAGACTTGGGTTCCCTGCAGCGTTATCTATGTTGTATTGTATTTTCAGTTATTTCATTAAACTTTTTCCAGTTACATTTTAATCTGTTCTGACACTTGTGCTCTACATTTCAGTTCTTTACTCAGGTACTCTGTAGCCTCACTACATGACCAGTCCACCTCTTTTTTTTTTTTTAGTCATGCCCCGATAGACTCCTTGGTAATATGCTACATATTATTTAGGCCTCCAGAACATTTTTCTGTTGTCCTTTGGATCACTTCTAAAAAACATAGGCATTTTTTCATTTTTTCACAATCGTGAAATGAATTAATAGAAACCCAAATAACCATTTGGTTGATTCGAGGTAATTGAATAGTTCGTACTTGATGTGTCACTGACATTTGTTTACACATTTGTACAGACAGACAATTTGGGGGAATAGAGACACCACATCAGTTGGCAAACATAAAGAAATTGAGATTAGGGTAGTAAGAGATGTCTGAGGGCAGCCTGGAGGCCTGCATGACTCTTCCCCTGCATTGGAATGGTTCTCTTTGGTAAGCATGCAAGCATGGATGGAACACCTGCTGTCAGCTGCATATTATATTGAGCAATATCAATGTGACTTCTTTTAGAGGAATAAATCATTTCTTTTTCCTTTCTTTTGGATGGACTTTGAACTTAGGTAGTACAAAAACTGACACAGATGATTGGAAAGAATGTGAAACTCTACGACATGGTGTTGCAGTTCCTTCGGACCTTATTCTTGAGGACAAGGAATGTCCATTACTGTACCTTGAGGGCTGAGCTGCTAATGTCATTACATGACCTGGACATCAGTGATATTTGCATGGTGGATCCCTGCCACAAGGTACCAGATATGAATGCTATGGGACCTCCATCAGGTTTATATTAATATGTCAGCACCTGCCACATGGAGGCTGTTAAGCATCTGGTGGCCCTGTCACGTGATCCCAAATGGCAAAAATGCTGACATCATCATAGACAAGATCATGATGACATCTGCTGTTTCGGTTTCTGAGTTACTGGGTCAGTAAGGATTTCCCTAGACTGATTGGACTTTCATATCCACTTTCTTACCTCTTAGCACTTCTGCTAGTTTTAATCTTACTGATTATGATGAGCTAATTAACATTGATGAGAAACAAATTCCAGTTGTAAACCACTATTTTTAACCTTTGAATTGCTGTAAAACAATGGTTCTCAACCTTCCTAATGCCTATGTGGGCATATCTTGGCGTATCTGCATGTGGGCGGACCCACCTGGAGACGATAGAGGAGTGTTTTCCGATGGTCTTAAGTGACCCCTGTGAGAGGGTCCCTTGACCCCCAAAGGGGTTGCAACCCACAGGTTGAGAGCCGCTGCCCTAAAGTATTGAGTTTGAAAAACACTTATGTGGGGCTCATTGCTAAGATTACAGTAGCTCAAACAGATGGTGAATGATAGTTACAGGAAGCATTAGACCAGATCTTAATGCTTCCCAATCAAGCCCCTGTCCTGGAGCTTGGGGAGGGGTTGTAGGGAAGGAGGGCCCACTGCTCATGGAATTAGTTAATTTTAAAGGAAACAAGGTGTCAGAGAGCTCTTGCTTGCTTTTCCTTGCTACCCTAGAACTTAATTATTCCTATTTTAGAAATGAGAAAAACTAAAATGTGTCTATAAGTTTCTCCTCTTAAAACATTTCTCAGAAGGGTAAGAAGTGTAGGAGACAGCATCCATATTCTGAGCTGACCCATCTTTCTGATCACTTCAAACTTCTCTACATGTATAAAGTGATACTATCTGAAGAGTGATGAAGAGAAAGGGTCATCTCTACTCTGGGGGAAAAAAAGTCACCTGCAGACCCTCCAAACTTTTTTGTTTGGGGTTATTTTTTAATGTATTATTTTTTTTTCTTTTTGGAGGGGGAAGGGCAGGGCAGTTGGGGTTAAGTGACTTGCCCAAGGTCACGGCTAGTAAGTGTTAAGTGTCTGAGGTCAGATTTGAACTCAGGTCCTCCTGGCTCCAGGGCCAGTGTTCTACTCACTTTGCCACCTAGCCACCCCTGTATTATTTGTTTTTACAAGCATTTTTTATCTTTCCCACTTTTCTCTCCCCATAATCCTCTCACCAATTGAATAATAAAGGAAAAATGAAAACTAAAACCCTCATAACAAATTATATGTAGCCCAACAAAACAAATTCCCACATTGACCTCTTTCTGCATTTTAATAGACCCTCAGATTTAACTTAGCCTTCTGGTTCTCCAACCTACATTTTGCCACTCTGCCAAAATAAGTAGTTAAATGCTTTTTGTGGTTATTTTACTGATACCCTTTGTTTTTAATACAATTGTTTCTCCCTTAATTCCTATCCACTAATTGAACCTGTCTTTCTCACTGAAAAAAAAATAAGCATAACCAGCTGGCACACCTGCTGAGTTTGGCAGTGTATATCTATCAACCATATTCTATATCTGGAGCCCCCATCTTCTGTATTGATAGGAGAGACCTGTGTTTTATCATCAGTTTTTTGGACTTATATAAGCTCTTTGCAAAGAGGGATTATTTCATCCTTTATATGTGAACACTTAATGCCTAGTGTAGAGCTTGACATAAAGTAAGTGCTTAATGATTGTTTTTTAATTCATTGGACTGAGATTGGTCATTAATGCCTAATCAGTTTTGACTTAGGCTTTTAACCTTATGGAGCTCTAATACTTCAATTTTATTCGTAGAAGGAGAGTAATGCCCTTGTCCCAATTTTCTCTTAAAATTTCAAAGCTAGTTCTGCAAAATAGTATACTAACTTTTTCATGTTTATTGAATAACTACAAGTATTTGCTTTTCTTTGTGTCTTAAGTAATTCTAATTAGAGAAATATTTGAGCATTCTTTAGTATCAGCAAATTAATCTTTGAAAAAATAGCAATTTTTTTTAATGCCTAGAATATTTAATGTTACAAGGTTTGGTTTAGCCAAAGGATGAATTGGTGAAACTTGGTTATATTTAGAAAAAAAGCCTGTCTATAACCCTGTAATTAGAAGATATATCCTTTGAGTTTATCCTTGTGATTTATTCACTGCACAGTTTACCTGGTGTCTTGATGCTTGCATCCGAGAAAAGTTTGTTGATAATAAGAGAGCTCGGGAACTGCAAGGATTCCTGGATGGAGTGAAGAAAGGTCAGGAGCAAGTGCTGGGGTGAGTGTAATTGTCTCAGGCACATATGGCACAAACAGCATTAGTAGAATGATATAGTGGAAAGAGTGATGAATTTGATGCCAGAAGACCTCAGTATGAATCTTGGTTCTGGCTCATCCTACTGTGGTGATTTTGGCAAGTCACTTAACCTCCCTAGGCCTCGGTTTCCTCATCTTTAAATTAGAGGGTTGAAATAGATGATCTCTGAGGTTCTTTCCAGATGTGAACAATGATTCTTTCAGCCTTTGCTATCATTATAATAGCCTATTAAGTAAATTACTCTTTCCTCCCACACCTTTCCCTAGCATAGTGTCACTCTTAATTAATAAATTTGTTTATGGGGTTTTATCTTAGGCATCACTTCCTTTCAAACAGGGACTGACAAGACCTTGCTTTTTTAGTGTTTATGTACCTGATTCTAGTTGTAAGGAGTGGATTTTAAACTTTACTGTGATAATTAGGGAGTTTGGGTCCAATTATGTTGCAATTCTTTGTCTTTTTTATAGTCTTTCAAGGAGAATTTTTATAAGGCATTTTCCATGGTATTAAATATTCTATTAAATAGGGTGTCCTTTGTGGGACAATGCTTGATAAATGTTCACTTAACTTTTATGTATTCTTCTTATCATGATTACTGGAAGGATTCAGAATTTTTACCCAACTTCAAACCTGAGTAAGACTTTTAGAACCAAAGTTTGACTTAATAGGTGATCAAATTGAGTAGATAAAGTAATTCTTATTTTCATCTCTTAAAGATTGTTCACATCAGTGATAAACTATACCTAATAAGATTTGAAAAAAAAATTCAGAAATGCTGCGAGGTTTTTTGGGTTTTCTTTTTTTTTTCTTTTTTTTTTTTAGGATCAACTGATTGTTCTGTCCAGAAATAATACTTCTAGCTGGTGCAAACAGATTTGTTTACTTGAAGCCCAGTCTGTAGATTATAGATGAATGGTTCTGAAAGTGCAGTGTGGTGTAGTGGAAATATCAGTTAACTAGAAGTCAAGAGATGTATGTTCTGGTCTCAGTTCTGCCATTAACTAGCTGTGCAATCTTGGGCAGGTCACATTCTCTTTTGGGACTTCTCACTGTCTTCTCTAAATTGAGGGAGTTCATTTAGAGACTCTCTGATGTCCTTTAGAGCAGAGGTGTCAAAGAAAACAGGCAGCCCAGACCAGATTAGAATGTTTAGGAAATATTTAACAAAATAACTGAAAACATAATTTTTGGTTAACATGTGATTTTCGTGAATATGAGACTACAGGGATCTTTATGTTCAGTTTTGTGGCCCCTGCTTCAGTTTGATACCACTGCTTTAAATAGCACTAACTTTCTGTGAGTCTTAGTTTAAGTACTTTCCTCTCCTGGGACTATGCTATGACCATTGATTAAAAATGAAGTAATGTTTCTTTAAGAAGATGAATAGATCAAATGTTAGCTCTGTGTGGGATGACTTTAATCTGGAAATATCAACTTATCACTTGTTCCTTTCAGTGATTTGTCTATGATTCTATGTGATCCCTTTGCGATTAATACCCTGTCCTTGAGCACCATAAGACATCTGCAAGAACTGGTGGGTCAGGAAACCTTACCCAGGGTGAGTGGCAGAAATTGGTGAGGACATAACCCTGAGTTAGACTTGACTTTGTTATGAAGACCAAGCTAGCTAACAGAAGCAGCTATCAGTTCTTGTTCAGCTAGTGACAAATGCCTAAAGAGTATTTGGGAGTAGATGTTTTAGGTATATACTTCTCATGTCTACTAAAGTGGCTTAAAATAAAAGCCCATGTATAAAGAGGAAAAATTTTTGTAGCAAGTTTCTCTGATAAAGGTCTCATTTCTAAGATATATAGGGAACTAATTCAAATTTAAAAGAATAAGAGCTATCCCCTAGTTGATAAATGGTCAACTGATGTGAACAAGCATTTTCTAAGAAGTCGAAGTCCAAGGTATCAAAAGCCATATGAAAGAATGCTCTGATCACTAATAATTAGAGAAATGCAAATTAGAACAACCTTGAGGTTCCACCTCACCCCCATTGGATTGGAAAAGATGACCAGAAAAAGAAAATGACATACTGGTGGGGCTATGGGAAAATAGGTATATTAATGCACTATTGGTAGATCTGTGAACTGACCCAGCCATTCTAGAAAGCTATTCATAACTCTACCCCAAAAGCTATTAAACTGTGCATTTGACCTGACATTACCATTACTGGGTTTCTATCTTAGAGATAACAAAAAAAAAAAAAAGGAAAATCAGAATACTGATAGCAGGTCTTTTTGTGGTGACAAAAAACTGGAAACTGAGAGTGTGTCCATTTCTTAAAGAAGGGTTGAACAAACTATAGTGTATGAATGTGATGTAATATTATTATGCTGTAAGAAATCATGATAGGAACAGTTTCAGAGAAACTTAAGACATGTGTGAACTGATGCAGAGGGAAGTGAGCAGAAACAGGAGAACAGTTTATACCATAACAATAATATAAAAGCAAATGATTTTGGAAGGCTCAAGAACTCTGATCCATCCAGTGACCAACCATAGTTGTAGAGGATTCATGATGAGACAAGCTGCCCACCTCCTGACAGGATTTAGTATAGATTGAGGCAGATATATTTTTTGGATATGGCCAATGTTGGAATTTTGCTTGACTGTACATACATATTAAAAGGCCTTGTTTTTTTTTCTCTTTTAATTAGAGGCAGGTAGGTGGGAAAGGATTTTGGTTAATTGAAAAAGAAAATGTAATTAAATAAAAGCCCATGTAAAAGGAATAATTTACCTGCCTTGATTGAAAGGTTGATATATATATATTTTTTTTGGTTGAAACGAGCTGACACTTTTTTAATTGACCTGAAACTTTATTAATATCATTACCACTTCTCATTGATGCCTCTTACCTTTAGAAGAACACTTCTTTATAATAGAATATTGTAGTTAAGCAAAATGAAGAGACATATTGACCATGTCTGATGGTACCTGCATAAGTCTGCACCATCAGCTCTTTGCCAAAAAAGTAGGAAATATATTTCCCTGTTGGTCTTCTGAAGTCACTGTATTGATTAGCATTTGGATATCTTTCATTGTTGTCATTATATTGTGTGGTCATATAGGCTGTTTTCTTGGTTCTGCAAAGCTGATACTTTTAGCAATAAGTGAAACTAAGCCAGTTTCTGATAAAAGTGCACTGGTTAAAGATTGTAAACGAATAGAATGAGAGCAGTTAAACAGATTTTTCTTTATTTCTGTATTTACAGGAAAGTCCTGATCTACTTTTACTGTTAAGAATGCTCTCTCTAGGACAGGGGGCTTGGGACATGATTGACAGTCAGATCTTCAAGGAGCCAAAGATGGTAATTTGTTTTAATTTAAAAGTTATCTTAATCTTGTCTTTAGTTAGGCATGGGGTGTGATAGAATGAGTACTGCAAGGATTTAAGAGACTTGGGTTCTAGTCTCACTTCTAGTTATCTGAATTTAGACAAGTGACTTCCCTTTTCTCAGACTCATTTTTTTTTCATCTCTCTGATGAGGACAGTAATTTAGAGAATCGTGTTATTTCTAAGGTCTTTTCTAGTGGTACCATTTTGAGTCTAATTCTGTGACTAGCTTCATGGTTGGCCTCATGGTGGGGCATAGAGCAGCTCTGCCTTAGGAAATTTTCTTCGTCTCAGAGGATGTAACTTAGGGTAATGGATTAAAATTGAAGAAACAGACTTCAGTTCAAGGTAAAGAGCAAATTCCTAGCTATTAGGACTGTCCAAAAATGGAATGGACTACTTCCAAAAGGAAATAAATTTCCCATTTCTGACTGCTTCATATGGAGGCTTGCTGACTACTTGTCAGGGATGATGTAAAGGAGATTTCCATTTAGGTGTGGGTTGGACTAGATGACTGAAATGGTTCTTTCCATCACTGTATAACTTAGTACTGTGATTACCAAATGTGCAGGCCCTTATTTATGGTAAATTGTCTCTCTGAGTAACATAGAAGATATTGCTAAGTGATTAATCCTTTGAACTTCTTGGTCAGGCAGAATCATTCTTTAATGAATACACTTTCTAGTGCTACCAGTGAGCATTCCTGCTGAGGCTGATTTGATGTGAACGCTATTTGAAAATTTTGAAGCCCCTTGTATTAGAATTCGACATTCCATCGAAAGAAGAAGCTGTAAGCCCTGACCCATTCATTCTAAAATGAAACTTGAACTTGGTTCAGTCTTTTTGGCTTTTCTGTCAGCATAAAATAAACAAATACCTTGAGATTGAGCAGTCATAGTAATAAGTAATAATAACAATTGAATTCCATAATGAGTATTTTTATAACATAATTTTGATATTTTAAAATCATTTTAACTATTTTTGTGATTTTTCTTGTGAACCCTTTAAACAGAAGTCAGTTCCATCCTCCTCATTTATGAGATGAGAAAACTAAAGCTCTGAGATATTAATTACGCAGGGTCACAAAGTATGTTGCTAGCTGAGACGAGATTTTTACTCTTAATTTTTAGTTTCCATTTTGCTCCTAGGCTGCTTATCTATGACTTCATAGCAGTGTTTGTTCTGAGTTCCAAATTTGTTTGTCCCTCCCCTCCCCTCTCCCTAAGACAGCAAATAATCTGATATAGGCTATATATGTATGATCATATTAAATACATATGTGTTTGTCATACATACATAAAACTCCAATTTGGACAGTATTGGGGAACCTGAATTAAAAGCTTACACAAGCATTTAGGTCCTCTTTATAGTCATTTTTATTTAATAAAATTAGCCTTTAAGGGGTAGCTAGGTGATGAAGTGAATAGAGCACTGGCCCTGGATTCGGGATTCAAATCTAGCCTCAGACACTTAACACAAAAACTAGCCATGTGACCTTGGGCAAGTCACTTAACCCCAATTGTCCTACCTTCCCCCCTCCAAAAAAAAGCAAAAAAAAAATTTAAAAATTCGCGTTTAAGTTAACTTTAATCTTAGTTATCCACCGAATAAGTCTTTATTAAGCTTTTACTGAAGCCCCTGCTTTGTGCTATGTTGTGGCAGATTCAAAGATGAATGGGTCTCTGCCTTGCTCTCACAGTTCACAGTCTCATTGGTATTTGCTATTCTCACAAAACAATAGAGCATAATGTAGAAAGAAACTCTAGTGCCTAAGTATGTGGTCCTGGACTTTAGGACTTTAGGAGTGCAAAAATGGGAGAGCTAGAGTAGGCTGGAGTATTCTGGAAAGGCTTTCTAGAGGGGATGCAGTTTGTATCCAAAGGATAAGTAGAATTTGTGTGGGAATGACATAAAGGGAAAGACACTTAGGTAACGGGGGATAAGCAAGGTATTTGCTGGTGGGAAACCAGCCAAAGTGGAAGATATGTGTTAGGGAAAAGTAGGCAGTAAAGTTGGGGGAAAAGGATGCATGAGATTATAGAAGGCCTTGAAAGTCTGGGTGGGGAGTTTGGACTTGAACAGGGTTTTGTTGTACTTCACTTGAGCTGAAAAGGACCTTTAATTTAAACTTTTTCCTTTCTTCTCCAGGAAGTAGAGCTGATCACTAGGTTTTTACCAATGCTGATGTCTTTTGTGGTGGATGATTATACTTTCAATGTAGATCAGAAACTACCAACAGAAGAGAAGGCATCAGTCACATACCCTAATACCCTTCCTGAAAGCTTTACCAAGTATGTCAATCAAATGATCAACAATTTGAAAAGAACATTTATACAAAATAATGCAGTCTTTAGGCAATGAACTTTATAATGGTTCATTCTTGAAGGCATCTTAAAGACCAACCCTTTTAAAATATACTTAAAGAAAAGGGGGAGATGGAGCTATACTTTTAGTGGGTTCCAGACAGAAACATTTTATTATAGGGATTAAATTCTCTAGTCCTAAAGATTTGCTAATGCTGTTATTTCAGATAACATCAGAAAACACAGAAATGTATATAACCTCTCTAACCAATAATAATATACTATATCATTGGATATAATATAATACATAAGGTATCACTATGGACAGATGAGCAAAGATATTAATGTATTGATGATGTGATCTCTTGGTTGGTACCAGGTTCTTGCAGGAGCATAGAATGGCCTGTGAAATGGGGCTTTATTATGTCCTTCACATAACAAAGCAAAGGAATAAAAATGCTTTTCTCCGACTTTTGCCTGGATTAGGTGAGTCTTAGCTTGTTCACTTTTTCTCTTTAAAGTGTTAAGGGTGAGGACAAAAGAGCATTTAGATCAGAGATTGATGTCAAAGGGCCCTAATGTAAGGTACATCCTGGACAGGGAAGAGCATATTATGAAGAAGAATAACTGGCATTTATAATGGTGTAGCAGAAAGAGTACAGTGGACTTGGAATCAGGAAACCTTGAATCCTACATCTAACACTTGTTAATCACACTGAGTGTTTCCAAATCTATAGGCTTGGCCTTGGTGTCAGAAATGTAGATACTCTTGACTATCTGTTGCTAACTTCTCAACCCAAGGTAAGGCAGCAGACATTTGTCTTTTATTAACACTTACTATGTGCCAGGCACTTTGCCAAGCACTCTGGATGCTAATATTGACAAAAAGAAAGACAGTCCCTATCCTCAAGAAGCTTATATTCTGATGAGGGGAGATAACACACCAAAGGTAGTGGAAGGAGAGGTAGGATTGGAAGAAAGATATTCATGAGGGGCAGGGGTGTGGAAGTCTGAAAAGGCAGAAGCAGGATTGGAAGGGAAGTGAAGGCTGGCCAGTCAAGGTCCTTCAGGGCAGACGAATCTCGCAGGGTTGAAAAGCCCTCAGGAGTGGTTGGATATTTTAGAAAGTCTCAGACAATGAGGGAAGTTTCAAGGTGAGACTGCAGCAGAGGTGCATTTCAAAGTTCAGAAAAGCAGAAGCAGAAGCAGGAGGGAAAGATAACTCATCCTAACTCTAAAGACTCTCCAGGGTGGGAAATGGTGGGAAGAAGGGGTCTGAATAGGTGCTTCGAAGCTTAGTTAACTTTCTGCTTATTATATAATAATTATTAAGAATTAGTCCCATATGTTTTTGGACCTGGCCAATATGAAAATTTGTTTTGACTATAAATATTTATTATAAAGGTTTTCTTTTTTCAGTGGTGAAGGGTGTTATGGATATGGGGGAAGGATTAGTGATAGGAAGGGTTTTCAAAAAAAAAAAGCAGAAAAATGGGCCATTGAAGTGTTGTTTTTTTTTTTTTAATGCACAAGAGAGCAGAAGGAAGTCTGGAAGGAACAGACAAAAAAAGAACTTTGAAAATTAACATGTTGAATTTATTATGTACTTAAAAGGAAAAGTAAGCTGTACATAATAGAGATTGTCAGTTTCATGTATAATCATATTTTTTTACTTTACATGCAGAAAGGTTCATTTTATTTAGTGTTAAGTTTAGAATTAAAAAATTTTTTTTTATAGAAAGAAACTGATTTCCTGAAGACTGTCTGGTTAGTTAACCCTCCATTATTATTGCAGTGGAGACATTTGGAGACCTGGCCTTCGGTGATATATTCCTTCACCTGCTCACTGGGAACCTTACTCTCCTGGCAGATGAATTTGCTGTAGAAGAATTCTGTACTAGTTTATTTGATGGATTCTTCCTCACCTGCCTCTCAAGGTAACTTAGTTGTAGAGTATTTATATAAAGTCTTCCAGAACAAGCTTATATTGTATTGCATCCTTTTCAAGATGATTTGGATCATCTGCCATATTTCTGACTGGTTAGACTGGTTATAACTCAGTCTGTTGAATATTGTTCATCTAAAATGTGGGAATCTCTTATGGAATAGCACTTTCTTTAGATATTTGAGGACTAGAAACAATTAATACTAGCTAGTCTCATTGAAATGTGCCCTTCATGAGAGCCTCTAATTCTAATGTTGGCCAGAGTGTGAGTAGCAAGATGTTTCTGAATGGAGAAGATGCAACATTCTGAAGAGGCCCTTGTATTAGGTAGCACAACTTTTACCTTCATTCTTTATTTTCCTGAAAAGCCAGCCAATCTACCTTCACTTTTTTGGATGCCTGCCTAGTTCATCTTGTGAGGAGGGGAAATGATACTTGGTTTTTTTTTTTTTTTTCTCTAGAAAGGAGAATGTACACCGCCATGTTCTCAGGCTCCTGATTCATCTGCATCACAAAGTGGCCCCTACTAAATTGGAGTCCCTCCAAAAGACTTTGGAACCTACCAGTCAGGTGAGCTTGTTGACTAGCCCTTTGTTGGTTATATTTTTAAAAGCTCAAAGAAAAGTGCTTTTAGACTTGAAATCCAAGTCCTGTCCCCAGGCTCCTGCTAAATGGAGAAAGTCTGCTCTATTTAGGTAGCAGCTTCTGAAGTGTAATTACTTTCAAGTTTTAATTATATCTTAAACACATCTCAGTTGTCTGTGTTAAAACACTTGGGTAATAATAAGATTTAGTGTTTTTAGTACTAACAACCTAAAAACAAAAGTATGACTTTCATTTTCTCTTCCCTCTTTTTCTGTAGAGTGGGGAGGCTGTGAAGGATCTTTACAATCAGCTTGGAGAGAAACTGGAACACCTGGAACATTGCAAACCCAGTCCAGCCCAGGTGGCGGAAGCTCCTACTTTAGAGCTACCTCTTCCTGCTGTCCCAACCCCAGCAGCGCTTTGAGGTGCTCTGATCCTGGGCTCAGTCATGGTTATGGTACCTGATGACTTGTAGCTTTCCATAGCCCTTAAGGGTTAGGGAACGGTTTGTCATCACTACACTGTGAAGAATTTCCTGAGGACTTTACATTGAATGCTAAAATTTTGTTAGTGTTACGAAGTCTGTGCAGTTAGCAGATCCTAGCTTCATTGAGGCCAGTGGGAAGGGTCTGAAGATAGTGTGTATGTGTCTACATGGAAATCCAAGAGGTTTCCTTCTTATTAAGGAATAAGTTGGGGGAAGATAAGAATCAAATGATTCTTAACCTGAGTTATTCAAAATGGTCATAGTGGTTTCAGTGGATTGTGATTGTCTATGATAAAAAAAAAATATCATAGGGTCTCCATGAACCTCTTTGATAGATAAGTATGGAATTGAATAATCCTATAGTCTAAGCTTAGAATGATTGGAATCTTTTGTTTAGAATTCTATTCCTTGCTCCATCTCTGGCTTACTATATTTTTATATAGGCAACCTCTGTGCCTTAGTTTCTCTGTCTGTGAGATGAAGATGATAATGTGTGCTTTTTTAGAACTAGGCCATTTTTTAGTGGCAGATTGATTTAGAGAGTTTTTACTTCCCCCCCTTTTTTTTTAAATCCTGGGATGGCCTCAGGTCAGGAGGAAAATATTTTAAGAATCTCTACACCCTACTCCCACCCCCGACTTAACTATTGCAGGTGGATTCCTTAAATTGGGTCATAGGACCAGAAGATACTTTAATTTTTTGCTCTCTGGCAGACTTCTTTAGACCTCTGCCTTGATGTTGTGTTTTATACTTTCAACCTCAGAAGATTGTACATTTTTTTTTTAAGACTTGGTCTCTCTGTCTCACCCAGGCTGTAAGAACAGCAGCCACTCACAGACCTCACCTTGCTGCTGCTGAGAATGGAAGTTTTGACCTGCTCTATTTCCAACCTGGGCTGGTTCACCACTCCTCAGTCAGCCTTGTGGCTCTCTTCTTCCAGGGACTTACAATATTGGTGCCAGACTTAGTGCAGACACCTATCAGCTTTAGCCCTTCCTACTGCATCTCAGAACTCTGGAACTCAATCCACCAGCCTCAGCCTCCAGCGCAGGGACTATGGGTGTGTGCATTGGTGTCCAGCCTCTCAGAAGTCTTACGTGTTTTCTTATGTTTTTAAATGCCTTGGAAAACTTCTTGGCTCATGTTTTGCTTTGTTGGTTTTTAATTACTGTAATAAAGGTGGAAGAACAGTAGTTACATAGGTTAAAAAGGCAGCTTCTGTTTTACATAAGAAAAAACCAACCATGTGCTCACACAGTGATCACCATCTTGGAGGTGTCAGAGCTGAACCTTGGACACTTTCTTTGATGAAAGAGAAATTAGATACTTAGGCCTCACTAGAAGGGCTTCCCTGAGAACTGTAAGCTGCCTCCTAAATCCCCACCTTGGCAGCTGTGGGACCTTATAAAAGAATGGGACTATTTCAGTCTGATTTCTCAAGTGAATGATAGGGCTTCTGAATTCACAGAACAGTCAAACCACATTAGTTTGGGGGAATATGCCTTAAATTAGTGAACATTAAAATACTTCTTAAATACTGTCAGAGAAATAGCCTAATATTTT
The DNA here is from genome assembly GCA_028627135.1 of Pseudochirops cupreus. Classification (NCBI taxonomy): domain Eukaryota; kingdom Metazoa; phylum Chordata; class Mammalia; order Diprotodontia; family Pseudocheiridae; genus Pseudochirops; species Pseudochirops cupreus. The sequence continues at coordinate 215,168,329 of CM053581.1, forward strand.
CCAGTAAATGCTGGACCCAGTGCTAAACTTTAGGTGTTGTTATGTAGAGTTACTTAGATGATCATTAGGAAATTATTTATATAAAAGCAAATGCTTCTATAATAATTGAAAACAATTTGTTCTTAGGCTGGTTACTTCTCTGTCCCTAACAAACAATCTTTTTTTTTACTCCAATGATTTGCTTAGCGAGTCCTTCATAGGTTGTACAGATCTATGTAATGTAGACTATATTTCAGACCCAGTCATCCCAAACCAAAAATGACTAAGGCCTGAGTAATTGAAGTACTGCACTTGGCAGCCTTTACAGTCACGACAGCAATTCTGTTGCCAGTTGTGTAGCTAAAAACAACAGCAACAAAACAGTCTAGAAGCTACTTCCTCGTCTGTGTGTGAAGAGAAGCTGAGAGCTTGAACGACTGTACCAGGGCTCTGGATTTGTCTGAGCTTGCGTTGCTTCTGTGGAGCTGCTAGGCCACCTGTGCCCACCAGGTGTGCAGGAGGGGGTTTGTCACCATAGAAGGCGGCAGGGGCTCCTGCAGGAGGGAGGGGGGGTGAGGCAGAGTTTGGTCTGCGTCAGAATGTCAGGTCTTCCCAGTAGTAGCCAGTATCCACTTCACCTTTGAGATTCAGAAGCCCCCAGATCTGCATCCGTTTGAGATGTTACTGTCTTGGCTCCGGCCCAGAGTAGCTCTTCTCCAGCAGTGTGTTCACTGCAGCCCCTGTTTGCTTTGGTCCTAGGTCTGAATTCCTAATAAAGAGAAGGACTGGACCTTTAATGTCATGGTATAGGGAACATCAGCTGAGGAAACTCCTACTGGGGCAGGTCCACCCCTTCTCTGCAACGTCTAGTCCTAGAAAATTACCTTCAGCACTGAGAGGTTCAGTGACTTGTCCAGGGTCACACAGCCAATATGTGTCAGGTGGAACTTGAACTCAGGGCTTCCTGGCTTTGAGGCCAACACTGTCCACTATATCACACTGCCTCTAGAGTTCCAAATACACCCAATAAAAGCCGAAAGGCTTATTCTTTCACAGTCATGTAAATGGATGTTGATAACAGTTTTATCTTAAAACCATAACCAGCAAGGCCTCAGGGGAAAATATACCAAGTATAGTCTTTACTTTGACATTTTAGATTGTTTTGCAGAGGTTCCTGCTATGAATAAGTAAGGGCTTCTAATGTTCTTGGGGCATCTTGTCTAGATGAGATAATTTTCTAAGAGGAAAGTTGTTAAATAATTTGATTTTTTTCATTTATGGAGATAAAAGTGGTTTTAGTAAATAACCTACAGAAAATGGTTTTGTTAGGCATGATAATCCCATCGGATAGGAGAGCTGGATGTTTTGGACAAAAGACTGGACCAGTTTCTAAGTGACCTGTAAAATCTGGGCCTGCCACTACTTCTCTGTGTGATCTTGGTTCCTATCCTAGTGCTCTGGGCCTCAATGATTTCATGAGCTGGAGAGTTTGACTACAGAAAGCAGAAATTTTTTTTAAAAAACACTCAAACCTAGGGCAGCCCTCTAGCTTCCCTCTTGTGGTTAGATGCTGTCATGTAAACCACCTAAAGTGTGCATGTACTGACATGTGCATGTGTAATTAGCACTGATTATTAATAGCTCCTTCCAGACTGCCAGGGTCTGCATGATACATACTATATTTTTCAAGGAGCCAAAGATTCTAGTCCCTAAGAAGGTAGACTTCAGGGGAGAGTCTCAATTCTTCCCATAATGTTGTGGAAAAAAGAATTTTGTGAGCATGGAGATAATTTACTTTTTATATTTAAAATTGCTTTTAATTTTTAAAAAATGCCTTTGATGAAAAAAGACAACACATAGAAATGTACATCCAAAGTCTTAGCACTACCTTGGTTTGAACAAATAGTACATTGTCATTAACCATTATAATCAGGCTTCCTCCTAAGGTAGTGAGCTCCTGTCATTAGAATTGTTCAATCATATCTGGATTCTCGCTTCACTAGATGTTAAAGCTAGAAGGCACTTCTAAGGTCTAGGCCCTCTCCTTCGTGGTGAAGTGCTTTGCCCAAGGTCACACTTCTAGTAAGTGGCAGAATTGGGATCTGAGCCTACCTTTGCTAACTAACTCTGAAGTCAGATGTCTTCTACTATAGCATGCTCCCTGGTTGGGAGACTTGGGAGATCTGCATTCCAATAGGAAGGAGCTCCAGCTAGGCAGTGTTGTCCTGTATGATTTGTTGGTGCTAATTGTATTTCTCTTAAATGTAGACTGCATGAGTGACCAAGAAGCTTTTCTCTGCCATTGGTGGTAGAAAGAGAGCATGTGGCTGGTTCACTGCTTGCTAGGAGTCTGTCTGTGGAAAGTTCTTCATTTTAGACAAGCTACACAGTCAGGTGACACAAACTTTTTTCCCCTTGGAAGAAAACATGTAGGGGGCGGCTAGGTGGCACAGTGGATAGAGTGCTGGCCCTGGAGTCAGGAGGACCTCAGTTCAAATCCAGCCTCAGACACTTAACACAAAACCAGGCGTGTGACCTTGAGCAAGTCACTTAACCCCAATTGCCCTACCTTCCCCCATCCAAAAAAGCAAAAAATTAAAAAAAAAAAGAAAAGAAAACATGTAGCCAGCATTGTTGGCGTTGCCTGTTCCTTTTACCTATAATAGCCTCTACCCTGAGGCCTCCCTCCTCCTGGATGTTCTCTTGCTATTTGGATGTGCTCTGCCTTTGTTTCCTGATCTTCATTTGTGATAAGTCTGAGACTCCACACTGAATATAAAGACTTCCCATTGTCTGGATTGTGTGAGCAGAGCAGGTAGCTACCCTGCTACCTTTTCATGAGTTCAGTGTAGGATTTACCACTGAGAAATATCTTCCCACTGGCTCATAGTGCCAAAAATTGCCACCATTAGAAATTTGTTTTGGGTCAATATTTTGCAGGACTTCAAATGTTGGCCAAGAGCAGCTGGGACAGAATGAAAGTAGCAGGGCTGGCTTAAAGGCTGGGAAGGGAGAGAGAGGGCTAGGATGTGGACCAGTGCCCTCAGGGGAGCAGGCGTGGGAACAGAAAACTATAACAAGGGGCCGAGGTTTGGCATTGGATGTTGGAGGGGAGAGATTGGCAAGAGGAAGAAAGGCTGTTGAGGATGAGACTAAAAGATGCCAAAAATAAATTTAGAAGACTCCCTTCTGCCCCCCCCCCAAGTTTTGCTTCCAATCATCTGGAGGATGGGTTTCCTCTCCTTTTGGAGATAGCCTGGTATAGCCATGGTGGAAAGAACTCTGAACTTAAAATCAGGGCCTGACTTGGACTAGAAAAACATTTCTGACACTTTAATTTGCAGTGTGACCCTGAGTAAATCACTTACCTCTTTGAACCTTAGTCTACTAAAGTTAATAATATTTCTACGACCTATATCATAGGGTTAAAGGGAAAGCACTTCATAAACTTTAAAGCACTATGTAAATGTGGGTTGCCGTGATTTTCTTTTTATTGTTGAAATGATTCCTAGAGATGTTTGGGGGCAGCATAAGGCTAATGCCTTGCTTTATATACCTGGGTTGGCTATAGGCTGTTATATTTCCCTGAAGATCCAGCCTTATCTTGAGTCCCTCAGCCTTCAGTTCTTTAGAGTTTACAAAGCCCTTTCCTATAACATGGCCTCCCCAGACCCAAGTAACAATCCAGTAAAGTAGTGAGCAGGTGGTATCCTCATTCTACAGATGAAGAAACTCAGGCTTAGGGAGTTGATAGCTTATTCAAGATCATATCATAAGTGGCAGTGCTGTGACTCAAACCCCTGTGTCCCTATTCCATGTCTGGTTCTCCTTTGAAACACAATAATCATTGAAATTGATGACCAGAATAGTCTCCTTTCTGGACTGAGATTTGTATGCATTTTGCTGCTAGGCTCATCTCTAGGCCTTTTGCTTCAGTCCTCCGTGTTATTTGTCAGGTTTTATCAAGCCCTGGTTGTAAAAGTTTCTAGTTCCCAAAGAATTGCTGGAAGCTACTTCCTAGGCCCAAGTCCCCGGCCCAGCCACCATTCCCAGCTGGAATCCAGAAATGGCTGTACTTGATAGGAGTACAAACCTGGGGCATTTCAGGGAGCAGAGCTTACTGTTTACATGGAACTTTGTCCTTAGAAGTGGTTGGTTCTGGTCCCCTTTGATTGAAGGATTGAGAGGGCCAACAACCTTAACTGGTCATGGATCATCCTTGGGTCTAGGTTGACTGGGGAGGTTATCACTTAATCAGAAGGGCAAAACTTCAGAAGAACTCATTGCCTAAGCGTTAACTTGGACACTGATAACTGTCTTCTTTTTCCATGTGCCTTTTACAAAAATGTAACACAAGTACAGTACTAAGTCCTTAATGATGAACATCTCGAAAGGAACAACTGCAGTGACTTGATTCATAGCTGTCATTGTCTACATTAACTTTATCCCACCTGTAACCTTAATGAGGGCTTGTGGCACAAGTAAGTCAACCAGGCCCTGGACCTTTGGCACTGTTGCAGAGGTACTTTCACTTCTTCATTCATTCAGCAAACATCTACTGACCCTTCTATGTGCAGGGACCTCTAATAGGCCCCAAGAGGGCTTCAGAAATAAGAGGATAGGGGCGGCCAGGTGGCACAGTGAATAGAGCACTGGCCCTGGAGTCAGGAGGACCTGAGTTCAAATGAAGCCTCAAACACTTGGCACACTAGCTGTGTGACCTTGGGCAAGTCACTTAACCCCAATTGCCTTACCTTCTCCCCTCAAAAAAAAAAGAGGATATACTCTAAGAAACCCACAGTACATACTAAGAAAGAAAAGACACACATGTCAAGCTTACTGAGAGGCACAAAGGACTAGGAGCATCTAGTAAGAACACTTTTTTAAAAGAAAATTTTCCCACTTAATAATATTTTATTTTCTCCAATTACACGTAAGACAGTTGTCAACATTCACTTTTATAAGATTCTGAGTTCCAAATTTGTTTGTCCCTCCCCTCCCCTCTCCGTAAGACAGCAAATAATCTGATATAGGCTATATATGTATGATCATATTAAATACATATGTCCGCATGAGTCACATCATGAAAAAAGAATCAGAAGAAAAGGGGAAAACCATGAAAAGGAAAAAACAAAAAAACAGAAAATAGTACGCTTTGATCTGCATTCAGACTCCATAGTTTCTTCTCTGGATATAGATAGCATTTTCTATCATGAGTCTTTTGGAAAGACCTCTTAACTAGGGACATTGGCAGCAGTTTTGCAGAAGATGCATTTGAGTGCTGAAATTGGTAGAACAGGCAGAGATGCAGGTGGGGCTCTGGATTCTCCATTTAAGGAAGAGCATGAGCAGAGTTGGGAAAGAAAAGGGCGTGATCAGAGAATATGAAGAAATAAGTGGAAGGTTTATGTGAGGGAATAAAAGCCTGTAAGTCTGGGGAGGTGGGGGCCACATCAATAGCCAGTGGAAAATATTCTCCATCTTAAGTCCTTTTGTACATAAACTAATAATCCAGATAATCTAATTGCCACCCCTCTATTTTATAAATCAGGAAATAGAGCCAGAGAGACCAAATGATTTGGCCACAGTCACACAAGTCATCTCTGTGTCCATTTTCACGTCAAAGATAAGTTATTTGGCAGCATTACGCAGTAGAATAAAAACTAAATTTGGACTCAGGAGACCTGTGTTCTGACATTAGTTGTGAGACCTTAGGCAAATCACTTCACTTCTGAGAGGTTATTTCCCCATTTGTAGCAGGGGAGCAATTTAGAAGTCTGATGGGCACCATCAGTAGCTCCCCATTCCCTGTGTTTGTAAGCACCATCCCATTCTCCTGGGCACACAACCTAGGTGTCACCCTTGACTCCTCACCGCCCCCCCATAACCTAGCTGTTGCCAAGGCCTATCCATTTCACCTTTGCAGCATCTCTCAGATATGCCCCTTTCTCTCCTCTGACATTGCTCCCACTCTAATGCAGACCCTCGTCACCTCCTCCCTGGACTATTGCAGTAGCCTGCTAGTGGGTCTGCCTCCTTCAAGCCTCTCCCCACTCTCATCCATTTTCCAGTCAGCCACCAAACTGATTTTCCTAAATTGAAGATCTGACTTTGTCATACCCCTAAACTACAGTGGTTTCCTATAATTTTTGAAATACAAAATCCTCTAGCATTCAAAACCCTTCATAATTAAGCATCCCTCTCCTCTCCCCATCCCCACATACCCCTTTCCTGTCTTTTTTTTTAGGGGGGAAGGCAAGACAATTGGGGTTAAGTGACTTGCCCAAGGTCACACAGCTGGGTAAGTGTGTCAAGTTTCTGAGGCTGGATTTGAATTCAGGTCCTCCTGACTCCAGGGCCTGTGCTCAATTCACTGCACCACCTATCTGCCCCATCTTATTTTTTTTTTAAACACCCTCCCACAGTGTACTTTTCAATTCAGTGACACAGCCCTCCTGGCTGTTGTACAAGAGACTCCATCTCTCAGCTCTGAACATTTTCACTGGCTCTTCCCTCTAGGAAGATGCTCTGTCTCCTCATCTCTGCTGCTTGGCTTCCCTAGCTTCCTTCGTACCCCAAATGAAATCCTTACTTCCACAGGAAGCCCTTCCTAATCTCCCAATTCCAGTGCCTTTCCTCTTATTTCGTATTTAATCCTGCGTATAGCTTATTTGTACATATCTGTTGTCTCCCCCATTACATGGTAAGCTCCTTGAGGTCAGAGACTGTCTTTTGCTTCTTTTTATATCCCCAGCAATTAGCCCAGGGCCAGGCAGATAGACCCTTCATATATATTTTATTGCTACCCCCAGTCCCTGGGCCCCCAGCCTCATTCAGGCATAGCACTTTTTGAAACTGGAGAACAAACCGTTAATCTCTCCACATCATGCCTCAGAAAGTCTTGTTCTGGAAATACTCCCTGATCTCTCTTCAGATCAGAGCACTGAGAAAGGGACCTCCCCTAAGCAGCTACGCTTTATGGTATAGCTGTTTAGAAGTGAAGGATCAAGAATCGACTCCTGGGCATATGGATTTTGGCCTGGGTCCCACTGATCAAGTGGCCAGCTGGTTTCATGTGCCTTTTGATGCCTCCCTCTGCCAAGGTGATACTCCCAGAAAGGGTATGTGTATAGGGTACTAGACGTTGAGAGCTGGAGCAGCTCCTGGTTTTCTATGGCAATAAATGGGTACTGGAAACATCTATTGTTTCAGATACATGGGTCTGAGCACCAGTGGCTCTCTATTAAATCCAAGATCAGATGTGGGCCACGCGTGACCAAGGGCCTTATACTAGGTATTTAAAAGAAATCCTTCTATTCATGTTGGTAGTACATATGCTAAAGGAAATCCTTTTTGGGACCCTATCCATCATGGGCGGGGGAGTGGAGCTGAGAGATTTCCCTTTCTGGATATAGTGACTGCCAGAGAAACGGGTACCGTTTCCCTGTGCCCTCTTGCTTTGAAGAAAACACAGGGTGAAGTTGAGTAATGTGTAGAAAAAAATCTGTTTCTTCTTCTCAACTCCATGGTTCCCTGCCAAGAAAACTACTGGTTCTTTTTCCCTTGTTTATGTTTTCATTCCACATATATATTCTCTGTCAGAAAGACACACACCTCAGACACTGGGATCTGTGGACATAATGAATGCTTTTTTTCCTTTCTAAAACATTGCCCTCGGGCAGAAATCTAAGCCCTGGTTTCTCTTATGGGATATAGCCCCCATTCCTCTGAGTTCAGGGCCAAGGACCAAGATTTGAGCTCCATTTGAGTTGCTCTGGGACCCATTTGCTGGAACCAATGCCATCCCCCTGCGTCCAAATAACAACCTCTGTGTCTATAACAGCTCCTTGTCTGTTCCACCACTGCTATGGGCACACTGGAGGGTTGTCACAATTCCACAGGTGTATCAGGCCAAGTTTAGCTGCACAATTCTGAATTCTTGGTCCCTGAAAGTTGAGTTTCATCGGATAGTCCGGAAGCCTGGCTTCCACTCCCTGCTATGCTTCTCTTCTGTAAAATGGTGGGCAGGGTAGTGGGCCCACATTTTCTCCAAGGCCCTTCCAATTCGAATATTCTGTATTCTAGTGTGGTATAAAATTCATCGAGAAACGCTGGCTCGGCTACCAAGAAAACGCTTGGTCAACAGTGCCCTTTATCCGGTCAATTTGCACTTAGCAGACCTGGGGGTCGAGAGTCAGGAAACCATAGGGTTTGAAATCAGACATGAACTATCACTGTTCTTTGAAAATTGGGCTCAATCCCGAGCCGGATCATGGCAACGGGAATCACTCCCTCCAGGTTCGCCGGGGCGTACGCACGGAGAGAACGCGCATGGAGGAGGGTAGTGTGGGATGTTGGTGGCGCGTGCGCGCGCGGACCTCGGCTAGTCCCTGCGCAAGCATCTTCTGCGGTGGCTGCGGCGCTCATTCCCTTCCCCTCCCCCAGTTGCCCCCCTTTCCCCGGCATCCCCTTCCCTTTTCAGTGGGCATCTCCCGGCCCCAGCGGCCATGGAGACTGAGGTGCCCCGCATGGACCCCCGCCTCCTCCTCCTCCTCCTCTACGCGGTGATTCTCCAGGAATTGCTCTGTGGCTGGATGGAGCTACAGCGGCAGCGGGCCAAACCCAAGAAGCAGGCGGGGCCCCTGTGGTCAGCCAGGTGGGGGAACTGCCTTGCGGTGGGAGGGGGGGAAGGGCGCTTCTCCGGGAGCAGGGCCCCCTATCATCCCTCAATTTCAAACTTCCCTGATGGGAATGAATGGCCCCCGGGTATCCAGGCGTAATTTGAGATCTTTATGACCTGAGGTTTCTCCAAAGGTGCTTTGAAAGATAAAAGCTTAAAAGAAGCTTATTCCGATAGAGGATGAAGGGAGGAGGAGGAGGGTAAAGACCAAACCGCCTCTCTGGATGAGGGTGGGGGGAATGATCTCTTAAGCTCAAGAGAAAGAGACCAGATAGAGGCGTCCCCACTCTGGTTGTACTGTTGCCCTCCACCTTATTTACGGGGAGTAGGTAATGAAGGGGTGCGATTAGAGTGCTGTCTCATTGATTATTTTGTTTTTTTAATCAGGGACTTGGATAAGCTCTGGTGGCTTATCAGATTTGCAAGTGCCTTCAACCTGGGTGGCAGATGGACAGATACTGGATAAACGAATGCTTAGGCTGAAATAATAGATTGAATCTAAGGAAATTTAACTAGAATCAATGTAAAAATCCTGCGCTGAGTTAAAAAAAAAAACAAAAAACAACCCATTGTCCAAGTGCCAGATGGGAAAGATGGATTTTCACAGCAATCGTGTGAGAAACGCTTAATTTATCCTAAATGTGTTTGAATGAGGCACCTTAAAAAATGAATGCAAAGAGATTACATTAATAGAAGTCTAATGTTCAGAATGAAGTAGCTGATAATTTTGTTGACTTTTGCCCTGGTCAAGCCGCAACTGGAGTTTTGGGTCCATTTTGGAGTATTGGGTCCATTTTGGGGTGCCACATCTGAGGGGAATTTTGACAAACTGGACTGTGTCCAGAACAGGGTCACCAGGATCATGAGGGTAATGTGAACCCATGTCATATCAAAATCAATTGAAGGTATTGGAGATGTATAGCCTCGAGAAGAGACAAATTTGAGGATGACACAATTGTCTGCAAATGTGTGAAGGACCAGTGTGGAAGAGAGACAGACTTGTTCTATCTAGGTCCTAAGAACTGTCTATTTCCAGCCTGCCCTGCCCCTGCCCTCTTCCAGACATGAGTTCCATTAACTTTATCCTAGTTAGGGAAAGTAGGAAGTAGAATAGTGCAAAACTCATTCCTGTCAAAGGCCAAGAGCTCTTCAATTCTAGGTTTGAGGGGACAAGTTCTTATTCCCCCCCCCCCATCTTTACTGTGATAATCCAGTGGTTGATTTTGTGTCCACTCACTTGCCCTCTGCCCGCACCAAACGAGCATCACTTTGTCCACTTGTCTTCATGTGGCCATTCCCACTGCCAGCTTCGACCCTCAGTCTTTGTGGCTGTTGTTCTGAGACCTTCTGTGCTTTGTAGTTCTGTCCTGAAGTGTGTTCCACAGATCTGTGTAGAGCAGCCCAGTCACAAATACATGTGGTTTAATATAAGGGGAGAAAAGATGTTTCTGCCTTGAGGGACTCAGTGCTATTAGGCTGTACAGAGTGGTTTGAGAAGCACAGAGACAATAGGAAAAATGAACAGATATAAATGAAAGGACTTTGTTGGGTTCAAAAAAATCAGTTGCCTAAGTTTAGCATGGTGATGACGATATTGCATGGTGAGACAGTTCTTGAGGAAAGGGCTTTAGGGTGTTAGTGGACTCACTCAAAGCTCAGTAGGAGTCAATAATGGTATGAGGCAGCCAAAAAAGCTTTGGTTTTAAGGTTCATGAACCAAAGCAAAGTGTCCAGGACAAGGGAGGTAGTTGTTCCTCTGTCCCCTGGCCTGGTCAGACCCCATTTGCATTATTTTGTTTTGTTCAGGGCATCATATTTGAAGAATGCAAACTAGAGCATGTCAGGTAACCAGCTGGGTTGGTGAGAGAAGTCGTGCTCTATGAATATTGATTGAAGGTCCTGGTGTTTTCCCAGAGAAGAGAAAATGTTGAAGGATCCATCTTCAAGTATTTGAAAAGCTGCGCTGTGGAAAGAGATTAGATGTGTTCTATTTGGCATTAGAGGCCAGAATTAGGACCAGATTTGGTGGAAATTTCAGGAAGGCAGATTTTGGCTCAATGTAAGGAAAGATGGCCCAACACAATTAATTGTCCATTAAGGGGGTAGTTGTCCTTGCTACGTAGTAAGTCTACTATCTCTGGCAGTGTTCAAATGGGGAGTACTTCTTGTTGGTGATATTATACAGAGGATTCCTGCCGTGGGTAAAAGTTGCCCTCTGAGGTCTGACATTCTTTGATGAAAGGGACAGAGGAAGAAAACAGCGTGTCATAGTTGGCATTATATTATATATAGTTGCTTTTAGCACTTTACATCCATCATCTCATTTGATCCTCAGAACAACACTGACAGATGGATGCTACTGTTATTTTATACATGAAGAAACCATGCAGTTTATAAATACTTGAGGCAGGATTCAAATCAACCCAAAATTTCCTTGATTCCTAGTCCAATGATACTCTGTCACAATGCCATACCAAGGCCAGGTGGAAGGCCAATGGCTTGGTTTTAAAGGCTTTGGGGATTTTTGGTGCTAGAGGACCCCTAGTGACTGGGTCTCTGTCCACTGCAGCTTTTCTAGGTCTCGATCAGGTCGACCTGGTTTCTCTCGGCCGCTGGTGTATTCTCTGCGCAGGGAGCGGCTGCGGGACTGGCGGAAGGCTGGCAGGATCATCCGAAAGGCCTGAGGGACCCCCCAGTGCTTCCAAGAATCTGCATGTAGCTTCCCTGGGCCTGAAGGAGGATGATGAGGCCTGGAGCCCAGCAGGAAGGCCGTTCATGTGGAGGATGAGTTTACCCAGAGAACAGGCCCTGTCCCATTAAGGAAGTAGAGACAGTACTCCCCACACCTCCCCATCTCCCACTCCAGGGCTGGTATCCATTGTCCCACAGGCCTTTGCAAAGCAAGAGCTTCCTACCTTCATGGAAATGCCCAAGCACCTGGTATCTCCTGGAGTTAGCATTTTGGGGGGACACCTGGGAACAGGAGAAGAAGGAGGTTGGCCTAGGCATGGGAGTGGAGAGACCTGAGACAGTACTGCCCCCAACTAGGAGGAAATGTGTATGCAGGGGCAGGGGAGGGGAAGGGTGGAGAGAGGAAGACTCAGATGTGCTTCCCATCCTGAATCCCAATTTGGAAATCTCCCAGCGAGCTCAGAATGATATGGAATATGGTATTTCCTTCCTCCACCAACCTGGGTCAAGATCTACAGACTTCTAGATCAGTGGTCTTGGCCCTAGGGTATTGGGGGAGGGGGGGGTGACCTTGGGAAATAAACTGGGAAAGACTGGGAGGAATGTCCTATGCAAAGAAAGGAAGAGATGGGGCTTAGGTATGCCCAGCCCCAAATTCACCTATTCTGTGAAGAGGTAGAGGAAGACCAGACCTAGAACCTGCCCTCAAGGAATTCACAGTTTGGGGGAGAGGAGAGAAAGCCCAGGCTGGATCTTGCCCTCAGGGAGATCAGTAGTGTTGGAAAGTGTAGACTTAAGAAACAGAGAACAGCCCTGGAGAGTGTATACTCAATGAGCAGCGTGAATTGTGTACCCCATGGTACTCACATATCTGTTGCACTATCAACAGTTTATGTAATGTTTAGCAAACAGGACTATTTATGTGTATAGATAAAACTTAAAACCTCTACTAAGACTTTTGGGACACCTTATATCTCTTTATTATTTACTTATACACACACTTATAGGAGCCCACATACAATACTGGACCCAGCCCCAAATTGAAGGTTAAGACTAGGAGATCCTCCTCTCAGGGTATAGCCTATCCCTACTCTCCGATCCCTACCCCCAAGGACTGATCTGATTTAAAGGACTAACCACTGCCTCCTCCCTGCTTTCTCCTCTCCTCCACCCAAAAAACTCCTATCAATGGTTCCTCTTTGCATACGAGATAAAGTCTGAATTCTTCCTGGCCTTAGACTCGTGGCCCTCTAGCCTCTAGGTCACATCTGCAGCCTTATCACCTAGCAGCTTTCATATATGATCCTTCCCTCCTACCAAACCTAGTTCACCCTCCACCCCAGGGCATTATGCTGATTCCCATCTCTGCATCTTTGCTTTTGCTTTGCAAAAGCACCTGGTCTTCCCTTCTCCCCCTTCCTTTTCCTTTCCCCTCCCTTTTTCAAAACAACTTCAAAACTTAGCTCTTCAACACTGCTGAATCTCCTCTGAGCGCCCTGCCTTGGCTTTTTTTTTTTTGCTTTTTGGAAGGGCATTTGGGGTTAAGTGACTTGCCCAAGGTCACATGGTTAGTAAATGTTAAGTGTCTGAGATCAGATTTGAACTCAGGTCCTCCTGACTCCAGGGCTGGTGCTCTATTCACTGCACCACCTAGCCACCCCCCTGCCTTGGCTTTTAAAGCTCTTTGCAAGCTGACCCCATCCTGCCTTTCTGGCTTTATCATACATTCTCTCCTTCTGCACAAACCACACTTCTTCCTCTTCCTCACATTGGGCATTCCATCACCTGTGTCTGTAAATTTTCACTGCACATGCTACAGGCTTGGAATAGATTCCATTCTGAACTTGCTTTCCTTTAAGACTCAGGTCAAGCCCCCATCCCTTCTCCTCCTTCTGAATGAGATCTTTCCTGGTCTGCCTCATAGAGTTACTGGCACCTCTCCCACCCTCCACAGTCTTCATCTCTATGTTTTGTCTGTACGTTTAGAGGGATGTTTTGCCTCCCCCATTAGAATGTAAACTCAAAGACCTGGCCCATAGTAGGTGTTTAACAAAGGTTTGCAGATTGCTTGGGTAAATTCAACCAACATTTAAAGTATTACTCACCATCTATATGCTAGGTGCTGGAAGCAAGTACAAAGATAGTTAAAATATGGACCCTACTGTCAAGGAACTAACAACAACAGTAACAGCTAGCGTTTCTGTCGCATTTCAGAGTGCTTTTTGAGTATTATCTCATTTGATCCTCACAATGACCCTATTGTTTCCATTTTACAGATGAGGAAACTGAGGCAGTCAGAGGTTGTGACTTGCTCAGGCTCACAGAGCTAATAAGTGTCTGAGGCAGGATTCGAACATGGGTCTTCCTACCCCCAAGTCCAGCACTCTAGCCATTGTTTGACCTAGCTGCCTCATAATCAAATAGGGAGAAAGACATAAGCATAGATAACTGATGTAAAGGAAAGTGAAAGGAGATGCCAACACAAAGTGCCATGAGAAGTTTGAGGAGGCAGAGAGCTTTTTTTAGAAGGGGTTGGTCTTTGGGAAAGACTTCAAGGAGAAGGTAAAAGTTGAAGTAGTCTATGAAAGGAGGAAAAGACCTTAGGCAAAGGGTGAGGAGTCAGGTGGGGAGGCTCATTCCCCATTAGGGGAGAGTGTGAACCAAGACACAGAGATGGGAGAGGGAATGGTGAGCACAGAGGGACAGAGAATTGTCTCATTTAGTAAAGTTTAGAGCAGGTGAAGGAGGGTAGCGTTAAAAAAGGCCAGAAAAGTAGGTAGGAGCTAGACTGTGAAGGCTCTCATTTGTCAGGGACCATACTTCACTTGTTAGGTAATGAAGAGCTATCCAGTGTTTGAGTAGTGACAAGGTCAAAGTGTTAGGAAGATTATTGGGGGCAGCAATGTGTGGGATGAATTGGCAGGGAGACTGGTTATATATCACAGTAGTTGAAGCAAGAAATGAGGGACTGAATTGAGGTGGGGGTAGTGGTTGTGATAGCTGAAGTGCTTCCTCACTTGCAGAACTCTGGAACCCTTACTGTCTGTGCTGCTTCCTGTGACTTGCTCAGGCTCACCCAACTGATGATTTTCTTTGGCAGGATTTGAACTCGGGTCTTCCTGCCTCCAAGTCCGGCACTCTATCCACTGTTGTCTGTGCTGCTTATTGGATACCTAGCACCTTTACCTTTTGTCATTTCCCCCCCATGTGTTTATGCCTTGTCAACTCAACCAGATTCAAGGGCAGGAATCGTCTTCTACCTGTATGTATCTCTGCTGCCTCACACAGTTCCCTGTGTTTGATAAACACTAAGGAGATATTTCTGGCACAGTTAAGTTTTATTTTTCAGATGCTGGGTCTAGCTGGCTTGAGATGTCAGGGTAGGGAGGGAGGGATGGTGGCAGAAGAGGAAACAGCTGCTTTCTTAAATAGGAGAAGGAGCTCTGTATTATCAGCAGTGTTCAGGACTGGGTGGGATGGGGTGGGGTTGGGGTTGATAACAGTGTGAAGACTAATATTTGAACAGACTAAAGGAGCCATTTTATAGGAATGCTTCTCTTTGGGAGTTAATCATTTGAGCCCCTTTCTCCAGCTGCCAGAGCTCCATGTCCATGCCACTCACCCTAAACCTGGTCCTATCACTCATAGCAGGGACTAATAATATTAATATTACTATATCAGGTTTGCAAAGCACTTTACAAGTGTTATCTCATTTTATTATCCTCACAATGGCCTTGGAAGGTAGGTGCTGTTATTGCACCCATTTTACAGATGGTGAAACTGAAGAAGGCAGGGTTTTGCCCAGGGTCACTTAGACAGTTAAGTACCTGTGGGGACATTTGAATTTAGATCTGCCTAACTCCAGGTCCAGTGTTCTACCTAAAGTAAATCACCCAGCTGCCTTCTGCCTGGGATTTTTAGGCAAAAGGATGAAAGAAAATATTATGGCCATGGTGGAGATAGTCCCTCAGCTGAGCTTTACAGAGAGTTAGGGTCTAGAGCAGTAGAAATAAGAAGGGGGCATTCTATGGAGGAGATAGGACATGAAGAAATAGGAACAAGTAGGGTCTTGGGGGGGGAGGGCAATGAGGAGAACAACCTGACTGGAGTAAAGAGTTTGTATGAGGATGTAGTGGGAGATTTTTGATGAGGTAGGAACCTGATTACGGGGCCTCGAATGCCAGGCTGAAGAGTTGGCATATCATCTAAAAGAGAATAAGGTGTTTGCTGAGCAAGAGAGTGATGTGAAGAAAGAGGAATTTTAGGAAGATCAGTCTGCCAGCCAGAGGCAGGGATAGTGGGTAAAGAGCCAGCCTCAGAGTCAGGAAAACCTGGGGTCGAGCCCTATCCTCAGAGTTGGTGACTGTGTGACCCAAGGCAGATCACTGCCTCTTGGTGATGCAGGCAGCTCTCCGAATTTCAGGGCAGGTACTGACTGCTTCAGCAGAAGGGGTGCCTTCGCTTGAATTTCCTAAGTCATTGGAATCAGAAGTCCTATTTTAAAAAAACCCAAATCAAAACATGTCAGCATAAGGGGGATGAAGTGAGGAGGGGAGGGTTAGGAGGCTGCTCTCTGGGTGAAGGGGGATGAAGACCTAGTTAGGGAATGATAACCATGAAAATGGAGAGGAGGGAACAATGTGAGGGAAATAGGGAGAAGAGAACTTTGTGATTAGAGAGAGGGGTGCGGGGAGAGAGGAGTGAAGGGTGACACTGGCTTTTCCATCTTGGGGGTCTGGGAGGGCCAGGTACCACTGCCAGGAATAAGGAAGGTGGGATAGCCATTCAGTGTGCAAAGGGAAGGTCATGACTCTCTTTTGGGGCATGTTGAGTTCTAGGTGATGATGGAGACGTTCCAGAGGCAGCTAGCCATGTGGGGCTCAAGTCCTGATACAAATGTGATGATGTCTGGAGCAGCTCCCTGTGAATCTCCCGGAGGAGGCTCAGAGACCTCCTGCTCTCCATACCATGCTGCCCCGAGGTAGGTGGAGGTCCCCTCACAGGCCCTGGGACCTGAGGTCATCAGGACTGGTTTGGTAAGAACTACCCAAAGGATTATTTGTAGAAAAGCAGGTCATTTCCTGGTTTCCAGTCTAAATAAAAGAATGACCAGGAAGTTGGGAGGAGATACATTTTCTGAGGTAAGAAGCCTGGCTGATTCATTGATACACTGGAGGCCACCCTTTGAAGGAACTGAAAAGGTGAAGAGCCTTGATTTAACACTGGAAGAGGACAAATTGGAGGCGCAAAGGATGCATAGCCCAGAAAAAAGAAGATTCTCTGGGGGAAAGCGGTAGCTGTCATTAAGTACTTGAAAAACTATCTAGTAAAAAGGTGATTAGATTTATCTGCTTAGGCCCAGAGGGCAGAAGAAGAACTGTGGCTAGGTTACAAAGTAGGAGATTTAGGCGAGATGAAAGAAAAAACTTCCTAATAATTAGAGCTGGCCTAAAGTAAAAAGGATGCCTGAGGAACTTGTGGTTTCCCCTCCCTGGGGATCTCTTGTAGAGGACAGATGACCATGTTATCCATGCAGTAGTGGGAAGGGGAGGGGGTATGACTTACACTAGATGGCCCAAAGTCTCTCCCAACTCAGACATCGTTATTCTTTAACTTTACGGAGAGGCGCAGTAGCCTTAGACTTATCCTGTGGAAGTTTGGGGGTGATGCAGGGCCAGGCAGAGGAAGCCAAATGAATGAACACTTGGAGCTGAAATGAAAGTTTGTCTGAGCTGGGGATGCTGGAGAGTCTGATCTGGCAGAACTTAGTGCATCAGACAGCGCTGGGAGTTGGTACAAACAGGAACTGGCCTGTGGTGCCACACTTTCGTATGCACATGTAGTCTGTCCTTTACAACCCCGTGATAGGCAGAGCAAACTTTAGTAGCCCTTTTTTTCAGGAGAGGAAACAGGGTTTCAGAGTGAGGGATTTACTTGCCCTAAGGTCACACAGCTAGTAAGTAAGCAGTGCCAGGAGTGAAAACCCAAATCTCCATCTTGAAAGCCCAGGACTTTACCCTAGTTCATGCCTCAATGAGTATTCATTGACTGAAGGGTGGGGGCTAGTTTGTGGAAGATCTTGAATATATATGGCTTGGGAGATGGGGTGATTCCCTACTGGGCACCTGGGGTTCCCCATTAGAAAAGTAGAGGACCCACATACTTGGGTACTTTGCCAAGGCAGAGAGGGTTGGAGCTCCCTTCAGACAATGGGGTTAGAATGTGGCAGATGTGTCAGAGACTGAAGTGGGATGGGGACCAGGCATCCCAGGCTGTGAGAAGGGGAGGGGCAGAGCAGCAGGTGAAGAGCCAGAGCAGGGATGGGCCTTGGAGAGAGGACAGGAGAGAGAGAGAGAGAGAGAGAGAGAG
>CM053581.1:215186547-215209479 GCA_028627135.1 Pseudochirops cupreus
AAAAAAAAAAAGAATTAGTGACTGTCCATATATAATGCATACAGCATTTCTTCATGGTAAAGTTTTAATAAGGTCAAAATATTCATGTATTACTGAATGAGGACAAATAGGCTTGGTATTATATCCAAAGTATAATGGAATAACTTTGACATTGTTGGTATGTTTGGTAAAAGAAGAACATTTAAGGGTCACAATAAACAAATTTACACTTCTGAGAAAAGTTTTTGTTCTAAATCTTTTTAATATGGTTCAAAAAATAAGACCCTGGGGCAGCTAGGTGGCACAGCGAATAGAGCACTGGCCCTGGAATCAGGAGGACCTGAGTTCCAATGTGGCCTCAGACACTTGACTGTGTGACTTTGGGCAAGTCACTTAACCCCAATTTCCTTGCCTCCTTCCCCCTCCCCTCAAAAAAAGATCCTGTAATGGCAAAACAAGTTCAAGAATCCTAAAAATGCAATCTGATTAGTCACATCCAAAATGATTTAATTATGTCTTTGAATAATATCGTGTAACAAAAGATTGTATGTTTCCCAAATGGAAAAATTATTTTGACAATTGCTAATGGTTTTATAGACTCAAGACACTACTGTTGTGGTGCAGTATTTTGAAAATGAAAAATAACCTTGTTGAACATTTTATATCTATTCAGAGACCACTTGCAATTGATGGTCAGCCTATTTTTGACCAGTTAAATGATGCAGTTGGCCTTCTTAAAATTTTGCTGGTCCTCTGCAACCTGTTTTAATGGCACATCTAATATGTCTAGATATACTGGGGTGGATTCAAATGAAATGTGAAGAAGACAAACTTTAACATCTTTTATGTAAATGGTCCTTATTGTTGTGCTTCGTCCTTTGTTCTTGAAGAGGACCTTGACGTCAGGAAAGCGATGCCATGACTTGCAAGTGAACTGGATTTAAGTGAGGGAGGGCTGTGCGCAGTCACCAGCCTCACTGTCTCCTCTGAAGCCATCTGGATTCTGCAACCAGATAAAAATCGGAATGACTGGAGATGGCCCCCATGTAAATATATACATAATTTGAACCTCATTCTAGAAAGGAAAGAAGGAAGAAAATCAGCATGTATAAGTTCCTACTATGTGCCCGGCACTGCGCCAAGTGATTTACAAATATTTCATTTGATCTTCACAACAATGCTGGAGGTTGTTAAGGTGTTAAGTCATTTCAGTCGTGTCTGACCCTTTGTGACCCAATTTGGGGTTTTCTTGGCAGAGATACTGGTTTGCCATTTCCTCTCCAACTCATTTTACAGATGAGGAAACTGAGGCAAACAGGTTTAAGTGACTTGCCCAGACACACCAAGAAGTGTCTGAGACCAGATCTGAACTCAGAAAGATGAGTCTTCCTGTCCACTCTGTCCGCTTCACCACCCAGCTATTATAATCCCCAGTTTACAGTTGAAAAAATTGTTACTGGAAGTCGCACATGCGCTTCAAGTAAACACAGCAGAATTGTCTTTGATTTTGGTGTTAGTCAGACTCTTCTTGCCTTGAGGGAGGCAAGTCACGTGTGACGTGCTAATGTAGATTTTGTGAGTAGGATTCCAGTGGAAGATCCACTGTCTATCATGAGACAGATTTGGAGCAGAAGCAGCAACTGCTTTGTAACAAAACTGCTCAGTCACGTTGTAAGCTTTACAAGAGATAATTAAAACATCTCATTTGCTGATGCTGAAACAGAAGTCAGGGGCCCTGCCTATGTGCTAAATTCCTTTAAGTCTGATTTTGTCCTTCACACAATGAGCTCTGCTCCCCAGACTGTGGTTAAAGCAGGGCCCTTCGGCTCTAAGTCTCAACTTGTTGCAATGACAAAAGTGAAAAGTTGACATAATTCTTTGATTGTGATAGGATGTGGCCCAGAATATTTTCCTTTTATAAAATTAAATTTGGTTGCAATCTTTTATTTTCCTATTGCCTCAATTTTCCCCAGCATGTTTCTCTCCAAGTCCCCAGAGAGCCATTCCATAGAACAAAGATTTTTTTGTAAAGAGGAAGGAGCAAAAAAGAGAGGAGAATATCAGCCAAACTGGTCAATACATCAAAAAAATCTAAGAACATTACAATTCCACACTCGTGGACCACCCAACAAAGGAATGATGGGAAGTATCTTCTCTTTTTTTTGTCTTTGGGGCCGTGCTTGTTTTTTTGGTAATTTTTCAATCTCTGGTTTTTGTTTTTGTTTTGTTTGTTTGTTTGTTTTTGTTATAAACTATTTATTAATAGACAAGGCCAGTTGAAGTAGTTTACTTCTTCTTGGACACACCCACAGTGTGACCCCTGCGGCCTGTAGTTTTGATGTGCTGGCCTCGGACCCGGAGACCCCAGAAATGCCGAAGCCCACAATGTGCCTGAATCTTCTTCAGTCGCTCCAGATCTTTACAAAGCTTATTGTCCAGACCACTGGCCAGAACCTGGCTATATTTTCCATCCTTTACATCCTTCCGTCTGTTAAGGAACCAGTCTGGAATCTTGTATTGCCAGAGATTCTGCATGATGGTGATCACACTCTCCACCTCATCTTCAGTGAGCTCACTAGTCTTCTTGGTGAGGTCAATGTCTGCTTTCCTCAGTTCTACATGAGCATATCTTCGACCCACACCCTTGATGGCTGTGATGGCAAAAGCTATTTTCTGCTGTCCATCCATGTTGGTGTTGAGCACTCTCAAAATGTGCTGGAACTTCTTGGTGATTACAAGAGACGTGAGAGCCTTCTCTGGAAGAGGAAACTTCAGTCTTTGTTTCTGACCATTCTGTGACTGTTTTCTCCATTTACATTATTATGGTCAATGTGCATATTGCTTTCTTGGCTCTGCTTATTTCACTTTTATTAGTTCACATAAATCTTTCCATGCTTCTCTGTTTTCATCACATTTGTTATTTCTTACAGTGCTGTAACATACAGAATATTTCCATGACAATATGAAAATCAGTGTAAAGAACGCTATGAAGCTAGTGGAGGACTGGCATGCTCGATTCGATGCAATTCCTCATACAAAGTATGGACAAGTATGCTGTGACTGGCTCCTGTCTACTCATTGGGTGGTAGAGGAAAAACCTTCTTCAGTTGTTTCCTGAGATGGGGCTGAACATACATGTATGTAAGACATCCAAGGTGGAAGACAACTCATCTTTTTTTCCCAGTACCGATCAAGGCAAGGATGGCTGGAAGCCTCTAGGTTGGGAGAGAGATATTGGCAATAGTGGCAGTGGACTCCTTCTGTTAGCCTCTTCTCTCTCTGTCATGGTGAACCTGAAGCCATGAGTACAAGGCCATATTTCTGTATATGCCATATCTGTTCTTTCATACCTTAGATGAAGGAGTATTGGAAATGAGATGAACTAGTTCGTGGCCTGGTGAGCTTCAAAAGGTGGAGAAAACAGCAGGAATTCAGATTAGAGTTTGTATCATAGTTTGCAGATGGCCAACCCTGGTGAGGAAAAATACTCTACCAGCTTGGCCCTGCCTAGAGATTCACACCTCCATGCTAGCTTCAGCAAAGAGGGGAATGACTTTGTCCATTGACTGGACAGCCATATTTGGAAGCCGACTTGGTAGGGTGAATGTTCATCCCAACCACATTTAGAGTCCATTCTTGCCAGTTACTGAGGTGGTTGGGGAGAAATGTTTTATAATTCTATTCTTGCTATACCTTCTCAGTAAATATCCCTTTGTAAAAGCTAGTTAATATTAATTTGGGACATTAACCAATGGTATGATTTTGAGGATATGTAAACTAATACTGGCAATTAATACTGGAGAGAGGGGTGTATGGGGTGTTTAAGGAAGACTAGCACTTCTGGTGTGAGGGTTGAGCCCCTTTCAGGGCTGCTCGGCCATCCACCTTTGGAGTTCACTTTCACCCAGCTCACACCTGTGTCCCCAGGAAGCTGTAGCATGTGCAGCGACCTCACCAGTAAATCCTTTCTGGAAGATGGACTAAACTAGCTTGAAGGTAGCCGACAGATTTGAAGTCTGTGAATTAAGGGGATGTCTATCCCAAGCATGTGAAGACTTCTCCTGGGGGAAGGGATGGATGAGAACAATTTATTCCAAAGGCTATGAAGGGGGCGGCTAGGTGGCACAGTGAATAGAGCACTGGCCCTGGAGTCTGGAGGACCCGAGTTCTAATCCAGCCCCAGACACTTAACACTCACTTGCTGTGTGACCTTGGGCAAGTCACTCCCTTCTCCCCTCAAAAAAAATACAAAAAACCAGCAACAATAACAAAAACCAAAGGCCATGAAGGAGGCTGAAGCAGGCGCTGTAAAGTGCTTAGAGTTTGCTCAGGTATCAAGTAGACGCCAAGGCCGGTCTTCCTGGGCCATTACAAGTTGTCTTGACTTTTGTTCTGCCACTGGATTTCAATGACTCAGAAGAAGAGAGTGAGGCTGACGACTTTTTGCAACCCTGTCTCACTTAAATCCAATTCACCTGCAGCTCAAGACATCATCTGGGACGTCACTGGAGAACAGAGGGCAAATTACAATTGGAGAGAACACACCAGAATGAAAGCTAAAGCAGTTAGCACTAGAGAAGAACCCCATAATCCTTCAGGGTACCCCTGTAACCTTGTGTGTGCAGAAATGTAGCCAGCTATAAGCCCTCAGGAGACCTAATTGCAATGTGAGGGGGAGGCGGGTTAAGGACTGCAGAATGTATAATACTACACATTGATTCCCCAGTTAAAAGGAAAACATACACACTTGCTGATGACACGTTTGAATCTCAGCATAACTTTGATTAAAAAAACAGGAGCAAGAGGGAATATTTCATTTGACCATTTCTGGACTTAATTCCTAGCATTGACCAACAATCCAAATATGAAGTTAGTAAAATTGTGATTGCAATGGAATACCTGTCGAGTTTAGGCAGGGGCAATATCTGAAGTGTTGCCAACAACTCTAAAGTGTCCCCAGGTGGGTTGGAAGTTGAACTCGAATTGCTATGGGATTATGATAGTTTTTTCTCTAAAGGTTGCAAGCATCACAAACACCAGCAGAGAGTCGCTTGAGGGCTCTAGGAATCAGAAGAGCCTTCTGCATTCTAGGCCACATTTCAGCATCTGTTTGATGCTTGGTGGTCTAACTGTTAGGAAAGTTATTCATGTGAAAGGGCATTTTTATTTTTGAAACTAGCAGATGAGAAAAACAAAGTACATTGTCCCAACAGCTCCTCAATGTTCTCATGATGTTGCTTATTGAGTAGAAGGTACGAAATGTGCTTTAAGTATCATGATGCCACTAAGGAATTTAAGTCCATGATGTCTGGTAAGCAATGTCTCATTCCCTAGGACAGAAAGATGAAGACATCTTGATCCTGTTTTGGTCAGTGTAGGTTAGTGTTTTACCTGGTCAAAGATGAAACATAAGCATCATGAAAATTGATTGTACTTTTGTAAATGCATGGTAATCACTATAGCAAAAATATTTTATGTTTTGTTTAAGTTTGTATTTTTTTAAAGTAAAGTTTAGGTGCTAATTTAAAAAAGACTTGACTCGAGTGTTTGTCTCTAGTTTGATGAATGAATATAAATAATATCCTTTATGACTGAGAATTCACAAAATATTTCTCTTAAAAAAATAAAATTCGTGGGGTGCATACGCTAATGAAATGGGCTGCCCTCACCTTTGCTGAAGAGATGACATGAATGCCTGGGGAGCTGGAAATCCAGTGTCTCCGGCAGAGATGGATGGGCTGTGTGAAGTGGGGGGACACGAGCGTCTGGAAGTCCTAGGGCAGGGGGTCAGCAGGTCCAGTGTGGGGTGGGGGTGGGAAGAAGACAAAGCAACAGGGAAGGAGATTATGGCAGGAGAACTGGGAATAGGGACTGAATTTTCCATCTCAGGGAGGGAGCAGAGCTGTGCCATGACCACACAGCGTGTGACATGGCATTTGAATCCCCTCCTCTCCACCCTCCCAATCTGGTTCCAACCATCCCCTCCACTCTCATTTCTCTTGACTCTTTTCTCCATCCGCTCTCTGTTCCAGTCCAATTATCTCATCCCTGAGAAGGATCATGGGATCATATATCCCAGACCGCAGACGAACAGGCTTTCTGATCAGGTGGCTCAGCCAATAGAGTGCTAATCTTGGAGGCTGGAAGACTTGAGTTCAAATCCTGCCTCAGATGCTTATCAGCTGTGTGACTCTGGGTGAGTCACTTAACCTCCCTCAGTCTCAGTTTCCTCATTGGTGTAAATGGCAGGAATAATCGCACCTACCTATGTAAAGTGCTTAGTGAAACTTCGAAGAGCTATCATTACTAAGCCATCACTAGACCTGGAAGACACGTCACCTAACAACAACAATAATGATAATAACATACTTGGTCCCAGAGAAGGGCCACAGGAGCTGTGCCAAAGAGGATCAGGGACCAAGCCGGGAAAAGCTGACCTCAGTATTGGCAAAGGGACTAACAGCATCCAGAAACTCACCTAGAAAAGGTACAAAGGGGCGGCGAGGTGGCACAGTGAATAGAGCACCAGCTCTGGAGTCAGCTGGACCTGAGTTCAAATCCCACCTTGGACACTTAACACTTACTAGCGGTGTGACCTTGGGCAAGTCACTTAATCCCAATTGCCCTCCAAAAAAAGCGAAAACAAAACAAAACAAAACAAAACAAAACGATTCCATTAGATCAGAAAAGAAATCCTGACATTAAGGATTGCTTGACCAGGAAATCATTCAGAAGAAGGTGACTCCTCTAAAGGGAGAAAATTCATTTGTCATGAGAATGTTTAGGTGGGTGTAGCCTGGAAGCTGGGGGAGGGATCAGGTGACCCCACTGCTTTCGAACTCAATCAACCCTGAGATTTTTTTTCCACCCTTGGCATCCAGTTCTACAAATGTTCTGACAGCTTTTCTACTTGTCAGGTGGATCAAAGCCTGGGAAGTTTGTTGCCAGCCGTACCAATATTTGAAGGGTTGGATTTGTGACAGAAGAATTAAGGTACAAAACCTTTGGTACACTCTTAGCTGCCCTTCCTAACCCTGTGTACTTAATTTTTCTTGCCCATTCTAATGTGTCAGAACCACAAGACCCTCTTTGATTCCTCAGAAGGCACCCCCAGAAATTACTTTTTGGGGAGGGGAGTGGAAGGAAAGGTTGTCAATCAGGAAATAATGGGAATTAAAGGGGACTATCTAATCCCAAGGCAGATTGTGACTAGAGGCTTGGACCAAGGATGTGGATTTTTATCATTGGAGTAAAGAAATCCTACATGTATGCATTTGAATTAGCTCTTTGCTCTGTATTACTAAAGAGCTTGTCTCTTGGAAGCTAAAAACTTCCATTTCCTCCAGGAGAAAAAGCTATTGTTGGTCAGTCCTAATTCAGGCTTGTCTGATGATAGTAAAACAGGTTTGGAATTGGGATGAAATCAGACACTGGTAGACCTTTTAACAATTACAAAGAGAAATTTACTTAGCCATAGTATTGAAAGGCTATTCAGCAAAGATATAGCTTTGATTTGGTAGAGCAGAGTTTTCCTGCTTCTTTGTGAACAAAGCTGGCTCCTAGTCAGGCCGGAGGAGGAGCAATGGCCACCTCCACTGGGACTGGTTTTTGTTCTTAGGCCACCCGGAAGCTACAAAAGTGGCTCAAACATACCCCTGAGTTAAATAAATCTCTAGTTTCAATTCCTTTTAAGAAAAAAATATAGTCTAGCTTATTTAACATATATGGCTCCTACCACAGCTGCTGTCCCCTAGTTCTTTGACTAGGTGTCTGATTGACCTGTCTTTCTAAAACAGCTGATTCTTATCCTCTAGGCCAGCGGTTTTCAACCTATGGGTGGCACATATTTTCGATGGTCTTGGGAACCGAGACACTGTTCCTCTATCTGTCGAGTCCGCCCATGTGCAGATATGCCCACATACAAGTATTAAAGGGTTGAGGCATTAGTAAGGTTGAGAAGTACTACTAGGCGAGAGAGAGAGAGAGAGAGAGAGAGAGAGAGAGAGAGAGAGAGAGAGAGAGAGAGAGCCCCTCAGATACAGGCTACAGGTGAAGGCAGTAGGTTGGAGCAGTAAGACTGAGTAGGGGAAGGGAGAGGGATAGCTCAGAGACACAATGCAGTGAGCAGAGGGAGCATGGTGCCCAGGTGGCACACTGGAAAGCAGCAGTGACATGGTGCCCAGCGACAAGCAGATCTAGGGAAAGAAGTGTGGTTAGTATTAGCAGAAGGAATCAGCAGCCACATAGTATCAGCGCCATGAAATTTCCCTCACCAAGTGTACCCTTAACATACGTGTTCTCTCGTTCAAAATCACACAGGATTTTAGAATTGGAAGGGACCCCAATGGCCCTCTGTCCAACCCAGACCCCAAGAGGAATCCCTACTACAATGTATCTGGTCATTCAGCTTCCTCTTGAAAACCTCCAGTGAGGAGAAGCCTGCCAAGGCAGCCCATTTCCCTTTTTCCTGATATTAAGCCTAGATGTTCTTCTTTTACATTTCTACCCCCTGCTCTTGGGTTGTACTTTCTGGGGTCAGATGAAACAAATTGGATCCATTTCCCAAATGACAGCTCTTCCAGTACTTGAACATAGCTAGCACATCCTACCCCACCCCTCAGTCTTCTCTTCTTTCAGGCCAAACACCCCCAGTTCTGTCCATTGATTCTCTTATGACACAGACTCAAAGCCTTTACTGTTCTGGCTACCTTCTTCTGGAAGTATTCCAACTTTTAAGTGTCCTTTCTAAACTAAATATTCCATCTGTGGTCTGACCAGGGAAGACTCACTATAGCAGGATTGTCACTTTCTTATTGGTAGAATCTGTGTTTCTTAACGTAGCCTCAAATCTCCTTAGGGTTTTTGGATGCTGCATTGATTTATAATCCACTAAAAATTCATAGTTCACTGAAACCTCCAGATATTTTTCAGACAAATTACTCTCTCTCCATGCCTTCTCTAACTTGTGCTTGTGAAGTTGACTTTATTAATTTCCATCCTTAGATTTAGCCCAATGCTGTAACTTGTCAATATCACCAAACCATTAACAACTACTAAATATGTGTGTATATAAGATTTGACATATATTTTCATATGTATACTTCCTGTGACTTCTGTTTGCTATCTCGGGTATTGACTATGTAAGTACAATGAAGGGGACATATGTGAGATATAGCGAAAACAGGAATGGCAAGGTTTGACAATAGACAGGATTTCTCAGGGGCCAAGAATAATAGGGAGCTTTTGGACATGGGTAAGTGAAAGGGGTGGTGGTGCCCTCAACAGACCCATCCAGTGTGATCTTCCATGGGCGATCCCATTGTGTGTCTACTCTTCCCACTAATAGGGTGGATATTTGTGGATGAAGGTTCACTAAGTTTATGGGAGTGAAGAACATCCTACTGACACTTTTCTTTCTATTTTAGAAAAGACTTCTGTGTTGACCTAATTGTGTCCTCTGGATAACTAGTAAAAGCAATCCTATCAGCAGAGATTTGTGAGTTATGGTTCTGAATAGATGTGGGCCCTTAGAATATCTTGAACTTCAGGGTAGTACTTTTGTGGGACCCATATGTGAGAAAAAGAGCCCTGTGTGCAAGAGGAGGGGCCCCACATGTGAGGGGGAGCCCTAGGCTTTATGCATACATAGTTCACCTATTTCTGCCCTCCCTTGTGTTTTCCTACAATACCCAGAACAGGATCATACATATAGAGTGGAGAGACAGAAACGTATAACCCCTTGGACCCAACTCTTCCTCCTCCTTCTTCTGCCTCCTCATGTCCCTTTCATTCAATCAGTCAATCGAGAAGCATTTATTCAGTGCCTACTCTGTGTCAGGCACTGTGCTACAAGCTAGGGATGCAAAGAGAGGCAAAAGACAGTTCCTGCCCTCAAGGAGCTCACAGTCTAACGGGGGAGACAACATGCAAGCAACTATGTACAAGCAAGCTACATTTAAGACAAATCGGAAATAATCAACAGAGGGAAGAGAGTAGAATTAAGGGGGGTTGGGAAGACCTACCTGGAGCAGGTGGGATTTTAGCTGGAGCTTGAAGAAAGCCAGCGAAGTTGGGAGGTTTCCTCTGTATGCTCTAAGTAGGGGAATGGGGGTGGGGTGGGCACTGACTTCCTGATCTTCCAACTTCTCTCCTGAATCCATCAATCCTCTACCTCTAAGTCCACCACTTCCATCAGACCTTCTAACTCCCATTCTTTATAATATAATACCTTAGGAATCTCCTCATCTCATTCAATACCTCCATGCTGCCCACCTCCATTTGGGATCATGGTGGTGGGAGGTGATCCAACAGCACTTTCCTCCTATGGCCACATCCGGAGCTGTGGCCACACCTGGGACTGGCCCCTTGGCAGAATAAACATTGTGCTTCATTTAATTTATGTTGGGCACTTGATGTGCACTCAGTCCTTTGGGGAACACAAAGGAAGAGGGAGATAAATTCCTGATTCTTAGGGAGTCCATGATTTACCTTGGGAGAGGCATGACAGATGGGGCGGCTATGTGGCACAGTGGATAGAGTCAAGAGCCTGGAGTCAGGAAGATGAGTCTTCCTGAGTTCAAATCCAGCCTCAGATACTTACTAATTGTGTGACCTTGGGCAAAATCACTTAACCCTGGTTGCTTCAGTTTCCTCATCTGTAAAATGAGCTGGAGCAGGAAATGGCAAACCACTCCAGTGTCTTTACCAAGAAAACCCCAGATGGGGTCATGAAGAGTTGGACATGACTGAAAAGACTGGACAACAACAAAAGACATGACAGACACAATTAAAATAAAATTACTTTAATTTTAATTATTCAGCAGATATTTAGGGTCCATCTCTCTGAAGGTCAAGCCAATGGCAAGTTGGTCTTACTCCCCTTGGAACTCCCTGTTAAAGTGAATGGGGCTGTTACTCTGGAGCAACTGCCTTTGAGCACAGGGAACAGGCGGCTCTGGGCTGTGCCATTAGTCTTCAGAGTACCCACCAAGGGACATATTTGTACACACTTCCAGGCAGGTGTGCACCTTGGGTGGCCCTGAGAAAGGTAAGACCCATCAGGAAATAGATCCAGAGTGCTGGAAGTCTCTGGGGGTGGTAGTGCCTTTGGGGTACAAGGACTAACAGGAGAATTTCTCTTCAGTGAAAGTAGATGAAATAAGATGTTTGGGGATTCACAAAAAGTGAAGGTATTTTTTGTCTTCCCCTCCAGTTTTTCCACTCCCAGCAGCTGAGGAGTCACTGAGGTGGAGGAGAAAAGCTAAATTCTATTTCTTTGTTTCCAAATGGATCCTACCTCCTCCTCACCATCCCTCGCTAGACTATAAATTCCTTGGATGTAAGAACTGTCATATTTACTGCTTTCTCCCTTTCTCTCTCTCTCTCTCTCTCCTCAGCATTAAGCACTGGGCTTTGCACATAGTAGGTACACAGTATTGAGCCTTATATTGCACTGAAAACATTGGGAGGAATTTGCCAAGGGCTACCCCGCTCCTGACTCCTCATGTCCCATGATTTAGATGCCTTCCCCCACCATCTCTTTTAGCCCTATCTCATATGAAGAGGTGGTGCCTCTTACCAAGGCAAATGCTTCTCCATGCACAAGTGAGCCCGTTCCACTCCATCTTCTCCAGCAGATTATTTCATCTATCGCCCCCTCCCCCCTTACTAATCTTCAGTCTTCTCCCTGTGTCACAGGCTGCTTCCCTGTTCCTGTAAATATAGCCGTGTCTCCGCCAGCCTCCCAGAACTCTCCCTTGGTCTGTCCATCCCCACTAATTATCCTCCTGTATTTCTTCTCCCTTTCCTGGCTAGACTTCTTGAAAAGGCTGCGTACACCAGGTGCTTCCACCTCCTTTTCTCTCGCCCTCTTCTGGAAGCTTTTCGGTCAGGCTTCTAATCTCATCTTTCAACCAAAACTGCTCTCTCCAAAGTTACCCATGATCCCTCAGCTGCCAACCCTAATGGCCTTTTCTCAGTTCCCATCTTTTTTGTCCCCTCTGTAGCTGTCAATCTCATTTTAGTTTTTGATATGTTCTCTTTTCTCTGGGTTTTCATGATGTTCCTCTCTCCTGGTTCTTCTCCTACTTGTCTGACCATTCTTCAGTTTCCTGTGTCCATGAGTGTCCCCCAAGTCTCTATGCTGGGTCCTTCTGTTCTCCCTCTATACCATTTCACTCAGTGATACCATCAACTCCTTGGGATTCAGTTATCATCTCTGTTCAGATAATTCTCAGATCTAAGTATCCAGCCCTAACTTCTGTCATGACCTCTAATCTCATTCATATTTCTAGTAGCTAAGTGGCACCATGGATAGAGTGCTGGGCCTGGGGTCAGAGAGACCTGAGTTCAAATTCTGTCTCAGATATTTACTAGTTGTTTGACTTTTGGCAAGTCACTTAACCTCCGTTTGCTTCAACTATAAAATTCGGATATTATTAACAGTACCTGCCTTACAGAGTTGTCGTAAGGAGTAAATGAAATAGTGCCTGGCATATGTAGGCACTTAATAAATGCTTATTAACAAATGCTATTACCCCTCTCCCTACTCTTGCCCACGTTGCACATTTCAAACCAAATGTCCTATAGACACGTTAAACTCAACATGTCCAAAATGGAACTCATTATCTTTCCCCCAAAGCCCTCTTCTCTTCCTTATTTCTGATGACTGTTGAGGGCACCGTTATTCCTCCTCTGTTTCCCTCACCAGCCCCTCCTCTCACATCCAATCTGTTGCTAAGTCCTGAGGATTCTACCTCTGCAAGATTTCTCTACAGCCCCCTTCTCTCTGATGCCACCACCACTGTAGTGGGGCCCTCAGTACCTTTCAGCTGGCCTATTGCAGTAGCCTGTCTCAAGTGTTTCCCCTATTCCCATCCTCCACTCAGCTGTCCAATCGATCTTCCTGAAGCCAGGCCTGATCACGTCACACTGCATTGCCCACCTTCAATAATTTCCATCAGCTCCCTGTCCTCTCTAGGACTGAATATAAAACTCTCTGCTTGGCTTTGAAAGTCTTTCATACACATGCTATCCGACTTCAGATAGGGCGCTGGTGGGCTCAGCCTGCAAACTGAAGCCTGTCTTCTTTCTTTTTTTTCAGACGTGGCTAATGGAGGAATTTGTTTTGCAAGACTATACATATCAGGAATAAGTTTTTGTTGCCATCTCAGTGAGTGAGAGGAGAGGATAGAGGAAGAGAATTCGGAACTAAAAAATAAAATAAAATTGAATTTAAATATAAAGTCTTTTATAACTTTGCCCATCCTGCCTTTCCAAGTCTTCCATCTCACTCACCACTATGTTCTCTGTCATCCAGTGGTACTGGGTTCCTTGAGGCTGCTTATATAAGACACTCAGTCATCTGACTCCTGCTGTTTTTACTACTTGTCTCCTATACCCAGAATCCTCTCCCTTCTCATCTATATCTCCTACCTCCCTTCAATTCTCACCTAAAATTCTGTTGGTATTTAGTAATTTTTCAAACATGTCCAATTCTTTGCGACCCTTTTTTGGGTTTTCTTGGCAGAGATATTGAAGTGGTTTACTATTTCCTCCTCCAGCTCATTTTACAGATGAAGAAACTGAGGCAAACAGGGTTAAGTGACTTGCCCAGAATCACACAGTTAGTAAGTGTCTGAGGCTGAATTTGAACTCAGGTCTTCCTGACTCCAGGTCTGGCACTCTATTGTGCCACCTAGCTGCCCTAGCTAAAATCCTACCTTCTGCAAAAAGCCTTTCCATGTTCAAGTTAATGCTACTGCCTGCTAGGATTATTTACAATTTACCTTGTATAGATATTGTTTGCACATGGTTTTTTGCATTCTATCTCCTGTTAGATTGTAAAAGGAGAATAAGAACTGTTTTTGTCTTTCTTTTATTCCCAGCACTTAGCAGAGTGGCCAGCACACAGCAGGCACTTAATAAACGGTTGTTGACTTTACTTGTTTACTCGGTAAATGACTATTGAATGGATTTATGAAAGTTCTTAGGAAGCTCATCCCTAGAACTTTATCTAGAGAGGAAGGTTGAGACTTTTCCCATGGAACTAACATCCGACATAAGGAGGAGTATTTTCTTCCTCTTGGACCTTCCTTCTCAACTCCTATAACGTTGGTAGCTGGACACTCCTGGGCAGGGGTGCTTGACCCTTTTGTATCCTAGTGAACACACACACAAAAATCCCATTGGTAGTCTGGTGAAGCCTCCGGACCCTTCTCAGAATAATGTTTTAAAGGAGTTTAAGGGATATAATTTAAGTTAATTTAAATTTCAGTGAGAGGTTAGTAAAAAGTAAAGACATTTATTTACTTATTTCCCTGGCCCCATTCAGGGACCTCCTGAAATCTGTCTACAGGACCCCCGACTAAGAACCTCTGCCTTAACGGTATAAGACAATTCCAAAAGACTCGTGATGGAAAATCCATCCATATCCAGAGAAAGAACTATGGAGTCTGAATGAAAATTGAAGCAGACTATTTGCTCTTTTTTTTTCTTTCTCATAGTTTTCCCTTTTTGTTCTGATTCTTCTTTCACAACATGACTAATGCAGAAATATGTTTAATATGATCATACATGTATAGCCTATGTCAGATTGCATGCCATTTAGGGGAGGGAGGAGGAAAGAAAGGAGAAAAATTTAGAATTCAGAATCTTTTAAAAGCGAATGTTGAAAACTACAATAAAAGTTTAAAAAGAATGTTTTCCTTAAGGGATTGGCTGCTACTATTTCCTCGTTGCTTTTGCCCCATGATAAAATTCCTGGTTTCAGCTCTGCTTATTTCTATTACTTCTCAACCTCAAGATGTGAAATAGATAAGCCTGCCAGAAGTATACTTTAATGAGACTGGCAAAGTCCAGATTTGGGTCCTGGAACCACTGTTGTCATAACCAAACAACAGTAATAATGACATTTATATAGAACATTTCTATAGAACTTGAAAGTTTGCAAAGTACTTTACTAACATTATCTTGTTTAAACTTCACAACTCTATTAGATAGATAATGTGGGTATAATCATACTCATCTTACAGATGAGAAAAACTGAGACCCAGAGAGGTTAAATGATTTAACCATGATCACACAGTTAAGAAATGTTAGAAAATTCTAAAAAAAAAAAAAAATTTAAATTAAAAAAAAAAAGAAATGTTAGAGATGCACTGGCCCTGGAGTCAGGCAGATCTGAGTTCAAATCCAGCCTCAGACACTTAACAAAAAAAACCACACAAAAACCTAGCTGTGTGACCTTGGGCAAGTCACTTACCCCCAATTGCCCTACCTTTCCCCCTCCAAAAAAAAAAGTCAGAGACGGACTCTGAATTGAGACCTTCCTGACCCCTAATCCAGAACTCTTGTCAGTTCACCATCACCTTTTATAAGATACCTTTTATAGAGAGTATGACACCTGTAACTCTTGCGGCCTCTTTCCTAGTACCCTTGGGTCCTAGCTTGAGTATGATTTCCCTTAAGTCTATTAACAGATTGCACTTCACTACAGTAATTACTCATCAAAGAAATGCAGTATCTGATCTGACCACTTCTTGGTTTTACATGAAACATCAGGTGGGTGTGTATCTCTGACGTGTGCATGTGTGGGTAAGCCTTCCCAAAAAGCTGCAGTCTCTCTACTAACCACCAGAGGGCACTCAATCTGGAAAAGTTTGGATTGCTCCTTCCAGGTCTAGAATTAATCTAAGGATGGAGTCTCTCTCAGACCATGAAAATATGAAATCTAGGACCTGTGCACAGCTCTGTCCCATCATGCAGTTTGCTGCCCTTGGTAAATGTGAATAATCCCCGACACATCCTGGTGATGGTGGGAAGGGTGCCGAAATCATCAGAAACAGCTTTGCTAATCTTCCTTTCCCTGAATCATTATCCTTCCAAGACCAAAGGAAGGGGATGCTTTAAAACGGTAAGATGTGAGCACCTGTTACAAAGGTATTTTTGTTTTCAGGAAAGGATTGGACTAGATCCGGTCTCCCCACTTTTCCACATAGTCTAACTGCTCCTGGTTGGGTAGGCATCTGAGCTAGTGCTGCCACCTTGTGGGCATGAACAGGGATTACATCCTCCTGGGTAAATACCTTGGTAATAACCCCATTACTTAGCATGGACTTAGCTGCAAGGGTGCTGCCATTTTTCTATTCCATTCCATTCTATTTTACTCTGAGCCAATCAGGGTCCAAACATTGACCAAGCGGGGTTTGGCCTGGGACCTATTGTTGGCCAATCAGTGAGAGTCAGAGTGATTTGGGTTTAAGACCTGGTCTTCAAGAAAGAAATCTAACCTATAAACTCCATGATATCTTTTCAGGTTTCAGCGCTCAAAAGTTATATTCCTGTGGGCAGAGCACCTGCAGGTAAGAGTGTGATGCCTTACGTGGACAAGGACAGAGGGAAGGGAAGAGAAAGGGGGGAGAGAGAGAGAGACAAAGAGAGAGAAAGAGACAAAGAGAGAGAGAGAGAGAGAGGGAGAGAGAGAGAGAGAGAGAGAGAGAGAGAGAGAGAGAGAGAGAGAGAGAGAGAGAGAGAGAGAGAGAGAGGTGTTGCTCAACTGGCCAGTTCCAGTTGGGCAACACAGCTTTTCTTTTTTCTTTCCTTCTTTCCTTCCTTCCTTCCTTCTTTCCTTCCTCCTTTCTTCTTTCTTTCTTTCTTTCTTTCTTTCTCTTTCTTTCTTTCTTTCTTTCCTTCCTCCTTCCCTTCCTCCCTCCTTCCCTTCCTTCCTTCCTTCCTTTCTTTCTTTGGTCTTTCTTTCCTTCTTTTTCTTTTTTTTGAGTAGGTAAAAGAGGCTATTCTCTGCCTCATTTTTTACCTAGCCTTAATCACTTTAATCAGTCAGACCGAGACCTGGGAAAGACCTTAGCTCAAAAAGACAAAGGTCTTCACCTGCATCCAGAGCCATTTCCAGTTGTCCTGATCTCTGCCTGGCCACTGGACCCAGATGTCTCCAGAGGAGAAAGTGAGGCTGGTGACTTTGCACAGCCCTCCCTTACTTAAATCCCATTCACTTGCACAGCATGGCATCACCTCCCTGATGTCATGTCCTTTTTGAGAACAAAGGACAAAACAACAATTCTATAAATATAAATGTTAAGCACCTACTATGTGCTGAGCCCCAGGCTGCCTGCAGGATTTGCAGTTTAATAGAGTTGAAGGGGAGGGTGCGAATGAGAAACTAAGACCTTCACACAGAAATTAATATAAATAATATAACACAAAGATCTGGCAAAAACAGATATGTATACTCATCCATTGCTTGTGGCATTGCAAACTTGTAGAATCTTTTTTAGAAAGCAATCTGATATTATACCATAAGCAGCCATTCAGTCAAAAAACATTTTTAAAGTGCCCATTAAACAGTGGGGACACAAAGAAAGGCAACAGATATCCCCTGCCCTCAAAAAGCTTACATTCTAAAGAGGAAAGGCAACACACGAAAGGAAGCTGAAGGGGGAACCAGGAGAAAGGAGTATGATGGAGGACAGCTGGGTGGGGAATGAAGAGATGCTTTGTCTGGGCACCCTCCTTAAATGGAGGTTCTGGGAGATTCCCTTCCATGTCCAGTCTGGGGAGGAGCCCCAAGGGCAGAGTGCCGATGAGGTGTGATTTCTAGGGCTGAAGTGATCTTCCTAGATGAAGAGGTTCCTGGGGCCTGATGGAGCAGTGCAGAGGAATACAGCTGGATGGGAAATTTTGTAACCGAAGAGTCACAAAAGTTATTATACCCTTTCGACTCAATAATTCCCTTATTAGGAATATGCCCTGAAAGTGTTGTCAAGAATGACCCAAAAAACTATTTGTTCAAAGATTTTCACAGCAGCATTAAATATATTTGCAAAGAAACTGGAAGCAATTTCAATTACTAACAATGGGAGAATGCTTAAATTAATTATAGTACATTAATATAATGGAAAACTAATGCTATTAAGATGTACAAGTATGAGTAATTCAAAGAAATTTGGAAAGACATTTAGGAAATAATTCAAAGTAAAGAAAACAGAGACAGAAAAACTAAATTAACACTAACTAAGACCATGTAAATGGAAAACTGAATGAGAAAGAATCGACCAAAAATCTTGATGAGACTTGGGAGTGACTGAAAAGTTTTTTAAGATACTTTATGCATTGACATTAAAGGTAAACATTTGTTTTTAAGTTTAAAGGGAATGATTTATTCAAAATAAAGAGGAATCTAAACATTAATGTAGATAGTAAGTTTAGCTGTTAGTGATATTCAATATTGTTTTAAAGAAAACATGGATGGAGAAATAAAAAAATGTGTATGATGTGAAGAACGTGCGGTAGATCATTGGATGGTTGGAGATGATGGCATCGTTCCCTGCCTTTTCCACGTCTGCACCAGACACCTAGATCCACACATTGCAGGACTCCAAACCGGAGTCATGTGGCCTGTAACCTCTGGTTCTGAGGAGTAACCGCCAGGAAAGGAGGGTCAGGGAGCTCCCTCCTTCCCCACTATTCTCCCACTTCCAATCCAGGGTTCTCAGCACTAAGAATTTGCTCCAATTCCTCACCAGCTTTCCAGTCTATCAGGTCCATTGCCTCGGGGTATTCTTTGATTCTTCCCTCCCCTTAATCTCCTATAGATAATCAATTACCCTCGTGGAAATGAATGATGTAAACTAAAATTAATAAAAAAATACTTTAAAAAAAAAGAGCAAAATAGCTCTTGCATTAATCTTTTCCCTTTCATTCTCACTATCATTGCCTTAGTTTTCACTTTTATATTTCACCTGGTAGATTTTTAAGTTGTTCAGTCATTTCAGTAGTGTCTGATTCTTCATAACCCCGTTTGGGTTTTCTTGGCAGAGATACTGGAGTTGTTTGCCATTTCCTTCTCCAACTCATTTTACAGATGAGGAAACTGAGGCTAACAGGGTTAAGTGACTTGCCCAGGGTCACACAGCTAGTTCTGAGGCCACATTTGAACTCCAGTCTTTCTAACTCCAGGTCCAGCACTGTATCCATTGCGCCACCTACTGGTCATTACGTTGTAATAGCACCCGAATCGATCTTTGTGCCTACAGTCCCTCAATCCATCCTATACTCATACGCTATAGGACTGGTCTTCCATGGAAACACGGTTCAGATCACACTATTTTCCAGCCCTTCTCCTTAAGAAATTTATCTTCTACTAGATATTGCATCTTTTTTTTCATACTCTGGCACTTAGCCTAGTGTCTTACACACAGAAAGTACTTAATAAATGCTTTGATGAATGAATGAATACACAGAATTCTACAAGCATTCATTTAAGATGCCCCTGTGTGTGTGTGTGTGTGTGGGGTGTTACTGTCTCGAGGAATATGGGAAATATAAAGGAAAATGAGAATAGTCCTTTAAGGGGCTTGCAGCCCCCCAGTCTCACTCCTTTTCAGATACATAGCTCACGTTCTTTAGATTTCTATATCCATTCATCCAGAGATGGACATACGGAGACCCACACAGAAAGCAACACATATGTGTATACCTTGCACAATCATATCCCTACACAGACCTGTGCAAACAACTGCCAACCAAGACACAGTTATATGGGTAAATATGTAAACATATGTACCCACCTCCCCGACCTAGATCTTGGTGGTTAAAAATGTTAAAAATTGGGGTGGCTGGGTGGCGCAGTGAATAGAGCACGGGCCCTGGAGTCAGGAGCACCTGAGTTCCAATCTGGACTTAGACACTTAACACTTACTAGCTGTGTGACCTTGGGCAAGTCACTCAACTCCAATTGTCCTGCCTTCCTCCCTTCAAAAAAAAATGTTAAAATGTTGGTTGTTGTGCATTCTCAAAAAGGACCAAACTGACGCCACTATGTTAGAGTCAAGCTGCAGTGTGACCCACTGTGGCTGATCAGACCAATACAAGCTCGAAATGTTCTACCACAGGTCGGGCACAAATAGCCCATGTGAACATTTAGGGTGGATTCTCTAAATTTGCACATCTGTTTCTTTTGAGCTGTTTCAATTCTGCTTTGCTCATACAGTGTAGCACCTTCTCTGATGAGGGCACACCATGCTGGGTGGTCCTGGTCTCCCAAGTCACACAATTAATTTCAAAGTTCTCAAGAGAGACCTTGAGAGGGGCAGCTAGGTGGCACAGTGAATAAAGTGCTAGCGAGTGGAGTCAAGAAGACCTGAGTTCAAATCCCACCTTAGACACTTGACACTCACTAGCCATGTGACCTTGGGCATGTCACTTAACCCCAATACCTTCCCCCCTCCAAAACAAAAAAGAGATCAAGACCTTGAGAGTGTCCTTGTATCACTTTTTCTGACCACCATGTGAGTGCTTGCCCTGTGTGAGTTCTCTTTAAAATAGTCTTTTTGGCAGGCATTATGTTTGGCATTCAGACAATGTGGCCAGGCCATTGGGGTTGTACTTTCTGCAGTAGAGTTTCAATGCTTGGCAGTTTAGTTTGAGAAAGGACCTCATTGTCTGAGGTGAGCTTCAGAATCTTCCTAAGACAATTCAAATGGAAGCGATTCAGTTTCCTGGCATGGCGCTGGTAGACTGTCCAGGTTTCACAGGCATACAACAATGAGGTCAGCACAATGGCTCTGCAGACTTTCAGTCTGGTAGTCAGTCTTACCCTCTTCTCTCCTACACTTTGCTTTGGAGCTTCTCAAACCCTTATCTAGCTCTGGCAATGCGTGCATCAATGGCATTATCAATGTGTACATCCCTGGAAAGTATACTGCCAAAGTGAGTGAACTTATCCACAGCATTCAAAACTTCTCCATTTGCTGCAACTGATGGTTCCACACATAGATGGTGTGGTGGTGGCTGATGGAGCGCCTGTGTTTTCTTGGTGTTAATCGTTAGGCTAAAATCAGCACAAGCAGCAGAGAATTGATCAATACTTTGTTGTATCTCAGCTTCAGAGGCTGCACTGAGTGCACAATCATCTGTAAACAAAAAATCATGCACCAACACTCCCTCCACTTTGGTCTTGGCTTGTAGCCTTTTCAAGTTTAAGAATTTACCATCAGTGTGATAGCTGACCTTGATGCAGCATACACAATACCAGGCCTGCTTACACTGTGTCATTTCCACACGACAGCCTGTCAAGTGTGTTAAGACATCCGTAAGGTCTACCCTAAATCTCCTCTGCTTCTCCAGGTCCTTCAGCTGATGCCCATATAGCATGATTTCAGGCCACATTACCATCCTTTCACCTTTCTCTGGATGTCCTCCAGGAAAAAGAATTTAATTTAATCAATAGGCATTTAGGAAGTCACCAAAGATGTCTGAGTAGAAGAATCTACAAGACCAGATCTTTTTGAAAGAATTCAAGGGGCAGCTACGTGGTGCAGTGAGTAGAGCACCAACCCTAGAGTCAGGAGGACCTGAGTTCACATCTGGCCTCAGATACTTAACACTTACTAGCTGTGTGACCTTGGGCAAGTCACTTAACTCCAATTCTTCTACCTTCCTCCTCCAAAAAAAAGAGTATGATTATTTTTTAAAAAGATTATTCAAAGGAAATAATGCATATAAATGTGCTTTAGCATTGTAAAATGTAAGATTTTAATTCAACGAGCATTTATTAGGTACTTATTGTATGTCAAGCACTGTGCCAGGTGATGGGGATACATAGATGAAATTTTTAAAACACCTCAAAGAGTTTACATTCTATTGGAACATAATGTGCATGATGTATTATTAACTGTAAAATATATTTAAAATAATTGCCCAGACTGGGGGAAGGGGTAATTAGAATGCATGCTATCTTCAGATGGGGGAGAAGGGAGAGAAGAGGAGAAAATTTGGAACACAAAATCTTGTGGAAATAAATGTTGAAGACTAATATAAATATATTAATTTAAAAAATTACCCAGTGTGGAGAGGGTAGAGACAGAGAAGGTCAGGGACAGGGGACAGTTCCATTATGAACCACAGTTTGTTAACAATAGAGTGGGGATACAGAAGGTTCGATGGAAGAGAGGTAGGAGTGGTATTGAGAATAGAATGTTTGTTGGGGAAGGGGGCTTAGGCTTATGAAGCCTAAAGTTCAGAAGCACAATGATTCTGAGTAGTACTACAGAGCAGTAGACCTGGTTGCAAAGGTGATATTGATTTAATTATCAGTCTTAAAGAAAGAGGTGGTAGGCAGAGAGTATCATACAGTATTAGAAGTGGGATTTGAACTCAGGTTCAATGCTTTCATATCAGGTCATCTTTCTGTTACGATATGATGCCTTCTTGAGTGTCCTTGAGCTACTGAAGGTCACGTGGGTATTCAGCTTTTCCCTGTCTCTTCTTTCCTATATGGTCTTGGGTATTGTTGTTTCATCCTTTTTCAGTCACGTCTGACTCTTCATGACCCCTTTTGGGGTTTTCTTGGCAAAGATTTGCCATTTCCTTCTCTAGCTTATTTTATAGATGAGGAGACTGAGATAACCAGGGTGAAGTGACTTGCCCAGGGACACACAATTAGCAAGTGTCTGAGGTCAGATTTGAACTCAGGTCTGACTTTGTGACTCTAGACCTAGCACTCTATTCACTGAGTCATTCAGCTGCTCCATAGCCTTGGGTACAAAGGGTTTGAATGGGCAATGTGTCTCAACCTTCTACTGCAGCTAGTCCTCTAACAAGGATGACCCTCTAATTCCACCTCTGTCGCTTACAACCTATGTGACCCTGGGCAAATCTCCTCTTTGGGTCTTAGTTTCCTCATTTGTAAAATGAAGGGGTTAGAGTAGAGCCAGTCCTAAATCAGGGCTATTCTCACAAATCTCCCTTTGGACTATAACATGGATGCTGTGTCTACTTCATTTCTAATTGATTCTCTCACTCTCTGTAATAGTAATCAGTTTAGCAGGATACTTAGCACTACTAAGTGCTAAGTGTGGAAGATGCAAACTGTCCCACTGTTGAGAAGGCATGAACTCCCCTGTTGATGTGGAAGAAGGGGATTGGCTGAGCCCCTGT
>CM053581.1:215209979-215260240 GCA_028627135.1 Pseudochirops cupreus
ACTTTCACATTGGACATTAGTCTGGTTGTATAGAAGGGTTGTAACCAATGGACTGAACAGTGGGAAAGATGAAACAAAACCAAACATGGAAAAGAACAATAGCATATAGATTGCTTCAGTCTCCATTTAAACTCTGTTCTTTCTAGAGCTTTATCTGAATGTAGAGATCTCCTTCCATCCTGAGACTTGTAGAGTTGTCTTATAACTGTGCATTGCTGAGAAGAGTCAAGTTTA
The DNA here is from genome assembly GCA_028627135.1 of Pseudochirops cupreus. Lineage (NCBI taxonomy): Eukaryota > Metazoa > Chordata > Mammalia > Diprotodontia > Pseudocheiridae > Pseudochirops > Pseudochirops cupreus. The sequence continues at coordinate 215,210,214 of CM053581.1, forward strand.
TCAAAGTTGGTCATCACACATATGATGTGTCTGTGATTGTGTACAAATATTTCCTGGTTCTGCTCTTCTCACTTAGCATCAGTTTGTATAAGCCTCTCCAGGTAAATATGAAGTCCATCTCCTCCTCATTTCTTATAGCACAATAGTATTCCCCAATTGATGGGCATCTCCTTAATTTCTAGTTTTTGCCACCACAGGTCAGTTTTCTTAAAATTAGTTTTGCCTAGACCTCAGACTGGTTGTTCTGAAATATATGGGTTCTCTCCTCTTATAGAATATTCCCTTTACTCCTCTGCTTCCAGTTGTGATACAGCATGGTTTCCAGAGACATACTTTGATGAAATTGGTTGTACTCTGGTTTGGCCCCTTCCATCTTTACTGTAGCCAGAACCACTTTCTTTTTCTTTTTTTTCCCCCCAAAAACAATTTCCAAAAGGGATTTCTGCTACCAGAAAGAGACAAGATGACCTCTAAGACCTCTCTCAATTCTGAAAGTCTTTGATTGTACCTTTCCTTTCAGGAGGGATGCTCCTCACCAGGTTCCAGAAGTGAGTCAGTAGGCCACACCCTAGACTGGAACAGGAGCAGTGGCAGGTTCTGTTGTTAGCTGAGCCTCTCAACCACTTTTTTTCCCTCAAAAGTGCCTCATTGGAGTCTTTACTCATCTAAGTCACACAGGGTACAAATCTCTGTGGGTTTTCCCCACTCCAGTTTTTCATGTTTGTTACCGTGCCTTACAAGGAGTAGCTGCTCCATAAACATTTGTTGTTCGAGCTCATTAAAAATTGGTGCCTTAGGAAGTGATGAGATGTGAGCATCAGGGTGTTTGCCAGGACTAAAGGAGCCATATTATGCACATGTTTTCGATATTGTCTCATTTAGAGGGTTGGATTTCTATTTGTGTTTTAATTATGGAACTTAGTCCCTCAGTAGCCTCCTGCGGTGACTTGAGGCAAGTCTCTTCCCTTCTAGGTTCAGGTTCCTAGTGTGTAAACTGAAGGCTCCAGGTGAGCTTCAAAGTGCCTTCCATCTCTGAATCCTAAGATCTTTTATTTCTCACTGTCCCTCCTCAGGACTGTGACTTACCCCATCCAGATGGATGGAACTCAGTCACATTTTTAATTTAAAAAGAAAAAAAAAACCACAGCACTTTACAGTTTAGAAAGTGTTATAATCACAGCACTGTGAAATGGGTAGTATAAGTGTCATTTCACATTTTATGTGGTTGATTTGGCTATTCCTAATACCACAGTGACATTCCAGTCAATCTAAAGACAGTTGACGACCTCTAGAATTGCCCATTAAACTTCCCCTGGGAAGTTTTACCGGGATCAGGGGTCAGAGACGTGAAGCAACCTGCATAGGGTCATGAAGCTACGCAGTGTTGGAGCTGGGGCTCAAGCCCAGGTAAAACTTCCTAAAGACGATGCCACAACATTATTTGTGGAAGCCAATCCAGTATTATTCAGCCACACTGTCTGTGATTTAACTGGAATGTCACAATGGTTTAGTAAATAGCTATATGCCAGAGAGGAGCACACAGACCTAGATAACCTGAAACAGTAAATAATCCAGCTGGTTCTGTAATATAACATGTGGTTTCATTTTTTGAACTAGGTTTTCCTTTTTAATCGTGTTTTCCTCAGCCTGCCATTAGACTAGATTGTTTGCATTCCCTAAGAAAACAACAGCTGGCTAGGGAGGGGAGAACGTTTGGGGCATCACGAACAGGGGAAGCCAGTTTAGAATACTTTGCCATGAATAATCCATGTAGAGATAATTGACTGTGCCTAGAAGGGACCACCCATTATTGCATGTGAGCAGTTAGGCTGGGTTTTTCCCCCCTGTATTATTCAATCATGTTATCATCAACTCCATATGGACCATATAGGAAATGAAGACTCCAGTAGCTCCAAGGTCATTGCTTCATCTCTTGAAGGAGGGAGAATTGATTCAGGCAAAGATCCTGGAATTATTTGAAATTTGGTTCCCATTGTCTTTTTTAGCCCTCAGTTACTAAAGCAACTGTAAATATTGTTGCTGTCTGGAAAGACCTCCTTCCTCTTGTGAATCTTATACGCCCAAGAAAGGGTTGCATTTGGAAAAGGGTATGGAAATGAGGTGATAGGTCTGGAAATGTAGGTGCAGGAAGAGTAGAGATTATGTACACAGAAGACTAGTATTTGCCGTTTCCCTGAGATTTGGGTCTGGGTCTTCAGATCCCTTTCCTAACACTAGTTTGTCTCGGTCTCCCACAGCTTCAGTGGGCTGTGGTAGACCAGCCTCACGAAGAAAATTAGGGGAGAGCCTATGTTCCTTTACCTGCCAGTCTCAGCTTTGGAAACCTACAAGATTCTTCCCTCCCTCCACAAATTCACAACAACCATAACTCTGACCTAGGTCTGGGGCTTGGAAACTGGCTTCTTTTGCACACAAAATGGCAAATGCTCAATTCTTAGACATTTGATGAATGGATGGAGGTAGTTTGGTTGAACTGACCATAGTCACATGAGGAGTGGGAACTATGGCCAATGTCTCCATGTTCCCAGTACCTACAATTTCAGGGCTTCCAAACCATTGGAGATAGATTCTTGGTACCCATATAAGGTCTCAAACTTTGAAGCACACTTGCCTATGTTTTCAAAGAAAATTGGTTTAGCCATTTTTGGTGATTATGAGTGTCAAATAAAAATAGAAGTCAAGTGCTTATGAACATTTTTTCTTACACATGTAATTTCAGAATGGCTTAGTGATTACTGAATGCAGTAAATTCTTTTTCTTTGGGAATTCAGAAATAAACATGAAAAGTAATGACAACTAACTTTCGAGTAGCCCAAGAGTTTTAACTTTCTTTGAATTCATGTTAACTTTACCCATGTACTTTGAAACTGGGAAAGACTTCTTCCTGGTAAGGGACCAAATGGCTCAAATATAGGGTGTTTAGAAATTGAGTGTTTAGGAGAAACTGAAAAATTAAAGAGAAGACAAGAGCCTAAAAAATGAGGAAGAGAAATGCTATGAAAAGTGACTTAACTGGTGCTATAACCTAACTGATGTCCATTTCCTTGCCTAAGTTCCAACCATTCTATATGCTAAAAATGCTGGCATTGCTGACTTCTCATCATTAACCATCTAATAAGGCACACCTCCCTCCTCTGCTACAGGTCTATAGCTACCATAATCTTCACCTTCTTCAATAAGAGTCACTGGTTCCCAGACCCTGGACTCCTTTGATTTCTTCCCTCCCACCAAAATAATCCAACACAATAAACAATATGAACTTTAGGATGTCAGAGAGTGTGTGTGTGTGTGTGTGTGTGTGTGTGTGTGTGCACGTGTGTGTGTGTGTGTGTGTGTGTGTGCGCTTGTACATTTTGATACTGCCATCCTACCAGGCTTATTTTGACCACTTGCTAATTGAATTTCTTCTGGGTCTTGAGGACTGGAAATACGGTTTCTTATTCTGTTCATTATAACAAAATCCTTCTGCAGTGAAACAATTTGTAGAGTTTGGAGTAAAGGGGTTTTGGTAGTAGTTAAAAAAATTTGAGCTTCAACCCACACATACCCCTTCAAACAGATTGCAAAATCTGAATTAATAAGTCTGAGTTAAAGAAGTTTTATTATAGTTGATTTTTTTATCTGAGATCTTGTTTTCTAACATGTCAGAACAATACCTCCTGAAAAAGAGAAGCCCAGAAGAGGTAGGACTGTGTACCCCAAGTAGTAGCCAGTTATCCCTGATGTCCCCTGGGAGAAACTCAGGATTGGTTCTGTTATCTAAGAGTGGGAACAAGATCTCCTGAGAAGAAGGTCCAGCACCATAGGACTCTTGAACACAGTAGTCACTAAGTAAAGCTTGGTAGATTGGATGATTAATTGTGATCTGTACACCTTGCTGAGTGCATGACTAGCTTGGTAATGCCCTGGGTGGGGGGAAGGGGAGAATCTTTGGAATATTGGTGCCATTGACTTTGAAGAAGAGAAAGAGTCAGATCAGTGGAGAAGGCCACCACTCCTTTTTCCTTTTACAAAAGTCCCTCTTCCTGGAGCATCTGTGTCATTTATATTTCATTCTCTAAGATATGAGAGACTTCTCAGGGGTTACTACTGGTATCATTTGTCTCCAAAATAACAATTCCCTAATAATTGACCTCCAGCTTAGTTGAACTTTCATTTAAAATATCAACCAAAGGGCGGCTAAGTGGCGCAGTTAATAGAGCCCTGGAGTCAGGAGGACCTGAGTTCAAATCCGACCTCAGACACTTGACACAAAAACTAGCTGTGTGACTTTGGGCAAGTCACTTAATCCCAATTGCCCTCCACAAAAGCAAAAAATAAAGATAAAATATCAACCAAAGCCTTCTTTGGGAATTAGCCTCCAGCAAGTGTGGTTATTTGGAGTCAGTGGGCTGCACAGAGGTCTCATGTTCACCACCTGACAGGGATTTCCAGCAGGGACTATTGAATACAACAAACAGCAAACACTTCAGCTTCCACGTAGCTTCTGTGAAAGGACAGCAGGTGCAGTCTCGGTTCTGTCAAAGAGAATAAGTTAATATTGGGAAGAAGTGTGTAAAATGGCAGTAAAATCCCAGTTTGACAGTATAAAAAAATAAAGTCTAGAGGTGAAGTTGGGAGGAGCTCTAAACTTGGACATGAGAGAGACAGAGTATCATGTGCCTTCCTCCCTAACCCTACCTCTCCCATTTTCTGTAGCAGCCTCTCATGACACCTCCCCACACTTGCCAAAGCTAGGGTGGCTGTGTGGAAACAGCTCTCCCCAAACCTGAGATTCCTCTTAGTACTGGGGACGTGATCATTGATTATAGACCCTAAACAGAGAGTTGAGGCAAGATGGGAGTGAGGAATAGAGTCGGACAAGCCCGAGGCTTGGAGTAGAGCCTGGAAGCCAGTGTGGTTAAAGCAGAACCATGGGGTAGAAATAGAGGAGCAGTCTGGAGTGATGTCAGAGCAAAACCATACCTCAAAACCATGTGGGCGAACTGAAATCAAGACATAGGGAGAGTCAGAGGTCAGGCAGAAAGATAAGAGCCATAAGAACAAAGACACTGATATAGGTCAAGGCACAAACTCCCCATAAATGGACAGGAACCAGGTTTTCAGGATTTATAGGAACAAGGAGGGCAGCTCAGAGGCACTAAGAACAAGGAAGAGTCTTAATAATGGAGATAGCTTTTCTGTTATATACTCAGTGTTTTTATAGTGACCAGTGTGCAGATAGGGTTCAAAGAAGCTTTTGACATGCAGATTCTGATAGTCCTTTTGTTCTCTTGAAAACCCCATTTCCCTGCTCCCATGCCCCTGTTTCAGACAGATTTATTCAAAATATTCTCTGATTGATAATCATTTTCCTGCTTCTAAACCTTTTCCTAAGTCATCCCTTATGCTAGCTTGCCGCATTTTCTTTTATTGCATCCTAAGAACTCCTGAAATCCCACCTCTTTCAGGAAGGCTTCCCTGTCTAATTGGGAACAGGAAGATTCTCCCCAAGATTCAGCCTATGATCTAACCATACAGCTCCCATGACACCCCTTGTCTCAGCTCTCTACTTATTTATAATGCAACGTTAACCTTTGGCCCATGGGTTCCACTAGCTCAGAGACTGTGTTGTTTTTTCTTCTCAGACAGCCGCTGATACAAAGGGCAGGTGCCTCTCCACCCAGAAACTTGGATGGAGACATGCTTTTCCAGGGCACCTTGGCAAATATCCTCACTTCCCACCATCATACTCCCATGTGAAGAAGTGCAAAATATCCTTATTCAAGACTTTTTTTTAAAGGTGACAATACAACTAAAATTAAGGGATCAGTCCCTTAGTACCTGTGGGTTTCCAGTAATTGGCATCTCAACTCTTAGTGTTCTGTCCTTGCTTGGCTAGGAAAAAGAGAATTTCCCCCATTTAGAGTAACATTTTTCTGACACCCCTTACTCCTCTCACCATCTTTCCCCCTGCTGTGGACTATGGCCTTTTATACACATATCCAAAATATTCCTGTCCAATTCATGGCTGACTCTCTTAGATGATATACACCTAAAGGGAACCAAGGAGTCCTCTGTCATTTCCAAGTACAATGAAGAATACTGTTGTAACATCACCCCTTATAATCCAGATTATGTTATACACCCAGGCATTGGGATACTGCCATTAAATTTCTCCAAGCTTCATTGTGGCATGGAGATGACCCTGGGTTCTCAAAGGCTCTACTAGTGGCATGCAAGCTGTGGTAGGTCCTACGAACCCCAGCTAACTTTGGAGAAGCTCCTCACCAGGTTTGCCCCTGTGTGAGGCATTTTTCAGTCATATGAACCCTTGAAGACCCATTACTAAGTCATAGAGAATCTGTGACTGTGCTGGTGAGGGAGGCTCCCTATTAATGAAATCTCAGATGATTGAAGTACCCACATAAGTAGGGCAAACCATGGGTTATAGCCCATATGCCCTGAAAGCATTGGTATCTACAGGAAGCTCATGATAAGATCCAGAAGTCTCTAAGGCAAAGTTTAACCCTCCCTTCCAGCATCTTTGGAGAAGAGCAGAGTTCTCCTTTGGGCAGGATGTTTTCAAATTTCTTCATGTCTGCTGGTTCCAGTGAAGCCATTTCTAACACATGCATATGAGGTATATGGCTGGCACTTAGGTTTCAGAGACTTGTTTCTTGCATCTCAAAAAACTGTGACTCTTCTTTGAACCAGCACATAAACAGGGCTGCCCATACAATCTGAACCCTGTAATGTCGCTCTTTGGATGCGCTCTCAGGACCTGCAGGGTGCTAGTGGAGTCCAGCTCAGCCTGTGCTATCAATCATAGGCACAAACCAGAAGCCACAGCCCAGGGAGCTTTTGATGGGAAGTCACAACTATGAATATGCTGGCATCTTTCCAAATAACCAGACCTGAAAATGTTAGGCATTCGGGCAAGTAACAAGTATTTACTAAGGACCTCCTATGTTCACATCAGTGGAAATAAATACATATTCTAGGACGTTATCATGCCAATATATGCTCGATTAATGGTTTTCAACCTTCAGATATGAGAACTTTTTAATGTCAAAAAATTTCATATCCCATATGTGATAGTGGACAGTATAATGTTATTATTAACTATTAATTAATTATTATATTATTAACATCTAATAATTAAGAAAACTATTATGACTGGTGCTTTTTGAATGAAATTGTTTTGTAATCTTAGTAGCACACAAATGTATTTGAAAAAGAGTAATGTGTATATATATGTATACACACATTCACAGACATAGTCAAATTTTTCAGTACAGAAGCAGTGTTTCTTATTTGTAATATCAAGACACACAGCACATTTATTGGGGATAACTTTCAAAATGACACTATGGATTTGTGGACACACTAGAATTACTCCATTACTCCTTGGCAGTCTGTAATCTCCAGATTTTTTGGTCCTAAAAGGCAGAGATCATTTTCTTACATTTGTATCATAGCTAAGATCAAGCACATTTGCACAAAGCAGATTCTTGATAAATGTTCATTAAATAAATGAATGACTACTTAAAGCTCCTCCTGAACAATTTACCCAAAACCACAATGTGGATTGAGGGTAAGGTGAATCTTTGGGATTCTCCCAGTGGTTCTGCTCTCAGGGCAGAAGGAAGGGAATGAAAACAGGAATTACCGCCCATCTGGAGGAACTGACAGGTCTCCCAAGAGAAAAAAAAGATACCACCTAGATTAAGCTGACCATCTGAAGAAAAGAGATCATCGTATCAGGGGAAGGAGGGAGAATTCTGAGCAAGCCTCAGAAAATTATTCTAAGAGCAAACATACACATAGATCACAAAGGCAATATGTTCGAGCCCTCTCAACCTCAGCCGAAGTGAGACTGAACTTCACCTTCATCCTCCCGTCACCACAGAAACCAAGGGAAGAAAGCCTGTTCAGTGTCTGTCAGACCTGCCACAATTGCAGCCTTCATGATCATGAAAACTTTCAAGTTATCATCTAGTGCATGCTCTGGTACTGCTTCAGAGAAGGGATCTCAAGAATCATCTCCATGATATTTCAGTTTTATAGATTGACACACATGCACTTTATAAAATAGTACTGTCCTAATAAAGTGAACTTAATAAAGCAAACTCTTTTCTCTCATTGACTTCCATCAGAAACATAGATATGATAACCCAGAAAAATAGATTGAGCAGAAAGTTTTGGCTGATTAAAAAGTTAAATTAAGATGATAATTTACCCCATGACATAACTAGGAATGACTTACACATCTGGTGATTTTCTAATTTTACATTATTGATCCCAGACCTGAGCTTTGTAGCTTCTCCTTTCGTCTGGTACAGCAGGCTAGAATGTCTTATCTCCTAAGCTCCGTTGTCTAATATGAAGTGCTTCGGCTGAAACACTTAAGTTTCAGGCTTATTTGATCAGTAGAATCAAACTTGGATACTATCACAGTTATTCACATTTAGTAGATGTTGCAAAAGCCAGGTTTTTACTGGGGCAGGGTATGAGTGACTGACCCAGGAGGTTTTTAAGTGCTTTTTCAGGTCCCCAGCTATGAGAGGGTCCATTCCCAGAGCACAATCCCATCTGCTGCTTTCAGTGTTTTGAATCACGCCTTTGCCTACTTTAACTTGGCCTGAGTGAGGACCTGGATGTACCCCAGTAACACTGCCAAATGGCAAAGAGGTTAGAATATTAACTTCATGAAAAGTTTTAGTCGTTACTTTCTTGTGAGAGGAGAAGGGGAAAGGGGCAGGGAGTATTTGAAGCATCTAAAGCAGTGGTTCTCAACCTGTGGGTCACGACCCCTTTGGGGGGTTGAATGACCCTTTTACAGGGGTTGCCTAAGACCATCAGAAAACACATATTTCTGATGGTCTTAGGAACTGAGACACCGCTCCTCTATCTGTCTCCAGGCGGGTACGCCCACATACAAGTTTTAAAGGGTCAAGGCATTAGGAAGGTTGAGAACCACTGATCTAAAGCAATGGGACTTAGGAAGCAAAGAAGAGAAAGTTATAGGATCCTAGTCTTGCAGCTGAAATGGGACCTGAGAGGTCATGTAGTCCAGACTCCCTCCTTTTATGGATAAGGAAACTGAAGCCTACAGAAATTAAACAGGAGGGAGGAAAGGGAATAAGCAGTTATTAAGTGCTTGCTATGTGCTAAGCACTTTTTATAATTATTATCTCATTGGATCTTTACAACAACTATTGGAAGGACATGCTGTTATTATCCCTGTTTTACATTTGAGGAAACTGAGGCAGATGGAGTAAGTGACTTGCCAAGGGTCATATAGCTAGTAAGTGTCTGAGGCTGGATTTGAACTCAGTCTTCCTGACTCCAAGCCTAGTGTTTGTCCAGCTCCACCTGGTTGCCCAAATGACATGCCAAGGTCGCACAGGTGGTAAAGGACAGAGCTAGGATTCATACCCAAGTCTTCTGACTCCAAATCCAGTACTCTTTATATTTTTCACAATGCTGCTTCTCCCCAGTGTGGGTAAATCTCACTGTCAGATTTGTAAGAGAAACACTAAAATCTGGAGTGTAAAAAAAATCACTTTGATCTGACAGCATATTATGAAAAACAAAACTTAGGAGGGAAAGAAAATATTTATAAGGTAAGCATTTAACTCCAGACATCCTTAAAACTACTTTCAATAGATGATGGTGGTTAAGACTGAATAACATATCCTAGTGCAGAAGAATGTCACATTGGTCCTCCAGTGGATCTCAGGTAGCTTGACATGAGAAATGGAATATACTACGTTTGTCTTTGTGGGTCAAGGAGCAGGAAGTTCACTCTTGACGTCTCCATGTGAGCAAGACAACTGAAGAACCCCTGAGGAGGTGGCAAGGCCATTGGGAGCTTTGTAACTTCATCAGTCATTTCTCTTACCTTCCCTGAGGGAATGGAGGAAGGGTGAGTTGGCTCCCAGGAGGACCTGCATTCCCACACCAACCGAGCATTTTTGACACATTCAGTTTGGAGTTCACTCTGAGTGGAGAGTTCACTTTATTCTTTGTGGTGGTGGAAAGAATGCTCTGGGATTTAAACAGCATCAAGAATGTGATGGGCAGCTACTGAGTATATTGGAGGTGGGGCTGCTGGGTCACAGGAAGAGACAGCCCTAAAAGGATTGTCTCCAATGCTGGTGTACTTATTCCCTGACTGAATGGTTATGATGAAACTGTAGATTGTGGGTCAAGACTAGAGAGATATTTCTGCTTTCTAAGATCTGCACTGTGCATGCATCTGCCAACAGGATCAAAAGGATCAGATACCTAGAAAACTCTAGATATCAGAAACAGCAAAATGCACATGTAATCACTGATCCTGGTCAGTCAATCAAAAGATATTTATTAATCATCTGTTATGTACTAGGCGCTAAATTCGGGGAATATGAAGGCACAAACAGACCTGCCCTCAAGGAGCTCATATTCTAACAGGGGAGACAATATGCTAAAAATTGTACATGCAAGTTATGTAAAGCATAAATGGGAGGCAATACCAGAAGGAAGGTCCTAGCAATAAGAGAGACTGGAAGAGCCCTCCTAAGGAAGGTAGGATTGAAAAAAGCCAAGAGGCCCCAGGGGGTGAACAGCAACAGCATTCTTTTCCTGGGGTGGGGTTGGGGGGCGGAGACAGGGAAGAAATGGGAGTAAACCAGTAAAAAGGGATGGAGTTAGGACTTGGAGTGTTAAACAAACATGAGCACCAAAGTCTCTGGATTGTAGAGTGAATAGAGGGGGGAAAAAAGTGGAAAAAGCCTGGGAGAGTAGGCAAGTGTTAGGTTGTGAAGGGCTTTAAAAACCAAAAAGAGGATTTTTTTATATTTGATCCTGGAGGTAACAGGGAACCACTGGGAGTTTATTAAATTGAAGTTATAAACATGCCCTTGTCTCCTTCATCTTCAAAAAACTCTCATTCGACCCTTTCATCCCCAGTAACTACCAGTCATCCCATATCCATTCTGCACTTTGTGGCTAAACTCTTTGAGAAGGCCATCTGCAATAGATGCCTCCACTTCCTCTCCTCCCATTCTCTTCTGAACTCTCTATAATCTGGCTACCAGCCTCATCATACCCACTTACCATGGGTATCCCATAGGGCTCTGTCCTGGGCTCCATTCTCCCTCAATATTACTTTACTTGGTGATCTCATCAGTTCCAGTGGATCCAATTATCATCGCTATGCTGATGATTCTCAAATCTACCTATCCATCTCTGACTTTTGCTGACCTCCAGGTGATGTCATCAGTTCCAGTGGATCCAATTATCATTGATATGCTGATGATTCTCAGATCTACCTATCCTCCCTCTGACTTCTCTGAACCTCCAGACTCACATCTCCAAGACATCCTAAATTCAACATGTCCAAAACTGAACTCATTATCTTTACACTCATGCCCTCCTCTCTCCCTTTTCAGACCTTCCTATTACTATTGAGGACACCACCATCATCCCAGCCCACCCCCCTCTAATCCTGGGTGTCATCTTCAACTCCTCACTTTCTCCCACCCCACCCCACCCCCCATATCCAATCTGTTGCCAAGCCTATTAAGTTTACCTTTGTCAGATCTCTTGTATACACCACCCCACCCCCTGCTTCTCTCCTCTGATACTGCCAACACCCTGCTACAGACCCTTGTCTCCTCATACCTGGATTCTTGCAGTAGCCTTCAGATTAGTCTGCCTGACACACGTCTCTGCCCACTCCAGTCCGTGCTCCATTCTGCTGCCACCGCAGGTTCAATCATGTCATGCACAAGTGGACATACACCAGCCTCCTACTAAGTGAATTGCAGTGGTTCTCTCTTGCTTCCAGAATCAAATACAAAATCCATCTTTTGTCATTCAAGACCCTTCATAATATGCTCTCCACCTACCTTTTCAGACTTCTTGTACCTTCTCCCTCCCCCCCCCCACTCTGCAGTGACACTGGCCTCCTTGCTGCTTCCCAGACAAGACACTCATCTCCAGACTCCAGGCATTTTCTCTGGCCGTCCCCCATGCCTGGAATGCTGTCCTTCATCTCTGCCTCGGGCCTTCCCTGACTTACTTCATATCCCAGCTAAAACCTCATTGTATGCAGGAAGACTATCAGTCCTTCTTGCTACCGGTTCCTTCTCTCTGTTAACTATCTCCTGTTTATCCTGTATAGAGCTTGTTTGTGCATCTGTGTATGTGTTGTCTCCCCCATTAGACTGTGAGCTCCTTGAGGGCAGGTACTGACTTTTGCCTCTTTCTGTATTCCCAGCACTTAGCAAGTCACCTGGCATGGAGTAGGTGCTTAATAAATATTTGTTGAGTGACTGATTGGTGTGGTCAGACCCCTGCCTTTAAAAAACCACCCCTGTTCCACACCACTGCCTTTCGGGGAAGTAATATCTCCTTTTTGTTCTGAGACGGGACAAATGAGACTGATTTTTCTGTCATTTCCCCCAGCTAACTCATATTAACTTAAATTCTGCCTTCAGATTGCCAGAAAGGAGGGGAGAATCATATTGACCTCTGGATTGCCATATCAGAAGGTAAATTCTCAATTACTCAGGCTTTTTGCACTCTTTGACTTTGTATATACTTGATCTTGAGAAAGAGAAAGACTAAGCTCTTTACCATGTTTCTGTTCAAATTTCCAAAGGTATTCTCCATTATACCAACCATACGTGTAAGGCTTTTTGTGGAGATTAGTTCAGAGTGAAAAGGGGGGATCCCCTAATCTTATTTTCCTAGGAGAGTCCCTATGAGCCATGGATAGTTACATACAGGTGCCCTCACAAGACTAAGTCGCAGCCTTCTTCAGCTCTGCATCCCCACAGATCCTTTGGGTTGAGGGCCTTGTTTTTTTATTAACACTATGACCCCTCACATAGTTCTTGAGTCCTCCCTGTAAGCTGTCAGTTCCCCTCTCCTGTTGCTCTTTGAAGTCTCGGTTCCTGCCCTGTTCTTTATTGGGCCTGGCATAACCCCTCTGAAAATCAGGAATCATTACACACTTGAAACTAGATTTAAAGACTGCCAGCTGAGGATTTTCAGATTCCTAGAAGTCATAGGGATGCCCTAGCTCGCCAAGTCTAGCAACCTGCCCAGAGTAAGGATGCCATCCGCGGCCTCCACTACAGACATACAGCTTTCAGAATAGTTTTACATGCACACTATATAGGGTAGGCACAGAACCCAGGATCTCTCTGAATTTCAGGAAGCCCAGCCTATGGAAGGAAGGATGATCCTCTTTCCACCAAGCTCAGCTATGTCTCGCTGTGTATCTGTGTTTTGCAGCTGCAGTCCCAGGTCGGGGAAGGAAGGTGCTTTTCTGTAAACTGTTTTGACAAGGCTAAACAGCAAGCACTCAGCGTCCTGAAGCACTTCAATGTTCGTGTCACACTCAGTGACATCTTCAGCCGCTGTCAGGTAGGTCCTGGGCTCCCAGCATCACCTGCTTGACACTGTATATAAGTTTCTATCCCTCCTTGGTGTCCTCCTGTTCTTGGGGCTCTGTGGACCTCAGGGGTGGTGTTTTGGTTAGGCAAGAATAGGATGTTCTCAGAGCATAATGCAATCATTCTTAACCCAGCTTAACAGCACTCAAGGCATCCTTTGAGATTCCTAGGGGTGTCAGGAAATTTTTCCCTCGAAATTTATCAAAGCAAACCAAATGTGAGTCACTTCAGCTTTAAAGATAAACATGCACACGACCCTTGGAGCAGTGTGATTGAGGGGTATGGCTCATTGCAGCATGCGGCGAACATAGTGAAACTCATGTCCTGATTTCAGGAAGACTTTAAATTGCTGGAATGATGGGTTAGTTAGAACTGGGTAGTTGTCATTAGCAAACTTTCTCTGTTCTCCATTTGGGGTTTTCATCCCACTCAAAAACATGTAACATTGAATTTCTGGGGTTCTCCTTTCCTCTCACTCTTGATTTAAAGGTAAGTCAGATGTGATTCTGAATTAGATTAGCTAATATCAGTTTATTGTATTAGAGAATCTTGAAGGCATTGATGAACAGGTGGAGTTTTACAGGTGGCTCTCTGTTTTTCTGGGTAAGAAAACTGGTTAGTTTTGGTTTTTTTCCTTCCCATATATGTGAAGTCTGATGTGATTACCATCCCTCCAAAGCCCAAGTCTTGCCTCCTGTATAATAAGGCTTTTCTTGCTTCTCCCAGCCTCAAGGAGCAACCCTAACCCCCTGATAAATCCCTTGGATTTCCTTTCTATATATTTTGCATATATTTCTATGTACACTTTCTTTGTTCGATAAAATAAATGCAATCTGATTAGGAGCAGGAGTTTCTTTTTTGTCTTCATGTACCCAAAGCCTAGCACAACCAGGCTAGCTGATTGATTAGTCCAGAATTGCTATTGGCACTGAAGGCAAAACTCTGAGCTAGGCGTAAGATGGCCAGCTCATATCTAAAGCATATTTCTTCTTGGAATTTCTGTTGTTTTAGATGGCAAGAAAATCAATTTTAAGGGCAAAAACACTACTTGGTTTAAAGGCTGGATGTATATCTAATAATTAAATTGTTATTGCTGTTTTGTAGATGAGTGCTCCTTCATGCGAGTTTGTTTTGAAGTAGGAAAAAAATGTTACGTTTCTCTTTGTTCTGGGCTTGACTGTTAAGACAAGGTGAATGTTAGTAGATTTGGCACACAGATCAGATTGGCATGTTAACTAGATCAATGCTCTTTAGCAGCACTATGGCAAAATAAATAGGAAAACTTTAGAAAGGAATATCCCAGCTGGGAAGATGTCATGAACCACACTCTTTGATGGAGTCAGAGACCTTTGTCTTTGATGTTTTCTGTACCCAGGAATCTGTTTTCATTGAGGTGGTGTTTTTTTAAATTATTGTTTGTTGATCCCATTTAAGTGTCTGCTCTGAAGAGCTGTACAGAGAATGTTAAAAGTGACATTTCCAATTTATTGTATCAAAATATTATTGACAATAGTAGGAACATAGAATATAACAGTCTAGAGAGGTCAAGAGGGAGCTGAAAGAATGGGTTGTTGTAGAAAATCCCAGTCTGTGAAGACTGCTCTGGCATATCAGGGGCTGGGGTGACAGGAGGAAAGAAAAGGGAGTTGGGGGATTTCTCTCACTACTAGAAGAAACAAAAATTATTTTTGCTAAATACCGTTTTGCATTTTCTTTTTGACATCTGCAGCTTTGAGTTTGTGGCTTCATTGAAATTCAAATCCTGTTAAAAAAACAAAAAGAATTTTAAATTTGATAGCAAGCTTTTTTATACTTTCTAGGTTTGAACTCATCTCTCCGTGAGTTCATTGTACATTGTGGAATTTAGACTGATGGCTTTTTTCTGCTAAATGAGGCATGGTCCCTAAAAACCTTCACCTCTCTTGCTATACTCCTTTACCTGAAGACCAGACTTTGCTCATTAGAGGGTATGACCCTCAACTGACTTTAGTTCTTTTTATTGATCTGGTTGATTCCTCCTTCAAGCTTCCAAAAATCTTTGGCCACAGTATGATTTAAAGTAAATGAAAGGAGGCTGCCTGATGGAAAAACCCAAGAACTGACAAGGTACACTTTGAAATTGAGATTACAGAGCTTTGTCCATGTTTCCAAGTGAGTTTTACCATCTTTGAAATCTAAGAGGGAAAAAAAAATCTCTGCCTTGGACAGCATATCCCTGTGGATACTCAGATGCATGCAGAGCCGAAATGTCACCAAAGTCCATGTGATGGGGGCTGGGGGGTGGGGGTGGGCACCACCCTGACCATGTGAAAAGCACTCCAATGGGGATACCACGTGAGGAGCTTTGAAGTCAGCCTGGGAACTTGGGCAGTATTGGTGGGTGATTAGTAATAGAGATCCCTCGAGCTGTCGATTAGGTTGGAAATGAGCCTGCCTCTTGAAAGCCTCTGTGCCCACAGTATGCACAGCAGGCTTGGGCTCCTTTCATGTGGCTGTAACGTCAATGCAGATGGAGCTGAGAACTCACAGTTCTTGCCTTTCTCACTCATGAAGGAAGGAGCATGAGAACCCTGCCTCCTCCTCCCGATGCGAATCAGAGCCCAGGTCAGGTTATGGGGCTGGCTGGGTGGAGTACCCAAGTTAAAAAGCTTCTTAAGATAAGTGACTGTTCATTCATGTATACAGATGGACCTAGAGATCAGGAGCCTGAAGGAGCCCATGGGGCCCTAGCCAGTCAGGAGACCCTCCAAAGGCAGACCTGCAGTGAAAAAGACCCTGTCATCTTTAAGCTGGAACATAGCATGCTATTTGTTAATAGGACATCCTTTGGGGAGCCTGAGATCTCCTTCACACTTTGCATTCATTTTGTTTTTAACCTGTGTTATTGTTTTTAGTTCTTTGTGGTCAGAGAAGAGACATGTCATCGAATCTGTGGGTGACATTCATCGAATCACAGGGGAATGAGGTATACAGTCAAGGCTCGAGGGCTGCAAACTTGTACGTGCCTTTAGCAGAATTTCCTGACCTCCAGGGTCTGCCATCCATGTAGCCTCAGGTTTGATTGGGGACAGTTCTTTTTTTTTTTATACTTTTATTTATTTTAGTTTACATCATTCATTTCCATAAAATTTTGAGTTACAAACTTTCTCCCCATCTTTCCCCTCCCCCAATCTATTCTCCCCTATGTCCTCCCCCTCACCCCTCTAACTTTCCTGTAGGGCAGGATAGATCTCCCTACCACAGTGCCTGTGTATCTCAAGTTCCAGTTGGATGTAGTTAATAATAATAATAATAATCATAATTGTATATATGTATATATATACATATATATTTTTAACATTTGATTATAGAACTTTAAATTCTAGATTCTTTCTCTTCCTCCCTCGTCACCCACCCCCACTGGAAGGACAAGCAGTCAAATACATGCTGAACGTGTGTAATTACGCAGAATCTCTCCACAGTGGGCATATTGTGAGAGTCTAATTACATGTCGATTGGGGACAGTTCTTATGTGAAGGGTAGTGTTCTTGTGGTCTCTTTCTTTATGGCTTCTGTTCTCTCTTCATCCACAGCACCCTTCCCCACCCCCACCTTGGGACATCAGAGAGAGACTCACTGCTCCCAAGGTGGGGCCCAGTGCTGCCTGGGCTCTTGGAGTACCTGCCCTACCCATGTGGCTTTCTGGCCCAGCTCCCTGTGAGTTTCCCCTCCAGATTGCCAAGGCTGACCCTGATTCCATGGAGTAGCCATTAAGTACCCTCTACTTTCCAAGCTATCCCTCTACTTCTCCCAAGCTTCTTGATTGTTGTATGGAGATCTGAGTTGAATACTGGAAGCCCTGATAATAAGACAGAGATTTTTAGCACTTCTTTTGTTTGTAGAAATGTTCCCAACCTTCCCAGGTATTGTAAACAGACCTGAGTGTCCTTCCTGTTCTCTCTCTTTCCTTTGCCTTCCTCTCATCTGCCCTCCCCACCCCACCCCCAATCCCAAAGTGGTAGATGAGGGGAATGAGGTCTAGTTATTCTGCTCTTTAAGCCCAGCTTTGAAGTTGAGTTCTAGAGTCTAGACTCTAGACTAACTAGAATTTTCTTATTCAAGTAACTATTACAGGAGCTGGGTATGGTCAGAAGGGATGGTGTTTGGAGGACAAAGACAGTTTCATGATTAGGTATATAGTTTACAAATATGGTTATTCCTTGACCTCTGTTTTCCATGTCCCCTCTCCAAACAACAGGTCACACCAAATGGCTTAGCATGTATATAGGTGTACATTTAGCCCTAACCATGCACAGCCTCCGACAGTAATTATTTTGTCTTTTGTATTGTTGCTCCAGACTGTGAACTCTGTGAGAATAGTACGTTGTTTCTTTATTCCCCCCGGGCAGCGAGGTGATGTCCTGTGTCAGGCAGACCTGAGTTCAGATTTGGCCTGAGATACTTACTGGCTCTGTGACCCTGAGGAAGTCAGTTAACTTCTGCCTGCTTTGGTTTTCTCATCTGTAAAATGTGAATAATATCACCTACCTCACAGGTTGTTGGGAGGGTCAAATGAGATCATTTCTAAGGGGCTTAGCACAGTGCCTGCACATAGTAGGCACCTAAATGCTTGTTCCTTGCTTCCTTTCCCCTCACCCTCACAGCATAAGCAATGAGAACACAGTCATTGTACAGTAATTATTTGCTGTTAAAGAAGGATTCTAGCCATTTTTTGATAAATCTTTGATCTTGTTGATATGAGCATGCCCTACTCCAGGGCAGACTACAGCCTTATCCACAGCTTCCCATTCTCTGCAGTTCTTGACTATGTCTTTTCATGTATCCACCATATAGGATCTACCCAGTATCTTCAGTCAGTCGGTCAACAAAGAGTTATTAAGTGTTTTCTACATACCAGGTGCTGTGCTCGGTGCTGAAAGTATGAAACAGTCCCTAATGGAGCTCACAGTCTTTCAGCACAGATAACATGTAGATATACTAGCATATACCAAATATAGAAACAAAAAGCAAATTAGGGAGGAAGGGCACTAGGGAATCAAGAAAGGCTTCACATAGAGAAAGTGGCGTTTGGGATGAGTCGTTATTTTTCCCTTCAAACTCCGCCTACTAACTTCCTGTTACTGTTGAGGGCATCACCATCTTCCAGGTGCCCAGGCTCAAAACTTAAGCATCCTTCTTAACTCCATACCTTCTCTCCCCATCATCCTCGTATCCAATCAGTGGTCAGGTCCTGTCACTAATACCCTCATAACAACTCTTGCATCCACTGCCTTCTCTCCTCTGACACTGCTCCCTCTCTGTTGGAGCCATTATCACCTCATGCCCAGACTATTGGAGCAGCCTCCTCATTGGTCTGCCTGCCTCAGATTCCCCCCCACTCCAGTCCCACCCCCTCTCAGCTGCCAAAGGGACCTTCCTAAAGCTCAGGTCTGACTACGGCCGCCTGCTATATACAGTAAATACCAGTGGCCCCTTATCACCTCTAATCAAATATCAAATCCTTTCTTTGGCTTTCAGACCCTTCATCACCTGGCTCCTTCTTAGCTTTCCAGTTTTCTTACACCTGACTCCCCCTGCATGTTCTCAGAAGATGACACTCTACCTGATTGCACGCATTTTCAGTGCTGTCCCCCATGCCTGAAATCCTCTCCCTTTTCATCTTTGGTTCCTAGCTTTCTCAAATGGCCTTCAGGTTGGAGCTGAAATCTCTGCTTCTGCAAGAATCCTTTTCCTGTCCACCTTCATGCCGATGCCTTCCCTCTAAGATTATTTCCAATTTATCCTGCTCTATATCTTATTTTTACATGGCTTTTTGCATGTTGCTTTCTTAGACTGTGAGCAGAACAGGGATCCTTTTTTTTTTTGCCTTTTTTTTTGTATTCTTAGCCCTCAGCACGCTGCCTGACACATAGTAGGTACTTGATAAATCTTTCTTGACTTGAAGAGGTTCTGGTGAGGCCGGAGTGCCTCCCAAGCACAAGGGGAAGGCATGGAGATGGGAGAGAGAGTAGTGTGTGTGGGGACAGGGTGATGATGGGTAAGAAGGTGGGGCAAATGGAGAAGAACTTTAAGGGACAGAGGAACCCTGGCCATCTTCCTTTTATTCACTTAATGTTTTCTAGACATAAGTATATCATTTGGTCTGTTCATCTTCTCGCTACAAGACAACCCTTCCTCCCTTTCTAACCTTGGGTGTCTTTGTTGACCCATTTTATGCCATTTATGTACAAGTCATCTTTAATAATATTCTGCAGTCTGTTAGCGCCCGCTGCCCTTTGGGGCACCTGCAGTTCCGATTATTCTGAGGCAGGTTTTCCCTGACCTGCAGCCATGTAGCATCATCGGAAGAATATTGATATTAAACAGTTGGACTTTTGGGGCAGGGAGCAAGTACCTTGAGATTATTGCGAAAGGACCGTGTCACTTCCTGGGTGTCTGCTAACCTCTTATTCAGTCCGAGGCCCGGTTTATTGCCGCTTTGCGGCGCCTTTCTGAGACGTTTGTGCTGATTGGATGCTCACCCAGCTGTCTGTCATTATCTGGGCAATAGGCATTATTTATCAACTTGGTTTTTCCCGTGTTGATTGCTAGAGTTATCTCATGAATAACAATAGATTTCATGGAGGAGATCCTATACCACCCTAGCGTAGTGTACTGTTTTACAGTGTATCAGTGACCAGAGCTGCCCGTGTCACAATCAGACCAGCAAAACAGAAGAGAGGAAGGATCTCCCACTCCTCTGCTTCCTGTCTTTTGGTAGCAGTACCTGGCTAGTGCTGGGCTGTAGTGGCCATGGTGTGCTCTTCTTTTCCATGGCTGCTACAGAAACAAGAGAGGCTATGGCTGGAAGTCAAGGGTCCAAAGAATAGTATAAAAATTCATTTATGATATTTAGATTTCCCTCATATCCTCAACCTTACCTCCTGTCACTTCTCAGCATGTTCCTTTCTGGGCAAGAACATCTGCACACCATCCCATGCACATGACATCTCATCTCCACCTCTGTGCCTTTGCTCATGTGTTCCCCCAGCTGGAAGACCTTCTCCCCTCCTTTTTGCCAACCCTTTTCCTCCCATCCTTCCAAGCTGTCCTCTAAACTCCTGTCCTCCAGGAAACATTTCCTAATTTTCCCACCTGGCTGGGATTTTGCTTTTCACCACATCCCCTCAGCAATCAGTTCCAAAAGTTCCACTTTTCCAACAGATGTTTCAGTGACTGCAGCTTTGGGAATTAGACCCAGCAATCATGAAAGGGTTTACAGGAGACTTGAAGCAAGATCTCAACCTCTGCAAGTCTTCAAACCCAGCCCCCAAATCATCAAGCTGTCCTTGTAATTTACCTCTGTCTTCCTCAAGTTTGTGATCTTTCTGATTCTCAGGAATAAACTTGTCCTGTCCTAGAGAAGGGGAAATGGTTGTATACTCCTATCTCTTTATAAAAATGTTTCTTTCTTCTTAAAGGTATAGAATCAATAATTGAGATGAGAAATAATCCTGACTTTTCCAGTTTGAGAGTTTGCAGGTGTTAGATAATATAGATTTTTTTTTAAAAAATGATCAGGTAATATAATTAGATTTAAAATTATCTGTAGTTCATCTCCTGGAGTTTACAACAGTTCACCAAGCCTATTTAAGACCTAGCTGACTGAAAAATATTTCACACTACAATTAGAAAAAAATATATAGACAAAGATCCCAAGAACTATTGCATGATATAGCAAAACTAGCTTCAGCTGTGGAATCACCTTCCTCACTGAACACAGCGAGTAGTTGGCATGTGTGCGTTACTCAGTTCTGATGAGGTGACTTTGGGATTAGAGTGCCGATTGGACTCGCTAGTCCAACTCCCTCTTCGTACAGATTAGGAAGCTGAGGCCCAGACAAGTTCTGTGACTTCTTCTCCATACCCCAGAAAACTTATTCCTGGGAAAACCTTATCATCCTGCAAGATCCTGTCAGCCTCGGTCGTCCTCCTCCTCCTGCCCCTGTGATGGAATGATGGAGCCTTGAACACCACACCCTCCATTTAAGGAAGGCACTCAGGGCGGAACATCTCATTTCTCTAACCGCACTCTTCTGGGATTTCTCTGACTCCTCTACTCTGTGGGTACCTTTGACCCACTGTCCCCCCCCCCCATTTCCTCCTCATCTTAACTTCCTTCTGTGTGTTGTCTTCCCCTATCAGATTGTCAGCTCCTGGAGGCCAGGGACTGTCTTCCTTTTTTTCATATTTGTGGCCCCAGTACTTAGCACGGTGCCTGGCACGCAGTAGGCACTTAATAAATGTTTATCAGCCAACTGGCTTGGCCCAGGTTGTGGATGCGAACTCCATTCTACACCTCCACTGTACCACTGTGCACTCTCTCTGCAGTCGTTTTCCCTTAGCTGTTCTAATAGGGAGCTCTGATGAATGAGCCTTATTTGGTCTTTTTCTCCCTTTACTTTTTCTCATTTCTTTCTCTGTACTTGTGTTTCTTACAGTACATTTATGTCATTGTCATATGCAGTGCATGCAGTGTTCATAAGAGTTAAAAGCTAAAAATACCCAAATGTAGCTTCTGAAAGGACAGATCCCATTTTCTGCAGAAGGCATTGAGTTTTTGATTATGTGAGCTGAATATGCTCTGTCCTGATATGCACATGTCCTGATGTGTACGTGTCTGCCTCTCTATCTCTCTCATTTTCTTTGACCCACCCCAAAGGCCTATAAGAGAGGAAGGGGGCATTTCTCTTGCCCCTGACCTGTGGATGTTCCAACCCTTGATCCTCTAGAATCAGGTTATACTACTTGGGATACAGCTACCTGAGAGAGTCCTGCAGACTGCTGCCCTTGCCTCTGAGGACAGAAAGTAGCCATAAAGCTCCTTCTCCATGAGCAACATTGTCAGATTACTTCACATGTCTCACATGCCACAGTTTGGCCACTGGTTCCTCCTAATTCCCAGCACAAAACACAAACTGCTGTTTTTGTCTGTCTCCTTAGGATTTCACAGGGCCCCAAAATTGCCTGGCTGGTCCCGATTCTCACCAGCAGGCCTATCAGAGACTTCCTCGTTCCCACAGATTGTGTACTTGACTGCCAAGATTTCAGTATCTTCAGAAATCCAGTGGAGCATGAAGGTCACAGTCAGGGAAGACTGAGAGCCTGGGATTTTTCCCCTCTGACCAGCTCAGGGCTGATGGCTGTCTTTCCTTGCTTGTGACTGTTTTCATAGGGTTAGCATGAAGTTTGCCTTTTGCCCCAACTAGGACATGCCAGTCATGGAGATGTTGCAGCGTGACTAGGCCTTGTCTGGAAGACTATTCTGTGCTGTGCTCCCTCCAGCACCGGGGTCTCTTCCAGAGATGTTTGTCATTTAGCCAGGTTGACAAGCACATGATGCATTCCAACTTTCTTTTATACATCTATGTTTTCTGTTTTCACTTACAGCCTGTAGGTATATTTTAAACTCTTCAGAAAGAACATGTGTTATTTATGTTATTTCTTAAAGTGTGAGACCATTGACACTGTTAGCTAATAAGGTCCAACTGTTTTTGGCTTACAGAGAAGATTCTGCTATTTTGCTACAAAACCTGTAGCTCTTTAGGTTTCTGAAGTCTGTAATGCATAAACAACCTGAGGGTGATATTTTGTGGACGTATCTTCTGATCAACTCTAATCCTTTAGCCATTCCTTGGCTGTGAGGAGGTATGCAGAGAGTAGCACTATTTCCTTGGTAACATTTTCCTATTGCATCTGAGAGACCTGAGACTAGCAGGGGAAGAACAGGGCTTTGCCTCAGGGCAGTGATACCTGGAGGAGGGCAGACTTCCTCCCCAAATGGACTGCTGTCCTCCCGGCTCAATTCCTTGTTCTCCTGCCACCATGAGGCATGATTGCCTCTGGCAGGCACATACTTACAGCACCTGGCTCCCTAGCTGACCTCTTTTCCCTCCACCAATGCTGAGGGCTTATGTTCTCTGCAGAGCAGACCCCTTCTAACACACGCCCACCCAAGGTGGGACTGCTCTCTGTTCTGCTGTTCCAACCCCACCACTGACTGAATTTCCCCAGGTGTAGCTCAGAAGATACACCTGAATTTCCCCAGGTGTAGCTCTGCCGGTACACCGAGAATGTACTTTTGTATGTGTATAAATGTATATAAACACATGTAAAATGTAATTCTCACATAAAGACTTCTTTAGCTTAGCAACAAAAATCTTTCCTTTGGCTATTGTGCTCCTGATAGTTTCTGTGATCCAGGAATGAATGGAAACTTCATACTTGAGTGAGGGCTGGAGCTTTACCACTGGAAAGAAAAAGTCAGTAAACAAACTAAACAAATGAAGATTTGTTAGAGAAACAAAGTAGGGGAATAGGAGGTAAATTGTGATGAGACACTGAGAAGGCTCAAGCAGAGAATGCATGGGCCAGAGTGATAGTAGACCTCCCTAGCAGGAGGTCTCAGTCAGTCAGAAAGCATTTATTAACTGCCTACTGTGTGCCAGGTGCTGTTCTCAGCTCTGGGAAGGTAAAGGTAGATTAAAAAAAACCCTGCTGTCATGGACCTCACAGTCTAACGGGGAGACAACATGCAAACAAACAAGGTAAACTGGAGATAAATCTCAGAGCACTAACTGAAAGAGGTCCCCGAGGAAAGCTTCTTGCAGGTGAGACTTAAGTGGAGGCACAAAAGAATCTAGGGAAGCTAGGAGGCTGAGGCAAAGGAGGAAATTCCAGGCGTGGAGGGTCGTTTGGTGCTTGAGAAGCAGCAAAGAAACCTGTGTCGATAGATTGCAGTGTACATGAGAGGAAGTCAGGTATGAGGAGATTGGAAAGGTAGGAAGGAGCCGGGTTGTGAAGGACTTTGAAAGTCAGCCAGAGGAATTGTGTGATGGTGGGGTTTTAGGAAGATCAACGTGACATCTGAGTGAAGGACAGACTGCAGGAGGAGGAGACTTGAGGCAGGGAGGCTGTTTGGGAGGCTATCACATAGTCCAGGCATGAATCGGTAATGGCTTGAATGAGGGCAGGGACAGTGTCAAGAGAGAAGGGGCATATGCCAAAGTTATTAGGAAGGTCTGAGTAGCAGAGGGGTGGGGGGAGGGAGAAGTTTTGGGCCAGTGTGACAGGGAGGATATTGGTGCCCGCCACAGTCCTAGAGAAGTTAACAGGGAGTGTAAGAGTGAGAAGAGAACCTAAAGACTGTCTTACCCACCCCCCTTGTTTGGCAGGTGAGGAGGCTGGGGCCTAGAGAAGTGAGTTGACTTGTCCCTGGGGTGGTGATCAGGAAGAACTTGAGCTGTGAAAGGCCACGTGTATGGGGTACACGTGGAAGTTAATGTTTTTATGTTCTGCTCCTGCTTCTTACACTTGAAATATTCTTTCTTGCCATCTTGTTTATCAGAGCACCAGGAGCTAGCTAGGGAGTATCTGGTGCCTTCTTATTGCTGAGCATGCCCTGCCAGGGCAGGCAGTGGAAAGGTCAAGACTACCTGTTTCACTGCTCCTTGTAGCATTCCCATAGACATGAAAGCCAACTGACAGTACATTCACCTTCCCCTTCCCTTCTCTCAGGTACCCTGCTCCCGGCCCACATCTTTCATGATCTTCAGAACACCTTGTATTGCATCATAAACATTATGATAACTCCTTATTTATAAGGCCACACTCCTTGTCTTTCTTCTCCATCTGCTTGCTTCATAAGCCTGCTTCCAAACCCTCATGCACTGACCTCCAAAGTGAGTTACTTCTGCATTAACTAAACAGCCTTTCCAGAGTGCTGATTGCATACACCTGTGGCCACTGTGCTTGGCACTATTTCTCTCTTATTTATACTTTATTACAGGAATAAATCTTCCTCCAGTACTTTAAGGATCTGTGATTTCATCAGTGGTGATATCTTCTGTGACAGATTATATCCCTTCCATGCCTTAGTAATAAACAACCTTCATAAGCCAATGCCACAGGGGAAAAAGCACGGCTGTCATCTGGTGGCTGAGGCTCTGAGGATGAGCTTTCCTGAGCTTGGCTACCAAGGCCTAGAATGAATAAACATACAGGCTTATTCTGTAGCTTTGCTGTTCTCTGGCCTAACCTCCAGGGTCACCTCACCTCATGTTGAGGATCACAGGAGGATTTTGGTGGAGGATGTGGCTACAAGTGATCGTGCAAATACCGCTCTTACCAGGCATCTTCTCTGTAATGTTGTAGACACCAAGATGGCAGCAGACAACCAGCAGATAAAGATAATTTAGCTTAGAAAATCCATTCAGCGTTTTCTTACATTTGATGCATATCAAGTTAGCCTGTATCTGCAAAATGAAACAAAACCACCTCCCTGTGTCTGTTTGCTGGTGTTTCCTTCAGTGTTATTTGTTAGTAACAGAATTGGTTGAAGAAAGGCATCATAGAGAAAAGCAGTGGAAAGAATATTGGGCTCGAGGTGAGAAGACATGGGTTTGAATTCTGGCTCTGATACTTACTAGCTGTGTGACCCTGGGCAAGTCACCTAATTTCTTTGGGCCCCAGCTTATCATCTGAAAAGTGTGCGTGATAATACTTAGAATATCTCCCTCAGGGGCAGTTAGATTTGGAAGGACCTTAGGAATTATCTTCATTTTACTTACAAGGAAAGTGATACTATTGCAATAACTTGCTCAAGGTTATGCAGATGGTGTCAGAATTTAAATTCAGATCTTCCAACTCCAAATCTGGTTTATAAGTGGTTCTTCTAAATTGAGTTGTTACCATAATTGTTATTGGACAGAAGCATTTTTTAACCTGCAGAGATATCTGAGGAGGGATGTACAGGAAGTTCCTGGCTGTTGTGTCCATGATGGAAGGCTTCAAGGGTCTGCAAACAAGAACGCTGTGCTGGGCTGTCTGGATCCTCTTCTCTTCTCTTTCCATACTACTCCATACTACTTCACTTGGCAATCTCATCAGCTCACATGGATTTAATTACCATCTCTATGCTAATCTTTCTCAAATCTTCCTATCCTGCCTCAAACTCTCTGCTGACTTCCACTTTCTCATCCCAACTGCCTATAAGGTATGTCAAATTGGATGTCTCGGAGACTCGGCATGTCCAAAACTGAACTCATTGTCTTTCCTCCAATCCTCACCTCTTCCAAAGCTTCCGTTTATTGTCAGAGGCACCACCATCTTCTCAGTCCCTCAGGTTCACAGCTCAGGGGCCATTCTGGATTCCTCACTATCTCTTACCCCCCATATCCAAGCTGTTACCAAGGCCTGTTGATTTTACTTTTGCAGCATCTCTCAAATACCCCATCTTCTCTCCTCTAACACTGGTACCACTCTAGTTCAGGCCCTCATCACTTTACACCTGGACTACTGCCATAACCTGCATGGTTTGTCTGCCTGGCACAAGTCTCTCCCCAGTCCATTCTCCACTACTCTGCAAATTCTAGTGGCTCGCCACCACTGCCAGGATCAAATAAATACAAAATGCTGTTTGGTATTCAGAGCCCTTCATAACCTAGCCTCTTCCTGCCTTTTCAGTCTTCTGACTCTCATACTTTTTCTTACACTACACACTTTTTTCCCTCAGTTTACCTTAATTTTCTTTTTAAAAAAATTTTTTTCTTTTCATTTTGAGGTCAAATACAGAAAGACAAAAAAAGAACATTTCCATGACAGCACAACATATAAAACCATGAATTTCCATTTCACACCATTTACTATTTTGAAAACTCAATACTACACATCATTTTTCAAAACTACCCTGCTTTTCTGTACTTCTTTCTAAGTTTTCTTTTGTTCTCTGCTATGCACTTTTTATTTTTTTCTTCCTCCCTCTCCACCCTGCCCTAGAGAAGGTTACCCATGCAAATATGTGTATGTGCATATATGTATGTATGTGTATATATGTGTGTATGTGTGTATACATATATGTGTAAAACCAAGTATCTATAATACTGAAAATGACTTAGTTATTCAGAGTTGTTCTTAGAACAGTATTGCTGTTACTGTGTACAGTGTTCTCTTGGTTTTGTTCATTTCACCCTTCATTATTTCATGTGTCTTTCTATATTTTCCTAAAATCAAAGAGTTCATCATTTCTTATAGCACAGTAGTATTCCATCACATTAATATACCACAACTTGTTCAGCCATTCCCCAATTAATGGGCATCTCCACAATTTCCAGTCTTTTGGCACCACAAAGAAAGCTACTATAAATATATTAGAGCATATAAGTTATTTTCCTTTTCCCCTCATCACCTTGGGAAACAGACCTAATAGTAGTATTGCTGCATCAAAGGGTATACACAGTTTTATAACTCTTTGTATATAATTCCAGACTGCTCTCCAAAATGGTTGGATCAATTCACAGTTCCACAACAGTGAATGAGTGTCCCAATTTTTCCAAATCCCCTCCAATATTTGCTGCTTTCCTCTTCTATCATTCTAGCCAATCTGATAGGTGTAATATGATATCTCAAAGTGGTTTTAATTTGCATTTCTCTTATCAGTAATGATTTAGAACATTTTTACATGACTATATATAATTTTTATTTCTCCCTTGAAAAACTGCCTGTTCATATCCTTTGACCATTTATCAATTGGGGGGGGCACATATTCTTATGAATTTGACAAAGTTCCTTATATATTTGAGATTTAACACCTTTATCTGAGAAACTGTCTATAAAACCTTTCCTCAATTTTCTGCTTTCCCTTTCATCTTGGCTACATTAACTTTATTTGAACAAAATCTTTTTAACTTAATGTAATCAAAATTATCCATTTTACAGCTCACAATGTTTTCTGTATCTTGGTTTATTCATAAATTAATTGTTCTCCTATCCATAAGTCTGATAGGTAATATGTTCCATATTTTTCTAGGTCATGTATTAATTTGACCTTATTTTGTAAATGGTGTAAGATGTTGGTCTATGTCCAATTTCTGCCAGACTGCTTTCCAGCTTTCCCAGCAATTTTTACCAAAAAATGAATTCTTATCCCAAAAGCTTCAATCTTTACGTTTGTCAAACATGAGGTTACTATAATCATTTGCTGCTGTGTAGTTTGTGTCTACCCTGTTTTACTGATCTGCGTTTCTGTTTCTTAGTATCAGATAGTTTCGATAATTACTTCCATATAATTTAGTTTCAGATCTCGTACTGCTGTCCTTCCTTTACTTTTTTTCTTCGTTAATTCCTTTGATATTCTTGACCAAAATGAATTCATTCTTCCAGATGAATTTTGTTATCATTTTTTCTAGCTCAGCAAAATAATTTTTAGGTAATTTAATTAGGATGGCATTGAATAAATAGATTAGTTTAGGTAAAATTGATATTTTTATCATCTTGGCTCTGCCTGTGAATAATTAATATTTCTCCAGTTATTTAATTCTGACTATTTGTATAAAAGCTGTTCTATAATTATATTCATATAGTTCCCGAGTTTGTGTTGGTAGGTATACTCCCAGGTACTTTATACTATCTGTAATTTTTTTTAATGGAGTATCTCTCTTTTTTATTTATTTATTTATTTAAATTTTTTTGAGTTACATATTTTCTCCCCGTCTTTCCCCCGCCCACCGCCCCAAAACAGCCATCCCAGTGTGTCCCCCCTCCCCCAGTCTGTTCTCTCCTGTGTCACTTTTTGGTAGGGCAGGATGGATCTCCCGACTGCAGTGCCTGTGTATCTCAAGTTCCAGTTGGATGTAGTCAATAATAATAATAATAATTGCATATAGATAGTTAGATAGATAGATACACATTCATAACATTTGATTATGGAACTAATGGAGTATCTCTTACTGAAGAAGTATAGGGTTAGGGTTAGGGGTGATCAAGACCCCAAAATACCAACATGCTGGGTCCTGCCGAATGAATTCAACTCAAGTCTTCTCTCAGTCAAATAAAAGCAAAGTTTATTAAAAGTTTGCCATATTAGGTAGACTCTTAAGGAGCCACAGTATCCGTGATGCTTGCATTGGGCAAGCCGGCCAGAATCCTGTGACACAGAGCAAGTCTGTGCTAAAATATTCTGTGGTGTTCTCACACCACATGGAAGGAAGATGTGGGTCTTATATACAGAAAGGTTGTGGGAGGAATCTAGGGGTGGTCTAGAGGAGGAGTTTGGGGAGGGTCTCCAGGAGTCAGATGAGGTCAGACTCCAGTAATGAGTTTGGGGAGGGTCTTCAGGAGTCAGATGAGGTCAGACTCCAGTAATGAGTGATTAAGGGTGGGAAGTTGCTGGAGGCTACCTGGAACAGACAGACAATGGTGGGCTAGGCTAGTTCAAGGGTGGAACAGGAGCATCAAGGGTGGGAAATTGCTGGACATAGGAGGGCTAAAGATTTGGGCAGAGCCACAATGAAAGGCCTATGGCTTCAGGCAAATGCCTTAGGGGGGAAGATTCTAGGGGGTTCCCAGAGCCTGTATCTCAAGGATTCGAGGAGAGCTCAAGGGGGTTCCCAGAGCCTACACCTCATCATTAGTATCTTTTTGCAGGGTTTTGTTGATATATACAAATGCTGATGATTTATGTGGCTTTATGTTATATCCTGCTACTTTACTAAAATTATTAATTGTTTTAACGAACTTTTTAGTTGAATGTTTAGAATTTTCCAAGTATAAGATCATATCATCAGTAAAAAAGATAGTTTTATTACCTCATTGCCCATTCTGATTCTCTTAAATATATTCTTAAATTCAGGGGTGGGGAACCTGGGACCTTGAGAAGGCCACATGTGGCTTTCTAGGTCCTTGGGTATGGCTTTTTGACTGAGTCCAAGTTTTACGGAACAAATTCTTTTATTAAGCAGATTTGTTCTGTGAAGTTTGGATTCAGTCAAAGGGCCACCCTTGAAGAGCTGATGGGGTACAGGCTCTGGGAAGCCATTTGCCTGAGGCCATAAGTTTACTTCATTATTGCTAGACCCAAATCTCTGTTACTCTTAACCTAGCCTAGCCCTTCATTGTCCAGCTACTTCCCACCCTTGATCCTATCAAAATATCTATACCCAAATCTTTTTTTTTCCAAAAGATTTATTTATGCAAAGCCTAAAGTGTTTTCAAAGTAATGTATTTTGAAAAAAGTAAAAAGCTGTTTTGCATGTGGGGGAGGAAGGGAGACACAGATATGTATTCTGGAAAAAATGATTTAATAGGTGGTACCCTGCAACTTATTTTTCAAACAGACATGCTGCTCTTTAGCATTCCTGTTTTCCCAAATAGCAAAATGTTGTACAGTATGCTCACTTAAAAAGTGCTGAAATACTCTGGGATAAAGAATGCTTATAATTCAAATATACAAGCTTTTTTTTTTGCATTTGAGAAATCAAGCATCCATGTACATTCAATAAAATATATTTTGGACATATAGTAGTCAAAAACCCCAAAAGATAATTTAAATGAATGTTAGCCACTTCACAAATATCCAGCAATCTTTATTTCATCTTAGACATAAAAGGTTTATGACCCTTGACCCTCCAGTTCTGATGCTGCTATATCTGGTTCTTCATCATTTATACCCAAATCTTTTACCCTTAGACTAGCCTAGCCTTCCATTGTCTTGTCATCTCCAGGTAGCCTCTGCTACTTCCCACCTTTAATCCCATTCCTGGAGTCTGACCTCAGTCCCATCAAGATCTTCCTTAGACTCCTCCTCAAGCCCCTCCACAAACCCCTTCTCTAGACCACCCATAAATCCTCCCACAGTCTTTCTGTATATAAGATCCATCCATGAGGGCCTGAGATTAATCTAGTGCAGACTCATTCTGTGTCATATTATTCTGGCCTATACAAGCGTCACAGATACTGAGGCTCCTTCAGAGTCTACCCATTATGGTAAATCTTTAATAAACTTTGCTTTTCTTTGACTGAAAGAAGACTTGAGTCAAATTCATTCAGCAGGACCTGGCGTGTTGGTATTTTGGGGTCTCTAGCACCCCTAACCCTATACCTCAGCAGACCTAAAGGGCCACATGAGGCTGAAGGTCCCCTGCCCTTGATCTAGACAGTGGTCTCCTAGCTGTTCTTGAGCAAGATGCTCCCTCTCTCAGCCCCAGGCATTTTCAGTGGTTGTCCCTCTTACATAGAATCCCTTCCTTTCTCATCCAGATTCCTACAAGTCCCAACTGAAATCCCACCTTCTACTAGAAGCCTTTCCCAACTCCTCTTAATTCTAGTGCCTTCCCTCTGCTAATTATTTCCTACTTATCTAACTTATTTGTACTTATTATCTCGGTTAGAGGTGAGCTCCTTGAGATAAGAGACTGTCTTTTGCCTTTCTTTGCATCATTAGCACTTAGCACCGTGCCTGACTTGTAGCTGGTACTTAATAAATGCTTTATTTACTGACACTTAACAACATTCTAAGTTTCCATTCATTTTGTTTTTTCTGCTTTACTCAAACTCTTCAGTTTGTTTTAGGACCTTTTAAGACTGTTTAGAGGCAGTTACCTCTAAATTATGGTCATCTTTAAGAGGAGAAACAACTGCCTTGCTTTCACTAGTATTCTCTCTGACCTCTAACCCTAAGTAGCCAGTACAGTAAGATTGACCCCATATTTTAACTAACTACCACACTAAGTTTTGTACCCAAGAAATAATCTCCAATTTCCCATGATTGCATGTATTATGTAGCCAAAAAAAAATCCCAACGACCAGAAGGAGAGTGTAGGCGTTTGAGCTAAAATGGAAATCTGAAAGGTCAGCTCATGTTACGTGAGGATCATAATGTTATTTTTAAGAGTTTCTTTAGTTCACATGAAACTTCATTTCTCATACTGTCCTGCACTAAGAATAAAATTATGACAACTTCTTCATCCCTAAAATGTCCTAGTCTCCAAGGCATGCTGACAGAATTCCTTAGGACTGGGATGATTTTACTGTCACAAGAGCACCCTATGGAATCTCCTGTCTATTTAGGAAGTGTTCAGGTCAGCAGGGTCATCTTTATTGTTAGAAATAGACATTCCCAAAGTACTTTTATGTTAGCAAAAGCTCCTTAGGATGTTGCTTATTGATTTCAGTGTGAATGGCCCAGGGACGCAGGTTGCTGTGACTGACTTTGTGACTCTTTGGCTGGCACTTTTCTTTCTCCTAGAGGAGGTGGACAATTCAATTCCACAAGTACTTTTAAAGTTCTTGCTCTGTATAAGGCATTGGAAAAGATGAGTGATAGCCATTTGCACAGGGAAGATCTCAAAATGTCAAAATCTATCATGGAAAAATTCTTATGTTAATACTACGATTCCCAGCTGGCATAGTGACCAGCATGTCCCAGGGCTAGCCATCTTAACCTCTTTCTGTACTAAAAAGTTTTCAGCTTAGCCCTCCAGAGGTTCCCCCCCTTCCCCTCATGCGCATTCCCTTTGAGAATATAATTTTGTTTTTACCTTGAACATCAATGGAAGATCTCAAAAAGGGAATTGTAGACTATTAGCAGCCATATGAAAGAGTACTCCAAATCACTAATAAGAGAAAGGCAAATCAAAACAAACCTGAGGTTTCACCTCACACTTAACAATTTAGCAAAGATGACGTAAGTAATAGACAGACAGCATTGGAAGACTTGTGAAAAGACAGTGACAATGATGACAACAACAGCGTAAATAGAAAGTACAAGATCAAAACTTTTGAAATGGAATGTTATAAAACTATTTTTAAAAACCAACAACAAAAACCACAAGCTTGTCTCCAAAGAAGAAACGTGACGGGGCAGCTAGGTGATGCAGTGAACAGAGCACTGGCCCTGGAGTCAGGAGGACCTGAGTTCAAATTCAGCCTCAGACTATTGACACTTACTAGCTGTGTGACCTTGAGCAAGTCACTTAATCTCAATTGCCTTGCCTTCCTCACTCAAAAAAAAAAAAAAAAGGAGCATGAGAAGAGACCACTCTCCCCATTCTTTTGTAGAGGTTGGGGAACATGAGTATGGAGCACTAAATGTAATTTGGTTTTTTTTTTAATGTGTTGCTTAGTTTTGCTGATTTTTTTTTTGTTTTCTTCTTTTTTAAAAAATTACTTGTTAATAAGGAATGGCCATCCGAGAAAAGAGAAGAAAGCTATGAGAAGAAATCTAGGTATTGTGAAACTTAAAGATACCAATAAAAATCTGTTCAAAAACAGAAAATTTAGAAAATAAATGCAGTTGGAAAATAAGATTTACTTTGCTCAAACTCACTTTATAGCCAACTTGGATAGAATTCATTTTTCATAAAGTGAGGGATGCTTTTGTACAAACATATTTGCCCATATCATGCATCCATTTAAGCAAAGACTGGCAAAGAAATTGATGACATCAAAATAAAATTATTCCCCCTTACATAATAGGTACTTGATATAGCTCATCACTAAGAAATCCTCAGAATTTTCCCAAGGAACAAAAACAAATTCTTGAGAATTATTTTCACAAGTAACAAATCAAGAGAAAACAGCATTTTAAAAATTGAAGTAGCTGGTTCTATACCAAAAATTTTAGGTGTTTCTGCATAGTTGGGGGGTGGGGAGGAGGCCAGGACAAGTGGTGCCAAAAAGAGAGAAAGCAGAGGTCCTTTAAAAGCAGTTCTGTGTGAACTGGCCAAGCAATTCATTGAGCAGCCCAGAAATGAAAGGTAAGGGTTTAATTCTTTCCCCCTCCCTCTCCTTTCTCTAGCCCCCAACCTGTAAATTCTGAACAGATCAGATAGAAAAATGCAGGACCCACCCTTTGAGGCTGGAGTTCCTCAAAGGCTAATAACCAGGACCACTGCTTTGCTAGATAATAAGCTTCTTGAGAACAGGGCCTTGTTTTCCCTATCTTATAGGTCTCCTAATTTAATAGGTTTTTAATAAATATTTAAAATGTGAGTGAATTAATCAAGAAATATATTAATAAAAGAAGATTTAATGATTTAGTGATGATTCTATCTTCTCTAGACTACTCCAGTATAAACACCATGAGCACTCCTGGTTCTGTGGATTTGTTTCACCGGGCCCTGCAGATTGGGTCACTCATAATTAACAGAAGCAGCAACATTAGAAAAGGAGAAAGCCCCAGCCCCCAGGGGAGGGATCCACCTTGATTGTCTCTTTGGCCTTAGAAATTCTTATCTCAGATTACTTGGTGGAGAGAAGCAGTTATGCAAAGCATCACCAGGTATATTGGATTTCTTACAGGTGATCAGTGAGGTGTGAACTTGAAAGGTTATACTCAGAAAAAAAAAATTCCAGGGTTCCAGCTTGTGTGCTGATGTGATACTTTTACCTGGGCCAGCAAAGATATTGGGAAGTTTAAAAAAAAAAAGACAGCAACAAACCAGAGAATCCAGATGGTTAACTCAGGTCACTCACTACTGGAAGACAGACCATGGCAAAGGTAGGCCTCTTAGCAAAGAAGGAAACGAAGGGATTTGACCTAGCACTCTGTGCCGGGCATTGTTAAAAGCAATAATAGTTAGCATTCATATAGCCTTGAAAGCTTGCAAAGTGCCTTACAAATATTATGTCATTTGATCCTCACAACAACCCTCTGAGGTAGGTGCTGTTATTAGCCCTGGTTTAGAGATGAGAAAACTGGGGCAGGCAGAGGTTAAGTGATTTGCCCAGAGTCACACTTGTAGTATCTGAGGCAGGATTTGAATTCATGTCTTCCTAGGACCTTCTTGTGACCACGAGGTGATAGTAACCTGTCACAGGGAGGCAGGCGCCTATGAGGAGTGAAGGTGATCCCAGCTTCCTGGACAGGTCTAGTTGACCTCAATTTAATTCACTTCAGTTTATCAATATATTAAGTTTCTACTGTGCACAAGTTATTGTACCAGACACTGAGAACACAAAAATGAAAAAAAAAATCCCCAATATAGACTCTCTCTTCAAGGAGTATAGACTCCTGGGACTGTATACATAATGACAACAGCCCCATATGCTATGATGTGATAGGGGCAAACAGTGAGTCAGACAAAGGGCTCTGGGAAAAGGAGGGGAGAACTCTTCCTACTGGAGACATCAGGGCAGATTTCATGGAGGAGGCCCTGCCTGAAGTTAACCGTGAAGGGTTGTAACAGGTGGAAATGAAGACGGGCTTCTTTGCAGGTTTCAGGTCAGTCTACCCAGGAATGCATGAAGACCATTGGTGGGAGGTTGAGATTGAGAACATGAGGTGGTCCATCACTCTGTAACATCGAGTACATGAAGGGGATTGATAGGAACTAAAACGAACTAAAGAACTAAAACAAGAAAGGTAGATTAGCTTCACCTGGTTGAGGCCCTTAACTACCAGGCAAAGGAGTTTCTGTTTTATTCCACAGACCAGTGGTATGTAAACTTTTTGATCACATCGCTGTCAGTCTGAAGTTTTTAAATAGACACTCCCATCATATTTATATGTATTTACAAACTATATGTATGTGCTATCATACTAATCTAATTTGTATGTTTTAAAGCATACAAAATAGACATTTGAAAGGAGATAGTGATTGAATAAATGAAATTTAAAAATTTTATCTATTGGTGGTACAAAAAAATTTTCTTGCTCTTCAGAGCAATGTGTTCAATATGCTTCATTATTTGTTTTAAGTCCCTTTGTATGCCTTGGGAGATAGTGTGGACTTGTAAGTAATAATTTGTTAGTAATTAACTATTCAGTTGATTCAAATTGAGCAGACAAGGAGATAATTTTCTTTTTTTCTTAGGTCATTTTTTTATTGGAACATATGCAATACATCAGTCAAATTATATTCATGTTTGGACATTTTAGTTGTGTTTTCATATGAATGTGTGGCACAAGTAGGAGACCTGGACTATTAAGTCCCTGGAGAGGAATAAAGCATAGTAAGACTGGAAAGGTGAGTTGGAGCCATGTCATAAAGAACTCTAAATACCAAACAGAGGACCTTATGTTTTATCCTGGGAGGAATAAGGAACCACTGGATTTTTTTTTTTTTTAGCAAAGAGACATGTTCAGACTTGTTTTAGGAGAATCACAGATGTGTAGAAAATGGATTGGAGAGGAGAAAGCTTGAGGCCCAGCTGTTAACATAGTGCCTGCCGTGGAGTGAGCTGAATAAATACTTGTTGACTTGACTTGAGGCTGGGAGGCTGATGAGAATAGGTGAGAGATGATGAGGGTCTGAACCGACTTGGTGACTATGTGGGTACAGGAAAGGGGAATTTGTGAGCAAGATTGTAGAGTCAGAAACCACAAGATTTGGCAACTGCTTAGATATGTGGGGTGAGTAAAAGTGAGGAGTCAAGGATGACAGCAAGGTTATAAACCTTGGTGACTAAAGAGATGCTGGTGCCCTTGACATAGATAGAGAAGTTTGGAAGAAGGGTGATTTTGAGGGGGAAGATATTGTAAATGGGCTTTGCAGTGGAGTCCACAACCCACTCATGCATGTTCATCTCATTCATCCATACCCAAAGTGGAAAAGGGAGGGGTAGGATGCTCTCACACATAAGTCACTGCCTTGAAGTATCTGCCACAGCTACTTGGTGATCTGGGAACAAGGGATACTTAGGGAGAAGGGGGAATTTTCCCCATGGCACCTGTCCAGCTGCTGCTGTGAGTGCCTGGGTCAAGATTAGTTTATAAGTGCCCTGAGGGACCAAGGCCCAGTTGTAGAAAAGACTGGTTGATCTAACAATCTTTGTGTGACCCCAATGGGCCAGGGCCCACACTTAAGAGATAATTGCTATAGATCAGAGGTTTTCAACCTAGATTTCAGGGAGTCCATGAATGTGGATGGAAAGAAAAAATTACATCCTTATTTTTACTAACCTCTAAATGAATTTATCATTTTCTTAATTTATGGTTGTAAGCAACAAGCCATTATTCTGAGAAAGATCCATGGCTTCAGCAGACTGATAAAAGGACACAGAAAAAGATTAAGAACTCTTTCTAAAGACAATAGAGAGCCATTGAACCCACTGGGGATCTTTAGGGTAGGGGCCATCTCCAGTCGTCCTGATCTATATCTTACCACTGGACCCATATGGCTTCAGAGGAGAGAGTGAGGCTGGTAAATTTGCACAGCCCTCCATCACTTAGATCTAATTCATTTACAAGTCATGACATCTGCTACCTGAGGATATGGTCCTCTTTGAAAACTAAGGACAAAACAGCAAACAAATGAACAAAAGGATCTTTAGGGCAGGTGTGAGTAGCAGGATTCTCAGTTTGCTCGTTTAAATGACCCTCATTGGCCTCTTTAGGGCTTCTTAATGTATCTGATTGGGCTTAGATACAGAAGAGTGAACAGAAACAAATATAACCCTTTGTTTCCAGTCTTAGCACACATACACATATACCAAACTGCTGATTTCCTTAGCAGAGCAGGAGACAACTTGAGCCACATGGGTTTGTCCAAGGCTTGTGCCAGTAGTTCCGTTTGGGAACTATTGCCCTGACTTGCTTGTACCTATCCAGAAAGATTGTATTCCATTAATTTTGATGAAAGGGACACAGCCCCGGTCCTGGGTCAGAAGTTTTAGAATTACCCTGACTTCCCACAAAGGCCCCACACATTTCAGTTATCACTAAATGGAAAATTTTCCAAAGAAGATAATGATGACTTCTCTGCATTCTCCTTTTAATGTGGTCCTTTTCTTCCCTCCTGATTTTCACTCATAAAATCTCTCTTTTTCTTCAAGATATAAAGGACCACCTTCTATAAAAATACATTCCAGATCCCCCAATTACTAGTGCCCTTCCTTCCTAACAGCCTTGTATGTATGTTGTTTTTTACTGTGTGTATATTTTGTATATGTTTATAATGCTCACATTGTCTTCCCTAATAGGCTATGGGTTCCTAGAGTATAGAGATTGCTTCATTCTTTGTATTTATATCCTCAGAACCTAGTACAGTGTCTAGCACATAGTAGGCACTTTAAATGCTTCTTGATTAACTGATAGATTGATACCCCAGAAGGGGCTTTTTGGGTAGTGTTAATCATTAGGTTGTTACCTCATTAGGGTTAATGTCTTAGACTGGAGAGACTACTGAAATTGTTTTATCTCTTGTACCTAGTTCTTATTTTCAAGAGATTTGAAAAGTCATAAGGATCAGAGTGTCTAGTCCGCCCAATTTGTTGGTCATTTTACTCTGATGCTAGAATTTCAGAACTAGGAAAAGCTGAAATAATCATCTCTTATCCAATCCCCATGTGATGCTGATGCAGCACTGGTGCCTGCAACATTTACTAATTGTCTTTAATGTTTAATTAAATTTATATTGTCTGTAGCAGCAATTAATTAAAGCAGCATGGTATGGCAAGAACTCTGGATTATGAAGTAAAAAAGAACCTGGGTTTGAATTATACCTCCAGTGCTTAGTTGTGTGTCCACAGACCACTGACTTACCTTCCCCATAGACCACTGACTTACCTTCCTTAAACCTTCCTTTTCTTACCTATAAAATGAGAATGATATTTATGATACCTACTTCATAGGATTGTAGAGAGGATCAAGTGAAATAATCTACATCCAACCATGTGTAAACCTTAACATGCTCTATATATACTTTTCAGCTGTTATCATTGTTACTGAGCCAGGCATTCAGGGAGATAGAAAGTTGAGATAAGACAGGGATCTTAGCCACAAGAAACTTCTGATCTAGGAGGGGAGTTTACAATCTAGAAATCTAGAAACATTTCTATTCCTGTCACACACAAAAAGACTCTAGTCTAGAAAACTGCTTGCTGAAGTCTTCTATGTGAATGTATTTCACTGTATACAGATCATAGTTTAGATATGTGTAGTAATAGCTATCTAAACCCCACAGAGGAAGTCAGCAATATATGACTTTTGTTTGTCAACCAGGAAACCAGTTTTTATTTGATCTTTTGTTCCCAAGGCTAGATTTTGATACACCCAAGCAGTGTCCATAAACTTTCTGTTGAGTGAGTCCATCTTCTCAAATGGTACCAGTTTTGCTAAGCATTTTCTCAGTGATGTTAGAAGCATAGGGAATTACTTCTGAGATGGCTTTTGAGCATGTGGGGTTCTCTGGCAAACATGTTCCAAAATAGTCCACTAGAGTGGGTCGCAGACATGTCCTTTAGGAAATAGATTCGAGATCCTCTACCTTGGTACAGGTCCCAGTAAATTGGTGGCTTGTCCTTTGTCTTGGTCTTGCTGTCAGATGAAGGGAATAATCTTAGGTAAACTGTCAGCATTAGTGTTTTCAGTAGTTCCTTCCTTTGAGAACAGTTTGAGATTTCTAGATACCCTCTTTCCCTAGGGAGGAAAATTAATGGGATGTGCTCCTGGGCTAGTATTTTTATTCACTGTGAACCCTGAACAATTCCTCTTTATCTCAAGTCCTCTGAAAGACTCACTTTTCCTAATGACTGAGTCTACTGTCCAAGGAGCTGTTTCAGGAGAAAGTCATCTCTTTCCTGAGTGATGTGTTTGATGTCAGAATTTTCAGTGGGCGCCAGAAATTGGAATGTCCTGACTTGGGAGAGTCAAAGCTGAGGGAAAAGGGTCTTATGGACCCTGGGAG
The DNA here is from genome assembly GCA_028627135.1 of Pseudochirops cupreus. Taxonomy (NCBI): domain Eukaryota; kingdom Metazoa; phylum Chordata; class Mammalia; order Diprotodontia; family Pseudocheiridae; genus Pseudochirops; species Pseudochirops cupreus. The sequence continues at coordinate 215,250,106 of CM053581.1, forward strand.
GGTGGAGCAATTGGTTGGGAATCAAGATAGGCCTCTTCTGTAAAATGGGAGCTACACAGCACTATTTCCCTTGCTGTAAGGACAGGACAAAAAATAACAATGATCACATTGACATAGGGCTTTCCTCACCACAACCCTGTGAGGTGAGCAGTACATGTATTACTATCACCAATTTCCAGGTGGATATTGAGGCACAGAGAAGCAATGAGAGTTGACTTTGCTCAGCTAGCCAGTAAGTGTCAGGGTCAGGATGTAAAATCCTAGTCTCTTGACTCCCTACCCAGCCCTCTATCCACAAAACCATAGAACCCCAATAATAATAACTCATAGGTATATTGCACTTTAGCATTTACAAAGTACTTTCCTTGCAATAACCTGAACAGGTAGGTAGGGAGTTATACCCATCTTATAGAAAGGGAAACTGATGCTTAGGTTAAGGGATTTGCTTGTGATCACACAACTAAGTGTCAAAGCCAGGTTTCTGCTGGACTGAACTCAGTATGCTACAGCTGTATCCCTAATTTGCTTCATTTTTATCTAGAGCAAATAACACTTCCACTTCACCCCACTCCATTCTCACACTACTTCTAAACCTTTCCCTTCCTTCTTCTCTGACGAGAAGCTGAGAGTTCTCTGCTTCAAGTTCCCATAGCTGCAATTTGCACTTGGCACTCAGTATTTGAAAGGTTATCTGAGATCGAGATCATGCACTCACATTGTCTTAGATGAAGCAAGGACTTTTTTGCATTGAAAGTCTCCAAAGAGAGATCACCTCTGCAAGTAACGATGCTATAGGGGAACAACAGCCACAGACAAAATTAGGCTATGTATGTAGTAGCTTTAGCAAAACAAAATAAGAAGCAGAAATAAAAGATGTTGTCACTTCTCTTCTGTTTCTGTCTCACTCTATTTTTTTTTACTGCTTATTTCCAGGATAGAGAAATCACAGGAGCCAAGCAAAAGATTCACTGAGTCACAAACTGTCTGAGTTGTAGATCTCATGTAGTCAGGAAGAAAGGGCATAGTTTATTGGAGCCTTATGATAATAAGGCAGATTACATTGATCTATGAAAGATTGGTTTGGCCTAGAATTGAGCCTTCTCTGCCCACTAGATGCCAAGTATACATATACTCTCCTTATTGAGCAAGAGGACTAGTCAGGGCTTCCTGTTCTTCATAAAGCCACAGAACCCTGGGGCATTTCCTAGTGGGACAGTAGTAGGGAAAGCAAATATTTTCCCAGGGTCACTTTCCTGCTCCTTAATGCACATTCTAACCAATCTAGCCAATTTACCTTGATATTCAGAAACCATCATCTGCTCTCCATTGACCTGGGTATCTCCAGCTTCTGACTCACCCTTCAGAATGTCAGTTTTGCATGGATACTGTTCCTTCCATCTAGGGAACCTTTAAATGCTGTTCTTCTGTCTAGAATGTCCTTTCCTCTGTTCCATAGCCTATCCTGTCTCTGTGTGGCATCATCTCAGTTTACCTGGCCTTATATGGTACCCACGAAATAGGTTCGTTCTTGTTTTGAGGAAGATAGAATCCTTAAAGATTTGTGCTGGTTATGGGTTCTTTAAAAATTGAGGCCATTCACCATGAGCTCCCTCTTCATTTCATTTTACTCAGATCCCTTCTATCAGTCTTCTCCTTCACCTCTTTCTCACAAGAAGAGTTGACTTTACTCCTTACCAAGGCTAATCCCTCTACCAGGACAAGTGGTCCCATTTCATCCCATCTCCTCCAGCAGATAGCCCCCCTCTGTCGTTCCCCACTCCTTTCAATCTCTCCTTGTCTATTGGCTCCTTTCCTACTTCCTACAACCATGCCCATGTCTCCCTCATCCTCAAAAAACTTTCCTTTAATCATTCCATACCCACCATCATCCCATATCTCTTTTCTTTGTGGCTAATCTCCTTGAAAATTTGAATCAAACACAGGCACTGCAGTTGGGAGATCCATCCTGCCCTACCAAAAAGTGACATAGGAGAGAATAGACTGGGGGAGGGGGGAAACACTGGGATGGCTGTTTTGGGGTGGTGGGCAGGGGAAAGACGGGGAGAAAATATGTAACTCAAAAAAAAATTTAAAAAAATAAATAAATAAATTTAAAAAAAAAAAAAGAAAATTTGAATCAATATAAGTGTCTCCACTTTCTTTCCTCCATCTCTCTTCAGTCTGGTTTCTGATCTGATCATTCCACTGAAACTGCTCTCCAAAGTTACCAGTGAGGTCTTAATTGTCAAATCCAGTGGCCTTTTCTCAATCCTCCTTCTTAACCTCTCTGCAGTCTTTGACACTGTTGATCAGCATCTTCTTCTTAATAATCTTTTCTCTCTAGGTTTTTGGGACACACTCTCTCTTAGTTCTCCTCCTACCTATCTGACCACTCCTTCTCAGTCTTTTTTTCTGTATCTTTATCCAGCTCATACCCTCTAATCATAGGTTTCCTAAAGGAGTTCTTCCTCAGCCCTTTTCTCTTCTTTCTCTATGCTACTTCCTTTGGTGGTTTCATCAGGTCCCATGGAGTTAATTGTCATCTCTCTGCTGATGATTCTCAGATCTACATATCCTGCCCCAGTCTCTCTTGCTCCAGTCTCACATCTCCAGGTGTCTTTCAGACATCTTGCCCTGAATGTCAAGTAGATGTCTCAAACTGGGCTGGATGTCCAAAACTGAGCTCGTTATCTTTCCCTCTAAGCCACTCCCCCTTCCAGACTTTGTGTCACTGTTGACAGCAACGTTATCCTCCCAGTTCCTTAGGCTTGCAGTCTAAGATTCACTGTCCCTCACCATCCCTCACTCCCCATATCCAAGGCCTGAACATTTCTTTTTTACAATATCTCTTGAATATGCCTCCTTCTCTCCTTTGACACAGCCCCCACTCTGGAGGAGGCTGTTATCCCATCACACCTGCACAATGTCTGTCCCCACTTCATTCCATCCTGCATTCAGCCTCTAAAATATTCCAAGTCCCAACTAAAATGCCATCTTCTACAGGAAGCATTTACCAATGTCTCATAATTCTAGTGCATTCCCTTTTAGTCATTACTCTTTGTCCTGTATATAGCTTGTTTGTACATACGTATTTGCAAGTTGTCTCACCCCATTAGATTGTGTGCTTCTTGAGGGTGAAGACTTTTACCTCTTTTTGTATCCTCGTACCTTAGCACAATACCTAGCACATAGTAGGTGCTTAAAAATGTTTATTGGCTGATTATTAAAGGAGACACTTGTTCTAACTCTCCTCTTCCCACAGACTTGCTTTTTGCCTTGCTGTCGGCGTCGCAGCCCTGAGTATTGCCCACTTGCTGTGGCATAACTTGTTACCTCAGAAATTAGGGTTTTCTCCCAAGCAGCAAGTGATGACTTCTTCAGCATGCCCAGTAACCAAAGCCGCTGGGCTGGGAAAGTAGAAGCCCTTGTTTAAATATGGACGGGTTTTGTAATACACACATTTAATGAAACTGTGTGAGGAAGCTTTTCATAATACAAGAAAGAAGTGAAAAATTGACTGTGATTTATTTACAAAAGAGCTAGACTAAGAACTATTCTGCTAGAAAGAAAGCCCAGTGAGGGCAGGCATCTTTAATTCAGGTTTTTAACTGCCACACGTATACACATTCGGTGGGCCCAGGCATCAGCAAGTTGGGATATGTGTACATCAAAAGGTGCAAGGCTTTAGTGGTGAAACAGAACAAACAAGAGCTTCTTCTTGCCCATCTAGCAGCGTAAATAAACTATCCAGTACTCAGTTTGTAGGACATAGGGATTGTGCCACCACTAGACCTGTGTTGGGTTTTTGTTTTGTTTTCAATTTTTTCAATTACCAAGCATTTATTTTTATTTTTTTATTCTTTACAAATTCTTTATATTTTTATTCTTTAACACTTCTCCATTCCCCACTCCCACAGTGATAAAAAAAAAAGGGAAAACCAAACCCTCATAATGCTTAGTCAAGCAAAACAAATTCTCACATTGTCCATGTCCAAATGTGTGTCTCGTGCTGAATATTTAGTTCGTCAGCTCTCAGGAGGTGTTTAGCACACTTCATCATAGACCTATAATTTCATGAAAGTGGAACAAATTCCATCAGATTAGCTGATCAGAGAGCTTGAGTATCCACTTGTGTGTAGAACTTTGTAGAATTGTGACAAAACCACCCAAATGTCCCTTCCACCAAGGGGGTCCCCTCCTTTGCCACTGATCACCTCTGCTTCCACTGCCTATTTTGTTAACTGGGAGTCCTTTCTTAGACTTTGATCTTTTGGATTATAGCTTGGCCCCTTACCCAAAGTCCTCTGGGCATTGGATCCTTTCAGACTGATCCCTAATTGACATACTGCTAAAACTTTGATCTAAGGCCACCTCTAGTTCTCAGATTGCATAGTTTTCAATGGGGAAAGCCCCTAGACAGAAATGTCCCACTTCTTTATGTCAACCTTTCTGCTTTTAATTCAGTAATTCCTGCCTAATTTGGAATACACTTGGTGTGGTGCTTCTGTGGTAACATGTCCCTTAAAAGGGATGAGGTCAGGCACTGGGAAAAGGATTTCCCAGGGAAAGGGATTGCTCCCCCTCATTTGTCTGGTGTCTGTGGTCCAACTTTCCCATGGCATCGAGTTCAGAAGGCATCAGCCTCCATGCCTTTGATCTTTTTTTTTTTCCTCAAGGGGAAGAGATTAAAAAGGAGACAAAAAGTTAGGGAGAATGGAACCCATGTAATGGGGCCCATGGAGCATGCCTGTATCCAGCTAACATGGAAGTGCTCCTTGGGGGGGGGGGGGGGAGCTTGTTTGGGCATGCCCAGATCTCCTAAGATGGAGGCTGACAGGTGTGTTTCATTTAACCCCTCCCCCAGGGTTTTCCAATATCCTTAAGGGAGTTAGAGAGGATCTAGGCTCTGTGCCAATGGTGCCAGCCCCCACCAGTTGTAGGGGTTGGTCCTCTGCATCCCAGTTCCATCCAGCCACTAACTGTCAGATTAGCTTTTACAAAGGAATATTTACTTCAGAAGGTAAAATCATAAGTGTTATTCCCCCAACATGAGGAGGCATACTTCCCCTCCTCCCTGCAATACCATTTCTACCTCTCGGAAAGAAAGGTGTTTAGCTGCATAGTTTAGCTCAATCCCTACAATCCCAGTTCCCAGTCCAGACCCCCAGCCTCAGGCTTGAGTATCAGGCACCCTGGCCCCTCTGCCTTCTCTTACAGACTGGCTCCAATTCCTAGGTCCAGTGGGGATCATCTCCAGGACCTAAAACTGAAGACAAATGTTACAGAACATAAATAAACACTCCCAGGCCCTCTCATGGAGCTGAGGTAAAAGAGAGGGAGCAAGGGAGGAAGTCCTTCCCCTCTTACTGGTCTAGGTCACAGGACTTGGGCTGTGGGTGACCTGTAATGTTCACCTTCTGGACACAGGAAGAAAGAGATCCCAAAAAAAAGTTACAGGCTCAGCCTCACTAGTTTGAAAAAGGAAGCCTATTCTGGTCATTCAGAGGAGGCTACACCTTCCCCATGTGGCAGGGGAAGAATAGGGCCTCCATCTTAGGAGATCTGGGCATGCCCAAGCAAACCTTCTTAGGGGGTGCCTGCATGTTAGGCAGTCAGGGCATGCCCCAAGGGCCCCATCATACACAAATGTTAATTCTAAGAGGCACTTACCTCCCCCTGTTGCTTGAGAACCTCTTGTTCCAGGGAAAGGACTGGGGAGGAAAAGAAGATTCTGGGTCTTAGGAGCCTTTGGATACTTCATAAATGTCTTTCCTTAAATGAAGTAACTATAGACTCTAGTCTTTTTCTTTTGTGTGAATTTTCAAACTAAATTTCATCCTGGAATCTAAAGCAAGCATATCTCCTCATCAGGCTGTGTCTACCCGCCATTGGCCACAGAGCAGATGAGCCTGCCTTTGGTAGGTGCCTTGTCTTTGTGAACATCCAAACCAAAGCTTCATCTGTGACCCACCTTCATGGACAGTCAATCCTGAGGCTTTATTTTTTAAGCCAGCTTCTTGGATGAGCAATTGAAGATTCATTGAATTTTAAAGCTACTAAGAACCCATTCAGTTCACAGATGAGAAAACTGAGGCCCAGGGTCATGAGTGATTTGCCTGAATTTACATTGCAGGTTAATTGCCAAACCTGGCCTAGCCCCTAACTTTACACTGCACCAAGTACTCTTTCCACTGTACTATCTGTACTCGACCAGGAGTTTCTTTGGCTGCCATTCAGTAGACTTTGGGCTGAATACCCCTGCCAAGAGAAGAAATCAGACACTTTGGCACAGGTGGCGAGAGCTTATTAGAGTCGTGCCAGAATGTGGTTTCATTAAGAGCCCAACTGAAGCCGTTGGATGACATCTGACCTTGAAGGTGTTGTCATCCATCTTTTCACAGCAAGCAAACACCAATACAAAGACCAGGGAAGCAAAGTCTGCTTTTCTCATGTGTTCCCCCACTAACTCATGCACAGCAGCTTCCATCCTGGGTGCCACCTGCTTCTGGCACAGCACTTGAAATGAGAGTTCAGTGGGCACAGCACAACAATAGCTCTGTCTCCTTTTGGTCACCAAGGGGGAGCCTGATTAAGGCACCTGACCCAGCCATTAGGATTAGGTGGCATCTGAGCAGAAAACACCCAGGTCCAAGGTGGATTCATTATGGCATAGAAAGGTCAGGTATGGAAGGTCTCGGAGCAATAAATATATCCAACATTCATCATAACACTTTGTTTTTATAAGACCTTCCTAAGAGGACCTCTAAGGACTCCTAAAACATGAGCTTATGACTCTTGAGCCTCCCACGTCAGAGACAGGGGATTTAATTGTTGTCGTGAGGGAGGGAAAGAAAGAAGTGACCATACTGCAATGGCACAAAAGACGGGATCATCGGTTCAGTTCACTTCAGTTCATTCTACTCCAAGTATCTTCTTTCCATTCACTGCATCCTCTCATCCCCTCAGATAGAACCAGATCCCTATAGACAGCATATTGACTTAGAAAACCACAAATTAACATTACCTATATTGTATCGTATTTTAATCTACTTTGTTGAACTTTCCCAAGTTACATTTTAACCTAGTTGTGCCCTACTCTCGGTTTTGCTGTACCTCTACAGCTATGAGTCTCAGTACATACAAAAATAGATAGTAGGGTGACTTGGAAGGAGGGGTAGGGAGGGTGTCCTTCCAGCAGCAGGATCAGGAAAGGACTAATGTAGAAAGTGGCACTGGAGCCGAGTCCTGAGAGAGACTAGGGGCTCTGTGAGGCAAGAGTCTAGCCAGCTTTGGCTATGCTTCATATTCCCCCCTGGCCATCTTTTTGCCACCCACCCCTGCTGTGATACATGTGTCCTCTCCCAACCTTCTAGCTCTTTCTGTGGGAACCATACTCAAATTAATACTGCCATTGCTACTGGAACATACATGTCAGTCTTCCACTTACCATCCCTGTTGCTTTCTAAACCAAAACACTTCTCTGGCCACAACACTCAGTGTCTTGTCTTCCACTGTTAGAAAGTAAGGTCCTTGATGATTCTGTTTTATGTTTGCATCCCAAGTGCTTACTTAGCACAGGGCTTGGTACATATTAAGAGTTTAATAAGTGCTTTTTTTGTTCAATCATTCACTAAATAGTAAATGCCTTCTGGGTGCTGGGGATGTTAACAAAGTTTAAATAATTGCAGTCTTTTCTCTCATAGAATTTACAAACCTGTTCAGGGACAAGACACATACACAACAAATTTGTCATTGCACTGAAATCCAGAGCCTCTGCCCGAGGTATTGACCCCATTTTGTAGAAAGAGAATTGGAATCCCAGAAAACCAGACCCCACTTTGGATCCCAGAACAAGGTGGTGACAGAGCAAGGATTAGGGTTCAGAACTTACAGGCCACACCTTCCATCTCAGACATCAGAGTGCTTCACCCTAGCACTAACTTAAGGGCATTGATTTTCAAACAGTAACAGTTGTGGCACTCATAGATGGACCAGTGGAGTCTAGGAGGAAAAAGACTCCCAGATGAAGTTCTAGCTCTGCTACTTCCTGTTTCCTGCTTGTGTGACCTTGAGCAAGTCACTTATCTCTGTAAGCCTTAGTTTCCTCATATGTGAGTTGAGGGAGTTGGACTGGATTTTCTTTAAGAGGCCAAGAGATACTTTAGTAACCTCTTTTGTCATCTCTAGTTTCTACTTGGAATAGTAGCCAAGCATTCCTAGCCAAATTAATTAGAAATGTCCCAGGATCCAATCAAACCTCTACTTTCTCACCAACTTTCTCTTCCTGTTTCCTCATCCTTCCTACTGTAACTTTTCCCCCTCTAGTGTACTTAAACTATGTTCTTTCTAGCAGAGCCCAGTGAAGAAGAAAGTAAGAGATATGGCCAGTTTAACCCGTGCCTCTCTGGGCCTGATCTTATCTTGTGCCTCCTAATTGGTAGGGCCACTGCTCTTAAATAGCTGATATCTTTTCATCCCATGAGTGGCTGGAGCCCATGGGCAGAGTTGTGGTTGGTAGAAGCACCAACCAGCATCTCATTGTGTTGGTTGAGGTCAAAGTGCCTGTGGCCACCAAAAATCATACATAGAAATCTCTTCACTGTGGTTCCTGGTGCTTAGAAATTTATGAAGGAAAAGATTCTCCAGGATGGAAAGTGATTAACAGCATAATTGTAGGTGCTTTAGATCTCTTCCCCAACCCCAATTCCCAAATGTCTTTAATCTTGAGGGGGGAGGTGACAGGGAGGACAGCAGTTGGCTTTTGGCTATTTTATCTTCCTTGGGACTCTGCATTTTATCAGATATATCCAATTAGTCTGATCGATCATCTTTGAATACAGCCTGTCCTAAGTCTACCAGGCCCTGTAAACTGGACTGAGAGATGCTCTTCACCAGATGAGATTCCCTCTGCTCTCTTTGAGCACACTGAAGATCTCATTAGGAATGCTGCCCTGTACATATGAGGATTTCAGATTTCATATTGGGGTTCTTTTGTGGCCCTCACTGTGAACCTCTATCAGACCCTTTGTCTGAGGATCAGAATTTCTTGATTTCTAAGAAGCAAAAGAGAGCAAAATGAGGAGAGAACCAGTATTTGTGTTGTGTGGCCCTCTGTGGGGGTGGAAACATGGCTCTTAGGGGGAACAGGGGACACGAGACTTAGTGAACTCAGTGCTAAAGAGAGATGTGAAAGGCCTCACAGAGAATTGGTCAGTGGCACTTTCCCATGGCCGATGCTACTCAGGCTGAGTGCTAATGTGAGTAACAGCTGTAGCACAGTCAAGGTTGAGTAATGCTTTTATCCCTTCCCCATTCGGAGACCCTCGTCCCCCTGTGCCCCTAGGACCAAGGTCAGAGTTCACTAACAATGTCATGGGTCCCACAGCCATGGTGGGGGGATTGGGAAGAGGAGGGGGAGGAAGATTGCCTCTCAGACAGCCCTCTGCCTTTTGACTGGGGGAAAGAAGCCAGAAGCATGGTTATTCCTGGGAGTCAGGCCATGCCCTTGGCTCCCTGTTCTGGCAGACCCAGAGGACCAAAAAAAAAAAAAAAAAAAAAGAGTGGAGTGAAAGGAATTGCAAATGGATAAAGTAACAGCAGAAACTTGTTCTTGATTTCGAAGGTGGGTCCAAAGCTGTCAGCAGCATCATGGAACAGGAGATAACTGTGCTGAATTTGGAGTCAGGGAGGTTTGCTTTCACATCTTTCCTCAGACACTAGTAGTATGACTGCAGGAAGAGCACTTAACCTCCTTGAGCCTCAGTTTCTTCACCTGTAAAATGGGGATAATAACACCTACAGTACCTATCTTACAGAGTTGTTGTGAAGTTCAAACAAAAAAGCATTTTGCAGAACCTAAAGTGCCGCAGAAATGTCACATAAAGCAGTCATTATCATTTTTGTCATCCTCTTCAAAAATCCCCAGCGGAGGAGAGGCCTTGGTAGATATAGTTCAGAATGAAGTGTAGAATTTGCGCCTATGAGACCTTGTCACATAGGCCCCTAGCTCTCCCATGGGAGGATGTGTATTCCCCCCCCCCCCCCCCAGAGACCAGCAGGCACTGCTCAATCATTTTGGAGCCACTTTTGGGGAATGAACCAGTGTGTCTTGGGGAGTGACCTCATCCCATCCTAT
>CM053581.1:215260340-215352215 GCA_028627135.1 Pseudochirops cupreus
AAACTTTGACAGTGTTCTGAATAAATGGAGCCTGTGCTGTTCTACATGACTCAAGTTCAAGGAATTGTTTAGACCCTCCTTATCTCATAGCTGGCAGTGCCCCTGTGCCATGCCAAGTGGTATATACAAAGTGGTACCTCTTGCCCCTATGACAGTCATTCCAGTCTGCTGTCACAGCTTCTCATTGTGGGAGGTGCTAATTTTCTCTCAGTTTACAGGCGATCTCATTGAACCACAGAACAAAGTTCATTCCTCACTTCTAAGACTTGGTTCTCCAAATCAAGCCACATTGAGGACCTGTGTCATCTCTGACTCTCTCATTGAATGTGACATCTTCTTTCCTGGGTTCTGGGTTTCTGTTCCTTCTTGGAGAGTCCTGGCTTTCAAAGCACGCTTAGCAAAAACCAGGCCACAGGTCAGGAGTCCCACAGTAAGCGGCTCTCTTCAGGCACCAGACATTAAGTGACATGACCAGTTCTTCCCACAGAAACTGAGTGCCATCATTGGACATTAAGTCAGGTTCATCATAGGGAGTTTTGCCAAGAATATCCAAAACATACTTTCCTCTCTTTAGCATAGAGCTAGAGTTGGGTTTCATCGGTAGTGTTCTGATGTGATTTCCCATTGCTATTCCTGCTTACAACCATCTGTCACTGACCCAAACTGGAAACTTCACTGGTCACTTATTCTTTTTTGCAGCTATTTTAGTGCATGAATAAGAAGGCTGAGTCTCACTATAGATGTTTAACACTGAGACATTATTGGATGGACTGATAGCATCTGTTTCTGGCAGGAAGGAGCTGTACTTCTAGAGTAGAACCTTGCCAGATTCAGAATAAGGCCAAGCAGGGAGGGTTTGATTATAGAAATCCCAAAGGACCACATTACAAGTGGTTCAGCGTAATAAGATGTATAGACGGTGTTATAGCAATCGTCTAGTGCACATACCCCTGGAAGAGAGCTGTTGAATTCTCTAGCACCAAGAAGGGTAAAGACACCAAGACACAGACTGAACGTTCCAATGGTGGCATCAACAGCACCGAAACTTGTGTTGTGAAACCCCTTTTGGTTTACTAATCCCTAATACTTCATATCCCCTTCATGACTCCTACTCATCCTCTTTCTCTTACCCAAAGCTCTCTTCTGGTTTAGAAAGACCAGAAGAGACCAGAAGTCTTCTTTTCCTCTGAACTCTATGGCCTGGGAATATAGAGACCTTGGTATTTCTCCCAGGCTACTCATTTAGGGGGCTATATGTTTTCTAAAGATTCTGTTAGGAAGCCTCACATAGCTCTTATATACTGTCATATATTATGGTCATTGGTGTTTGTATGTTATATTACTAGGCTGCGAGCTCTGTCAGGTCAAGGAGTATGTCTTGTCTAAGTTGTTTTGTTTTGTTTTCCAAATCTTCTGAAGTGCCGAACAAAATGTTCTGCATGTAGTAGGCACTTAGCAAGTGAATTGTGCAGTTTACAACTCTGGCTCCTCTCCTTCTCTGGCCAAAGGTTATATGTAGCCCTCACTCACCTGTGAGGGTGAGAGAAGCTGAGAGAGCAGGGCATTTGTTTGGGTATTCGTCAGTCTGTCAGAGGCACAGGCAGGAGCGGGGAAAGCCTGAACTAGTTACCCAAAGCCATAATGATTTTCTTTCTGAAAAAGGGACCCTTGCTTTGTCCTCAGTTCCCTATATCAGAATTACAAGTTTTCCAATGTCCCAGTGGAAGAATTCTATTTAGTTTGTCAATTTGTTTCTGTTAATTCAAATATCAGTTTGCCCATGTGCCTGCATCTGTATTTTGTATTTTCACATTTTACTTTTTCGTTCCCTGAAGTTAAGGAACGTGCCTATAGAGCTTGCTCTATGTGCTGCCTAGCAAAACACCATGTACAAAGCAGAATAAGAGTAATGAAAAATGAAATACAGTTTTTTTTTTAAAGCAGGAAACAGAGAGAAACAGATACCCTATTCAGTGATCTCAAGAAATCTGTGGAAGAAGACTCCTCTCTACCATCCGGTTACAATAACTACAGGAAGGCTTTGGATACTGATATCTCCAAACAGTCTAAGAGGAATTCTGTGATTTCCCATGGGGGAGAAGGTGTAATGTTAATGGCATTTAAGGGAAGCTTGCTTAGGGGAGGCTTGCTTGTAAGAAGGCTTTCACACCTTTTGCTAATTTCTAATTAGGCACTGAGTTGCAAGGGTTGTGATGCCTTCTGGCTCTGAGAAGTATACATATGCTCTGAGTTGATATTTTGCTTTGGGGGCTCACTTATGAGAAGGTTCTTGTGATTCCCTGGTTGAGATTCTGAGTGGCCACATGTTCAGAGCTCCTGCCTGCCCACATGTAAAGGCTCTCTTGAGCCAGGCATGTATGTATAGTTGTATATAGTGTCTAAAATGTATAGTTGATTCAGGCAGTCAGAGCCCTGTCTATTGGTCTTTATTTCTCTGCATGTGTTTTTCTCTCTATTTTCTCTGCAGTTCAGGGTGCTGACTTTTCCCCTGAAGTAGTGAATGTAATTTTAAAAGGTTGTTGACCCCTTAAACAGCTATCTTTCCTAGTAAAGTAAAAACCTGTGCTAGTAGCTGTCCTGTGTATGCCAGTGTGGTTGCCACTACAGAAGGCTTTCTTTAGGCTCAAGGCTTATTCTTTCCTCTTTGGGACACAGAATACTGGATGAAGTTTCACACTGGCATGATGTGTTCCTCAGTTAGGGCCCTTTCACCCTCAGTAACATCCCATCCTTTCCTAAGCAAACCAGACCATCAACTAATTCTCTTTACACTACTCATCCAGACTCCCCACCTGTGGTCGCCTTCAGTAGTCCACAATAGCAGAAGTGTCTTTGATGATAGTCTCTGAATTCCCAGGCCTTCAGCAGATTGTACATATATCAGCAACACAGCCTGGAAGTGAACCAAGAGTTGCACTGGGGCAGACCATGTGCCCTCTTAAGTCTCCCTCTTTCCTACCCCTGTTAGCAGTTTGTGGTTGGGTAACACTGATAGCAGCTGTTTTGTTGATCATCCTATAGAAACAAATGGCTGAACTACCTCACTGGAGAATCAGGGAGAGGGAGATATTTGCTCCATTTTTAAAGGCCCTTCCAAGGTGAATGGGACCCCCAAGATAAGAAGGGATGGTAGATTTCTAGCTGAGATCTGTTATTCTTCCTTGAATTTAGCCATGATTTATATATGCCCAGGCATTCAGCCCATGGTCATTTTCTCAAACCTAATTCAGAAAATTTCTGGTGCCCAAAGGGAAATTCCAGAGCAAAAGAAACCCATGTCTCTCTACAGAGTCTTTCCCTCAGGGTGCAGGTTTGGGAGCAGGGAGGGTATTTTGACCTAGGCCAATCTGATGTGTTGCTGAGCCTGGAGCAGAAGAAGTTGTGACCAATTTGTGCTTCTAGAAATGGAGCGTCCAGTATTAGAAGTAAAATGAAGAAACTAATGAAGGGACATTGTCCCCATTTGATACCTTAGCTCTCTTCTTAGTTCTAAATTCATTTGGAATTTTCTTTAAGAAGGCAGCGTGATAGAAAGAACACTAATTTTCTGAGTCTGGGTTTGAATTCTACCTCATAAACTAACTTATCTGTGTGACTACAAGTAAATGACTTTACCTCTCAAAATCACAATTTCTCCATCTCTAAAAGTACTCATATTACTTACTTTGGCCATGTTGGGAGGAAAATGCTTTGTAAACCTTAAAGTAACTCCATATCCTAATTTTCTAAGACTCTGGGACTCAGGCTAGCTCATGATTTACTTCAGCTGGTAGGCCAAATCTTTTGTGCTTGTTATCATTGTTAGTAATATTTCCAGTTTTATACTACTGAATATATATTTAATGAGTATCTACTGTGGGTAACTTTTCTGGCAGTGGTTATTTTAACTAGTCTTCAAGAGATAGAGTAAACTGCTTGTGGAAACCACTTCCCGGCAGGCATAGCACTTAGAGAATTCACCACTGTCTAGTGTGACATACATGATAAGACTTTATTTCTCACCAGTGATTTTCAAAATACAGACCTAGAGATAGGTCTTTCTATATCTCTTTTGTTTTAAAATGAAAATCATAAAAAATAAACCCAAGGATTAATACTGTAAGAATTCACTTTGCACACAATTTTTAAGGTAGCTTAACAGATAAAAAGGTATACCTGTATTAAGTTCTCAATGTGAGCAGAACAGGGCACTAGATATTCAAACTGCAATAGTGTCCCACCCTATCTATGCCTTTATCCCAGATTATAGATAAAATCCTAGTCTGACCCTTTAGGGAGTTTAATATCAAGGCTTCCTCAAAGACAGACCTAGTGGTATTTCTTATCCTACAGACTAACCAGGTCAGTGAAAGTTTTCCTCCAAGTGCTTTCTGATAATAATTCAGTCTGTCATTACTTCTTAATAGGTTAGTATTTGCACTTTTAGTGAAAGAAAATTGGAATTCTTTGAGCATCTGAGGTTGAAATACATTTGTGATTTTTTTTAAAGTTGATTTTTACCCTACAGAGGTTGACATAAATTTAATCTGCTTGCATCTCTTTGTACTAAAACCAGCAAGTGTTATAAAGACCCCAGGATGTCCCCAAAGCCTTGGGAGATGTTTTAATGAGCTTTTCAGAACTTTGACTTACTCTTTTTTTTTCCCTGAGAAAACAGGAAGTTGAGTTGGCCGAGAGGAAGCCCACTCTAATCCCCCGAGATAGTCTTGTGGTGGGGTGGGTTCTTCAAACCCTGGCAATGAGGCCTCTGCCCTGCTGGAGACAGACTCTGAGAATCTCAGTCGCAAAATGTTGGTTCCCCAGACACCACATGATAATGAAAGGAGAAGTCATATGCTTAGAGAACAAAAGGCCTGAATCTCTCCCAAGTCCCAGATGCACTCATCAGCTTCCTGGAAATGATGACTGCGAACCTTCTCTATGCTCCTTCAGCTGAGCAGAGACACCTATCTTCCAGAAAACCACTGTTGGAATCAAAATTAATGCTCTCTATGGAAATGTGAATAGTCAATTATTTTCTGTTCCCTACACAAGTCGAGCTATTATCTCTTTGGTACACATCTCAGCATACCCAGTAGGGCCTGAACTGGCCATGAAACTGAGTTCTCTTATCTGCTGTGGGAAGTAGAATAGAATTCCTGGGTCAGGGGTCTTGGATGTAATGCATACTTCTTCACCATGATGGTTCCTTGCCTGGTTCTCCTAAAGAACTTAGAATTTAAGAGAACTGTATCTCACTGCTCAAGAGATCTTGCTCTGCTTTTCTGCAGCTCTGCCTAGGACTGCCTGCCTGCCAGAATTCAGGCATTCTCAGTTTGGGCTTTGTAGAAACCTCCCATCTGATTCTTCTCCAGGGCATTTCAATGTGAATTAGTGACTAGGGACTACTTCTGACACACAGGTTCCACTTTATCTTCCTTTGTTCTGAACAGACACTTCCCCTAGTGCTTACACTTCAGTCCCCTATCTTTAAAGGTAAGGCTGCCTTTGGTCACCAGAACCAGCTACCTGGGAGAATACCCTAGGTGTCCCCCTTCTCTCCAGAGTTTAGGGAATATTTGGAAGCCTCACCTTGTCATGCAGTGTAAGAGAAAAGGGGCAGAATTAATTTCAGATTCATCAACTAACCTAAGGTCAAAGGAAAAGAAAAAGGTGTGAACTTCTAAGTCTAGAGGGTTTTTTTTTCCTCCAAAAGAGAAATAAGGAGAAAATGATAGGGCATTGAATGACTAATCAGGGACGAATATAGTCTCCTTTCAGAGAGTTATTTAAAATGATAGATTTGGATCTCTGGGAAAGAATACGTATCTGTCCTATCTGGTGGAGACAAGTGAATGACTTAAGTGGCCTCTCAGGTCCTTACCTGTCAATCTTTACTCAGATTTCCTGGATATTGGGTCAGTTCCCTTAAATAAATTAAATGAACCTCACAACTTTAGGCCTAGTAGGCTTTGTGAGAAAAGTACTGCATGAAATGGGCCAAGAATGAAGCCATGGATTAAGCAGTGTTTTCTCTTCTGTCTTGTTTTTCTCCCTCCTCCTCAGCCCCATCTGAACTAAGCCAGCAGCCAGGCAACATGACTCTTATCAGGCTTTGCCAATAGAGGTTCATAAACCCATTCCTGGGAACAGCTGAGCATCTATAACAGGGCTCAGCTCCACAACTTACATTTCTATGAATTATGTCTCTGTAAGCCCTGTCTCCATGGGTCAGGTATCTCATTTATCTCCCTTTATAGTGTCCCTTTCATGTATTCTATACATACATACACAAATACACACACACACACACACACACACACATTTTCAGAGTAGTTCTCATAGATTCCTGTTATACTTGTAAAATATTAAAGACTCATATTGATGTTGGAACATACTCATTTGGCCCTTGTTCTGCCTCAGATGTACATAGATTACATCCCTGTAAATAGTTATATGTCCATAGGCCATGTTTGCATAATCATTTAGGTATCCATAGGTCATCTGTCACTGGGTAACCTGTTTGCAGGTTCCTAAATTATCTTGGCTCTTTAGTGGAGGCATCCCGAAGATGTGGGAAGCTCTGAAGCTTCATGTCAAACATTGCACACACTTTCTCATGACTGTGTAACATCTAAGATCTTCAAACTGTGTGTACCAACTTTGTGAAGCCTTTGATACCATTAGCAGAACTGGCCTCTGCCACCAAAAGGTCTTTCCTCATCATATCCTGAGGTTCCACCCCAGCAGTTATGGTTGTTTGCAACAAAGTGGGCAGAACTTTATCTGACCCACTACCCATTTCCAGGGGAGTTGAGTGGGGCTAGGTGAGAGGCCCATGTGACCTATGAACTTGGGACTGATGATAAGAGAGTCTAGCACTTCGGCAGGCTAGGGGTACCATCCTGTGTTCTGAAGGCATTCAATCCATAGCCAAGGAGTCCTAATAACCAACCAGACTGAAGTTCTCAGACAAAGAAGGTGTGAAATTGGTCTTAGAGTAAGTATCCCACTACAGACAGGTGCTGAGCCAGAAGTAGCTAAGCCTGGGGACTAACCAGAGTGTTTCATTTGACCAACAAAAGCTGAAATACGCCCATGAATGAATGTTGCCACACAGATAGCCATGGAGAAGGAAACTAACATACCCACCTGTAAAGAAGATCTTGTTGGTGTCTTTTATGAGGAAAATGTTTATTCCAAGCTTGTAATATGCTATACATAGATCACATATTGGGCTTAATATTAAGTAAAGCCCTCAGTAACCTGCTGTTGTTTAACATTCAGTTTATGCTTTCCTGACATTTTGAACCAGGTGTAGTCATACCCCAGCATAGATAGAAGGCTACAGATGTGCTTCATGTTCTTCCTCCCCATAAGCCCAGGGCAGAGATCTGCTCACAATCTCTATTAATAATAGTTTCTGTCTTTATAAAGCACTTTATAGTTTGCAAACTACCTTCTTCACTGATGTTCAGAGATTTACACCCATGATCCCAGGCTTAGTAAATGCTGGAGTGAGGACTCAAACCTAGGTCTTCTACCTCCAGAATCCTTAGATACTTAAGCCACCTTGCTGTCCTGCTTCAATGGAGCAATGTATATATATGCAGATCCCCACAGTGACTCCCAGTTTGGGACCTGCCTGCCTCCTGAAGTTCTGTGTAGTTCAATAACATGTAAAAACCGCTTCTCATTTCAGCAGGATTACAGTTCTGCTTTTCCTGGCTCACACATTCCTGTTCAGTTTCTTCTCTTGGATTCTTGCAGTACACTTGCAGCCTGGTGCCAGGATCCTTGCATCTGGAAGGACAGCCCATTCATAATGCGCCTAAGTCGAGTAGCACTGCAGCCAACTTGGCTGCAGACATGGGAGGAAAAAATCTGGCACAAAACTCCCCTTTTT
This sequence comes from Pseudochirops cupreus, assembly GCA_028627135.1. NCBI lineage: Eukaryota > Metazoa > Chordata > Mammalia > Diprotodontia > Pseudocheiridae > Pseudochirops > Pseudochirops cupreus. The sequence goes on from CM053581.1 coordinate 215,268,247, forward strand.
ATTGTGGTTGTTTGTCGCTTCCAGTTGTGGAGAGAACAGGGAGGGAAGGGGGCCTGGTTCTCCTGGCAGTGCCTCACAGAAGTGTTTGCTTTAGATGAGTGATTTGGCCAGCCCTATCTCACCACTGCATGTCTTCTTATGAGGCCTGCTACCCAACGTTTGACAGACTTCCTGGAAATCCTGTGGTGGTGTTTCTGCAGCAGAGCTGTCTTCATTTGCTATGTTGTCCTTCTTTGGTCTGGGATGAAGTAAGGGACCTAGAAAAGAAGAAATGAGCAGGGATGTATTGATTTCCAAGGTCCCTGGGAAAAGGGCTTCCCAGGAAAGATGAGTTTTATCTGTTCCAGGGCAGAAATCAAATTTTGGGAAGCCACAGACCCATAGACTTTTAGGGTATAAAGGAACACTGTAAGCACATTTTGGCAAAGCAGGGTTTACATCTTCTTTTATCTTTTTATATTCCGAGCTCCGAGCACAAAGCCTCACAAATAATAATGACTTATTATTATTAATGATGATAATAATAAAAATATGCTTATGATTATCAACTTGAATGCCTTCATTTTAAAATTAAGGAAATTATATCCCAAAGAAGTAAAGTGGCTTTCTGTAGTCATCAAAAAAGTTTAAATGGGGCTGTCAAATATCTAGAGCTGCCCACGCCCCAAGAGAACATGGTTAAGGACTAGAAAGGCTCAGCTTTAAAGACATAGGGGAGCTAGAGGGTGCGAGAATCAGAAAGACCTGAGTCCAAATAGTCTCAGGCAATTACAAATTGTATGATTCTTGATTAGTCACTTAATAAGTCTGCCTCAGTTTCCTTATCTGTAAAATTGAGATAATAGTAGCACGTGCCTTGCAAGGTTGCTATATCAAATGAAATAATATTTATAAAGTGCTCAGCACGGTGCCTGGCACATAATGAGCACTATGTAAATGTTATCTATTGCTGTTGCTGTTCGGTGTAGGGAGTCGTGGTAGGCAGGGCCCCTTTATTCTAGCCTCCTGTTTCTGTCAGTAGCCTACCATTCTTACTGTAACTAGGTATAAAGCCTTCATCATCTTTGGCTCATTCTTTTACTTCACCCTCTAGATCCAGTCAGTTCTCAAGTCTTATGGGTTATTTCTCCAGTGTCCCTCAGATTCTTTTCCATTCTCATGGCATCCAACCTAAACCAGTCTCTCATCTCTTCATGCCTGAATTACCACAGGAGCTTCCTGACTAGTCTTTTTACTAATCACCTTTCCCCTTCTAATTCACCTGCCCATACTGCCAAAGTCTTTCTCAAACACTCCTTTCACCATGTTACTCCCTTGCTCTGAAACCTTGAGTGATTTCATATTGACTTCCAAATTGGCTGTATGCCTAAGAATGATATTTAAGATCTTCCATAATTTCACACCAACATACCTAACCCAGCTTTCTCTCGTTATTCCCAAAGGTGCCCCTCTCTACTTTAATCAGAGCCACTTCTTTACCATCCCTGATTCTTGTGCACACTACCACCTCTGCACCTTTATTCCTGATGCTCTCTGTGCCCTGGATGTTCCCCTTCCTACTCTAAACATAGCTTTCCCTGTACTCCAACCCCCAATTCAAAGCTGCGTATCTGTCAGTCAGCAAGGAGATATTGAATGCTTATTGTGCTCCCTATGTTAAGCACTGGGAATACAAAGTCAAAAACAGGCCTTGCCTTCAAGGATTAGGAAAAGACAAACATGAAAATATCCATCTATCTATCTATCTGTCTACACACACACACACACACACACACACACACACAGATACATACAGAAGATAATCTCAAGGCACAAGTCAAAAACTGGTGGGCTGGGAAAGGCATCCTAAAGAAGGTAGGATGTGAAGGAAGTCAGGGAAACTAAAAGGCAGCACAGAATGCATTTCAGGCATCAAAGACTGCTAGTAGAAAGGCATAGAGGCGAAAAAATGGAATGTCAAACATGAGGAGTAAAAAATAATGATAATAGCTAACATTTATGTAGCTCTTACCACATGCCAGGCACTGTGCTAGGCACTTTACAATTGTTATCTCATTTAAGCCTCACAACCACCTTGGGAGGTAAATGCTGTTATTATCCCCGTTTTATAAAGGAGGAAACTGAGGAAATAGGTTAAGTGACTTGCCCAGGCCATACAACTCATAGGTGTATGAGGTTGGATTTGAATTCTGGTTTTCCTGACGCCAGGCACGGTGCTCTGTCCCTCCCCATACCACCTAGCTGTCCAGTGTAGCTGGATTGTGGAGTATACTGAGGGGAGTAAAGTGTAAGAAAATTGAAAAGGTAGGAAAGGGACAAGTTATAAAAAGTGTTTTTTTCTTTCTTTAAATTTATTTTCCAATTACATCTAAAAACAATTTTTAACATTCATTTAAAAAAAAATTTTAAATTCCAAATTCTCTTCCTCCCTCTCATCCCATCTCATTGAGAAAGCAAGCCATTTGCTCCAGGTTATATGTGTGCAGTCATGTAAAATAGTTTTTCATATTAGTCATGTTGTGAAAGAAAACACAGACCAAAAAAAAAACAACAAAAAAACAACCCAAGGAAAATAAAGAAAGTGAAAAAAAGCATACTTTGATATGCATTCAGACTCAATCTATTCTTTCTTTGGAGGTGGATAGCATTTCTATTTAATTATAAGTCCTTTAACGTTCTCTTGGATCATTGTATTGCTTAAAATAACTAAGTCATTCACAGTTGATCATTGTAGAATATTGCTGTTACTGTGTGCAGTGTTCTCCTGGTTCTATTTACTTCACTTTGCATCAGTTCATTTAAGTCTTTCAAGGTTTTTCTGAAAGCATCCTGCTCATCATTTCTCATAGCACAATAGTATTCCATAACAATCATATACTGTGGCTTGTTCAACCATTCTCTAATTAATAGGTATCCCTTCAATTTCCAATTCTTTGCCACTACAAAAAAGGGCTGTTATAAATATAACATATAATACATTGTTCTTATAGGTCCTTTCCCTTTTTGAAAAAAAAATCTCTTTGGTATACAGACCTAATAGCGGTATTGCCAGGTCAAAGCGTGTGCACAATTTTATAGACCTTTGGTCATAGTTCCAAATTGCTCTCCAGAATGGTTGGATCAGTTCACAATTTGGCCAACAGTACATTAGTGTCTGAATTTTCCCACATCCTCTCCAACATTTGTCATTTTCCTTTTCTGTCATATGAGCCAATCTGATAGGTGTGGTGGGGTGGTACCTCAGAGTTGTTTTAATTTGCATTTCTCCAATCAATAGTGATTTAGAGAATTTTCTCATATGACTATAGGCCTATAGTCTGATTTTGATTTCTTCATCTGAAAACTATCTGTTCATATCTTTGACTATTTATCAATTGGAAATAACTCTTATTCTTACAAATTTAACTCAGTTTTCTATATATTTGATAAAGTAAGACCTTCATCAGGGAAATTTACTGTGAAAATTTTTTCCAGTTTTTGTAGGATTCTGGTTTTTAACCCACTCTGCTTTCTACTTCCATTTTATGGGTGAGTTCATGCCATTCACATTCATAGTTATGATAACTAACTGTGTATTTTCTTCCTAATTTTTCCATGTTTATCCTCCTTTCTCTCTCTTTTCACCCTATCCTTCCTCCAAAGGGTTTTGCTTTTGACCACCCTCTTTCCAAATCCTCCCTCCCTTCTGTCAGCTCCTCTCTCTCCTGTCTCTCTCCCTTCCAACTTCCATGTATAGTAAGATAGATTTCTGTACCCAACTGAGTGTATATGTTACTCCCTCTTTCAGCCAATTCTATTTTGAGTAAGTTTCAAGCATTGCCTGCTACCACCACCCCCATCTTCCTCTATACTCTAAAAGCTCTTTTTCACACTTCTTTTGTGTGAGATAATTTACCCCATTCTACCTCTCCCTACATTCTTCTTTCTTATACCTTAATTTAATTTTTTTTAGATATTCCATCATAGTCTACTCAGACCTGTGCTCTTTTTCTACATATGTTCTTTCTAACTGCTCTAATAATGATAAAGTTCTTAGGATTTACAAGTGTCATCTTCCCATGCAGAAATGTGAACATTTTAACCTTATTGAACACCTTGTGATTTTTCTTTCCTGTTTACCTTTTTATGTTTCTCTTGAGTCTTATATTTGAAAGTCAAATTTTCTATTCAGTTCTGGTCTTTTCATCAGAAATGCTTGAAAGCCCTATATTTCCTTAAATGTGTATTTTTTCCCCTGAAGGATTATACTATTTTGCTGGATAGGTGATTATGCTATGATCCTGGCTCCTTTGCCCCTTAGAATATCATATTCCAAGTCTTACAGTCCTTTAATGTAGAAGCTACTAGATCTTCTTTTATCCTGACTCTGACTCCGTGATATTTGAATTGTTTCTTTGTAATTGTTTGTCTCATTGATCTTAGATCTCTGCAATTTGCCTGTAATATTCCTGGGAGTTTTCATTTTGAGATTTCTTTCAGGTGATTAGTAGATTCTTTCCATTTCTATTTTACCCTTTGGTTTTAAGATATCAGGGTAGTTTTCCTTGATTATTTCTTGAAAGATGGAGTCTAGGCTTTTTTTTTTTAATGAGATAGTCCAATAATTCTTAAATTATTTCTCCTGGATCTATTTTCTAGGTCAGTTGTTTTTCCAATGATATACTTTAGATTTTCTTTTATTTTTCTTCATTCTTTTGACCTTGTTTTTATTGTTTCTTGATGTCTCGTGGAGTCATTAGCTTCTACTTGCCCAGTTCTAATGTTTAAGAAATTATTTTCTTCAGTGAGCTTTTGTACCTCCTTTTCCATTTAAGGAGTTCTTTTCTTCAGTGAATTTCTGTACATCTTTTTCCATTTGACCAATACAACTTTTAAAGGAGTTCTCTTTAATGGATTTTTGTGCCTTTTTAAAAAAAACCATTTGGCCTATTCTGTTTTTTAAGGTGTTCTTTTCTTGTGTGTGTGTGTGTGTGTGTGTGCGCGCGCACGCGCACGCACATGCCTCTTTTACCAAACTATTAACTCTTTTTTCATGGTCTTCTTGCATCACTACCAATTCTTTTCCCAATTTTTCCTCTCCTTCATTTATTTGAGTTTTAAAATCCTTTTTGAACTCTCCCAAAAATTCTTTTTGGGACTTAAGATCAATTTGCATTTTTCTTTGATGCTTTGCATGTAGCTTTTTTGACATTATTGTTTTCTAAATTTGTGTTTTGGTCTTCCTTGTTCTCTGTAGTAGCTTTCTGTGGTTAGGTTCTTTTTTGGTTTTCACTCATTTCCCAGAATATTTCTTGATTTTTAACTTTATGTTAAAGTTTTGCTGTTGCTAGGATGGAGGGGGCACAAGTTTCAGGGGTTTTTTTGTGTCTGTTTTCAGAGATAATTCTGGAAACCTCTTAAGTTTTTGGTTCTTCAAGGTGGTATGATCTAGGGAGAGGTGTGTTTACTATTCTTCTGGCCTGTGCTCTGGTCTGTGAGCTCCTAAAAGCACTGTGTTCCACCCTGGAACTATGACCAGGGTCCTCACTCCTGCTAGCGCTCCTTTTAACCCTAGGACTATGACCCAGAACTGTAGATAGGCAAGACAGCAGTGTCCTGCACCCAGTGCCAGCAAAGAGTTCTCATTCTGACTAGTTGTCCAACCCCCTTACCATTGGTGGGCTGAGAGCTCCAGAAACCACCACTGCCTCAAGGTCTACTGCTGACTTGTTGTTAAAGAGTTTTAAATGCCAAACAAAAGACTATGTATTTGATGCTGGAGGTATTAGCCAGGAACTACAGGAATACTATGGTCAAGGGCATCACCATCCTCTTTGTCTCTCAGGTTCATAAAATCAGTGTCATCCTTGATTCCTCAATTACACTCACCCCTCTCCCCTGTATATCCAATATGTTGCCAAATGTTTTTGCTTCCACTTTTACAACACCTCTTCTATATATCCTATTCATATGGCCACCACCCTAGTTCGGGTCCCATAAACTTTTGCCTGGACTGTTGCAAAATCCTTCTAATTGGTTTCCTTGACTCAAATCTTTCCCCATTCCAATCCATCAACCTTTCAGCTAGCAAAGTAATTTTCAAAAGAAGTATAGATCTGACCATGCCAAGTTTCCTGCTCAATAGATTCCAGTAGCATATACAAAATAAATACAAGGAAATGTGAGAGGGTGGAAATCAGGAAAGGTTTCATATAGAGGTGTCCCTGAGTGGAGTTTTGGTGTCCTCCATGAAATCTTTCCTGCTGGCTCCCCTCAACTTAGATTCTTCTCTTCCCTAACTCTGATTGTACTTATAGCCTGTGCCACATAACTAGCACCTTATTATTTGCTGTCCTGTTCTCTAAATATGTTCTATAATTATGTGTTTTATTATATCAAGGTTTGCTACTTGTTTCATATGTGTTAATCTTGTCTCTCGTCATTGACTCTCAGCTTTTTGTGGGCAGGAAATGTGCCCTATAATTGCTTGCTAGACATTGGCAAGGGGCCTAAGGTACATGGTGAATGCATTGTGGGTGATTTATTAAATGTAAATGAAGCATGGACAAATCCACTTTTTTATTGGGGGAGAGAGAGTGGGGTTATTTGTGTCTTCTCACTGAATCATAAAGAGCACCAAGGCTGAATTCCTAAATACAGCTAGGGTCTGATGAACATACAAGAGACATAGTAGAATCAATTTCACTATGGGAAGGGAGGAGGCCTAGATGAAAAGGGTTGGCAGTGCTTCTGCATGGTCATGGACTGGACTATACTTGTTGCAAGTACCCAAGGCATGCTGGAAACAGATGGAATGCCTCATTAGACTCCAGAATTAGTGACAGGGCTCAAGCCCTGTCAGCAATCCCTGTTGATGACATCTGGTAAAAGATAAGATCAAAAGATAGCCACTTTTGTTTTGAATGCTGACCATTGCTAAGGAGGTAATAAACTGCATATCATTGATGGAATAGGTGTAAAGAATGCTAGCCCATTGCCAAGAGATGCTGGGGCCCTGCTGCCCCTTGTGAAATCAGGGCAGGGGCTGGGGGGAACTTGTATAGGGTAAAGGCTATCCAAAAAAAGAGTGTCCCATGAGCTTGCTTAGACAGAATATGTTTGTGTCTTATTATCTCCCTGGCTCTGCTACTACCCATGGTTTCATACCTCCCTGATGATTTACATGAGAACCAGCATATTGTGTTCTCTTTCACCCTTTTCTTTTTTTTCCCCTCTCCCAATTGGATCCAGAGGTTGAGGCAGTGTCACAGCCAAAATCCACATTGAACTCCTACTGATAGGCAATTTCTCTCTGGCAAAGCAAACATCCTATTCCAGAAGATTCCAGGAAGTCTGTTGACTTACAGTTTCATTATGACTTTCTTGGTGAACCCCTACCAAGAGGGCATTAAGGTGGGTGGGGAAGAGAATTTTCTGTAACTACAGTAGTACCAACCATCACCTGGTTACACTGGACAAACCATCACCTCTGATGTCAGTCCTAATGTCAGGAAAATTATACTGACTGTGAAACTCAGTGTTCCAAAAGAACATGCTACTATCAGTATATATGAATGTGAAGTGTCTTATGTTAGAATTATGGGAGTAGAAAGCAAGAAAAGGAAATTTTGGAGTTTTGGGTACCCTTGAGGAGGATTGCATCATGTCATTTACAATAAAGTCTCTAACAAAAAGTAAACTAGTTTTGAAAATGAATTTATCCCTATCGTGATTCATTTTTCCTGATGATGTCCAATAAGTTTGGCAGAAGTTATATGTGATCAGCATCAGTTCTGCCATTCAGGGTATCCGACATCCATTCCTAATTCATTCTAGCCTGGTTAATCACCTTAATCAGGTCATCTCCCAGGCTGTGCTTCAATATTTGTACCAGTAAAGTAGGTGGAATGCTATTTGTTACTGGGGAATATTATTATTAATAATAAGTGCTTGCTTATTTTGATAAGGAGATAAAATTGGCTCAGGGGTCCTTGTAGAAGAAATAGCATATCCTTTGCAATACATTAGTAGTATCCTTCTTGTGTTTTTAAATCCTATTTTATTGATATCTTTTGTTTTTATATTACCTTCATTTCTGAATAGATCCCTCTCTCTTTTCCTTAGAGAGTGATCCCTTCTAACAAAGAATAAAAAAGAAAACAGTTCAGCAAAACAACCAATAAATCCACCCAGTCTGTCAGCATATGCAGTATTCACACCCATGGTTTCCTACCTCTGCAGGGCAGGAAGGGGAAGGGAGGTACATTTTCTCAAATCGTCTCAGATCATTACAAATTATAGCACTATTTACTTTAGTTTTTTTTTTTAATTTCCCTTCATCAGACCATGGTCATTTTGCATTTTGTCTTCCCAGCTCTGCATCAGTTCATAGAAGTCTTGCCATGCTTCTCTTAGTTATTCATGTTCATTGTTTTTTATGGTACAATAATATCCCATTATGTTCATGTACCATGGTTTGTTTAGCCATTCCCTAGTACATAGGCATCTACTTTATTTTCAGTTCTTTGCTACCACAAAAAGTGCTTCCATAAATATTTTGTGGTGTATGAACCCTTTCCTTCTATCTTAGACCTCCTTAGAGCATAGACCTAGCAGTAGAACCTCTAGGTTAAAGGATATGGACGTTTTTATCACTTTTTTAGTGATAAAATTGCTTTTTTGAATGGTAACATTAATTCATAGCTTCAGCAATAGTGTCTTAGTATGCACATCTTCCCATAGCCCCTCCCACATTAACTATTTCCATCTCCTGTTATCTTTGAGAATTTAATCATCTTTTATGACCAGGCCCCTCAGGCTATTCTCTCCCTGAAGCAAAGATGTAGTTCCATTAAACTCTTAAATAGCCCACTAATGGAAAGGAGCTTTGACTTGGATATTCTAGAGTCGGAAATAAAGAAAACTGCTTACTGTTTTTTAAATTAATTTTGGAATATATTGTTTATATTTTTATAAATCAACCTTCCTGCTTTATTCTGTATCCCTTTTATTGGGAGGAAGGAAGGGACTGAATTTTTTATTCCATTGGTGCAAGAAACTTTCTGTCAGGAAATTCTAGCAATGCCGATGAGCACTTGTTCTACAGTTTATAGTCTTAGAGAGTTGCCTATGGCACCAGGAAGTTAAGTGACTTGTCCAGGGTCATACAGGCAGGATGTGTGAGATGCTAGGGTCTCCCTGATTCCAAGGCCAGTTCATTATCTACTTTGTGCACCGTGTCTCTTTTTCACAGACTAATAATAATAATCCCTGTCAGCAGAGGACCTCACCTCATACATTACTGAGGAAATAAAGGCCATTTGCAGTGAGCTTTCACCGTCTTCCCTACTCTTCATCTCCAAACTCATTAAGATCATCCACCCTTCTTTCCTTGTTGTGGGCCAGAATGTGAATGGAATTGGGAAATCCTGAATTAACCTCCACACTCTAGCACTCTTTATGAGCCAAGATGTTGTGGAACAGACTTGGGGCAGTTTGAATTAACTTTGCCCCCAGGTTGATTGATCTGGGACCCTGTATCTTTCAGGAAGATAGACAATTTTGGAATATTATCAGGGAGTTTCTGAGACCCCAGGGAACTCCCCTGCCAATGGCTCCCTGCCAGAAGCTTTTACCTTCTTGATCTGCTTTTTAACCACCTTGGGAATTGCTTTTCCCCAGAGGTGGTTGGATATTATTTATTTTTAAAATAGACCGTTTTTAAATGGTCTATAATGAATCCTTGAACTCTAAGTCAGTTGCAGCAGACATTGACCCACAACCTGGACTTCTTTTTGTACTGGTCTCTCTGATGAAGACCTTACCCTCAGAGACATCCCTTCCCTTTTTGTCTTGATCTCATACCCTCTTAACTCCGACAGCTGCTTCCACAATCATCTCCCCAATCTTTGCTCCCTTTCTAACAGCTCCTCCCTGCTATCTACAAACATAGCCAGATCTCTCCCACCTTTCAGAAACTCTTACTGGTCCGTACCATCCCTCCAAGTTATGATATTTTTCCTCCCTTTCACAGGCATAATCCTAGAAGAAATTATCTATACTTATTTTCTCTACTTCCTCTTCTCTTATTCCTCAGTCCCTTTCCAAATGACCTCTTAACTAAAACTGCTCTTTCCAAAGTAATCAGTGATCTCTTATTACCATATCTGATGGCCTTTTCTCAGTTCTCATTCTTCTTGACCTTTCTGCAGTATTTCACACCAGTGACCACCTTCTCCTACTTGTTCCCCTCTTGGTTTTCGTAACACTGCTCTCATGGGTCTCCATCTCAGCCTTTTTTTCTTTTTTCTGCTAGGTCATCAGCAATATCCTGCCCCCAAATTAAGAGTGTATCCTGAGGCTCTGTCCTAGGCTTCCATTTCTCCTCTCTATTTTCTCACTTGGTGATCTCATTTAATTATCATCTTTACGCTAATGACTCCCAGTTCTGTCTATCCAGCCATTGTCTGTCTTACATTTCAAGACGGATATCCCATAGGCATCTTAAAACTCAACATACCCAAAATGGAACTTACTGTTTTTTACCCCAAACCCATCCCTCTTCTTTTTTGGGGAGAGGAAGGGAAGGAGGGCAGGGCAGTTGGGGTTAAGTGACTTGCCCAAGGTCACACGGCTAGTAAGTGTTAAGTGTTTGAGGTGGGATTTGAACTCAGGTCCTCCTGACTCCAGGGCTTAGGTGCTCTATTCACTGTGCCATGTAGCCACCCCACCCCCATCCTTCTTCTTAACTAATTCATGAAGGGTCTCACCATCCTTCTGGTCACCCACACTCACACCCTCAGAATCATCCTTAACTCTTCACCCTCCCACCCCCCCCAACATCCAAGCAGTTGCCAGATCTTCTGGATTCTGTCTCCACATCTCTCGCATCTATCCCCTTCTCTCTGTTCCCACTGCCAACACCCTGGTAGCTTCCTCATTTTTTCCCTGTATCAGGTATTTCCCCCCATCCTTCAAACAGCTGCTAAAATGATTTCCCTAAAGTACAGATCAAACTATGTCTTACTCAATAAGCTCCATTCTTTGATAAAGTTCTTCACAGTCTGACCCATTCCTACCTTTGCATTACACATTATTCCTACATACATACTGTCTCTGGTCTAGCCCTTCTTCCTGTTCCTCACACATGGCACTCCATTTCCCATCTGTGTGTCTTTCTGTCAACTGTCTCCCGTGCCCAGCATGCATACCTCCTCACCCCTGCCTCTTGGAATCCCTGGTTTCCCTTCAAGACTCAACTGAAGTCCTGTTTCTTTCCTGATCTCCCCAGCTACTACACTTGTGTTTATTTTGCATATATTTATGTGTGTACATTCTCCCCATTTAGAAGGTAAGCTTCCTGAGAGGTGGGAGTTTTACTTTTGTCCTTCTATCCCCAGTGCCTGGCACGTGGTCATTCATAGGCAGCTCGGTGGTACAGTTGACAGAGCACTAGCTCTGGGTCAGTACTGGGGTTCCTGGAGTTGGGAAGTTCTATGTTCGAATCCGGCCTCAGACACTTACTAGCTGTATGACCATTGGCAAATCACCTGAACTCTTGGGCCTCAATTTTCTCATATGTAGGATAAGAATATTAGCACCTACCTCCCAGGGTTGTGGTGAGAATGAATGAGATAATATTTGTAAAGTGCTTCGCAAACCTTTAAAGTGTTATATAAATCCTATCTATTATTCTAGTAGAATACACAGAATAAATATTTATTGGATTAAATTGGGATGAATAATTCATCTATGGGGTAATGGAGAGTTGACTGTAAAACCTTTGGAGTCTGTCTGGTATGTGTATTTTCAGTGTCCTAGACAAAGAAGTAGTAACCCGTTGTCCTGACAGGACCTGACCTTCCTTTCTATAGGGCAGTGATTCTCAAGCTTCCTAATGCTACGACCCTTTAATACTCGTATGTGGGCATATCTGCACATGGGCAGACCTACCTGGAGACGAATAGAGGAGTGGTGTCTCAGTTCCTAATATGTGTTTTCCGATGGTCTTAGGTGACTCCTGTGAAAGGGTTTTCAACCCCCCAAAGAGGTCGTGATCCACAGGTTGAGAACCGCTGCTATAGGGGGAGATGTGACCTATTGCCTCCTGACTCTGCATGCCAAGCCATGCCATTTAGCCCTGGCACCCTGACCAGCAGAGTGCCTCTTTACTCAGTGCAGTATTAGGAATGGGTCATGGCTCAGATTGGGCTCTAGAACCCCATGAGGCATCCTGTGAATGAGTCGTTTTGTGAGGTAGAGTTCTCACGCTATTAATACCTCATTTGAGATAAGGGAAGAGGGAAAAGGCCCTGCATGGAAATATTCCTTCTCTAAGTGGCACAATGTGATGCTTCTAAAAATACATGTTTGTGTTTGCTAGCCTCTTAGCTCGGCTCTGTGGGAGCCTCCTCTGCTCTTGGAGAAGCCATTTGCACTGTGGACCCTAGAAGCATTCCCTAGTGACCCCGACTCTTTCTGGAATAAAGGGTAAAGGAGGGCAAAGAGAAGAGTTGTTCCCTAGCCACACTTCACTTTTCTTGGTTCACATCCTCTCAGCTGCTTTTTTTTTTCTTCTGTCAGGAAGGCCTTGATTCACTTCAGTGAGCATGGTATTAAGTGCCTACTGTGCAAAGGCGCTGGGTTAGGTATTCGATTAATTTCTCATAGAGATCCTACCAGATATCAGGGGACCCCAGCCCAGAAGGACCACCTGACCCACAAAGCCCCCGAAAGCTCTGGGTAGGGAAAAATGTAGTCCCTGCAGCTCAGCCCAGACTTTCTCAGTGACCTTCTCCCTTCCCTCATTCAGTTGTCTATCTTCTGCAGCCTTGCACAGAGACAGCTAACAATTACTATACAACTGCACAGCCAGCCACATGTTAGTTCTATGAAGTTGGCCCACTGAGCCTTTTCACTCCACTGCCAAGCCTACAATGAACAGATTACAAAGCCCTGGTGGCCAGCATACCCCCAAATCTGTGAGTACTTCATCTTCACCCCAGGTCCAGTGAGGGATTACCTACTACAGGCTCTCTCCATTTTAAGCTGTGTTCTTGGCAGTCCTCCTCCATGGGCTAGGATAAAGAAGAGGAAGGAGGATAGAGGGCCTGGATCTATTCCAGTCCAATCATCTCCATCTGAATCCTTTCCCACACCAGTCCTGCTGATGGAAGAAAATTCAGCTCAGGGCACAACCCCATGAGTTATGTGGAAAAACTCCTGCTGTTTGGAATTGGATGCTCTATCCAACCTAGGGAGACAGGTCAGAATGTAACAGTCCTACCTGAGGAAGTTCAAAGATGCTCCTATTTCTCCAGTATATTTAACTTATATTTAGTTTTGAGATGTAAGTGCAGTCTCAGTAAAGAGACCTAAGAATCATCACACAGATGCTACCCTTCATGATAACTAAAATAAAGGAGGGAGAGGGAAATATATGAGGTATGAATGACTTAACAGGAGAACTAAGGATAGGGCAAGAAACTCAGGACCTTCCCTCCAGGTCACTATGCCCTAGGAATACCAGTCATTGATGTTGCTAGACCTTGGCTAGGAAGGGATCATGACTTTTATAATACCAAGTGGTTTCACAGAAGTACAAATCCCGAATCTTTTAGCTATGTTCTACAAATATCCTCCCAGCAATGGCTTCTTACTGTATAAGGAAATGAAGGAAAAGGGCATGTGTGCTGGCTACTGAAATTAGCTCAGTGACTTTGGAAGATGATCACTTTTCAAAGCAGGAGTCAGACCAAACCAGGAGAAAATAGTGGTGTTGGATGCAAGTTAGGAAGGAGGAGAAAAGCATTACAGTGGAGTCTCCTTGGAGAAGGAAAGCTTAGACAGTGGGTAGTAGCTGGTGTGTCATTTCTAAAGGAGTCTTTAGCAGTGAAGAGATGGCCTCGGAAGGCAGGCAGAGCCAGACACTCTCCTAAGCTAGAAGAGACTACTAAAGGTCATCTCAGATCCCCTGTGTCTCTGAGGAGTTTGGGAAGTGGACAGCAGGGTATTGTGGGTCATTTGTGGCCATCCCTAGAGGGAGAGTGGCACAGTGGAAAGAATGCTGGCTCTGGAATTGGATGTGCTGGGTCTTTCCTACCTGCATGACCTAGGTCAGATTTAACCTTCCAGGGTTTTGATTCCCTCCCCTGTAAAGTGAAAGGGTTCAAGCTAGACGACCAGATTTCAGTTTCTCTAGACTTGGACTGTGAGTCAGGATACCTGAATTCTAGTCTTAGTTTTGCCAGTATCTGAGTCAGCCTCAGTTTCCCCATATGCCAAATGGGGAAAAACACTAATCACCCTGTTACTCTTATGAAGCTCATAGATAATGGATTTAAAGTTAGAAGGGAACTTAGAGAGAGGGGAGAAATAAACATTTATACAGCACCTACTTTGTGCCAGGCACTGTGCCAAATGCTTTTTACAGATATCTCGTTGGATCTTAGGAGATCTTTAGAGGTCATTTAGTCCAACCCTCTCATTTTACAGATGAGAAAACTGAGGCCCAGGGAGGTTAAGTGACTTGCATCACTTAACTTGAGGTTAAGGTCATGTGGATTGTAAATGGTAGAACCCAGGTCCTCTGGCTCCAGGTCTAGCATTCTCACTGACCACGCTGGTTGTTGTGAGACTCCAAGAACTAATGTGAGAGCACTTAAAAAACGTGCTACAGAAATTTATAGTGACTTATGATTGACATGAGTAATGAAAGAGATGGTACTTTGACAGCCAAGCTCCAGCTCTCCAGGTTTCAGGGGCAGCCCTGTCAATGGACTCCAGCCCAAGCATGGATGTAGAGGGGCTGCTACATCTTCTCCTTTGCTGCCTATCAGTCTCACCGAGCCTAGAGTGTTGTGGAGCATATGTTTTGTGGAGATCTGTTTTCAGTGTGGGGGCTGCCCTTTCTGAAGGGAGCTGTTTCCTGCTTAGGGGTTATTTTCCCACCTTGACCCATGCTTCAGCCATCCCAACAAAGAGGGAGAATGGTAACAGTGATGTCCCTGTGTAATCCCCTTCCTCTGCTCCGCAGGTGCAAGGAGTTTCCGGGAGAAACAGTGTGTGTCTGGCTAGAGAGCAGCTCAAGCTCTTGGGGAGGAAGGCCATGAGTAAACATTGGTACCCTGGGGTCAGCCACTGGGAAATCCAACAAGAAGCTGCTATCAACTGTGGTCTCAGATCTACTAGCGTTTCCTCTTCTCCCAGATGCTGGCTTCCTGCCAGTCCAAATACTCACCCCTGGACTCAGGCAGTCTGTGCAGCTGACCTCACCAGTTCTCTTCTGTGCTTTTCACTCTTGACCTCATTGGTGGTTCAGATGAGAGATGCTTGGTGGAGGTAACTGGAATTGTGCTCATCTACTGCCGAGAAATCAACCTGGGGTACACAATGGGGAAGGAGAGAAATGTTCCCAGTGATTCCATAGTCATGTATGTAGACCAAATCTAACAAGTTGAATTTTAATATAGATAAACATAAATTCCTCTAATTTAAAAAAAAACCCAACCATAGGATGAAGGAGCCCTGGATTAGTAGTAATTTAGGCAAATAATGATAGCAATGCTAATAGCTGACATCTATATTGCGTTGTAAGGTTTATAAAACACTTTATGCACATTAACTCACTTAATCTTCACATCATCCCTGTATAGTAGGGACTGCAGGTATCTTATAGATGAGGAGACAGGTTCAGAGAGGTTAAAGGACTTGCCCGCAGTCATGCAATAAATGCATGTCAAAAGTGAGATCTGCATCTAGATATCTGCCAGTTCTTTCAACATCCAGTGCAGAGTTTTAATTGCTCACAAGCTTACTATGAATCAGCCATGTGACATGACTGCTTTTAAAAAGTTAATGAAATTGTAGGCTGTATTAAACTACTGTTGGAAAGTAATGCTTACATCCTCCCAAGGACCATCCCTTCATTTCCGTGGACCTCTGAATGTAGAAAAGACGTCTGCTATCTCTTCTTCCCCACGTCTCCTTGGTAACTCCCTAACTGAGGATATTTGAAAGCACTTTTGAGGGGTGGCCAACAGGGCAGAGAATATGAATGCTGTAGGCTAATGATTCATTAACTGTGTTCCCCTCTCAGTGGCCTGAGCCTGAGCCTGCTTCTGTTGGATCCACGGGGTTACTCTTCATCAGTTGTGACTTTTTCCCTAGAGAAGATGCTGCCCTATTCTGCCAGTTCTTCTCTCTCTCTCCTCTGGCCAGGGTTCTGAGACTTCTCTCCAGGGAGCAACAGACAGCTGCACCAGGGTATTTGGCTGCTTGCCACTTAGATAGAGCGTTTAGTCACCAGGATCCTCCAGCTCACAAAACCACAGGTTTAATTGGTTGCACAGAGTGGGTGTCTAGTGGTTTCACCGGAGATGAAATCAGACAAAATGTGGGAGCGCAGATCATCACAAAATCTCCCATCTGCATTTCTTCTGGATTGGGCATGGCTGAACTATGGTTGAGAAAGAATGCAGGGCACTGCAGTGAAACCCTGAATATTCTACCAGCAACAGAGGGACCCACAATGTAGCCCACCATGTCAGTGCCCCTTAAATAGGGATAAAAGAATCTTCACTTTTGTGATATCCATGCCCAGAAGGCAAGATAGTTCAGGGTGGAGACCCCAGGCTCCTGGCATTACTGTGAGTGGAAGTGGGGCCCTGTTTGTGCCAAAGAGGAACCTCTCATGAGTCATTCCTCAGAAATGAAATCTTTTGGCTTCTGTGGAAACATCACTTTGATCTTGATTCTCAAGGATTTTTTTTTCCCAGTTTGGTTGACTGCCCCCCATCTGTTTTACACCCAAGGCTTATCTACCTCCCACTTTGCACCTCTCTGGGTATAATTGTCTCCCTTCCTGGGGACCAGTTGGCTTTGGCCCAGATATGCTTGGACCCTCTTCCTTCTTTCCATCTTCACTTTCCTCCTTGTGTGTTGAGCCTGTCAAGGTTCAGTGTATTTGGCAGAGGTTATGCATTTGATACCCCTTCTCTCAGAAGGCTCTGTCTCTGTAGAAATATAGTCTGAAGCCCAAGACTGATTCATATCATTACACAGGAGCTATGCTCCCAAGCAGAGCCCTTCTATACCTCTTCCTCTCCCCTCCCCTTGCCAATAATGCCCTTGAGTGGCAGGAAGGAGCAGAGCCTGGAAACCCTTAAAGCCTCAAAAGGATCCCTGACTGGGTGGGGTAAGGCCAGGCCCTTCTTGGCATGCCCGGCACCCAGCACAGGATCATGCATATGGCAGGTTCTTAGGATTTCCTGAATACATTCATTTAAGCTTTTGCCTCCTGTTAGGCCTTTTCGAGAAGATTCCTGGCAAGGCTGGGCTAAGTGAGGAAGTGTCTCCCACCCCCAGGAAGTTTCTCTAGGAAGGGCAGAGGTGGCTGGTGGAATCTCAGCTTCTCTACTTCTTAGTGGGGTGATTTGGAGCAAGGCTCTTAACTTCTTTAACTTAATGAATAAGGATAATAGTATTTTTTCTGCATCCTTTACAGGGTTGTTGCAAAGACAGTGTTTTGTAGAATATAAGCATCTTGAGGATTGTTTTTATCCTTGTCTTCCCAGTCCCTGGAAGAGTACCTGGAAGAGTTAGGCACTTAGTAAGTGTTGGTTGAATTGAGGTGAGTTTGTCATAAATCCTTAAGGTGCCATCTCAGTGTCCATGGGTAACCTCTAGCCTTCCTGCCTGCTCAACTTACCTGCCCTACCATCAAGATGAAACCCCAAAAGGAAGGAAATACAGAACTGTAGGAGCAAGGGAGGGTCTTCTAACCACCTGGATCCAGTCTTAGCCTCTCTGTTCTGAGCTAGATATCCCTAAGTCTTACCCCCCTGATTCTAGGGCTTACTAAGAGATCAAGCAGAATGACTTCCTCCTGGTTCCCTCTCCCCCCATTCCCCTGCCTTGAACTCTTCTGGACTAGAATCTGGGAACCCACTAAAATACCCCACTCAAGCTCCCCACTTCTAGTTCCCCCTGTACTGAGCCTCTGAGCCCCAAGGAAGGGGGGAACCAATCAGAGAAGAGACCCAGTCAGGAGACTGGACAAGGAGGTGGCTGTTTAGAGAGGCCACTGTTCACTGTTGTGTGTTAAAGAGCTGATAGCCACCGTCTGGATGGTCCGTCACCTCTCAAGCGCCTGTAGAATCATTGTCTACCTCACGGCATCCCAAGAAAATGGCCAATCCATCTCCAGTCACTGTAAAAGATTGTTTCAGTCCACTCTTATTTGAGCAGCCTGACACCAGCGAGATAATTGCTCTTTGGATAAGATCCCAGGAGAGAAAATGACTCTGTTCCTTTTATCAGGCCTTTCTCTGTGGACCTGATGCCCACAAGATAGCTCTGTCCATCTAGCGGGGGCCTCTGAGGAGTATTTAAACAGCTCATTAGTAAGAAACCCCCATTAATGTGGCAGAACTGAGGCAGAAAAATGTGAAAGGGAGTAGGTCCTTGTAGGCTTCCCACAGATTGTTCTCTCAGAGGGTTTAAGACAGTATGCTTTGGGGTCTCTTTCCCCTCCTCCCCCCAGACCACAGACCACAGGCCCCATTGCCCCAGATGGCCCTGGGTATTCGTCCAGATTGCCTTCCTCGGTGGCCTGGAATTGGTGGTCTGCTCCAAATAACATGGGCAAAACCGTCAGACCAGTCCACTTCCATGCCTAACTTGGCCTGGACAACATGAGAGTTGTCCAAGCCAAGTTAACAGCTAGGAATGGGAGGCATGGAGTTTGAGAGGGAGACACCAGAGCAGTCCCATTAGGAAGCAAAAATTCCACCTCATGGGTGATCAGCTACAAGCCTGTCTGAATTTACAACCTGGAACAACTCTGGCCTCTTTTAGAAGATAGCTGAGGCCATGGAGGAATAAAGTGGGAGGGGGGGGATCGAGACTAAGGCCAAAGTGAGACCTCTCAGACCTGGAAAGGAATCAGTACAGGTCTTCTCAACCCTACAAATACCCTCAAGGCAAGTTTGCGCCTTTTTGCATTTCCCCCAGAATGTTCAACAATAGGGAGAGCGTGGAGCAGGCACTCCACTCAGCACAGTTTATTGAATGTATGAAATGGCATGAGACCATCAAGACTTCCAGGAAAGGTTTAGAAAAGAGAAAAAACTGTATGCCCTAGTCCCTACCTCACCCACAGCCCCGTACTTAG
The DNA here is from genome assembly GCA_028627135.1 of Pseudochirops cupreus. Lineage (NCBI taxonomy): Eukaryota > Metazoa > Chordata > Mammalia > Diprotodontia > Pseudocheiridae > Pseudochirops > Pseudochirops cupreus. The sequence continues at coordinate 215,287,397 of CM053581.1, forward strand.
AATAGTGGTGGTGGAAAGAGTCCTGGACCTGAAATCAAGAGACCCAGATTGAACTCTCTGAGACTTTTTCCTCCTGTGCAAAAAAGATATGATAATGCACCTCCTAGGATTTTTGTCAGGAAAGTGCTATATAAAATTTAATGATTTTTTGTTATTAACAAAGCAGCATAGGGAATATGGTTCAATGGAAGGAGAATTGTTGAGTCAGAGAGCCAGGATTCAAATCCCAATTCTGTCACTTAACACCTATGTGACCTTGGATAAATCACTTAACCTGACTGGGCCTGGTTCTTAATCTGTGAAATGGTGAGGTAGGCAGGATGACCTCTAAAGACCCTCTTAGCTCTAAATCTATAATTCTATTATCTTGTGATATTTATTATAGGATATTAGTGATCAATTTAAAGTCCTGTACAAAGTATATGAAGCCTAAGGGAGCGCGAAAAAAGGAGGTCAAGGGATAGAGTTCGTCCTGAAATAGAGGGGCTTAGATTTAGGGCTGGACGATGATCTGGTATATTTTCCTTGTTTTCCAGAAGAGGAAGCTGAGGCCCAGAGAGGGGACGTGATTTGTCCAAGGTCACATTGGTCATAAGGGGCCAACCCTGATCCTCTACCTCCAGATCATCACTTTTCTGCTGTACCACACTGAGAGCGGGTCAGACCAAAAGCCTTCTATAGACGCACGTCTCAAATGACAGCTAGCTTTGTTATTAGGCAAGGCAGCTCATGATATAGTAGAAAGAATGCCAGGCTTGGAGTCAGGATACTTGGGTTCAAATCAGGCTTTGAACTGTGCTAGCTGTGTGGCCTCAAGCAAGTCTTCAACCTCTCATAATTCAGTGGCTCTCAAATAGTAGGCACTTAATAAATGTCTGTTGATTGACTAGATGTTGTGAAGAAAACACTTGTAAACTTTAAAAGCCATATAGCTAGTGATAACCAGCATTTGTATAATCCTTTAAGGTTTCTAAAGCACTTTACTTACAAGAATTCTGTCCAGCCCTGGGAGGGAGGTGCTGTTATAATCCCCATTCTACAAATGAGGAAGCTGAGGCCGAAAGAGGTCACTGGTGAGCTGGTCAGCTCCTAGTCACTCATCAGCTAGTTAAGTATCTGAGGCTGGATTTTAACTTGGGTCTTCCTGCTTCCAAGCCCAGTGCTCTATCCGCCGTTCTGCCTAACTAAATGTATGACCATTAGAGTTTGAAGCAGCTCTCTGCCCAGAGGCCTTCACAGTAATCCTGGGAGATTTTAAATATAAATTAAGAAAATCCGATATGAAGGTGTCAACACTCCTACAGCTACCTTCATCCTTTTGTTATTTCTGGCCACAGACTTTCCGGCCTGAGAATCAAGGCTTGTAGGAGATTCCTAGTCTTAATCCACTGGTACGTGTTTCTGAGGTGGGTGGTTACCTCCAAATGGTAAGGTGTGTCTACCCACTCTAAGATACCTCTGTCTTGGAAATACTTTACAGTAGCACCCCAAGACTCCCATCTCCCTCCCTGAGATTTGAGGGACCAGAAATTGAAATGAAGGATTGCTGCAGAGCCAACACTGTACGTCAAGTTGGGCCTGTTCTGCCCCAGCATGTAGAGCCACTGGCCCAGCAGCCCCAGGGGCACTGGGAGGGCATGGTTTTCCTCTCTTCTGCATTTTCCCTGGAAATTTTGTCTGTTATTCTTAGGGCAGCTGACATGGGGTCATCTTTCAGCAGAGAAATGAAATCCTGGAAAACTGGGACCCCAGAGCTGCCTCCTGTTATATATATAAATGGAATGGAAAATTATTTCAAATACAAAGTGCACTGCCCTCTGAGAATGTTCTCACAGAACGACTCCTGGGATTTTTTTGACTCCTTGTCGGGGGAGCTCTCTCACTGGTAAAGTCTTCCCAGCCAATGAGTGTTCCATGTGCCTAGGCTAGCCCCAACAGTGAGAATCCACTGCCTGGAGACACTGAGAGGTACACAAAAAAAACATCAGAGGGCTGTCCTTACCTATTGAGCTGACCCGGCACTGAGATGTGTCTACAGTAGTAAGGAAGAATAGCACTGAACAGCTCTTTCTTACCCTGCCCTCTTAGGTACCAACAGCATGGATTTGTGAAATGACTGGCCACAATTAGGGGACAGTGTGCAATCAAAGAACAGAGTTCTTTCCCAAAGTACTGAGAAATATGGACATATGGCCATATAGGAATCGAAACTATAAACCTGATCTTGCTCATACCAGACCTAAATCTTCAGAGGAAAGCAACCCAGACTAGCAAGGAATGTATTATACACACACAGTGATTTCATTGCTTCCCTACCAATAGCGATGTTGATAACTATGGCCATGGTTGTGTTTGGTAAAGTGCAGTGTGTTGTATCTTTTATACCCCGCCCCCACTTTTTTTTCCAGTTTTTATTAATGCCCTTTTTTTAACCTCCTCATAGTATCCCTGACCTACCTACCACACCCCCCAGCCCACTCAGTGTTCTACTCTAAAGCTGCCTTCCCCTTCTACCGTGCTCTCTGGAGTGCTTATTCCATAGGAAACAAACTTGCTTTCATCTTAAATCTTTGCCATTCCTTCCATCTTCTGGCTTTCAGTGAGACCTGGATGCTTCTAGATGACACAAACTCCCTGGCCACCCTTTGCAGCTATCAGAATTTTGATTGAGTTCATGTAATTCATCTCTACCACCCAATCAAAATCCTAGTAACTGTTGTCTAGCTAATTCCCCTTTCTTCCTCCTGTGACTATGGTACCTGGCTCACAATTTTTCTCTCCTTCCCAACTACCACCCTCATTCTTGGGGACTTCAGCATACATACTGATTCTCCCTCAAACACCTTAACCACTAAGTTCCTTAACCTTACTCACTTTTCTTGAGCTACTTCTCCACCCTGCCTCAACCATACATAAAGATGATCATGACTTCGATCTGGTCATCTCCCACAGATAAACCATTTTCATGTTCAAAAATTCCAAAATCCCTCTCTCTGGCCATAATTTATTGGATTTCTTCCTCTTTCTCTCTCTGTCTTTACTTACCAAGCCCTCAACCCTTGACCCTTTGATTCTCTTCCAGGCCATTCTATTCTTCATCTTGCCCCTTTGGTGAACTAGTTCAGATCAACACTGCCCTTTACCCTTTGAGTTCCTGTCCGCTTTTCATATTGCTGATTGCACCCCACCAATCCTCATTAGCCTTGGATCACTCCCACCATCCATTGCCTTCACTCCTATATTCATGCTGCTAAGGAGAAGTAGAGAAAATCACACAACCATTCTGATTTATGTTACACAGTGTCATCTGAACCCTCATTGCTACTAGGCAATCCTACTATACCTCCCTTATCAATTCACTATCCCACTCTCTACGGCAAACTTCCCATGGCTCCCTTCCCCCTACCCTCTCAGCTGAGAACCTTACCTCATATCTTAAAGAAAAAATTGGGTCCATTTACCATGAGCTCCCCCTTCTCTTTTCCTAAACTCATTTTGTTCATTTGGTTCCTACCACTCTCTCTTCCTTTATCCCTAACTCACAGGAAGAGATGGCTTTAGTTTTTACTGTGACTAACCCCTGTATCCACACAAGCAATCCTTTTCCATCCTGTCTTCCAATAGATTGCTCCATCTGTTATCTCCACTGTTACTTATTTTCAATCTCTCTCTGTCTACTGACTTCTTCCCTACTGCCTACAAACATGCCCATGTCTCCCCCACCCCATCTTCAAAAAACCCTCTCTTAATCCTTCCATCACCAGTATCTTCCTATATTTTTTCTGCCCTTTGTGGCTAAACTCCTTGAAAAAGCCATCTACAATAGACACCTCCACTTTTTCTACTCTCACCCTCTTAACTCCTTATAATCTAGCTTCCAGCTTTATCATTCCACTGAGACTGCTCTCTCCAAAGTTACCAGTGATCTCTTAATTGCCAAATTCAATGAACTTTTCTCAATCTCATTCTCTTTGACCTATCTGCAACCTTTGGCACCCTCTTCTCCTTGCTATTCTTTTCTCTCTAGGTTTTTGGGATACCGTTCTCCTTCTGGTTCTCTTCCTATCAGCTCTGTCCTTCTCTGTCTTCTTTGCTAGACCCTCATCTAGATCATGCCCTCTAAACTGAAGGTGTCTTTCAGGGTTCTACCTTGGGCCTTCTCCTCTTCTTCCTCTATTCTACTTCATTTGGTGATCTCATCAGCTCCCATGGATTTAATTACCATCTCTGTATTAATAATTCACAAATCTAGCCTTCCTGCCTCAATCTTATTTGCTGACTTCCAGTCTCTCATCTCCAGCTTCCTATAGGACATGTCAAACTAGATGTCCACTATATATCTTAAACTCAGTATGTCCAAAATGGAATTCAATATCTTTCCCCTTAAAACCTCCTATCTTCCCTATTACTGTCAAGGGCAACACCATCCTCCCAGTCCCTCAACACTTCTTAAAATATGCCCCCTTTTCTCCTCTGGTACTGCCACCTCTCTAGTGCAGGGCCATCATCATCTCACTCTTGAACAATCGAGGTGGCCTGCTCTTGGGTTTGCCTGCCTCAGGTCTCTCCCCACTCCAATCTGAAGTCCAATCATGTCACATACACCTTCTCTCTCTCTCTCTCTCTCTCTCTCTCTCTCTCTCTCTCTCTGTCTCCCTTTTTCTCTGTGTGTGTATGTGTGTGTGTGTGTGTGTGTGTCTCTCTCTGTGTCTCTGTCTCTCTCTCTTTCTTTCTCTCGCTCTCTAAACTCCAGTGACTCCCTAACAACTCCAGAATCAAATAGAAAATCCTCTGGCATTCAAAGCCCTTCATAGCCTAGCTCCTTCCTACCTTTCTAGTCTTCTTACACTAGATGCCTCAACACAGATCCTTTGATCCAGTGACAGTGGCCTCTTGGCTGTTTCACAAACAAGACAATCCATCTCTTTGCTCCAGGCATTCTCTCTGGTTGTGCCCCATGCCTGGAATGCTCTTCCTCCTCAACTATGACTACCAGCCTCCCTGGCTTCCTTTAGATCCCAACTAAAATACCACCTTCTAAAGAAAGCCCCTTTAAACCCTTCTTAATTCTACTGGCTTTCCTCCCGATTATTTCCTATTTATCCTGCATATAGCTTATCTGTACATATTGGTTTGCTTCTTGTCTTCCCCATTCAGCTTTGAGCTCTTTGAGAGCAGGGGCTATCTTTTGCCCTTTTTTGTATCCCCAGCACTTAACACAGTGACTAGTGTGTAGTAGGTGCTTACTAAATGTTTACTGACTGACTGGCTATACAGCACTATACCAAACAATAAAGGAGATACGGTGATTACATAAGACAAGGTTTCTGCCCAATGTTACTATAGTCGTTGTGTTCCTGCAGTCAGAATGGTGACTTGCCAGAAAGGACAGAAGACCAGAAAGTACTAGCTGATATAGCAAACACTGGGAAGGATCTCTGGAGAAAACCTTTGAGCACTTCTCTAGGGCTAGATGGTATTCCAGTTCAGAGGTTTGATATTACTGTAGTTAGTGAGAACCAAGGTTCTTTGTAAACCTTAAAGTATTGTCTAAATACGTTTGTACTTTGATGGATAGATGATTTCTTCTATGTATTGCTAGGTACATTTTTTTACCAAGGCAATTCAAAATCCACCATCTCTCCTCCCCCCACCTGGCATACCTGTTCATCCTCTATGACTCCCAAATGTGTACTTTCATAAATTGTTCATTGAGGAGTCAGCTAAAAATCTTCCTCTGGATTTTTGAGTATTTTGAAGGTACCAGAACAGCATTTTTGGTGTCCACCTGTTGTTCCACACTTATGACTGGACCACCTCCTTTTCTGTTCATACATTACTTTGACATTATCTTTTAGATTACTTCTTGCACAAAAATCATTGTTATATGCTAAGATATACTTACTCTCCCGTGCATTTTTCTATTGCCTTTTTGGTCACCAACAACTTTAATTTTTTGGAGTTCTCATGATGTCCCATAATCTGCAACTAAAGAGTATTTCACTGAGACAAAATGACATTCTGATATTACTGGGGAAAGATTGCATGAGATGAAGAGCTTATTTAATGTGTTTTTTAGTGGATCCATATAGCTTGATGTCGTGTACCTTAAAAGATTAGTAGAGTATCTTGGTTTGACTCTCTCTTTAATTTGAACTCATATTTAAGTTTATTAAGAGTTAATAAAGGAAGGACAGAACCAAGATGGTGGAGAAAAGGCAGCAACTCACTGAGCTCTCCCCCAAACCCCTCTGAACACCTTTAAATAATGCCATAAAACAGTTTCTGGAGCCATAGAACCCACGAAAGGATGAGATGGAATAATTTTCCAGCTAAAGACAACTTAGAAGGTCAGTAGGAAAGGTCTGTTGCAGCTGGGTGAGAATGGAACACAGTCTAGCATGGGCCATGACAGCACAGACCCAGCCCCAGCAAACCAGGAGCAGGCCTTGGAAGTTACTGAATCAACAGCAGCAGTAGCTGCTTTGGAGCTCTCAGCTCTCAGATAGTAAGGGGGTGAAGGAAAGATTATAAGGGCCTCTTGGCTAGCACTGAAGCAGTATTCTGTTGCCTTGCCCATACTCAGATCCAGGTCGGAATCCCAGGGCAAAGAAGAGCATTAGCATAGGAGAGCTTACAGCCACAGTGGAGCAGGGATCCTCATCACAGTTCCAGAGCAGAAATGAGTGCTTGTGATCACTCACAGACCAGAGCACAGGCCAGAAGAGTAGTAAACACATCTCTCCTCAGATCATACCACCTTGGAAGAACTGAAAACTTAAGGGTCCCTAGAAGTATCTCTGAAAACAGCTGCAAAAAAACCCCCGAAGCTTAGAACAGTGTTCCTTCCACCCTGGAAGCAGAACCCTATTTTAATAAAGAGTTAAAAGTCAAGAAATAGGATGGGAAAATGAGCAAACAACAGAAAAAAATTCAGCCATAGAAAGTTACTGTGGTGACAAGGAAGATCAAAACACATACTCAGAAGATTACAAAGTCAAAGCTTCTACATCCAAAACCTCTAAGAAAAATATAAATTTGTCTCGGGTCATGGAAGAGCTTGAAAAAGATTTTGAAAATCAAGTAGGAGAGAGGGCAGCTAGGTGGCACAGTGAATAGAGCACTGGCCCTGGAGTCAGGACGACCTGAAGACTCAGATACTTAACACTTACTAGCCATGTGACCTTGGACAAATCACTAAACCCCAACTGCCCTGCCCTCCCCACTCCAAAAAAAAAGTAAAAAAAAAAAAGCCAGTGAGGAAAAAAATGCCTTAAAAAGTAGAATTGGCCAAATGGAAAAAGAGGCATAAAAATTCACTGAAGAAAAAACACTCTTTAAAGTGTAGAATTGGCCAAATGGAAAAGAAGATACAAAAGCTCACTGAAGAAAATAATTTCCTTAAAAATTAGAATTGAGCAAATGGAAGCTAATGACTTTATGAGAAATCAAGAAACAATAAAAACCAAAAGAATGAAAAAGCAAAAGACAATGTAAAGTATCTCATTGCAAAAACAATTGACCTGGAAAATAGATCCAGGAGATAATTTAAAAAATTATTGGACTACCTGAAAGCCATGATCAAAAAAAGAACCTAGACATCATCTTTCAAAATTTCAAAAAATTATCGGGGAAAACTGCCCTAATATTCTAGAATTGAAGGGTAAAATAGACATTGAAAGAATCCACCTATCACCTCCTGAAAGAGATCCCAAAATAAAAATTCCCAGGAATATTATAGCTGAATTCCAGAGCTCCCAGACCAAGGAGAAAATATTGCAAGCAGAAAGAAACAATTCAGATATTGTGGAGCCACAGTCAGGATAACACAAGATTTAGCAACTTCTACATCAAAAGATTGGAGAGCTTGGAATATGATATTCCAGAGGGCAAAGGAGCTAGGACTATAACCAAGAATAACCTACCCAGAAAAACTAAGTATAATCCTTCAGGGGGAAAAAAATAGACATTCACTGGAATAGAGGACTTTCAAGCATTCTTGATGGAAAAAAAACAGAGCTGACTAGAAAATCTGACTTTCAAATACAAGACTCAAAAGAAGCATAAAAAGGTACACAGGAAAGGGAAATCATAAGGGACTTAATAGGGTTAAACTATTTACATTCCTACTTTGGAAGGTGATGCTTGTAAGTCCTAAGAACTTTTAGAAGATATATCTATATCTATATCTATATCTATATATATATATATATACACATATATATGTCTATATATATGGGCACAGGTATGAGTTGAATATGAAGGGATGATATCTAAAAAAATTAAGGGATGAGAGAGGAATGTACTGGGAGAAAGGGAAAGGGAGAGGTAAAATAGGGTAAATTATCTCACATAAAAGAGGCAAGAAAAAGCTTTTACAGTGGAGGGGAAGAGGGGAGGAGTGAGAAGGAATGAGTGGACCTTATTCTCATCATTATTGGCTCAAAGAGAAAATTATATACACACTGAATTGGGTATAAAAAGTTATCTTACCCTACGTGAAGGTAGGAGAAGAAGGGGAAAAGAGGATAGGTGGTGATAGAAGGGACAGCAGATTGGGGGAGGGGGCAGTCAAAATCAAAACACTTTTGAGGAGGGACAGGGTGAAAGTAGAGAATAGAATAAATGGGGGGGATAGGATGGAGGGAAATAACAGTTAGCAGTAGTAACTGTGAAAAAAAATTTTGAAGCAAGTTTCTCTGATAGCCTCATTTCTCAAACATACAAGGAACTGAGTCAAATTTATAAAAATAAGAGTCATTCCACAATTGATAAATGATCAAACAGTTTTCCAATGAAGTAATCAAAGCTATCTATAGCCATATGAAAAAATGCTCTAACTCACTATTGATTGTAGAAATGCAAGTTAAAACAATTCTGAGGTGCTATCTCATACCTATTAGATTGACTAGTAGGAGAGAAAAGAAAAATGACAAATGATAGAGGGGATATGGGAAAAATGAGACATTAATGCACTGTTGGTGGAGTTGTAAATTGGTTCAATCATTCTGTAGAGCAATTTGGAACTGCTATAAAACCATTCATGACCTTTGACCTAGCAATATCACTACTGGATCTGTATCCTAAAAGAGATTAAAAAAAAAAAAAGGAAAAGGGCCTATATGTACAAAAATATTTATATTAGCTCTTTTCTGGTGGAGAAGAATTGGAAATTGAGGGGATGACCATCATTTGGGGAATGGCTAAACAAATTGTGGTATGTGATTATGATGGAATTTTGTTGTGCTATAAGAAATGATGAGCAGGATGCTCTCAGAAAAACCTGGAAAGACTTATATGAGCTGATGCAAAGTGAAATGCGCCGTGTACAGAGTAACAGCAATATTGTAAGATGATCAGCTATAAATGATTTAACTAATCTCAGCAATACAATGATCTAAAACCGTTCTGAAGGAGTTAATGATGAAAAATGCTTTCCCCAGACAAAGAAATGATGGTGTCTGAATACAGACTGAAGCATACTTTTTTTTACTTTATTTTTCTTGAGGTGTTGTTGGGTTTGGGGGTTGTTTTTTTGTTTTTGGTCTATGTTTTCTTTTACAGCATGACTGATATGGAAATGTTTTGTATGACTACACGTATATAACCTATGTCAAATTGCTTGCCTTCCCAACAGAGAGGAGGGAGGAAGGGAGAGAATTTGGAACTCAAAGTTTTAAAAATGAATGTTAAAAATTGTTTTTACATGCAATTGTGGGAAAATAAAATAAGAAATAATTTTTAAATGCAAAAAAGGGCTAATATTGTTATTGAAAAGATGGGAGTTTGTGTCAGAGAGAAATCTGAGATCACTGAAAGTGCTATGTAATTTTCCATTTACTATTCAGTCCACTCACTTCTTCCTGTTCAACTCTAAGCTCACTTCATTGTCCACCTGTAGTACCTATCCAAGATATTTGTAGTACTGGAATAACTCAGATGACCACTTTAGCCAACATCATTTCATAATCTAGGCAATATTTAGTCTTTATCCACTTGTTCTTGTGGTGTTTTGAATGTGAATTGTTATCCTAATTTCTTATGAATGGCTGTTGATCTCACTGAAGAAATCTTGTATTATTTCGTACTCTACCAGCTCTTCTCAGACACAAGCCTGATTTGCCTTTTTTTTAACAGAAGGCTAACTATATAGCTATTGTTGAGAACATCAGTAACCTCTCCTAAAATAAACTAGATGTTTATGTACTTTATGCAGAGCATTCACAACAAACATCTGTAAATACAAGAAAACAACATTTTGATTGAGGAACAAAAGGAGCGTACCAAAATGATCCCGGGTTATAAAGAACAACTTACTTTGATTTGATAATTATTGAATGAGTTTCCTAAAAATGCTGTAACATTTAAACTATTTCTCTTCATTCTGAGAAAACCTGTACTACAGATATGTAAATTAACTCTAAGTATGTTAAGACCATTAAAGTATTTGGTTTTCCCATGAAAAAGTATTCCTTTTCAAACATGCAACCAACATAATGTCAAGAGCAGTTCGTGTAACACAGTCCAGGAATGGGGTGGGAGAGAGATCAGTCATAGTTTTTCGTTTTGTTTGTTTTGTTTCAGCTTAAGCCCATTATGGTCATGCTTAGCCTTACATCCATTATTATCTCTCCTAAGCAAAACTTAACTATGACTTCAGAATTAAAAAAGGGAGTCAAGCCAAAGACACTTTATTAATCGTTTGATGTGTGTGACTATACGCTACGTGACTCCAATAAAAAACACATTAAGCAGTCTCTTCATCTCACAGAACTTTTCCCCAATGACATCAAAATGTCATTTTATACTCAGTAAGTGTAAAATTATCAACATTTTCTGAGGAAAGATAGAGATGGAACTCTTCAAGCTTGAGTCTTTTGAGACCAAGTTGAGCCAGTGAATAAAGATGATACCTGCAGATATCTTGGTCTCCCTTGGCCAAAGCACATTGAGCATGAAAATATCAAAGAGAAGGCCATGGTTAACTATATTAAAGAGACTTGCTGGCATAATGAAGTTAAAACTAAACTGAAAGAACACATTTAAATCAATGAACACTTGTCTTAATGTACATTTTAACATACAAAATAGACCAGAAGAGATTTGGAAATTATTCTAATAAAAACCCATATGATATTAACATAACTCGGGGATCATCACCCTAAGGCAACTTCAAAAAGATGAATACTTCCTGTCCAGAAAGGAGGAAAAGCTTAATATATGTGTTTAAGGAACATGATAAACAAGTCAAAAACCTACAGAGATATTTTTGAAACAAAAGATATCACTTCACTAACTGTTCTCTCCAAATTACTATTGATATCTTAATTAAACCAAATTCAATGACATTCACTCATCCTTCTTGACTCCTCTGCAGCCTTCAACACTGTTAATCACCCTCTTCTCCTTCATCCTGTCTTCTCTCTGGGTTTTCAGGTCAGTACTTCTCTCTTGGTTCTCGTCCTACCTACATAACCACTTCTTCTCAGTTTCCTTTGTTGGTTCTTTATCCAGGTCATGCCCAGTAACTATAAGTGTCCCACAGGGTCTCCTTCTTCCTCTATACTATTTCACTTTGTCTCATCAGCTCCCATGAATTCAGTCATCATCTCTGTGCCTTTGATTTTGAAATCTATCCTAACCTTTCCAGTGACATCCAGTCTCACATCTCCAATTACCTATTAAACATCTCAAAGTACCTATCCCATAGACGTCTTCAACTCAACATGACCAAAATTGAATTCATTATCCCCCTCCAATTCTCCCCTCTCCTTAACCGCCCCTATTACTATTGAGGGGGCCAACATCTTCCAATCACCAAGGCTCCCAGCCTAGGTGTCATCCTCTCCTTCTGTCTCTCGTTCACTCCATATACCCAACCTGCTGCCAAGGCCTGTAATACAAGATCTGTATTTACAGATGTTTTTAGTGAATGCTCTGCTTGAACATTATATATATAACTTTATATGTCATAACGTTATATGTTAGATGTTTGCAATGTCTCTCACATATGTCCCCTTCTGGAGGCTCTCATCATCTGGACTAGATCTAAATAGTTTGCTGGGAGCTCATGGCCTCAAGTCTTTTCCCACTTTAGTTTATCCTTCATTCAACTGTCAAAGTGATCTTCCTAAAGCTCAAGTCTGACCATATTACTGCCTGATATTGAATAAATATTGAATAAATTGAAAAGGCTCCCTGTCACCTCTAAGATCAAATATAAAATCCTCTGCTTGCCTTTTTAAATGCTTCATACCCTAGCTCCTCCCCACTTTTCCAGTATTCTTATACTTTATACTGTCCTCCCCCACAGCCTACTCTTGGATCCAGTGACACTGGCCTTCTTGCTGTTCCACACACAAGACACTCCATCTGCCAGCTCTGGGCATTTTCACAGGCCGTCTCTTGTTCCTGGAATGCTCTCCCTCCTTATCTCTGCCTACTGGCTTTCCTGGCTTTCTTCAAGTCCCCACTAAAATCTCACTTTCAACAGGGAGTTGTTCTCAATCCCCATTAATTCTAGTGTCTTCCCTTTTTTTATTATTTCCAATTTTGATTATTTTAATGTGTATATACTTTGTACATAGTTGTTTGCATGTTGCTCCTTCAGTTAGGCCATGAGCTCCTTGAGAACAGGGTCTGTCTTTTGCCTTTCTTTCTATCCTAAGTACTTAGTACAGTGCTTGGCAAATAGTAGGTGCTTAATAAATGTTTGCTGACAGACTGACAATAGTATAGCCTAATAACATGTATTAGATTTGTTGAATGGAACTAAAAATGGCTTACCTTCAGGTAAAATAAAAAATAATTTAAGAAAAAAAGAAAAGGAAAGAATAAAATTCATGTATCCTGAGTGCTTCTGGTGTTTAATTGAGGATATTTTCTATGAACCTACAGAGGATAATTGATCAGGATGACTGGAGATGACCCAGGATGCAGTGGGAGACCTTGTCCTTTTAAGCTAAGGTCTTTTCAAGTGCTCACTTTGAGTGAGGCAATGCCCATTCAGTGAATGGGCCTCTTTGAGAAGTGAGTCAAGGAATGGCCCCTTTTAATCAATTTCTAAAAAAAATAAAAAACTGGGAGGGGAAGACCCTCAGGGTTGCTGGACAAAAGAGAAACAGTTACTATTTACATTCACTTTGAACTTGGAGGGTCCAAAAAATAAGTGGTGCTTGGGCAGGGACCTATTGTTGTCCAGTCCTAGAGATCCAGAGTGAATTTGGTTTAAAGCTTGGTCTTTGAGAGAGAAATCTAGCCAGCAAACCCCCAGTTAACTGGGTAGCTTTCAGCCAATAAAAAATTTCCCTTCCTTTGGACAGAAGGGTAAGGGGACAGAAGAAGAGAAGCCAAGTTGGCCCAACCGGAACTGGCCAGCAGGGTCCCCATTCAGGCAGCTTGGTTGTGGTTTGTCCTTCTTTCTCGAAGAGAACCATGACATCCCCTTGTCTGATGTGGAGGTGGAACTTTCCTAGTGTCACACTTCTAGAAAGCATAGGGAGCAGTATTTCAAGCAAGATCTTCCTGACTCCAAAGCCTTTGCCTTATCCCTACACCGTGGTGCTGCCTAGTTATTTTATCCACTTCTGTAGGAGCCTATAGAATATTAACTATAAAAGAACAATAGCAGGAGACTGTTTCCATACGAATCCCACTGAAAAAGATAAGAACAAAAGAATTAATAATAATGATTATGATGATGAAATATTTCAAGACCAAACCAGAGCTGAAGGTTTCCTTTCTTCTTTTCCTCAGTCCAGTTAATAAACATTTCAGACCCTGTTGGTGGCTGGTGGGGGAAAGCTCTATAAGTTCTATCATCCTAACTCACTGCCTTGTATACTTTTCTCCCACAATCCCATACCTAGACTCCCAAAGCTCCTAGTGTTTCAGCCAATCAGGTTCAGCCAATCCTACAGAAACCCTCTTGCATTAATGGGTTCATATAAACCTCCCTTATTTGTAACTGGAGAACTTAACATCCCCTCCTCCCCAGCCTCAGTAACCTGATAAGGCCCTGGAACCATATGCAACCATATGATAAACTGATAAACCAGAACATTACATCCCCAAAAGTATCTATCTTTGCCACTGAGCTGCTCAAAAATACAGCAGTCAGGAGGAGTAAGCCTGTTCCTGAGAGTCATCATTGGAAAGGTTGTTTTTCCCTAGAGGATCCCAGACAAAGTTAAACTTAGCTTCCACTTTGTTTTCCTTCTCTGTTATTTTGGTGATATTCTCCAGTGGGAAATCTACTTAGTTTGCAAAGGATTCCCATCAGCAAAATGAAGCTGGAAATCCTGTTGGTTTACTAGGCAATGGTGTCAAACTCAAATAGGGATCCCTGCTGTGGCATATTGACTTAAAAAACACAAATTAACATTATATGTGTTGTGTTTTTACTTATTAAACATTCTCATTTACCTTTTAGTCTGGTTTTGCTAGGGAGTTTTGCAGGCTGAGCTTGACACCTTTGGATTAGGAGATATTAAGGGTGACTGAGATGAGATGGAGTAAGATAAGAAAGGAAGAAAGGAGGGAGGTAGGGGGAAAAAATCGGTGTGCTGTGTTAAACCAAGTTCAGGTCTTTGGGCTAAAAACATTTTCTTTTATCTTTAGCATACAACTGTGTGGGCAGCTCAGGGTCTTCGCTGATCAAGCCTTCCAGTCCTTTGGTGTGATTATTCAGCACATCTCAGGTGCTGAGGCTGCATGGTTATTGAGAACCACAGCTCTCTCCTCCACCCGAGGTTCCTAGCCCATAGAAGGGTCATTCTGTCTTCCCTAATAATTCTTAACAAGCCTTCTAAGGTCTAAATTCAGTAATCTCCCAAAGAGATACCTATTTTTTTCAGGGAGGGGGATGGGTGTCTTTCTAAAGGCCCAAGCCCCACTGTTGGTGGCTGATAGAGTCATGTCAAATTGAATTACTCATTTTTCTTTGAACCCCAGAAGGAAAAAAAAAAAGGCAGTGGCACAAACTCTAAATGTTTTCTCAACAAATTAATGTCAGTCACTGAGTGTTTATTGAACATCTACTCTGTGCCCAGTCCTATGCTGAAGGCTGTGGTAGAGACAAAAATTACCGGTGATCTCTCAGTTACCAGGTACAGTGTCCTTTCCTTAATCTGCCTTGTTGACCCCTCCATAGCCTTTGACAGTTGCTCACCCTCTTCTTGATACTTTCATCTCTCTGGGCTTTCATGACCCTGCTCTCTTCTTGTTCTCTTCCTACTTATCCAGCCATTTCTCCCTTTGCTAAATCATCATCCAGGTTGTACCCGCTAATCACAGGTGTCTCCCGGGGCTCCATCCTGGACCTTCTTCCCTTCCTCCTCTATACTGTTTCCCTTACTAATTTCATGAGCTTCCATGGATTCAATTATTATCTCTTTGCAGATTATTCTCATATCTCTTTATCTATCCCTAATCTCTCTACTGACTTCCAGTCTCTCATCTCCAACTACTTATTAGACATCTCAAACTGGCTCTCCAGTAAGCATCTTAAGCTCAATATGTCCAAAACGGAACTCTCTCCCTTCAGATTCTCACCTCTTTAGAACTTCCCTATTACTGTAGAGCAACCATCCTTCTAGTTATCCAGGCTCCCAGTGGAGGTGTCATTCTCAACTCCTCACTCTCACTCCCCATATCCAGTTTATCATCAAATTCTGTTGATTCTGTCTTCACAACATCTCTCATGTAGCCCCCTTTGCTCCTCCAACACTGCTACCACCCTGGTGTAGGCCCTTCTCACCCCACATCTGGCCTATTGTAACAGCCTTCTGATTAGTATTCTGACTCAAGTCCCTCCCTACTGAGCTGTCACAAGTCATCTTTCTAAATCGGAGATCTGACCATGTCACACACATCTGCCCCCATTCGGTAAACTCCAGTGGTTCACTATCACCTCCAATTTCAAATAGAAGATCCTCTGCCTGCCTTGTAAAGCCCTTCATAACCTGGCCCCTTCCTACCTTTTCAGGCTTCTTACACTTTACTCCTTTCCATGTACTTCATAATCCAGTGACCCCAGCCTCTGTGCTGTTCCTCAATAAACTCCTGGCATTTTCACTGACTGTCCCCCAGGCCTACAACATTCTTACATATCTCCATCTTTTGACTTCCCTGACTTCAAGTCCCAGATAAAATCCCATCTTCCACAGGAAGCTTTCATGTTCCCTTAAAGCTAGTATCTTCCCTCTGAGATTACCTCCAATTTATCCTATGTATATCTTGTTTGTACATAGTTGTTTACATGTTGTCTTCTCCAATAGATTGTGAGCTCCTTGAGGACAAGGACTGTTTTTGCCTTTCTTTATACATTCAGCGCTTAGCCCTGTGCCTAGCCCACTGTAGGTATTGAATAAATGCTTGTTGACTTCACAGAGTATTCCCTGTCCTTGAGTAGTTTACACTCTAGTTGAGAAGACAAATCGATTTGACGCATTAAACAGTTATTAACCACCTACTTGTTCCATACTGTACTGGGCTTTAAGGGAAAATAAAGATGAAAATACACTCCCTGTCCTTGTCATGATTCACATATATGGAGCAATACCTTGTTGCAGCCTTAAGAAAAAGAATGGATTTTGGAAAATTAATCCAAAACTGTATGGGTGGGAACATAAGGGGTGTCTACCTGGAAGAAGAAAGCAATGCATAAGAATTCTTTCATCCCTTCCTGGCATTAGGCACTCCTATGACCCATAGCCACTCACAACTCCATCCGTGAGAAGGCGGGGGCTGAGGGTGAGGGGACTGGCAAGGCAGTGTGTCAGGATGACAAGCTATGTGACAGAAGAGCCGTGGAAATTGGGGATCATCAAGTAGGAATGTCCTTTAGAAGGGGACATTCCCAGTGATTTTCAGCATGGGAAAATACTTTATCAAAGAAACTTGGGTTTTTTAAAAATCTAAACATGAACCCTTGACACAGCACCACATAATGTCTATTTTTAATTTTTCTTCTAGCTCCTTCAGCTCCTTCACCATGGTCAGTGGCATGCAGCAGCTTTCATAGTAGTGAGATTAGTCAAATTTCCCAAAATGTTGAGTGATGTCAAATCCAGGGAAAGGTATATCCCAGGGCTCCAGACAAATAAGCCATTTATTCCTTTCCCTTCCGCATTTACATACTGAAAGCCCAGAAGGAATGTGGATTCAAATACTATCATTGATAAGAGGGTGGGACTGAACTTTCTTGAAAGCATTTAATAATAGCCACTTTCCTGGTTGTTTCTGAGATACTAGGGATCTGAGGAACTGAATAAATTCAATTTAATTAATTTCATTTTATTAATAATTGAATCAGTTCAATTCAAGTCAATCTATCTCTACTGAATGCCTAGTCATATGTGTGGTGCTTATATTCCAGAAACATAATTCCATTTGACCAACATTTCTTAAGTGCCTACTGTGTGTGTGCTAGAAGTTGGTGAATGCAAAGGAAATAGCTTTTGTCCCCAAGAGGCTTACATTGACCTGGGAGAGACAAGGATGTGCACAGCTAAGTAATGCCAGATACTTGAGGAGGGAGAGAATACCAACATCTGAGGAGACTGGGAAATGCTTCCCATAGAAGATGACTTCTGAGGCCTTCAGATTAACCTTGAACAAATTCTAAGAGGCAGAGATGAGAAATGAACGAATCTAGGGATGAGGGAAGCACAGCACACAGGCCTGTGGAGGTAATGCAAAATCAGGGAACGATGTGCATTTGGCTTGAATGTAGCATGCATGAAAGGTAATAATCGTTTTGGAGAAGATTGGTAGGAGCTAGATTGTAGAGGGTTTTTAATACCATTTACTAAGACTAAAGGGTTTTTATTTATTTATTTATTTTGCTTTTTGGAGGGGGGAGGGCAGGGCAATTGAGGTTAAGTGACTTGCCCAAGGTCACACCATTGGTTTTTGTGTTAAGTGTCTGAGGTCATATTTGAACTCAGGTCCTCCTGACTCCAGGGCCAGCCCTCTATTCACCTAGCTGCCCCCAAGGGTTTTTATTTTATCCTCAAGTTTGCTAGGAACCACCAAAGACTTGGGCAGGAAGTGACATGGTTAAACCAGTGTACTAAGAGTATTAATTTGGCAGCTATGGATCAAAGAGGGAAGAGACTGAAAGAATGAGTCCAATTAGCAGGGTGTTGTAGTAATTAATGTAAGAGGTGACAAGCATGGTGGCTGTGCGCTTAAAGAGAAAAAGATTAGTGGAGAGAAATATCGTGGAGAGAAAATAAAGACTTTGCAACTGATTAAAACTGAGGTGTAAGGGAAAAGGGAGAATTCAGGATGCCTCAGAGCCTGCAGACCTTCCTACTGCTGCCAAATGCAATAGCCTTCTTCTCTGAGATTACCTTCCATCTTCTCTGCATATATCCTTTATATACCTGCTTGTTTGCATGTTTTCCCCTCATTAGACTGTGAGCTTCTTGAGGGCAGAGACTGTTTTTGCTTTTCTTTGTATCCCCAGGAAAAAGCCTTGTGGGACCCTTAGTGGTCAGTCCAGCAAAGGAGCCTGAGAAGCAATAGGTAGTAAACAGAGCAGAATCATGGAAGTTAAGGGAGAAGAGATCATCCAGGAAGTGGTGATGGGCAGCAGTGTCCAAAGATGCAAAGAGGTCAAGTAGAATGACACTTAAGAAAGAGTCATTGGATTTAGCAGTTAAGCAATCATTGGCGACCTTGGAAAGGACAGTCTCATTAGAGTGAAAAGTGTAGGAAGCCAGATTGTAAAGTGTCAAGAAGTAGAAGATGACGTATTAAGTGTAGACAATTTTTTCTTGTTTCACTATGAAAAGTAGAAAATATAAAGGATAATATCTTAAAGGCATGAGAGGGTTAAGTGAAATTTTTTTAAAGTTATTATTGGTATCTTTTGTCTTAACATCACCTTCATTTCTGAAGGTATCCATCTGCCCTCTCCTACCCACCGAGCTATCCCATGAAATGAAAGAAAGGAAGGAAGGAAGGGAGGGAGAGAGAGAAAAAGAAAGAGAGAGAGAGAAGGAAAGAAAGAAAGAAAGAAAGAAAGAAGTAAAATAGTTCCATAAAACTAACCAACACATCAGTGGAATCTGACAATTACGTGCAGTGTTCCACACTCATAGTTACCCATTTCTGCAAAGAAAGGAGAGATGAATTTTCTCATCTCTTTTCTGGGACCAAGTTTGATTGTTATTTAAATGAAAGTTGTTTAAGGATTGAGGCAACCTCATGAATAACTTCTCTTTAGGCAACAGAGAAGGAACCAGTGGATAAGGACTCGGTACAGTGCCGGCACTTAACAAATATTTATCGAATCTAACTCCATAGACTCTGGATAAGGAGAAACTGGAGATGAGAGAGAAAAATAATGATACAGGAGATGTCCTCCTAGAGAAGACAGGAAGGGATGAGATCCAGGGCACAAATAAAAGGATTGGCCTTGACAAGAAGAAAGTCTGTCTTTCTGACTGAAACAAAGGAAGAGAAAATTGTACAAAGTGTAGAGAAGTTCTGAAGTGTGAAATATGAGAGAAAAGAAACTTGCAGCAGATGGCCTGTGTTTTTTTCACTGAAGGAAGCAACAAAAACTTTTGCTGAGAAAAGGGAAGAAAAGAGTGGTATAGGGAGCTTGAAGAGAGAACATTTGGAATAAATGCTGTGGAAATCATAGAGACTCTTTTAAAAGTTAATTGAAAAATAATTTCAGCAAAGTAGCAGCCCTGATTAATCTTTCTTTATATAAAACCCAGTAGGAAGAGATAGAAAGATAAATTAACTCTATTCAAAATAACTGTAGAATCTATAAAATTTTAGAAAGTCTACACATAGGAACTCTGTGAATACAACTATAAAACAGTTCTTTACAGAAATGCAGATCTAAATAATTGGAGAAACATTAATTGCTCATGATTAGTCCATGCCAATATAATAAAAATAATACTACCCAAGTAGCAATTTGCTAATTTCCTTATTCTGTACCATACCACTTAACTACCAAAGGATTAAATTATAGAGCTAGAAAAAGTAATTCATCAGGAAAAACGAAGGTCAAGAATCTCATGGAAATAATGAAAAAAAAGTGGAAAGGGAAACCAATAGTACCAGTTCTCAAACAATATTTAAAGCAATGTAGCAGTAGTATAACAGAACTATTTGATACTGGTTAAAGGATAGAAAGGATAGCTAGATGGCGTAGTGCGCAGAACATCAGGCCTGGAGTCAGGAAGACCTGAGTTCAAATCCAACCTTACTAGATGTATGACCCTGGGCAAGTCATTTCCCTGTTTGCCTCCATTTCCTCATCTATAAAATGAACTGGAGAAGGAAATAGCACACCAGTCCAATATCTTTGCTAAGAAAACCCTAAATGGGGTCATGAAGAGTTGGACACAACTGAACAACAAAAAGTAGATAAGTCAGTCAAGGTTAAAAGGTTAATTTTGATTACATAAATTTGAATATTATTGCACAAATAAAATTAATGCAGTTAAAATTATAAGTCAAACATTTAATAAGAAAAAATCTTTGCATTAGCTTTTTCTGATAAAGAAAGGTCTGATATCCAAGATATATATCCAAGGAACTGATTCAAATATGTGTAAGAATAAGAGCCATTACCCAGTAGATAAATGGTCAAAGGATATAAGCAGGCAGTTCTCAAAGTAATCAAAGCCATCAACAAAAAAAACCAGATCAGCTTTGTATATTGAAAGATTTTTCTTATTGTGTGTTTGTTAGGTTCAAAGTGGGGAAAAAATGTCTTTTAAAAGAATAACTGCTATTGATAGAAGATGATAGAGAGTCCATAAGAGAGGAATAAAAGGACTGTTATGCAGCATGGTGGGAACCATTGAGATTAGATCATTGATCCAGTTAGTAACGTTAGAATTCCTTTTAGCAGCAAGCCAAGTTGAAGCAGAAAAGGCAGGTGTAAGTGATGCTGAGACAGAAGAGTCCAGTGGTCCAAGATCAGAAGATAGTGTGTAGTTGAAGTGGTCAGCCAAAGAGTCAAGATTGTAAAGAAAGTAAGATGAGACTGCTGCAGGGAGGACAGCTTGGGAGAGTGGGCAGCAGAGGAGGGGTGGGTGGTGCTGTGAGGACAAAGGACAGATCGAAGAAGAGGGAGGCAGAGCAAGAGATGGAATGACAAGACACTCTACTGAGAGAAGAGGTAGAGAATACTGACTGAAGGGTAGAGGTAAGGTAAATAAGGACAAAAATAAGTGGGAAAGTAGCAGGAGGAAGGGATCTTTGCCTCCGCTGTTGACTGAATCACAAGAATAAAGGGTGTTTAGACACTATAGGATAAGACAAGAACCAGTTGATTGGGGCCTCACCCTTCAGGGTACCTCATCTAAGCCTGGCATTGGTGCAAGGGCAGCAGCAAAAGCTTCTGCAGTAGAGCTGGTCATTCCAAATCTAGGGGACTTGAGAATGTTGACGGCAGATGGAGGTAGCGAGTAGTTCTTTCTACACATCTGGTAGCTAGCACAAGACTTGGAATCAGAAAGACCTGAGTTTGAATCCTGCCTCTGACACTTGCTCTGTAACCCTGGGCAAGTCAACCTCTGTGCCATCTGTAAAATGGGGATGATAATAGCACCTAGTCATAGACTTGTGAGGATCAAATGAGTGTGTATATACACGCACAGACACACACACACACACACACACACACACACACACACACACATATATATATATATATATATATATATATATATATATATATACACACACACATGTGTATATGTATGTGTATGTATATATCTATGTAAGGCACTTTGCAAATCTCAAAGTGTTCCATAAATGCTGGCTGTTATCTGGGGCAGTAAATAGCTGGTGTTCAGACACTCCCCTCCAGCAGGAGGGAGCCCCAGCCCAAGGTGTCAGGTGATGAGGCACACCCAGAAGATACTTGCCAGTGGAACAAGCTCTGAGATCTTAAACCTGGCTCATTCAACAAGCTCACTGGCTTCTCAAGCCTTGCAGACCCTCCAAAGCTGGGCACAAGTGCCTAATCATCGTGTGTTTTTCAAGGATTTTTAGAATGTAAGTTCTTTCCAAGTAGGAATTTCTCATTCATTGGATGTGTGTGCCTAGTACAGTGCCTAGCGCATAGTTAAGTGCCTAATGAATGTTTGTTGGTTGGTTAACTGATTGATTGGCAGTTGCCATTTGCTTCAGCAAGGTCCTGTAGCAAATCCAGCCAGCATGTCAGCAGTGTCCTCACCTCCAGGGAGCTCAGAGCCTCAGGGAGAAACAAGCCTCACACACTTGAACTATAGGTGCTTATCATCAGGTGCTGAATTTTATGGTCCAGGCTGTGTTACTAGACTGAAGAAAAGGGAAAGCTAGATCCCTGTGAGCTTTAGGCACCAGGGAAAATTTCACAGACTTGGCGGTTGAAGGCCTAGGAGGACTGAGATCAGTAAGAGCTGGTGAACAGAAAGGCACTGAAATCAGGAGACAAAGGTGAGAATTAACAGAGCGGGAGTGATAGACAACCAAAAGACCTGCCCCATGTTGGAATTTGTCTTGAGGATGAAACTGGATGAGGAGGATGGAACAGATCAAGGAGGGCCTTCAGTACTGGTCTGAGTGCTTCTGACTCCATGCTGTAGGCAGTGGAAGGTAATGACAAGAAAGTAGTATTTAGGGAGCTTGTTCTGACAGCTTTTCCAGGTGGGTTGGAGTGGGAAGAGAATGAAGTTAGGGAGGCCAGGAAAGACCAGAGAGAGCAAGAATATGTTGTAATAATTCAGATATGAGGTGGTAAAAGCCTGAACTAGGGTAGTGGTAATAACAGTGGTATCATGGTAACATTCATTATCCTTGCTTTGCAACTGAGAATATGGGCGCAAAGGCAGGTGAGCTCAGCTAAACACACCTAGCACCTTAGTAGTGGAGCACAGGAAGTTGCCATCCTGTCCTTCCTCCCTTAACTGTAGCTGTTTTCAAGCCTGTAGCCTTCTTTAACATAGCACCAAGTGAGGCAGAGGGCTACAATCCTGTGTATCCTGGACAAGGTGGAGGTGTTGGGAGGTTGGGGCAGAATACTTAAGAAGCAAACATCCATGCTTGTCAGAAGATGTTTATGATCACTGGTCAGGACAGATTGAACCTAACACTGGTTCTCAATTGTATCTTCCAGCCCAGTTGTATGGAAAAAGCTAAATGATACTGAGACTGTCAGAGAGGGCTGCATCAGTCCTTGAGAATGAGAAATGGGCCACGCTGGCCCTTGATCATTCAACCAGAATAGCCAGACCCTGAGCAGCTGCCAGAGGTTGAGTAGGCCACCTTCGCTGATCCTGTGTGACGTCATGGCCCATGGAGCTGAGATGTCAGCAAGACTCAAACTAATTCAATACTATGCACATTTATTAAGTAACTACTGTATTCAGAGCACTGTGCTCAGCGTTAAGGGGAAATGATAAATTTTGCTATGACAGATCCCTTTCCTTAATGGGATTTATGCCTGTTCTTCTCCTATATGTGCCATTCTGACTCAAATCATGACTACTGGGCTGTGCAGTCTGAAATCACCCCGAAATTCTCCACTTGCCCAGGAGATATCTAGTCAGAGTAAAAGAGTGAAGAGCAAACAAGTGAATTGAGGGAAAAGAAGGTTCAGGACCACATGCCACTATTTTCCCAGTATTTTAGTTAATGTTGAATAGAACAAGAATGAAATGATTCTTAGATGAATGACCCAAATATCAACTTCCAGCACACAGTGAACTGGAAAATAATCAGTCCATTCAGCATAAGATGTGGCCTGAATGGCATAGGTCCATTCCAAATGAGTTTGTTTTCCTTGCTGTGTGTGTACTGTTGCTGTTGTTGTTGCTGAGAGTGACTGGTCCTTTGTGGCTCTTTGGTGGATGGCGACCCTGGAAGGACTGGGAGATCCTAGAAGCCTGCCATACTGTGTCCCAGCAATGACTGGGGCATGGAAGGCATTCTTACCAGAGGCTTTGTTTTTCCTTAGGAAACTTCAATGGGGAGCCTGACACCCTGTGTACAGTCCTGTCCAAGTTACTAAACAGAGAGAGACTTTCCTACAGTGAAAAACACAAATTTGTCCAATAAACCCATAAGAAGACCTGAAGTCTTCACATCTTCAAGCTAAATGTTCCCAGTTCATTCACTTCATTCTTGTTTAACCTAATCTCCAGCCCCTTTATCTTCCTTGTCATGTCCCTCTGGACTGATTCTGATTTGTTAATGTCCTTCTTAAAATGTGTTACTCCAAACTGAACACAATAGCCCAGATATAATGAACAGGGCATACACACACGTACATATATGACTATATACATACATGTGTATGTACACGCATATCTGTTGTTATTGTTCAGTCCTTCCAGTCGTGTCTAACTCTTTGTGACCCAGTTTGGGGTTTTCTTGGCAAAGATACTGGAGTGGTTTGCTATTTTCTTCTCCAGCTTATTTTACAAATGAGAAACTGAAGAAAACAGGGTTGAGTGACTTGCCCAAGACCACACACTAGTAAGTATCTGAGGTCAGATTTGAACTCACAAAGATAAGTTTTCCTGACTCTAGGCCCCACAGTCTACTGCTCCACCTAGCTTTCTCTCTCTGTCTCTGTCTCTGTCTCTGTCTCTCTCTCTCTCTCTCTAACACACACACACACACACACACACACACACACGTATGTATGAATGTGTGTGTGTGTTTGTGTGTATGTATACACCCAGGGAAAGAAGAGATGAGTAAAGGCAGGAAGAATTAATGACAGAAATTCCATATCCACCCACCAAAATCACTCCTTGGCTCTAGATAGGGAATAGCAATGTAAAATGAAACAAAGCTGGTCTCTGTCGCTATTTCATTGACCTTAGACAAATCACTTCCCTTCTGAGACTTACTTTTCTCATCTGCCAAATTAAGAGTGATAAATGCATTAGCTGTGTTCAGAGCCCTGTCATGAAGAAGCATTTTATAAACCACAAACTACTGTATAAATGTGTGCTCTTATTACTACTAAGTTCCTTTTCACTGAGAAGCACTAGAGAACATGTTCTGAAACTGTAAAGAGGAATTGAGGTTAGGGTTAAGTTGGGGTGAACTTCCCAGGAGCCCAGTTTTTAGACCATGGGAGACATCTGGAAGGAAGAAGATATTATGAATGTGCTGTAATGGGAAGAGATGGCAATAGGAGAGAGGAGATGGACCCATGTTTCAGCCCTGCCTCCAACCCTACTAGCAAATAATCACTTCAGCTCTCTAGAAGTTTCCTCCTCAGTGAAATGACTTAGACTGTATGTGACCAAATCAGATAGAAAGTAATTGTAACACACTTAGCACAGTACCTGGTACATAGTGTAGATATTAGCTGTTATTATCATATTATCTCTAAACCCCTTCCAACTCATAAGATTTAGAGATTATCTTATCCAGCCTACTTTTTTCATAGAGGAGGAACCTCACACAGCACTGAGAGATGAAATGTTTTCCCAAGGTTACAGAGGTAGTAAGAACAGTGCCATAATTTGAACTCAGCTTCTCTGATAACAGATTCTGTGTTCTTTCCTCTACACCACTCTGATCTCTTCCAAAGGACTCGGGAATCTTCCCTGGAGACTTTGCCAAATAATATAGACATGTAACTTAGAAGCAGGTGGACAGGCTAGTCAGTCAGCTCTGTTGTTCTGCTCCTGAGTAGTCTGATGAGCACTGGCCCTGACAGCTCCTTCCAAGGACTGAGCCTGGATTCCTGGCCCGTTCCTTGACTACTCAGTGAGCACACTGGTAGTTTGTGTGTTACAGGGCTTTTAAAAACAAAGAGCCAGAGAGCTGAAAAATTGTGTGGAAAATGAAGAAAATAACTGCAAATCTTGGTTGTGGCTGTGAATGAGCTGTTTCCTTCTTTCCAACTGTTTCCAGATCATCATGTTTCCTTTCTTCCAACCTTAATTCCTGAGAATATGGCCCAGAAAGTGCACACATTCCTCTGCTTTCCTTCTTTGCCTGTAGTTTGTTCAGAGGCAGAAAGAAAGACAAGATGAGAACAGAGGAGAAGAGAGAGGAACATGAGAGGAGAGGTGAGGAGAGCAGAGGAGGGGGAGGAGAGGGAAGAGGACGGGGAGGAGATGAGGAGAAGGGAGAAAAGGAGAGAGGATTGAGAGAGGAGGAGAAGGACAGGGGCAGAAAGGAGATGATCCGAACCCTTGTTTAGGATATCTAATTAATTGAAGGCAAATTCTTGTTTTCCTTCCACATCACCTTTCCTATGTTCCATCCTCTTTGGAAGCTGTGTCGTGTCTGGCTCCTTTTCTTGTCTCCGCAGCCCCATACAGGAAGGATGAGGGTTTCACAGCTATTACCCCCGACCTAAGTGGAGTCCCCAGGGACCAAAGAAGAGTGATTGTGGATGGTGTGGTTCTCATCCTTATGTTCCAGACCAGGAGGGCCTAAGGGCCAGGAGATGGATAGGATGAAAAATCCCCTGGACACTCTCCCTTTGTCCACCTTGGAGACAGCAAAGAAGTTGGAGGAACTATTGGTCTGTGCCTTTGAAAATGATAATGGAAACCTGTTTCAATGGCTCCTGGGACCCAGAGAAGAGAATTTCGTCCTATAGGACCAAATTGTATGTAGGGCTTATTCTTAAACTTAACAAAACTTGTCCTCATACTTTGGGATCAGATTCCCAAACTAAGGGTACAGAGATTCTTAATGGCATTGTCACCCAAAGCCCAAGAGTTTTGCCCACCAGTAGGGCAAGGTTTGGGGAAAAAGGGGGAGGTGAGAGGCCCATTTCCCCCTTTGTTTGCCTCTAATGTCTGGTGCTGCCTCTGAAACACTTGTAATTCTAATATATGACCTAAAAATGGAGAGAGGCCAAAAGCAAGACATGTCTGTGCCTCACCAACTGACCTCTCTCTTCCTCCTGCTTCTCTTTCTTTCGCCTTTTCTAAAAACTCTGCTGAGAATGGTTCTCACGCTGGCTTTTTCTTCCCCTGCCTCCTCCTTTCCCTCTTTTGTCAGGCCCCCCAGCCCAGGGAGGAGTGTTAGGGGAGGGCTCCACCCCCCAGACCTCATTCCCACACTCATAATTCCTGGGTCACAGGAGACACAAAAGGGGTTGCTGTGCTCTCCGGCCCTAGCTTGGTGGGGGGTTGCAAGGGGAAAGGAGGGAGGGAGGGAGGGAGGAGGAGGAGGAGGAGGAGACATGGCACAATCATTTTTTTTAACCCAAGCTTTATTGGCTGTACCTTACTTTCACACTGAAGATGACCTTCTTCCCTATCCCCTGTGCTCACCCTCCCCTCCCCCCATTAATCTTCCCTCCTTTCCTGGGGCAGTCTTCATTTTCTTTTTCTTCCTCAGTGACTCTGTTTCTCTGGAAATTTTTGCCATTTTCCTTCCATCACTCCCCCCAAAATGATGCTTTAGAGGAAAGATTGTGAATACTAGGTGCTAGGAGTGCATGGGGTAGAGGGCAGGGATGGAGGCAGGGGGAAGTGATAGAAAGGATGGCTTTTTAATGAGGGCACTTGAGCTTTCCCAAAGCTGTAGGTCTTTAGGTGTTCCTGGAAGCTGTTCCCTGGGAACGAGATGGCTGTGTCTCCAGGCTGAGGTGGCAAGAGTCCAGGAGCCAGGCAGAGGCAGTAGGATCTAGAAAGCTGGGTTGGGAATTGTAAGATAACCTCAGTTATGCCCTTTAAAAATTTTCCAAAGAAAGGAGCTAAAGCTGCTGCTTCTTTCTGTTGGAGTGTTCTGTCTGTGCTCCTATTGCTGGTAGCAGTATCTCATCCCTTTCTCTGCCTTCTTCACATACAGTTCCAAATGTTTGCTCCTCAGGTCCTGAGTCCCCCTGTGTGTTGAGTCCTAAGTTTGGCTACTCTGGGATGGAGGGTAAAAAAGGAGCAGATATGGCCCCTGCCCTTGGGTAGCTTACAGTCTGACCAGGGAGACAAGACCTACACACTAACAACCAGTGAAAGGCTAATACTAGGAAGAAAATGGAAATGTGAACAGAATAGACCAAAACAAACAAACCATCCACGTGCTACAGAATTAAAACCTCTTTATTTGGAATTGAGCATAGGAAACCATATGGAAGCAATTCAGAGATATGCAAAGCAAAGACTGAAAATGACACAGTCACTGCCCTCAAGGTGTTTACAGGGGACAAGATATATACATAAATAACTTTAATACAAGTTATATAGAAGTGAACAGGAGTCCTCACCAAATAAGTGGTCAGAGAACACGAACAGACAATTTCTAAAAGAAGAAATGCAAAATATCAACAACTATATGAAAAAATTTCTCCAAATCATTGATAACAAGAGAAATGCAAATTAAAGCGGCTCTGAGACTCCATCTGACACTCTTCATCGTGGCCAGGATGACCAAAAGATGAGGACAGCAAATGTCGGAAGAGCCCTGGGGAGCCAGGGCACATAACTGCGCTGTTGGTGAAGCTGTGAACTGGTCCAGCCCTTCTGGAAAACTTTCACCACCAGTCAAGTTACTGCTGTCTCTTATCCGGGGTGGAGACAGACTCTTCCGAAATCCGTAGTTCTTCTAGCTGAATGCCCTGGCTTCTCCCAAGGTTCTTTCTCTTACCCAAGGGGAAGAATAGAAGAACAATAAATGGACAAATGGGACCCAGACAGGGGTGTACTAGAACTTGCTCATACCAGCTCTTGTGACAGCTGGTTGTTAAATCTTCGCCTCAGAAATCAGCAAATATTACATACACATCAGGGCTTGATTTATCATTTTGTTAGTTGTCTAGACTTAAGAAAGTGATAGATAAAATGTTAAAAATGCAGATTATAGTTAAAAGTGTATTATATGGACTTTTTTTTCTTTTGGAATGCTGGTTTTTAAACAATATATCAGCACACTCCTGGACCAGGGAGATATCCTGGGTCACAGAGGAGAGCTGGACCCTCTGCCTTGAAGGGAAAAAGGGGGCATCCTTGGAATCAAGCTCTAGGATTGGCCTCCAAGCAGTTAACTTCCTAGGAAGAGAGTTTACAGAAGGCAACTCTATCTGGAGCCCTGGACCCAAGTATGAGTATTTTGAGCCTTAGAGAATTGCACCCAAGATTGCGGGCATGCCTCTTAAGTTAGGGTCTCCCCAGTCACCTCCAACTTCTCTGAACACAAAACACAAAGGCTGTAATTTCTTTATCCCTTTGCCAATATGCATTTCACTGGGCAGCTTTGTAACATATTTGCATTGCTGCTCCATTTCTGAGGTTTCTAGAAGATCATTCTTAGGCATTCCCTTTCCCTCCTAATCAAAGAATTAAAATAAAGAACCCAAGATGCCCCCTCATGAGGTCACAAAATCACAGTGCTTCCTCTTGCCTCAACACGGTCCCCAGAGATGTGTCTCTGCTCTCCAGAGGTGAAGTTATTTCTTATCTGTGACCCCTGTTTCCCTTGCTGAAGTATGAGCTCATTTCCTCTTGTTCTATCCTCAGTGGAGCCTGTGAATAGCTAGGCACCCCACCACCACCACCCCCTGCCAAAGGATGGGCCTTTCATTTAAGTCCTTAAAGCCTGTTAAATTATCTCCTCTCCAGCCCATATAACTCCCAGGACCCTAACCTTGAAGTTCTGTTTAAATCCTTTGGTAGATCTGACTACTTTCCTCTGTACATGTCTACTCACTTCTCCACCCCCCACCCTCCCATCTCTCCAGGCTCCAGCTCCTTCACATTATCCTTCTCCCAGCCCATGATACAAGGTTGTCTCAGGCACAGAATTCTAATAAGAGATTAAATCTATCAGCACAAAACATCAGATTGAAAATGAAACAATTCTGCCTACTCCAAAATAGCTAATTAGCTAATTGTCTTGATATTTTTCAGTGAATTTCCTGGATGGCTTGGTGTGTCATATAAAAAAGTGGCTACAGATAACAGCTTAAGTGATAAGGTAAAAACTAGTTTAACCAGTACTCTTCTGTCACCCAGAGCTCTAGGGCCAACACTTTCTCACATTTTAGTATAATGACAACTGATGTTCAAAAAACATAGCTGATCCTGAGGCGCTGAAACTTCTGAGGTGCCTTCTAGATCAGAAAAGAAAGGTGTGAATACACTTAGTATAGGTATAGTCTTAAGATATTGTATCGTATTCTCTTTTTTTGAAAATCTGTACTGTGCATGGCATATAGAATAGCACTCTATTAAATAGGGAAGGGCCTCTCTGATTCACAAGATATGTTTTGTTTCCTCATCCATCCCAGACCTTTTCATTGCTGGAGCACAGCTGGGCCTGGTCTGGTTCCCAGCTGGGCAATAGAGAGATGTTATGGATCAACCAACACGGTCAGCCTCTCAATTTCTAAGTTAGGATGCTGATCAGAGCAGAAACCTGGGTGAACTTGAGACAAGTCGAGAACTGGGAAGCCTTCCTGGGTTTACTCTGTGGTTTCAGGGAGCAGTATAGGGCTCCCACATCCACTCCAAATGTACTCTTTGGCTTCTGACCTGTTCCTGTGGCCTCTGAGGCTGGCAGCATCTCAAGGTCAGTGTGGGCCAAATCTTCCAACCCTCTAGGCTGCCCCCGCCATTTCTCACGCCACCCTTCAAACCAGTCCTGGCAGTCAAAGTGAACGAGGAACCATGCTCAGAAACCTGACTGGGCCTGTACCTTCTCTCTGTTGGCTCCCTTGTAGGAGGGCAGCAGCTCACATGGATAAAAGAGAAAGTGGCTCCCTGGGTGTTTTCAGATTTCTAGTAATAACATTGGAGGCTCAGACAGAAAATGAGCCTGAATCCCACTGACACGGCCATTTCAGAGGAAGTTCATTCTGCTCATTCTTGACATAACCGTTACCCTGTCCTTCCTGCGTCTTCTGACTCTGACTCTGTGGGGAATGGTTGGTTTTAGGAAATGACATTGATGTTCCCTGACCCCCATGTTGAATATATCAGGGGTTAAATCCATCAGGACGGCATTGTTGGAGGGCAAACAAGGGGAAGTTGATCATAGAGTCTAGTCCATTGCCATCCATGTCCCCTATCTCCTCTCCAGTTTAAAAAGTCAGGAAAATCTGGGTTCAAGCCCAGCCTCTGATGCATACTGGCTGTGTGACCCTGGACAAGTCATTTAATCACTTGGAATCCCAGGCAATTCTTTGAAACTGTTAAGTCACAGAGCAATTGTAGATCTGTGTTAATTAGAGGATGTTTCCTCCCTGGAGTTTCCTACATTGATGAAACAACAAATTCAGGGTGAGAGTACTGGAACTCACAAGAATTCTTAGGTCCCGTTTTTGTACTTTCCGTCATGACTAGTAGCTCTCAAACTCCATCAGCTCCCTGAGAATTATCCACCTGCCCTTGGCATGTCCAGGAAATAGCCATTTGAGACTCTTAATCTTCTGAATTTTTGCAAATCCATTTCCTCCACACTGTTAACTTTCCCCAAGAAACTGTCTTGACTTCATTTGTTGTCTTAGCTAGGAAACAGAGCAGGCACCCCCAGCTTTGATGCCTGGATCCTGAAAAACAGAGAGGAGACAGGCTCACCCACCCTTCTTGTCTCTGAAACATAGGTGGAACCACCTAGTATGTGTTCTCTTCTGTTTGCCTAAGCCTGTGGCAGTGTCCCTATGGGTGTCCCAAAAGTTCTTCCAGCCCTCCTGTCTGCCACAGTCTTTCAGTAAGCGCTAGGTGCCTTTGTACTGTCCCACTGGGGGCTGAATGTTCTGGGTCAGTAATCATCCTCTCTGGGAGAGGGCAGAGAGCAGCCTAGGCTCCCAGGGGTCATGCTAGCATGGTGAGGAATGTTGCTTCCACACACCACCCTCCCAGCCTTCAGTTCAGGTGGCAGTCCCCCACAAGCCAACATCATGAACCACATTTTATCTGTTTACTTCAACTTTTTAAAGGACAGTCACCTGGAAGTAGGAATAGACTTGTTCTGTTTTGCCCAGAGGGCAGAATTAAAAACAATGGGTAAAAGGGGTAAAGAGGCAAACTTAGGCTTGAAGTCAGGAAAAACTGGGTAATAATTAGAGCTGTTCAAAAGTGTAAGGGGCTGGGTTGGGAAGTGGTGGGCTCCTCCCTGATCCCACGACCTCCTCCCTTTATTATTGAAGGTCTGTAGGCAAAGACTGTGTGACCGCTTGTAAGGTATGTTGTAGAAAGAATTATTTTCCAGGGGTGGGTTAGGCTAACTCACCACCAAGGCCTCTCCTC
The DNA here is from genome assembly GCA_028627135.1 of Pseudochirops cupreus. NCBI lineage: Eukaryota > Metazoa > Chordata > Mammalia > Diprotodontia > Pseudocheiridae > Pseudochirops > Pseudochirops cupreus. Next base: position 215,319,586 of record CM053581.1, read on the forward strand.
ACTATGAAAGTCTGTGATGCTATAACTCCTGTAAAATATGAAACACCAGCGGCTACATGTCATATGTATTAAACCACCAGTTGTTTGCTCATTGAAAATGTTTTGTGAGTGAGTCCTTATAAATTCTGTTCAAATTGTCCCATAAACCCTGAAAATATGGCTGTGGAGTCACTGTCTTAGTGACCATACAAATCATGGTGCTCTGCAAACATCTACATTTTTTCCCCAGGAACTGAGTCCCACATATGGCAGCGGATGTATTTTGTTCCTAGTAATCAGTTTATTGATTCTAGGATCATAGATTTAGAACTGGAAGGGACCACAGAAACTGTCTAATCCAACCCATCCAGGATTAAGAGTCAGTTTGTGTTTTGAGAGCCACAAGTCACCTTGAGGCCACAGGTTTTCCGCCCTTGACTTAACCTCCAAGGTTGCAGACAGTTCTGATCCCTGTGACTAGATCTGTCTGTAAAGTGATTCTAGTGTAGACATTCTATTTCAAACTACGCCTAAGTCAAGGAATGAAATCTATGATGGTTGTATGTACTGGGATGGCTGGGTTGGGGGGGGGAGGGAGACAGAGGGGTTCTTCATCTTTTAAAAGTTACCTACATATTGGTTTTTGCTTATTTGTCAGCTGTACTTTGCTCTGTCTTGACAGAGAGGACCATGGTTGCTGGGCTATGGCTGTTGTTCCTTCCAGGGTAGCAAAGCTTCCCTCCTCCAAACAGGTCCTGTCAGCTTTGAGGCCCTAAAATTAAAGAGACAAGGCCTCATTCTGGGAGTCCCTTGGGTAATGAGATATTTTACAGCAGAATATTTCTAGGACTCCAAAGCCCCTGGTTTCCCCAGCACTGGGGTTTGACATAAAGGGAATTTCACTAGCAGTATTTGTCTACCTGTGTCTGTTCCAGCCTCGTCATATTGGGCCCCTTCCCTACCCCTCACCTACTTCAGGGCTACTTAGGTACATGCTGAAGATCGCCTTATCAAGCCAGAGCTGGCCTACTGACCACATGTGGTATAATAAAAAAAAAGACCGAGGAGTCAAGGATTAGTAGCTCTGCTACTAATTTGCAATGATTCGGGACAAGTCCTTTTACCTTTAGGGGCTTCATTCTCCTCATCTGTAAAATTCAAGAGTTGTAGATGTTCTCTATCTAGGTCCCTCCCAGTTTTAACATTATATATTTCACAAGCTATTACCCTTAGAATTAGTCTTCTGCTCCCACCAAGCTGTTCTCCTGGCTATCCCCACCACCTGCCATGCTCATTACCACTTTTTCCAAATTTTAAAAGTGTTGTTCTTTTCTGGAATGCCCTATCCTCTCCTCTCTTTCTAAATTCTACTAAAGCTTTAAGGTCCAGCCTAGCTCCCTGACCTTTCTCTGGCTTCCCCCTGCCTAGTTCACACTGATCTTTTCTTCTCTGATCTCTGAACCAACTACACTGGCTCTCCCTTAATCATGCACTGTACTCTGCTGTTCCTTTATCTGTCTTCCCCTGTGTGTGTCATCTCCCCAGCTAAAACTGTGAGTTCCCCAAGGGCAAGGACCAAAATGGTCACTCTGCTTAAGTACTTCCTTCCTGACAAGTTTCAGAGTCCTTGAATTGGAAGAGACCTGTCAGGATCCAGACAGGAGAAAGTCTTACTGCACTTGGATCCTAGCACAGTTGTCACTTGGGCTGGGCACTACATAGTCTGTTGAAAACTGCTGGGGTGGCAAGGTGGCACAGTGAATAGAGTACTGGCCCTGGAATCAGGAGGACTTGAGTTCAAATCTAGCCTCAGACACTTAACACTTACTAGCTGTGTGACCTTGGGCAAGTCACTTAACCCCAATTGCCCTGCCTTCCCCCCTCCAAAAACAAAAGAAAGAAAAGAAAACTGTTTACTAAGGAGCCATTTTTCCAAGTCTTCTCTGTCCTTCAGTGACTCCCTGTTCCTCTTCAGTAGGCAAAGACTCATTCCCATCAGGCCTGATGAGGATGGGTCTTTGCAAGATGCCCCAGCTCTCCATTCAGGACACTCATGCCCAGCCTTCTAACAGATCCCTGCAGCCCTGATCGAGAGAGTGCTGGCAGGCAAGGATCCTGAGAATCATTCACAATAATGTTGCAGTCCCCTTTCTGGTTTTGAACAGACAAGCCTGAGTCTTTGCCTTTGAATAAGCCTGACTGGAAAGCCCACAAAGTGTTAAGCCTTTGAAAAGGGCTCCTAGAAGCTGGGCATCTTGCCACCCTCAGCGTTGGACACTGGGCCTTCTCTAATTACCATGGCATCACCTGCTAGAGAGAAGGGGGCGCCAAGCAAGCTGCTCCCGTTCACTGTAAACCCCAGCAGTGGCCTGATTTCAGCTGACCAAAGCAAGGAAGAGCCGTTAAAATCTGGCATTCACTGTCTTGAACTCCCCCTGAGAGTCTGGTCAGTGCTTGGTTTCTTTACTTGAGAGCATCAGGCTACTCCACCCAGTCCTTAGCCCTTTCAGGAGTGGGCTATTTGGTACCTAACAGCATCACCCTTCCCTTCTCACAGAACTGATAGAGCCTAAAATGAGCTTTCAGGCCACACCAGCTTCTCCTTTTGCACCCAGAACACCCAGAGCTCATTCTACTGAGCTCCAGCACTTTAACCTCTAAAGTACCACTGTTTGGGCCTTTCTTGACTGCATTTACCACACACTGTGCAAAGTGTGGAAGGCAGCATTCATAGTGGGAAAGGAGTCCTGACATTAGAGTCACAAGTGGGGAGTCCCCTTCGTGCCTTGGTTTCCTCTTCCAGAAAACAGCATTAATAATATTCAGACTTAGCACCCCACAGTAGAGTTGTCTGGAGGAAACTACTCTGCACCCTATAAATCCGAGTTACTAGTATTATCATTTGCTTTGTGTTCCAGTTATGTGTGTATATGTCTTATCTCCCCTACCAGACTCCAAGCTCCTGATTATCAGGGCAGGGACTCTCTCTTATTTACACTTTCATTCATCTTTGTAAGAAAGGCAATGAGTCCCTCATTCATTTTTTTAAGAGAGGCAGTGAGTATGTTATAATGGGAAGAACATTATGTAGTCAAAAGGGAGTTGACCAGCACTAATATTTAGCTGGTTGACTATATATAAGTCATTCTGAACCTCAGTTTTCTCATCTATGAAATGGATGCCCAGCTTCTAGAACTTCTTTCACTATCTACCTCACAAGGCTGCTGTAAAGATTTTACATGCTATATAAAATATGAGTGATTACCATGATTATCCTTCACTGAGTCTTCTATGATAGGCTCCTGATAAATGTCAACAGAATTAGGCCCTAGTAATCCTATAGACTATGGGAACAAAGGCTGGACTGGGCTGCTACCCACTGATGGACCTTTTGATTCCCACTAAATTCTTAACAATTGCCCTTAGGGAATGTGGGAACAGAAGCAGTGCTAAGGGTTAATATGAGGAGGTGCTAATGGAGGTTGGACCCTGGTTTCCTGTTTGTACCAAGATGCAACCTCTCCCCCCCTTTCCTCAGTTAGCCTCCATCTGGTCCTCTCCATCTCATCCTGCTCACCACAAGTTCTCTGTTTGTAGGAATTTGCTAAAATCCAGAAGGTATGTGATTCCTGGGCTGGGACCATGGTGGGGGAAGGGAGGAGGCTCACAATAAGGTCCCTTCCATTTCTGGGCATTGTTGTTTTGCTCCAAGAGCCTGATCCCCTCCCCTTCCCATGGGGTAATCTGGGACCATATGTGCCATAGCAGGAGCAACCTGCCTCCCTGCTGCACCAGGCCTTCTCCCTTCCTTCCCTCAACCCAGCCACCAGCTCTCAATCAGAACCTGAAGAAGGAAAGCTCATTTCTTGGGCCAAAGCCAGGAGGCATTTCAAACAGCAATGCTGACTGCTGTTCTCAGTTTTGTTTTTTTGGTTGATGTCTCTGAGACTTCTTCCATTCCATTCTCAGACTGTGGTGGCCTCTGCAGAGAGCCTCCTTCTTTTGGGTGGGCTGTCTTGGAGCAATCACTCCCTGCCAGGAGGCATCCTTGTGCCCTGCACCTTTTCTAGAGACTTTTACTAAACACTTTGCAGTGGCTAGAACCCAAGCACTGATATTCTTACTCTGGGAGGCTATTCATCCAATACAGTTCATTTGAGCAACATTTATCAAGAGCCTCCTATATTCACAGTTCTGTGTTAAGGATAAAAAAGTTGAAACTTGACACCATCCTTTTAGTCTCCTTGGGGAGATGTAGACATATATACAAACAAAGATAGGTAGAATGAGTTGAAAATAGCTTGACTCTGAATTCTTCTTTAAGTGGTCATTTTCCCTGGATCCCTAGAATCAGAATAGCAGTGACTCCTTGTGAATTGGAAGGTTCCTCACAAGTTGTTCAGCTCAACCCCTTCTCAGATGATTAATCCTGTCTACAACATTCTCCAAAAAGTCATCCAGCCTTTACTCAAAGACTTCCATTCATTCTTTGCCACCTCTACCCTAGTCCCTGTCCCCACTTCATGTCTTTATATGTACCTCCAACGCAGGGAAGATACTATAGAAACTCAGGCAGGTCCTGGAAGTACTGTGGGAACACAGGTTCTAGAACACCAACATGAAGTACAGGTTTCTGCGTAGGTAATGCTAGGAGACATTCTGGAGGCCTGCTCTACAGAAGGTCAGATCAGTACCCTGCATTGTGCCCAGCACCAGTGTAGTTCTGAATGCCCAGAGGGCATTTCTATTAGAAGCCGCCAGCTGCTGGTAGCCCTATCACCGGGTGAGATTTGGACTAAGCTTGACAAGCAGGTACATAACACAGATGTCCATAGACAACTCCAAGATTTTGCCTGGTCAAAGTGTTCCAGCAATCTAGCTGTTTTAATAATCCTCAGGATCAGAAGTAACAGTTACCAAAACAGGAGAAACAAAGCCCCTACTTACCTCTTGTATCCTGTCTCCTTAAATGGCAATCCTCTTATCCTTCTCTCTTAAGTTATAGGAAACATTGTCTCTTTTCCACTGTAACTCCTTCATCCTTCGGGGGTTGTTCCTCCTTTGTTCTCAAAGAGGACCAATGGCTACAAATGCCTGGAGTCAGGAGATGGAAGAGACTTGCAGTGGTTCTCAACTTTCCTAATGCCCTGACCCTTTAATACTCGTATGTGGGCATATCTGCACATGGGCAGACCCACCTGGAGATGGATAGAAAAGCAGTGTCTCAGTTCTTAAGACCATCGGAAATATGTGTTGAGAACCGCTGGAATAGAGGATGTGCACACAACAGAGAGGTCAGTGTCCCTGCATCCAGAGTAAGAAGAGGGAACTCAGGGGCGGCTAGGTGGCGCAGTTAATAGACCACTGGCCCTGGAGTCAGGAGGACCTGAGTTCAAATTGGCCTCAGACTCTTCACACTTACTAGCCGTGTGACCTCGGGCAAGTCCCTTAACCCCAATTACCCTGCCTGCCACCCTCCAAAAAGCAAGAAAAAAAAGAAGAGGGAGCTAAGGTATAAGGAGATTAGGGAGGTAGAAAGGAGCCAGATAGGAAGGGCTTGAAAAGCCAAATCTAGGTTTTTATATTTGATCCTAGAGGTATTAGAGAGCCATTGGAGTTTATGAAATAGGGTGAGAGAGGGTGACATGGTCAGACCCATGCTGACAAATCAGTTTGACCGCTGAGTGGAGGATGGACTAGATTGAGAGGAAGCTTGAGGCAGGGAAGGGAATAAACATTTATAAAGCACCGACTATGAGCCAGGCTTGTGAGATGAGTGCTACTATTGTCCCCATTTTTCAGTTCAGAAAACAGAGATAAATGGAGGTTAAATGACTTGCTCAGGGTCACACATAAGTGTCTGAGGACAAATTTGAACTCAGATCTTTTTCACTCCAGGCCTAGCACTCTGTCCACTGCACCACCAGCTTCTTTGTGTTTCCCAGCTTATTGGTCCTTCACTTCTAAATCATAGGAAACCTTGACTTCAGTGAGAACTGATCTTGCTACTTATACAGACAGCACCAGTCTGAAAGATATTCTTCCTTACCAGGCAATGCTCAAATGAATAGACTATATCTAAAGTAACAGGAGGTGTTCTCAGGTTCTGTGACCTGGCAAATCCTCTTTTCTCATAACTAGAAGGGAACCAACTACTCAGATCCTTGGGAATATCTTTAAGATTCCAGCCTATTAAAGATCTGAACACAGAGCCTTTCCTCCTCAGTCATGCTGGGCAGTGATCAGGAGGATGCTTATACTGAGGGAAGACCCTGCACAGCTGTCTCATTATGGCATCTTAAAACTTTTCCTGTCCTGGAGTCAGGAGGACCTGAGTTCAAATCCAGCCTGAGACACTTGACACACTTACTAGCTGTGTGACCTTGGGCAAATCACTTAACCCCAATTGCCTTGCCTTCCCCTCTCAAAAAAAAAAACCCAACCCTTTTCCCTCCCCAGTGATGCTCCTTTCTTGAAAGGCCTGTGCTCTAAAGCTTGGAGCTGTCTGTCCTTTAACCCCTACACTCCCTCCTCATCATCTATGACCTCATCTAAAGACTATAGGGAATTGCAAATCAATATCCTACTCACTCTGTAGAGCCCACATTATGTGTCTGTGTATGTTGGGACTGAGTGGTGAGGGTCCTCAGCTGCCCACAGTAATGTTGGATGAAATCTGAGCTAGACCAAGATCTTCCCCATATGAGTTTGTCTGTTTGTTTTGTGCGCTTTGGGATTTAGGAACCTTGATGGGGTTTTCACAGGGAATAGAGAGTCTATCATATTAGAACCATATGCTCAAATCCAGAAGGGTCTTCAGATGATGCTCTGTCATCTGGGCCTCCTACCCAGGGCAGGAGTTCACTCTTCAGCACCCTTGATAGGTGGGCAGCCTCTCCATGAGCACTTCCAGTGAGCAGGAGTCTATTTGCCAGGCTTCTCGCCATCCTCCTTGCCCTCCTCCAAGGGGGCTTCATTTTGTCAGTGTCCTTAAAATATGAATTCCACATCTGAGTAGCTTCAGATTATGATGCAGAAAACCCATGGCCTAGAATCTGCTCATTAAAATCAAGCCAACTTCACTTCCTGTGTCAGCTGTATATCAAGATAACAGCGCAGTCTTGACAAGCTCCCCAGAACAGCCAGCTCCTTGATAGTGGCTGGGCTTCTATTTGCTGCTGCTACAAGATTAGATTTGTCCATCTTATTGGCCTTGCGGAAGCATAGGACCTGCTGGCTATGTTAGACATCGTCTGGGATCTCTCTGAGAGGAAAGGAAGTAGCAGATTGTGGAGGGTTTCTGAAAAGGCTGACTGTCAGAATCCCCGATTAGTCATGTGGATGACAAGCTACAGGGACCTGAAGATGAAGGAGACAGACTGGATAGGAGATGGGAATGTCAGAGCAGACCATGATAAAAGGTTAAGTTCATAATGGTCCAGGATAGAAGATCAGTATAATAGTCCAGTGGGCCAGATCTTTGGTAACTTCTGTTCTTATCCCTATGACCCAGCTTTTGGTGAAAAGCTGTTGATGAAACCTAGGCTGGATTTTAAAGTCTTAAGCTAGCTGAGGTAAGCTGGGTAAGTTCTGCAAACTAACACTTGCCCATGCCCTTGTTTCAGTGTAGGGGCTCGTTGGATAGAAGATGCCAGCTTGGGGCTGACTTTCAGACACTATGTGGTAGAAAAAGCATTGTCCATAGAGTCAGGAAGAGCCGAGTTCAAATACTGCCTCAAACAATCTCTGCCTGGGCAAATCACTCAGCCTGCCTGCCCTAGTTTCCTCATCTATAAAATGCCCAAATAATAGCATCTACATCATTGAGGTAACTGTTAGGATAAGATCAATTAATATTTGCAAAGGACTTCATAAAGCTACATAAATGCTAGCTAATATTCTATATTTATCCTGCAAGTCCAAACCATTGTCTCAATAGAAACAGCAAAGACCCAGAGGACTTTGAGTAATGGGAGATAACGTGACCTTGGTTATCATAAGCCTGTCCACCAAATTTAAACCTTCCTCATGCAATTTACCTGAAAGGTTTATAGGCTGTAATCCAGAGTCACACCTAGGCTAGCATTCCTTTCTGATATTTATTCCGCCGTTATAGCAGTCAGTCTTCTCCCTGGTTCAGTCTCTCCCTATGTGTCAAGTGATAGAAAACTCACCAGCTGCTGGGCAATCCATTTTACTTTTGGACAGCTCTTAGTTGTTTGTGGGGGGGAAGAACTTCCCTATACTGAAGTGAAATCTAACTCGCTGTAACACCTACCCACTAATCCTAGGTCTCTCCTCTGGGGCCACACAGAATGCTTCTATTTCTTGCTCCAGGTGATGACCCTTCAGTTATTTTAAGGCATTTCTCCTGCACTCTCCCCCTAAGTCTTATCTTGCCTCTCCAGGCTAAGTGTCCCAAGTTCCTTCAGCTCATCCTTATATGGCATAGTTTCAGGCCCCCTCTCCATACTGGTCAGCTTTCTCTGGACATGTGCTAGAGGATCAGTGCCTGCCCTAAACTGAGGCACCCAGGCCTGAACATGAGACTTCAGATGTGGTCTGATCAGGCCACGTCCAGAAAGAATATTGCCTTCCACATTCTGAGCACCAGGGTACTTCATGCAATCCAAGATCATTTCAGGTTTTTTTAAGTCACTCTGTTGACTCATTTCAAGCTTGCAGTCAATTAAATTAGTTCCCCCAGGCTTGCGCACTGAACAGTAAGGTCATAGAATAAAGGCCCCAGTCATACAGAGCAGGCCCTGCCTCTAACATAGATCATAGATTTAAAGCCAGAAGGAAACTTGGTGGTCATCTGTACTAACTCCCCCATTTTATGAAGGTAGAAGCTAAGGTCCAGAGAAGTTGTGACTTAGCAGGGTCACATAGGTGACCAATATTCAAATCCAGGTCTTAATACCAAATCCATCATTCTTTCTACTGTACCAAAGCCCCACAGAAAACACGTGGCCAGTGACCAGTGGTATTCCTTTGTCACATAGATCCTTGGAGAAGATACAGCTGTATGGACTGGTTTAAATGTTTTCTAGGGTTGTCAAACTGATGCTGCCTTTGTTTTCCAGAATTTGAGCATTACCATGTCATTGAGCATCTGGTAAAGTGCTTTTTTTCTATCTCCAAAAATCCCTAGAAATACCCTGCCAAGTGGGTTAGTATTGTTGTCCCATTTTACAAACTGATGAAGTAAGGCCAAAAGGTTTTCTGCCACCCAAAGCACCTGCTTTTCTACCCTCCATCTGGGTGGGGGGCTGCTGAGGCAGAGAGGTGGTTGTTTATCCTTCCAGTGAAAGGAAGGAGGATTGGTGGAGACTAGAGCAAGTTAGAAGCGTTAGATGTGAATTTCATTGGGGCATCCTGGGGTCAGATTTCATGAGCTGACTCCCAGAATTAAGTGAGATATTTATCTGTAGAAAGAGGTAGAGAATTCATTTCACAGAAGACTTAATCTGCCTTATTCAGCACTTTATTCTCAATTAAATAATCTCTGGATTTTTTATAGCTTCCAGAGCAGGAAGCCAATCCATTCAACCCAGAGCCCCATATCTTACAGTTCCCCATCTGTGATCCTGTAATCTACTCAAGAAATTCACCACAGTAAACCTTGACAATCTCTGTAAGTAAGGCACCAATCTTCTGTCTGTAGCCTAAAATCTGCCCAGAAGATACGCAATCATGCATCCTGACATTTTCTGTTACTAGGTAAGGGCATTGCAGATACTAGTCTACAAAATCTGATGCCCATTATCTGTCCAAAAAAATCACCATCTCATACCACATTCCTTAGTAAGGGACCCTGAAGACATCAGTGAGGATTCCTTGCCTCATCTTTCTGTCCCCAAAGTAGGCAGTCTGGGAGGGGAAGAAGGGGGTTTAGAGGGAGCTACCAGCCTGGTGGTTTCTCTCTGTTTAGAAAGGGTGGGGTGGACAGGTTGGCATATTTAAATCATCGTCAGGATTGCCAGAAAGCCAAACAATGAGTTTATTTTCTGCCTTTGGGAAAGATGGAAACTGTCTTATTAAATTTATTATTTTTCTCTTGGTACATTTTCCCAGCTCAGAAAGCAGAAGTGGTGCCTGAGAACCAGGGTGGAGGCTGAGTTCCACCAAAGCCCAGAATGGGGAATTGGGCCTGGGCAACCTTGCTAGATCTCAGACCAAGACAAGGAAAGAATAGAGAAGGAAGAGGGTATTGGGACCCTAGGAAGTTATAGAGAGAAATTGTGGACTGGTCTGTGCGATGAAAGAAGGTCTGGGGACCTGAGATCTTGGGAGAATGGGGGTAAAGGGATTTTCATTTCACCCTGATTCAGTTTTATTCAATGCAGCAAATATTTATTGAACAACTATTTCCCACTATTTCTTTTGCCAGTAAACAGCATGGTATAGTGGATAGAATTTTGACATTAGAGCAAGAAAGACTCGGGTTCAAATGCCTCCTCAAACACTTACTATATGACCTTGGGCAAATCAAGTTAAGACTACTTCGTGTGTTGGTTTGATCATTTGTAAAATTAGGGTAGTTGGATTTGATAGTCTTCAAAGGCCCCTCCAGCTCCAGATCTATGATCTTATGATAAGAAAAAGATAGAACTTGAAGTTTAATTGGAGAAAGCAGACACATATAGAACAGCAAACAAAACAATACTGATAGACACCTGTGTGATTCATGCTTTGAGAACCCCTGCACACTAGAGGTGAGAGATGAGTTGGACTTTGAAGGATGTGTAGGGCACATGGAGACAGAAAGGGAAGAAGAACACTGGCAGTAAAAAAGGGGATTAACTAGTCAGTGGCCCATGGTTGAGAATGAACGGGGTGGATTCCTAGGACATCTGGGAGGCCAAGAGCCTGCGATTCTGAATAGCCTTAGATAGAAGGCTGAGGGTTAGAGTGGATGCCCCGGGCAGGAGAATGAAAAGATGAGTGTTTTAAAATGATTAATCTGATGGCAGGAGTTGAGCATAGAGGATTAAAGGCGCAGGAATTGGAGATTAACAGTAACACAAACAAGAGTGAGACACCAGGGGCTGTGTATGGGATAGAGCTGATTATTCTCCCCTTTTCAAAGTAATTGTTTCCTTAAGGGTAATACTCAAGTTTCCTAACTCATTCCAGAAATAGTGAGTTCCCGATGTGAACATACCACTGAGAAGTCGCAGACAAGTAAAATGTTGGGTCTCTGCCTTCAAGGAGTTCACAGTCTGTGTAAGGAAGAAGGAAAACCTAGAATAAACATCAACAGTAAAGAAAAGTCACAAGGCAGTAAATAAGTGCTGCTTCTTGTTATTTAGTCATTTTTTAGTCACGTCTGACTCTTTGTGAACCCATGTGAGGTTTTCTGGACAGAGACACTGGAGTGGTTTGCCTTTTCCTTCTCCAGCTCATTTTACAGATGAGGAAACTGGGGCAAGCAGGGTTAAGTGACTTGACCAGGGTCACACAGCTAGTAAGTGTCTGAGGCTGGATTTGAACGCAGGTCTTCCTCACTGCAGCCAGGCCTGAACCTCTATCCACTGCACCACCCAGCAGCCCTAAAATAAGTGCTAGATTAGTATTTTGAACTATAGATACTATGTGCCCTGGGCAGGACAAGATGTCTCTCAACAGAAATGGCCTTGGCAGACCTCTTGGAGAGGCAGAACTAGAATTGGACCTTGAACAATGGGTAAGATTTGGATAGGCAGAAAGGATGGCAATTTCTGGGTTATCAAAAAGGCTGTATAGGTAGGGAAGAGCAGACTCTGAAGAGCTTTGAATACTGTGGAATGGAATATGAACCAACCTAAGCAACCTTCCCTTGGAGTGAAAGCAAGGGGCTTTGGAGTGCTGAAAAAAGTTGTTGAGGGCTAACATTCAGTTTAATTTCAAGTCTATATTTATTAAGGACCTGTTTGTATAGAGCACTGGATTAGGTTAGGGATAGATACAGTTCAGATGAGACATAGGGTCCTTTTCTAATGAAGCTAATAATCTAGATAAGACACCTTAAGAGAACTATAATACAAAATTGTTGCAAACATTAGAGAGAGGCAAGCAGTGTGCTTTGTGAGGTCAAAGAAGGAATGGCCTCTCACCCATACCCAAGAATCCCTCTTTCTTGATCCTGGCCATGCTTTTCAAGTGGTCCAGGAAGTACACAGACTCGATTCCCCTTTTGGGGTTTTGGTGGGGAAAGGCTGAAGCAGGTGACCTTCCCTCTGGTCCAAGGCTTGATGTCTACTTTGGTTTGGTTCTCAGGCATCACTTCTGCTTTCCAGGCTGGGAAAACATAGGCAAGTGAGGAAAATAATAAATTTACTAAGACAATAATGTCTGTCTTTTTCAAGGCACCAGAAAAGGTAGAGAGGCTTTGTTTGTTAAAGGTAAACATGGTGTTTCTGCAGACTCTTACCAGAAGTGGCCCATCCCAGGTAGCACATTATTATGGCATCCCAACTGCATTACCGTTCCTGGAGCCCTGTCAGTCAGGACAACAGGAATCTTCCAGAGGCTCCCAGCTGCTTCATGATCGTATTGTCAGATAGTCCTCTGGTATGGAATTATGTAAAACAGAAAGGCAGAGGGTTGTAGAGTGCAAGTATCGAAGGGTTCTGAACTTGAAGTCAGGAGACCTGAGTTCAAATCCTGACTGTCATGACTGGGAAAATCACTGCATCTCCCTGAGCCTAGAAATCTGCTACTTACCTTTTAGGAGGAAAGTGCTTTGTAAATCTTAAAGTAAGATATAAATGTGAAATGTTAAAATATTGGTAAAAGATTTGTGTAGAATGAACACTCTCCTATCACATTTCTGGACTTGAGGTATGGGCAGAGCAGGGTGGGCAGGATGGACAACGCTGCTTTCAGAACACTTCTTGTCCTCTACCTCCTCTGTCTGGTACCCATTCCATAGCATTGCTAAAACTGTACCCCTTCCTGGCCTTCTAGGCTGTCTTCTTCTTTGTCACAGTGGTGGAGATACCTACCAGTGGAAGGGGCAGCTTTTTTCACATTGCCAGCTTCAGAATATTCACTTCACGATCTCACCCAGTCCAGCCCACTGACACCTAGCTAGCATTGCTTCTTGCTCCCACCTCCTTGGTGAAACTCCTCCATCTCATTCTGTTTTGTCTTTTTCCTTCCCACCATGTATTCTGCTGTCCTTTCAAATGATCTCTTAGCTCTAAGGGTGAAAAGCCTTGCTCTCCTCTGTATCACTGGCGCCCTGTATTCAATGTTTCAAGAATCTGTGATTTCTTAGTTGCTGGGTACTTCCTCTGACAGCACAGACCACAACTTTTCTGTTCCTTAGTAGGCGGTCTTTGTGAGTTTCTGTGGCCAAAAAATTCATCATCCTGTGGTCAACCTTTGATGAGTTTCTTTGAATCTAGCTGAGCTCGTGCTTGGATGATAAATATAACCAAGTCTCTACTGTACTAGAAGCCTTCCCAACTTGATGGGACTTGCCAGGATTTGTTCCCCCCCCAGCATATACTTCAAGAAGCCAAGGTCACATTCATGCCACAAAGAGGCACCAAAGTTTTAAGTTAGGATCATCAATTTAACGCTAAAAGGAATCTTAGAGACAGTGGAGCCCAACCCCTTCATTGTCCAGCTGAGAGAGGTGAGGCAGAGAGAGGTTAAGGGGCTTGCTTAAATCACACAGCTAGTGAGCATTTGAGATAGAATGTGAATCCCCATCATCGAATCAGAGCAAAAAATGGTCTCCTTCTGCACTCCTACCTCTGCTCTTGTTTGGGCCCCCTCCATCATTGGCTTAAGCTGTTCCTTTAGAAGACTTTATGGGGCATCTGTAATGTTCTGTGTGCTGCAGGATGTCACATCTGGATTGCCTCTCCAAGAAGAGTCAAAGCAGGGGCTGCTGAGTTCAGTGATTTTAACTTTATGTCCCCTTTCTGAGCTCTGGACAATTTTGCTGCTATCACCTCTCAGCCTCTTAGTCTAGGAAACAAACACCACCACCAGGTAATGACTAAACAGTACTCTGAAATATTTAGGTGTGAATTTCACACACATATACCCACCCACCCCTTCACCCCCAAACCCTTCACTTGTCAAGAGTGGTAAAGGGCTGAGGCTTTATTTAGATAGTAGCCTATAGCGTAGAAAGCACAAGACTGAGGATCTCAGCAGTAGAGGAGGGCACAGAGATGGGCAGACAGTTGTCAAGGACCTGGCCTGCCAGTTTATGGGCATTTCAGGTTTAGTATTTGAAATGTCACCTGCCACCACCCCACCCCCACAAGTGTCTAATTCACCCTGCAAACCTTCATCCCTGGACCTTATAAAGATTCTTTGGACTTGTAAACCCCTTCCTGACCTACGGATTTGGAGGCTCAAATCTGCACTGACACATAGTGGCTGAATTCTGTGATATAGATGGATGGACCAATGTGGCATTTATTTGTCTATCAAGGATTCTTGACTTGGGATCTGTGAACTTTTTAAAAATATATATTTTTTCATAATTTTGTGTAGTGGAGACAGCTCCAGATTTGGAGTCAGGAAGACCTGAGCCCAAATCCCTCCTCAGACCCTCTTACTAGCAGCGTGACCTCAGGCAGGCCATTGATCCTCTTGGCCTCAGTTTCTTCACCTGTAAAAATGAGGATAATAATAGCACTCACCTCACAGTGTTGTTGTGAGGATCAAATGAGATAATATATATTGAAGTGCTTTTCAAACCTTAAAGCAACTTTCATAATTTATTTCAACACAGTTGATTTCCTGTGTAGTCTTATGTATTTTATTTATGCATTTAAAGCAATGGTTCTCAACCTGTGGGTCGTGACCCCTTTGGGGGTCAAATGACCCTTTCACAGGAGTCACAGGGGTTGCCTAAGACCATCAGAAAACACATATTTCCGATGGTCTTAGGAACGGAGACACCGCTCCTCTATCCATCTCCAGGTGGGTCTGCCCACATGCAGATACGCCCACATACAAGTATTAAAGGGTTGTGGCCTTAGGAAGGTTGAGAACCCTGACTTAAAGGCATTATTCTGAGAATGGGTCCATAGGCCATAGGCCCAAGCTGCCGAGGCAATCTGTGACACAGAAACAGTTAAGAATGGCTACTAGTGGCGCATGAACTCTCTTAGAGAAAGTGTGGCTGATTATGGCAAGTACAGGGCAAATCCAGCAGTATCTTGGTAAACCTAGCAAGTTCCTCTGTCTATCCAGTGCACAGAGATGCCGTCCTAAAAAGAGGGGTTTTGGAAACATTGGGCATTGCCCAAGGGTTTGCTGGACTGCCTGCCTGGTCGGGCCCTGCTGTCTGTATTTTCAAAGGAAGCTACTTTTTCTTCAGTTTCACCTTGGGCTATTTTTCTGCATACCCATAGCCCCAGTCCCCACGGACAGCCTGTCTTTGGCCATTTGGCGTGTGAGGCTACAGCCTAGACACTCTGTGTGAGGCCTGGCCCCTGGGACAGACAACAGGCAGCATTTCCACGCCCCTTCTGCCCCTTCTGCCCCTTCTGCCCCTCCCTGTCTCCCTCTCTTTGTCTCCCTGTCTCTGTCTCTCTCTATCTCTGTAACACACACACACACACACACACACACACACACACACACACACTCTCTCTCTCTCTCTCTCTCTCTCTCTCTCTCTCTCTCTCTCTCTCTCTCTCTCCTTCTATGTGGCCTGGTATGCCATGGAGGAGGAGGAGGAGGAAGGCTGGGCTAAGTGTGCAGAACTTCCCCATCTGCATTGGACCCTTAATGCCATTTCTTCTCCATCTCCAGCTTCGTTCAGCACCACTTGGTCTGAGTCCATGCCTTATTTGCAGGGTGCAGAGCTGGCTGATGGGATAAGCCCCAGGTCAGCAGATCTTCCTGGACTACTGTTTGGACTGAAATTCTTTCCTGAAGGACTAGCTTGATGCCCTTCCCTAAGGGGCCAGCTTTCACTGAGCTGGTTGTCTGGTCCAAAAGCTGATCAGCATCTCAGCAGCTCTTTTTCTTCCCCTCGGAGTTATCCCTACTAGTTAGGACAATCTTCCTGGAAAAATCTTTGCCCCACCTTCCCCAGAGTCATGGTACCAGGAAAGAGGGCAGGCTACCTAAGGTTGCCTAGCTCTAAGGACCTCAACCCAAATCCGTGTCTTTTCCTCATCTTCCAAAAGATCAGCTTGTCTCACACCTTTCCAGGGGTGCTGTACCCCCTTCCCCTCCCCCCCAGCAATATGGCACAGACCTTGACCAGACCTCAAGAAAAAGCAGTCTCTCGTCCCCTGTATAAGTACTCCCTTGGAGGCCTGGGAAGCAAACAGCTCTTGGCATCTCCAGCCTCACTCAAGGAAGGAGATTTAAACTGGCATAGCCCTGACCTGTCAGCCAGCTTGCTTTCCCTGCTTCCTTGCTTCCCTCTGGCCATCTCCAGGTAGATGTCACTGTCTGGCCATGATTCAGTGCCAGGGATGGGCTGGCACCCCAGGGGTGGGGGGGGTGGTACCACGTCATCCCTCCCGCAGGCTCACCCCTTGGCACAGTGCAGTGTCTCACTTTCAAGGGAAAAAATGGTGTTGCAACTGACTCCCATCCCAGGTAGACAAGCTGGAGGCAGCCCCCACCCAGTGTGTGGAGCCCAGGGATCCCAAGGGAGAGAGATATGTCAGTCACTGGGGGGCAAATGAAGCGTTTCCTTTTGAATCTAGCTTAATCACTCAAATCAGAGTACCCCCTTTTCAAATGCCTGTCATTCTCAGTGCCGTAATGCACACTCACTGACACTCGGAGAAGTTCCCAGCCTTGACCCCGCCTTCCTGCCTGGCTGGGCGGGCTCTCTCTAGCTCACTCCTGCTCTCTCAGGCTGTTTGTTTCCCACTGCCTTTGCTGTGACTAAAGTGAGCCCGCCGGCCTGCCTGCCTGCCCGCCTGCCTGCCCATCCTCCCACTTTCCCACACTGCTTAGCAATCAGCAAGTTCTCACACTCACTCCCCCCCCCAGCTTCACCCCCCCCCAAGGGCCGCCCAGTCTGCTTAAGCAAGCAGGCAGGCCTGCCTGGCCTTCAGCTTCCCCAGGTCTGGGAACTGGCCCCCCTCCTTCTCTAGAAGGACCTGGGGCTCCCATTCGATGCTTCTCTGCCTACTTCTCTTTCATTCTCATCTTTCTTCCTTTAGCTCCATTTTTAGCTCTGAATCCAGCTGTCTATATCTGCCCTTTCTCCCCTCCCCCCTTCTCTCTCCTCTGATCCCCCTTCATCTTCTCTCCTTTTTCTCTTTTCTCCCTTTTCCTTCTCCCCTCCCCTCTCCTTCTTCTCTCAATCCCCTCTGCTCTCCTTTTGCCTTTCTCTTCTTTTCCCTCTACCCCCATCTTTCTTTAGAAACTGTACACAATACAAGAGAGAAGCACACACTTACCCTAGACAGTTTGGAAATACAATTAACAGAGTGGTCAAGGAGTAGGGGGTTTAGGGAGAAAGAATAGCAATGATACAAACTATACCAGCTTTTAAAGTTCAAAATTTCAATCTCCTGCCCTTCTCCCTTCAAATGACAGCCACATTTTGGAAAGTTTGGAAAGAGATAGTACAGTTTTCCTCCCTGAGACTTGCACAAAAATTTCAGAAAACTTGGAATAAGATCCCCATACCCTGTATTTCCAGACTTCCTTGAATTACAGGTACCAGTGAAATTACATTCCACAGAGCTGTATATTTTCAAAAACAAGACAAACATGAGAGGGGGTAAGACTCAGAGGTGCACACATCACAAGGGTTAGCTCTTCACACAAAGATAGCACTGACTATGGGATTAGGGATGGCCAGAGCAGCACTTAGGCAGCGAGAATTTAGACCAGGAGTTCTTAACCATCTAGCAATGTAAGGAAGCCTGTGGACTCCTCAGAATAACATTTTTAAATGCATAAAACAAAATATATCAGGATACCAGTTATATTGAAATACAGTTTAAAAAAAATTTAAACCAAGTACATGTACCCCAAGTTAAAGGAAAATAGATAATTTCTAAAATTTATTGTTTAAGCTTGATTGTAGCCATTTCCCTATTCTGTTACCAAAAAAGTAGGGAAACAAGAAAAACCCCATGGAAATGAGGATGATTAAAAATTGGGCTTACCATATCTACCACCCCATGGCTAGTACTAAGAATAAATACCCACCAGCTTGTCCAGGACAAATTTTCATTTCTGGTCTTTTTTTTTTTTACATCCAGAATCAACTTTATCATAAATCAAAGGGCAGATACGATTAAAACTTGTGGCTCTGGTCTTTTTTCTGTCAGACTCAGGTCAGAGCATTGTAGCAGCAAACCTAAGAAACCTTAAGTCACAAGGGACTCAGTGGTAATGGAATTGGCTGGTCAGTTCATTGATCTACATGTGCTGAGCACCTCGTATGCAGAGGGCCCTGTGCTGAATACTGGGGAAGACGAAAGCTCTCTTTGTGTAAAGCATCGAAGAGGGCCAGGGACAAGGGGAGGGCAGAGAGAGAAGGAACAGGCAGGACCTGAGAGAAGGTAAATTTAGGTTTGACATAAGGAAAAACTTCTTAGGAATTCAAGTAAAGTGGTCAGGTCTGGGAGGTGGTGAGTTCTGTGTCACAGCATGTCTTCAGGGGACTAGATGACCCAGATGCTGCAGAAGGGGCACCTCCTTAAATGCAGGTTGGACTTAGTAACCTCTGAGATCTTTTTTCTACCTTCAAGATTCCATGTTTCTATAAGACATGACCCCTGATGTCACAGAGTTTATATTCTTGTTACAAGTAGTTGATTAACCCAAAAGCCCCTTTCATTTCATCTCGTATAGTGAAAAACTGTCCTAAAATGTCTCAGGCTGCTTTTTTATCTCATTCTTTCTGCCAGCTGATATGAAGAAATCTTTGAAGACTAAACATTATTTTAGGGCCTCAGATTTCAATATTTAGAAAGTTATAAATGGTGTAAGAAATTGAACTATGCATGTATTGACCTGGGAAAACTACCTAAACTTTGGGTTTTTGAATAAACTTATGGTATAATAAATAAATAACCCTGGTCTTGAAATTGTGAAGACCTGGATTTAAATCCTGCCTCAGGCACATACTTCTGTATGACTCTGGGCAAGTCACTTAACCCTGACTGAGTCTTAGTTTTCCTATCTGTAAAATGGAGATGCTAATCATACCTGTAGTACTTGGCCTTCAGACTGTGTTGAAGTTTAGATAATGTATCTAAATCACTTTGGAAACTTTAAGGCATTATAGAAATGTTAATTATTATTATCGGGACCTGGCTTACTTTGGGTAAGAGGTATTGTAAAATAAAACTAAAGTGGGACCACAAGTTGAAGAGTGATGTTTCCTAGGAATTCTCTTTTTTTTTTCCTACCCTTTGGGCACAGAGAAAAAAAATCACCAAATAAGCTGAGATGTTTTTTGGTTGTCACCTGTCTTTGAGCCTTCCATTTCAGCCCCTCAGATGGTGGAGCAGAGAGGTGGCAATCTGTAGGGCAGAAAGACTGGCAGTATCAAGAATACCAAGAGCTCCTTAGCTTTCATATAATTTGATTTCAGGAACTCGGTGCCTAATTCTCTGGATCCTCTCCAAAGAAGTCAGACCAAGGAGGATGTGATAGGGAGCCAATGATTAGAAACACGAAATAACTTCATGTTTTATTTTTTTCTCCAAGATTCACCCTATCTCAGTGACTTTAAGGTTTAACTCTAAATGTGGGACATAATTTTTTTCAACTCACTTAGGGAGACAAAGCCCAGTGCTGCTGGGTCTCTGGCCTGACCTCGGTGCCCTATAAACCTAACCCCTGGCCAGGAAAGACAAAACTGCCTTTGCTTTATCTCCATCTGCTTAGAGAACAGTTTAACCTAACAAGATTAGCACTGGAGGAGTTCTCTGTCTCTTTCTCCTTTTTTCTTTGAATGCTTTGCAAAGAAAACAGCATTAAGGTCCTGACAATGGGCTCCCGACCTCATTTGCTAGGGAAGGGGGAATGAGGAGGGCCCTGATGTCTCTGCTAGACATGAAGCTCTGATGTCAGCTCCAGGACTTCTGGGTTTTCTGAGCTCAGAGGCTGCCAGGGGAGTTCAGTCCTTGAGGTCAGGCACCCCCATTCTTTGGGTCCTGCTCTCACCTAGTATAGAAATAGTTATAGATTGAGTCTAAGATTGTAAGCTCCTCAAGGACAGGGACTCTACCTTGTTTCATCTTTGTGTTCTAGCTGTAAACAAGTATTCATCCAATTGAATTGGTCAAAAAAGGGAAAATTGCTTTCTGTTGGGGCTGTTGTTCCCTTGTGCCTGTGATTCTGTTAAGGCTATACTAAACAACCAATCCCTGGCCCCACTAAAAACTTCTCTGAAAGAGCAAATTTTGCCTTAAGTGTTGTCCAGACTACTAACTATGCCAGTCACATGGTTTATATTCACACACGCTCACTCACACTCTCCCCTTCTTGCCTCTCTCCTCCCCTCTCCTCGCTTCTCTTCTCTTCTCCTCCTCTATTCCTCTCTCCTCTTTCTCTTTCTCTCTGTCTCTTTTCTCCCTCTCCTTTCACTCTCTTACTTTCTCTCTGACTTTCTCCTTCTCTTGGTTTCTCTTTCCCTCTCTCCCCCCCCTTTTTCCTTTCTCTTTCCCTGTCTCCATTTCTCTCTCCTTCCTCCCTCTTTCTTCCTCTCCTTCTCTCTGTCTCTGTCTCTCCCTCTTTCCCTCCCCTCCCCCATCTTTGTCTTTCCTTCCTTCCTTCTTTCCTTCCCTCTCCCTCCTACCTCCTCTCTTTCTCTTTTTCTGTCTCTGCTTCTCTTATACAGTCTCTCAGCATTACATCTACTTTCCCTAACTTGGAAGGAGGAGCCACAGTTTTATGAGATCTTAACATCTTAGAGGCCCAGGTCATTTTGATTTTGAGAAGACACTGTCTTATTCAGTTCAGGGCCAGAGAGATCCTGACTCAGTCTATATGACCCAGTGAAAAAATAAGTAAGGAGATAATGCATTTTTTTTTTAAATCATACCCCTCTCATTTAGAGAGCAACCTCAGGGTCCTCCCAGACTCATTGTCCCTGAAGTTGTCAGGAAGTAAAGCCCACCAGTCACTCCAGCCAAGGGCCAAGAAAAGGTACTGGGTGACCTCTCTCTCCCCTCCCCATTGCCTACCCACAACTCCCCTTTTAGATATTTCCCCCTACTACATTGTCCAGAGCTTGAATCAGACCTGACAAAGGGGATTAGGGGATAGCCCTGCTAAATAGAAGAGCAGGTTGGATTCCGTGGGAACCAGATCCAGGGCACAGGGAAAAGGGTCCAGGCTAACCCCAGGTCACACAGAGAGCCGGAGCAGGAGCCATGCCCGCCGGCCGGAGGAGATTCTCTTGGACACTGGCTTTTGTAGGGCCAAGTCCCATCAACCCAGCATGTATCATGATCTCTATTGACGGGGACAGAAAAGAGCTATTGTTAGCCTAAGAAGCCCTCCCTTTCAGGCCCCCAGCTCAGCTCTCATGGCCACGTCACAGTCACAGAGGTACCAGGAGCTAGACCCCAAAAACAGACAGCCCCACACTGTGTGCTTCCTGTTATTTGTGGCACTAAGAGGAGTCCTCAACAACACTGTCAGGCCACAGTCTGTCTTTAGCATCCCTCCACCCCCCGCGGTATCCCAGCCAGCCAACCATTCATTCATTCAACAGAAATGTCTTAAACATGAGCTGTGTAGAGAGCTCTGTGGTTGTTACTAGGATATCTATGAGCTTACATAAGTTTAGATGAAAAATGGCCCTTACCTTCATGGAGCTTACAGTCTAGCAAGCAGAAAAACCACAAATACAGAGAACTCTATGTATATCATAACAATGTTGAGTGCCTTAAAGAGATTTTTTAAAATATGGGAATTCCAAGAGAGGATCCACACCAGACAGGGCAAATCAGGGAAAATGAGGGCAAGTAGAACATCTTAGGCAGAGAGGCAGAGTCAAGGGTACATTGGGAGGGGCTGAGGGCAGTGAGTAGTCCAGTACTGAATGACTAGAGCATAGAGTATCTGGAGGAGAAGACTGGAAATGAAAGTCAGGGCCCAAATGTTTAGAGCCTTGAAGGCCAAGAAAAGGAATGTCTTCCCCAATGCATACCTTGCCATAGAGTGTACTTTCTCACTCTATCTCCCCCATTCCCCATCTCCCTCTTCTCCCTTCTTCCTTCTCTCTCTCTCTCTCTCTCTCTCTCTCTCTCTCTCTCTCTCTCTCCCTCCCCCCCCCTTCTCTCACTGAAAAGTTGTAGATTTCAGGCTGGCTAAAAAAAAAATGTATGTATTTAGCCCTCCCATCACAAAGCATAGGTGACTTCCCTTCTGCATCCCTCATGGCCTGTGGTCCATAGCTGTGGGGACCCAAGGCTGGTCTGCTAACCAGCTCCTGTTCCTAGGACCACAGTCCTGCCAGTGTAGCAAGATAGTGTTTGTTTAGGCTCTTCTTACAGGCTTCAGCCCCTTGGGCTCTTGCCAAGCCTGAGGTGAAAGAAGCTTCTGTTTCACCCTGGCTTAGAGACAAGCCTTTGGTGCAGTTTAGAAACCTCGGATGCACATGTACTTGGCTCTGCGTGCAGCAGTGCACCAGGAACCTAGGACTCATTTGGGATAAAAATCTAGAACCAAGAAGGTAGTCACTGATAAAAATTTCCTTCTCTCTTCTTGTCCCTCCCCAATTGGGCCCTCTTTGAGACCTGAAAGTTCCTCTGTTAGTCACTCACAACATCAGAGTCTTTAGGCATTTGTCAAGTACCCACTATGTGTCAGGCACCATTCTAAGCTCTGAAGATGCAAAAAGAGGCAAAAGACAATCCCTGCCCTGAAGGAGCTCTCAGTCTAATGGAGGAGACAACAAGCAAAAAAATATATGCAAACAAGTTTATATGAAGGAAAAGCAGGAAATAATTAAGAGAGGGAAGGAACTTGAGTTAAGAGAGGTTGGGAAGGGCTTCTGAGAAGATGGGATTTAGTTGGGAAGGAAGCCAGGAGGCAGAGATGAGAAGGGAGAGCGTTCCAGACATGGGGCACAGCCAGAGAAAATGCCTACAGTCTGGAGATGGAGTGTCTTATATGTGGAACGGCCAAGAGGCCAGTGTCACTTGGTCAAAGAGAACATGTCAGGGACTAAAGTGTAAGAAAGGTAGGAAGGGGCTAGGTTTTGAAGGGCTTTGAATGCCAGAGGATTTTGTATTTGATCTTGGAGGTGGTAGGGAGCCACTGGAGTTTAGGGGGATCATGGATCATGAATTTCAAGCTGAAAGGGACCTTAGACATCATAATTCTAACCCTCTCCTTTTACAAACTGAGGCCCAGAGATGTTGCAGTTGATAAGAGAACCTTGGGTTCAAAGCCTGCCTCTGATAACTGTGTGACCTTGGATAAGTCACTTACCCCCTTTGAATCTTAGATTCCTCACCTGTAGGATGATGAGGTTGCACTAGCTGGCCTCTGAGGCTTCTTTCAATTCTAGATCTGTGATCCTAAATGGTAAGTCCTCAAATCCAGCATTGTTTTCCTTGGCACCAAGATTTTAGGTGATCATCATAGTCCATCACCTCATTGAACAAGTAAGGAAAACAAGGCCCATATGGAAGGGAAGTTGACTTCGTGGGATCATCAAATATCGCGCTGAGCAGGACCTTAGAGAGCAGCCCATTAGTTCTACCTCTGAGGACACTAAGGCCCAGACATGTTAATTCGGGTCAAGCAGTAGGTGGCAAAGCTGGAACAAAACCTGATTGTCTGATTCCAGATCCAGCGCCTTTTCAAATACATAATTCTGCTTTCTTTTAGCCAAGTGCGTGTATCTCTAGGAGGTCCCTGCTAGTGTATTATTAGAAGCGATAATACATTAAGTCACGTCTTCCTAGGAGTACGTTAAACCATTAGTATGAGAAAACACATTAGATTTTGTCAGATTATCTGTCTGTCACCTTGGTAAGCAAAAAGCCAGACCCTAAGCATGTATTTATGAAAGCTCCTACTGTTCTGATGTCCAGAGTGTTTCAAAATAGGCTGAGTCAGGCTCATGTAGAACCTCCATTCTTTATCCTATCTCTGTTACATCCCTATTGTCTCCCCCACCTGTGGGAAGGAAAAGGCCACAAACAGACTGGGATGATCTTGTCAGAAGCAGTTGAGAAGCTAGCCATCTGAGGAGATTCTCAGGAAAGTGTTCAGCCCCGCATCTATGCAGAGCCCAAAGGCATGTGGGGGGATGAAGATGGAGGCCACAGGAGGAGATGGTGCAGTGGAACAAGGATTCACAGGAGGAGTTTGTTGTGGTTTGAAGGTGTCTTCTGCTACCAATAAGTAGGTGAGACAGGAAAAGAAACTGGGTCAGCAGGCTGTGTGGGCACCAGGCAGCTGGAGTGGCTCTGGGTGGGGCCAGGTTTCTGCTGCATTCAGAGAAGATGCTGTGTGTGTGAGGAGAGGCCGCTTTGGGGGGAGCTGGAGAACCGACTGCAGAAGAGGGGGTGGGAGCCCCAAAAGAGGGATACTGGGAGAAGACTGCTCAGGGAGGATCCCTTCCCTTCCTTCTTCCCTGCAGTGTGAAAAGGAAAGTGGATGGAGCTGTTGCAAGAAGGAAAGTCACTCTTAGGAGTGATACTTACTGGTGTTTGTATGGAATTTTTAAGTTTACAAAGCACTTTCCTTACAACAGCCCTGTGAGGGAGATAGGACACTCTATTTCCCCCATTTTACAGATGAGGAAAATGTGATTCAGTGAAGTTATAGGAGCTGACCAGGCTCATAGAGCTAGTAAATGATTTTGTGATGTGTCAGAAACCCAAACTGAGCCTAAGTCTCTCAGCTCTAGAAGCAATGCTTATTCTACCACACATACTATCTGAAGGAGTACAGGGGGCAGGACATACTCCAGAGATTCCCCTGACAAGGGGCTAGCCTGAGACACTGCCCCAGCTCTGTGGAGCAGGAATACAACCACCTGTGGACTGGTTGGCAGAAATGATCTGGAGAAACGGTGTAGGGCAGGATCAGAAGGGGTGGGAGACAGGCACCATCCAAGAAGGGAAGGAGACTTGAGGAATCAGTGTTTATTTCAGCATGGAGGCTAATGGCTGAACTGCTATGGCCTCAGAGGCACTGAATATGTGTGAATTCATATAGAGAGTAGATAGGATGCCCACACTAGAACCTGCAGGGGAAGGAACTCAGTCTTTCAGCCCAGTATATTTCATTCCTATGTCTGTGTGCTCAGTTGTTTGTAGGTTTTGTAAATCTTACACTTATTTTTGATTCAAAGGGTTTTCTCCCACCCACCATGGCTATGTGTATCAGCAAGGTTAACCACTTCAGGTTCAACTTCAACTTCCTTTAATTCCCCTCCATTCCCCACCCCAACCACCTCCTCAGAATATTGTCCTAGAGCCAGGAGCCTTTACAGTTTGTTCTGAAATAAAAATAGTCAATATCAAGAGTTTTTTCTTTTGTGCTCCAGACCAGAAACAACAAAAATCCCTTTTTCTGATCACAAATAGGGACAGAATGACTTTCCTGGGATGCTGTTGAGGCCTGGGATCACCTACTCCCACCAGCTCAATCCCTAAACCTACTGTAATTCCATCTTTTGCTAGTGATAACTGTTGCTCGTGGGATCCATATCTCCCTCCAATATGTACTGTAAGGGCAAGCTGCTCAGTCTAATCACCTGGCCTCTACCCCTCACAGAATTTCAGCATTCCTATTGCACACATGGGCCCATCAAAGCTTGGACAGGTTCAGTGACACAGTCAGGACCCTGACAAACTGGGTCTTTCATAGGGTCATTGATTTCGATCTGGCAGGGACCTTCCGGATTACTTGGTCCAGAGGTGTCAAGCTCAAAGCCCAGTGGCCACAAGCCAGGAGAGTACTGCCCACATCACTTTAAAATGCGATTGTGGTCGTAATCATTTTGTTCAGTCCCCTCATTTTATACATGCAAAAACTAGCCCATGGTAGAGGAATGACCTAGCTAAAGACCTAGAGACAGTATGTCTACTGACTCCTAATATATCACCAAATCTGCAGCTTTGACAAGCTCTATTAGTTCACATTGACCAAATCTGTGCTGGTTAACAAAAACAAATGAAAATACAGTGCAACATAGGAAATGTTAAACTGTGGCTTTCTAACTCAAACTGCGGTCTGCAGGGATCCGCTTATACCTGAGTTTGACACCTCTGATCTGGGCCATTCCCTTCATTCTCAGACGGGGAATGAACACAGTTAATCAGTAGCAGAGTCAGGACTAGAACCCAGGTCCTCTGATTCCGTGTCCATGGTTCTCTCAGTGTACCCTGGGATTTTTGCCACTCTTCTTGGCAAGAAGGGAGGATTCACAGAACTGTGCCAAAGGACCCCTCTAAAGTCACGTCTGAGGAATGTTCACCTTCAAGGCATGGTGTCCACTCCCTCATTGAGTAACTCAGAAACAATGCCTTTTCCTCCTTGTTTGGGTGCTGTTGGCCTGTGAAGCCAAATGAGGAAGAAAGACAGGATTCCTAAGACTCTCTGGATAATGGACTCCAAACGGGACAGTGGTGTGGATTGGTGTGAATGAACAGAGGTTGTCAAGGTAGCAGATTTGGTACAGTGCGGTGTACTGGGAGTCAGGAGATTCAGGTTCTGTTCCTTAGACTATGTAGTCTCAGTGACCTTGGATAGGTCACTCCTCACCATGGGCCACAGTCTCCTCATGTATAAAATTAGGAGTTTGAACAAAATAAGCAATGACAGGAAGAGCCCTGGATTTGGACTCAGGAGACCTGGCTCCCATATTTCCTGTGAAAGTAATAGGAAAGTAACCCTCTGAGCCTTTGTTTCTACATCTCTAAAATGGAGATCACAATTCTTGGACCACCCTCCTCATGGGATTATTGTGAGAAAGGGCTTTTTAAATCCTAAAGCATCATAAGCAAAAACTGTATTAGTTGTCTAGTTTCTGCATTTCGCAGTTATATCTAGAACTTAGGGAGAGATGATACATCAGAAAGAGCATCAGATTGGAAACAGAAGACTTGGATTCAGGTCCCCCTTCTACCCATTACATTCTTCTTCCTATGGGCCTCAGGTTCCTCATTTATCAAATAAAGAGGTTGGACCGCTCAGATTTCTTTCAGCTCTATGAGTCTCTGAACTGTGATCTGGTCCACACCTTGAATTAAAAAAACACATATAACTTAGCCAGCACAGTCTTAAATAGCACTGTCTTCTCTGCCTTTGTGGTCTTCCCCTAAACTGTCCAAAAGAGTGAAGATTTGGGGGCATAGTGGTAGTTGAGGCCTCCTTTGTCCCTACTTCCCTTCCATCACCGTATCAAAATGAAATCATTGTTCTCCTCATCCCTGTGCCAGGGCTTAGGACGTCCCTGGAATTTCTCTTTTTCTTGGCTCTGGGTTCAGATTTAAGACTGGTGTCTCAATGTAAGGCTCCCCATTGCTCAAGGGGATGGGTGTTTTCCCAAGGAAGCCAGCTGGAGAGGAAAGTGATGTGATTAGAATACAAATTCAAAATCCTAACCCTCCAAAAAGGGAACTAAGAAAGCAATTAACAAAGAAAATATTTCTTTTCCTTCTCTTCTCCCTTGTCCACTAATATATAGCTCTGGGAGTTAATGTCCCTTTGGACTCCCTGTAGCCTCGTTCTCAATCAGGCTTCATTCATTCAGTTAACATTTATTAAACACTTATTGTCTATCTGTATGATCTTGGGCAAGTTACTTTAGCCTCAGTGGACCTCAGTTTTCTTATCTGTAAAAGGAGATAGTTAGAATAGGTGGTCTCTGAGATCTCTCCGAGGCTTAAACTGTGAGCTCTGAAGCTCTATGTGCCGGCATTGTGCTAAGCGTTAAGAATACAAAGGCAGAAACAAAGCAGACCTTGTTCTCCTATTGCCCAGTAAGAAATGATGAAAGGGGCAATTTCAGAGAAACCTGGGAAGAATGAACTGATGCAGTGAAGTGAACAGATCTAAGAGAGCAGTCTATGTAGTTACTACAGTACTGTAAAGGAAAACAACCTTAAAAGACTTATGAATTCTTATCAATGCAGCAAACAAGATGAATCACGCTTCCTAGGTGACACAGTGGCTAGAGCACTGGACTGAGAATCATGGGGAACTGAGTTCAGATCTTGCACACATACTAGCTGTGTGACCCTGGGCAAGTCATTTACCTTTCTCTTCTCAGTGTCCTTTTCTGTAAAATGGAGATAACAATAGCACTATATAAATACTAGCTGTGATTATTATGCTCCCCACCTCTTGGCAAAAAGATTTTGCTTGACTGTACTTAATTGGTTTCAAGAGAGGGCTTTTATATTTGAGAGCAGAGTTATGGAGAGAGAATGGGGTGGGGAGTGAGAGGGAAGGAGGGAAAGAAGGAAGGAAGGAAGGAGAGAAAGAAGGAAAGAAGGAAGGAAAAAAAGGCAATCTACCTATCCTGTCTTCTCGAGCAGGTTTTCCCCTCTATCATCCTGCCCTCTCACTAATCTTCAATCTCTCCCAGTCTGCTGACTGCTTCCCCATGCCTCCAAACATGCTTGTGTCCCCTTCATCACTTGATCCTTCCTAACTCCATCCATCCTTCCCTGCCAGCTGTCATCCCATACCTTTCATCCATTTTGTGACTAAATTCCTTGAGAAGGTCATCTACAATGAGTGCTACTTCTTTCTTTCTTCTCACTTTCTTCTTAACTTTCTGCCATATGGTTTCATCTGCTTTCCCCAAAGTTACCAGTGATCTCTTAATTGTCAAATCAGCCCTCATCCTTTTTGACCTCCATGTAGCCTTTGACACTGTCCATCATCCTCTTCTCGTTGATATTCTCTTCTAAGTTGTCCTGACATTCCTCTCTCCTGATTCTCTTGCTACCTTCCCAGTCTCCTTTTCTGGATCTTTATCTATGAGCGTCCCACAGGGCCCTCTATCCCGGCTCTCTTCCCTTCTGCCCTGATACTATTTCACTTGGTGGTATTCTCATCTCCCATGGTTCCAATGAGTGTCTCCATCCTGATGATTCTCAGATTTAGACATCCAACCAAAACTCTCTGTGGACCTTCGGTCTCACACCTCCAATTGCCTCACATCACCAATCTCCATCTTTAAACTCATCATCTTTCCCAAAAAATTCTCTCCTCTTCCTAACTTACCTATTACTGTTGAGGGTACCAATATCCTCCCAGTCATCTAAGCTCCCAACCTGGTGTCACTGTCAACTCTTCGCTCCCAGTCACTCCACATAGCCAGTCTTTTATCTGCCTAACATCTCTCACATATTCTCCCTTCTCTCTTGTAATACGCCTCACAGCTGGGCTGTACCATAGCCTGCTGGTTGGTCTGCTTGCCACAAGGCCTGCTCTATTTCATCCTCTACTAAGCTGTCAAAATGGTCTTCCTAAAGCACATCTGACCTTGTCACCTCTTCTGCTCAGTAACCTCCAGTGGTTCCCTAACACTTCCAGGATCAAATATAAAATACTCTGGCATTCAAAGCCCTATATAACCTAGTCCATCCCCCACCTTTCCGGTCTTCTTACAAAATACACACACACACACACACACACACACACACACACACACACACACACACACACACACACACACACACACACCAGTGACACTGGCCTCCTTATTGTTCCTCCCACTAGATGTTCTATCTCCTGACTCCTGGAATTTTCACTGGCTATGCCCCTGCCTGGAGCACTCTCCCTCCTCATCTCGACCTACAGGAATCTTTTCCATATGCTGCTTAATTCTGTTGCCTTCCCAAATTTATCCTACCTATAGCTTGTTTCCATGTTGTCTCCCCATTATACTGTGAGCTCCCTGAAAGCAGGCACTGTCTTTCACCTTTCTTTGTATCTCTGGCACTTAGCACAGCGCCAGGCACTTAGTAGGTACTTAATCAGTGTCTATCAGCTAATTTACTAGTAGATAAAAATGCCCGCCTTAGAGGGAGAAGACTAGCTCACAACGTCCATCCAACACAAATTGATTTTGTGACTGCAGGCATGCCTGAGTGCCCCAGGCACCTCTCCAGTGTAGCCCCAGAGTCAGTCTTCTATATTGATCGACAGGGTTTTCCCCCAGGAATAACCCATAAACCAAGGAAGTCACAGAAATTTAATGTATACCTTTAAAAACAAACTGTACATGATAGAGATCCATCTTTTCATATACAGTCTTTTTTTGTGTTCTTTATAGATGGAAATGTCCATGTTTGTGGATGTTCGTCGAGTTCATAGTTTAAAAACAATCTTTTAAATAGTTCCTGCTTTCTAGGAGCTTACATTCTGTCAGGAGAAACAACACATGCACATATGAACAAATACAAGGTGTTTTCAAGATAGATACAAAGTAAATTTAGGAACCACTAATGGCTGGGGTATAGAGGGCAGGGTGGAGAGGGTGAAGAAAGACCCTTTGTAGGAGTAGAATCTGAATGAGCCTTGAAGGATTCTGGGAATTCTCTGGGGCAGAAGAAAGGAGGGAGTGTATTCCAGGTCTGGAGGGGCAGCCTGTGCAAGGCATGGAGGCAGAAGCAGGAATGCTCTTTACAGCCATGGCAAGGAGGCCCCTTTGACTGGAACATGAAGTAAATGGAGAGGAGCTACATTCAGTTAGCCTAGAGAGAAGGGGACAGATGCAAAGATCCTGGTGTTTTCTGAGAGGTGTTTAGTTCAGTGCCTCAAGGAGCTCTGGGTAAATAATACCCAAGTCACTTGTGTTCTTTCCAAAGTGTTCTGACCAACCAAAAAAGGTGGTCAGCTATGACCCCAATTTTAGATGATACTTAAACACAAACCTATGATATGCTTAGAGAATCCTAGACAATCAAGTGAAAAACTGCCTGAAGTAATAAACAACTCCAGCAAAGTTGCAGGGTATAAAACAAACCCACATAAGTCCTCAGCATTTGTATGTATAACTGACAAAGCCCAAAAGCAAGAGATAAAGTTACTATAGACATTATGAAATATTTGGGAGCCTACCTGCCACAACAAACCCAGGAACTATATGAACACAATTGCAAAACTCTTTTCACATAAATAAAGTCAGATCCAAATAACTGGAAAAACATCAGTTGCCCATGGAAAAACCGAGCTAATATAATAAAAATGACAATTCTGCCTAAATTAATTTACTTATTCAGTGCCATACCAGTCAAACTACCAAAAGATTATTTTATAGAGCTAGAAAAAAATAATATCAAAATTCTCCTGAAAGAACAAAAGGTTTAGAATATCAAGGGAATTAATGAAAAGAAATGCTAGGGAAGGTGGCCTAGCCATACCAGATCTTAAATTGTATTATAAAGCAGCAATCATCAAAGCCACTTGATACTAGCTAAGAAATAGAGGGGTAGATCAGTGGAATAGGTTAAGTACACAAAACACAGTAGTCAATGATTATAGCAATCTACTGTTTGATAAACCCAAAGACTCCAGCTTCTGGGATAAGAACTCAGTATTTGAGAAAAACTGCTGGGAAAACTGGAAAATAGTATGGTAGAAACTGGGCATAGACCAACATCTGATGCTGTATGCCAAAATAAAGTTGAGGGTACACAATTTAGATGTAAGGGCTGATTCTATAAACAAATTAAGGGAGCAAGGAATAGTTTATCTGTCAGATTTATGGAAAATGGAGGAATTTATGACCAAATAAGAGATAGAGAACATTATGAAATGCAAAATGGGTAATTTTGATTACATTAAATTCAGAAGTTTTTGTACAAACAAAGCCAATGCAACCAAGATTAAGAGGGAAGCAGAAAACTGGAAAACAATTTTTACTACTAGTATCTCTGATAAAAGTCTCATTTCTAAAATATATAGAGAACTGAGTCAAATTTATAACAATACAGTCATTACAAGAATACAGTCATTCCTCAATATATCATTATAAATGGTCAAAGGATATTAACAGGCAGTTTTCAAAGGAAGAAATTAAAGCTGTCTATATTCATATGAAAAAATGCTCTAAATCACTATTGATTAGAGAAATGCAAATCAAAACAACTCTGAGGTACCACATCACACCTATCAGATTGGCTAACATAACAAAACTGGAAAATGATAAATGTTGGAAAAGATGTAGGAAAGTTGGAACACTAATTCAATGTTGGTGGAGCTGTGAGCTGATCCAACCATTCTTAAGAGCAATTTGGAACTATGCCCAAAGGGCTGTAAAAACGTGCATACCCACTTCTGTGGAGGGACAGGGACAGGGACTGGGTAGAGAGTGAATGGGGGGTGGGGCAGGATAGGAAGAAGGGACATGTAATCAGACTCTCACAATATGCCCACTGTGGAGAGGTTCTGTGTAATTACACATGTTCAGCCTGTATTTGATTGCTTGTCCTTCCCTTGACGAGGGAAGAAGAGAAAGAATCTAGAATTTAAAGTTCTATAATCAAATGTTAAAAATATATATGTATATATATACACATATATATACAATTATTATTATTATTATTATTATTATTAACTACATCCAACTGGAACTTGAGATACACAGGCACTGTGGTAGGGAGATCCATCCTGCTCTACCGAAAAGTCAGAGGGGTGAGGGGGGAAGACATACGACAGAATAGATGGGGGGAGGGGGGATACAACGGGATGGCTGTTTTGGGGCGGTGGGT